>JBBPCY010000156.1:17928769-17940410 GCA_037974405.1 Brachyalestes nurse | reverse complement strand
ACACACACACACACACACACACACACACACACACACACACACACACACACACACACACACACACACACACACTTTCCCCCTCTCTTACTGTCATACACACACACGAGTGCACGCTTTCCCCCTCTCTCACTGCCATACACACACACACAAACACATCACTAGCAAGTGTCACTGTACTGAGAATGATCCCCCACCCAAACAACATGCTCGCTAATGGTCCTGTGGGGGTCCTGACCACTGATGCACAGGGGGGCTACCAGATGATGCAGAGTAACAGATGAACTGTAGTCTGTAACTGAAGGCTACAAACCTATGTGAGCGCACTGTCAGCACAAAGGTCCAATTATATGACAAGCAAGTAAAGCACTCTGGATTGAACAGAACTGTATTGAAGTGAACTGATCAAGTGATAACAGCGAAAGACAGCAGGGGGAGAGGAAGAAGGAGAATGTGCGAGAGAGGGAGCGTGTGAACGAGTGTTAAAGGAAGGAACAGAAAGGGAGTGGAGAGTGAGTATAATGGAGATCTTTTGTTCCACAGCCGAACTGATGGGTGAGCAAGGTCAGAGAGAAAGAGACAGAGAGACGAAGAACAAGGCAGCGAGAGAGAGAGTGAGAGAGAGACAGACAGAAAGAGACAGACAGACAAAGACAGAGAGAGACAGAAAGAGAGACAGACAGACCGAGAGAGACAGAGACAGAGAGAGAAAGAGAGAGGGAGAGAAAGAGAGAGAGGGAGCGAAAGAGTGAAAGAAAGAGACACAACCCTGCCACAGTTACACCCTCAGTGCTCACTCCTGCGAGCCGGTCATTTCAGTGAACATCCCCAATCAATAACCCCACAGCTCGACACTTCAAAGGCTGCCAACTCCAACACAATCCTGTCATGTCAGCCTCCCCCCGCCCTGCATTTTATGGGGTGCGTGACTTTATTAATAACTCCTGATATGGCTGCGCTCCAACACCACTGACTCAATTACTGTGTCATTTATGCTGGTGTGCTGTGTCCTTCATTGGAGGGGAAGGTGAGTGCTAAAGGAGTGGACTTGGCCCTCCGTCAGACGGAGGCTTGGCCCCGTCCCAAACGGCTGGCATTAAGAGGCGCTGATTGGAGATGGAGCCACAGGGCTGCGGCCCCGTTAAAGACTTTATGAGCCATTAACAGAAGACAGTGATGACAAAGCATGCCAAGTGAGCCCTTTCCGTCTGTCTTTCAATCTACCTCTCTGTCCTCCCACCTGACTAGGGCTGTTTATTACATTCTTTCTTTGTTTTTTTGCTTTTTCTTTCTCATAACTATGGCTTTCTGTTTCTTTTCACATCTATATTACGGCATTTATCAGACGCTTTTATCCAAAGCGACTTTTATTCCCTAACTACAGGGGACGGTCTCCCTGGAGCAACCTGGGGTTAAGGGTTTGCTCAGAAACCCAGTGGTGGTATACTGAAGATAGGAATTGAACCCATGACCTCTTCTTGGTCCAGTATTCTACCCACTAGGCCACCACCACATACATTTTCTCCACCAATCTGGGCCCAACTACCCACTCTGTTTCATTCTTTCTGTCTAACTTGGTCTATATACTCCTTTTTGTTTCTCTTCCTCTTCCACCATGGGCCCCATCTATTCATTTCCTTCTTTATTCCTAAGCCTTTATAGCCATTTCCATCTCTTTGTTTACAAGTCTATACACATCCATTTGCTATCCTTTTACTCACCCAGCTAATCCTCTCTGTTTCTTCTTTTCTTTCTTAGTCCATGTGTTTTACCATCTCTTAAGTTCACATAGCCACATCAGGCCTTTTGACCTTTCTACATCCAACTTAAAACTGATCTACTAGCCCCTCCCCTGCTTCCCCCCTGCTTACAAGCGTCGGTCTTCCTCCTCCTGTTTGCGGCGTCTCTCCTCCTCCTCTCTCCTCTTCTTCTCTCTCTCCATCTCCTCCTGGATGCGACGCAGTCTCTCCCGCTCCTCCTCCTGCTGTTTCTGCTTCTGCATGGTAGTCAGCAGCTGCTCCGAGCGGGTCACCAGCGCCTGGTGCTCGTGGTCAATGTCAATGCGAGTCATGATGGTACTCTAGGAACAGAAACACAAAAGAGAGTAAGACAACTCATTCATATACACACACACACACACACACACACACACACACACACACACACACACATACACAATCTGATAGCCAGTCAACTATATACCATGAAACCAGGGGAAACAAAACTAAACTAATCAACTGTGAAGAGAATATAGCCACACAACTACTACTCAAGTGGCAGAGAGAAAAACTCTGGGCCTTAGAAGGTTTCAGAGAGAGTCTGTCATTTCTTTTTATTGAATAGCTTCATGAAAACGCCTGCAAGTAATGTAATACTAATTCCTTGTCAGGTTTTGGTTGGAAACAAACAGGATAAAATCTTCAAACTGTCCAATTCATAATATTTTCCCTGTGTTAGGTAGTTAAACAACTCAATTTTACTCATAACGCTGTTCAATTCCTTTTAAATTCTATTTTATTTATTTAGCTCTTTTTACAACCAGTGTTGTCACAAATCAGTTTTACAGAATTCAGGTCAAGCCAAGAGCAACAAAGGTGAGGAATAACTCCCTGAAGTTGGAGGAAGACATTTCGTGAGGAACCAAGACTCAAAAGGGGGACCAAGCCTCCTCAGGTCGACCCGGAGAGCGAGAGAAAGAGTATCTATGGTGACTAACAATAGAAGGATTTTGTTTACAGACTTAATCACCACAGATTAGATTAGTGGTCTATGGCTAACAAGGGTAGGAACGGTGTGACTCTCTAGGCCACAGCAACAGGAACTACAATCTCCACTGGAGCTTTGAACAGCAGCTGCCCTTAGATGGGGGAGGAGCATATGAAGAGTCGGAGACAGCTGAATCAGTCTAGGACACTTGAGAAAGGAACCCCAGCGACTGCAGATCAGGGATGAGGTCCAATGTCATAACGTCCAGTTGTAATATCTCCTTTTTTTGGTATTTAAGAATCAAACTGAAGACCTATATCTAACAGTCACTGGAAACAAAATACTAAGAAACCAGACAGATTAGAACATAAATACAATATTGAAGATCCAAAGCTGTTTCAGGTGAGTCAGTCAGTAACTGTGTAAGTTAGTAAGGTAATAAATTGTTTTTTAAAAATGGAAGAACAACTCCGTCGTCCAAAGGCTGGGACTCAAACTCAAGGCTTCAGGAATTCTCTGGTGTTCAGGGCAAGTGGTTCCACGGCAAGTTAAAGCTAAAGCTCGTCTCCGGAGACACCACTGGCGGTCAGGTCCAACTCTCCAGTTCCACCACTTCCATCTCGAGTTCTAAAGCCTCTGTTCCTCTCTCCTCTCCAACACCTGACCTGATCCTGTCTCAGGTCCTCAGCGCCCTCCACCCTCATTAGCCTCCTCATCTATATTCATGAGTATTTAAAGTATTCGTGACGGCCTCCAATTTGGGCGCCAGTCATGGTTACTTAACACTCGATGGTATCAATTTGAATATCAGAATCTGCGGCCAATGAAACACAGATGCGAAAGCTGGTTAATATGCATCAGCAGCTGCCGAGATGGCAGCGCACGCCGCGTCTTGGAGAGGTAGGAACAGGCAGCGACACTTTCGAGAGGACCCTGGATATATGTCACTGTTTATAATATATGCTATAAGCATGTCTTACTTAATCAAGGTCAGAGATTGAATCAAAAGTTACCAACTTTCACCCAGTCCCTTAGTTATCATTTCTGTTAGGCGGGGAGAGCAGGGGCCAACATCACAGGGGGTCAATTGTAATGGGCATTTTTCAGGTTTTTCTTCCCCAGAGGTCCATTTATGATATCTACACCAAACTTCCACAACATTAAAACCACTGACAGGTGAAGTAAATAAAATTGATGTATCGGAAGCGAGAAAAACGGGAGTTTGTAAGGATCTGAGACACTCTGGTGCGGGCCAAATTGTGATGTAAGAAGGGTTAGAGCATCTCCCAGAAGGGAAGTCTCGAAGGGCGTTCCTAGTGAGCAGTGGTCTGTACCTAGTGGTCCAAGGAAGGACAGCCAGGGAACTGGTGAAAGGGTCATGGGTGATCAAGGTTCACTGATGCAATGAGGAGCAAAAGCCTGTCTCGTTCAATCCCACAGAAGAACTACTGTAGCACAAACTGATAAAGTTCATGCTGGCTATTAGTGTTGTGTTTTTAACACCCGCCCCAAACCGACCCGTCAGGAGATCCAAACTGCCCCGCCCAACCCGCAAAAATAACGACTCAAAACCCGACCCAACACAAGGGAAAAAAAAAAACAATCATTGTGATTAATAATGAAATGCGTTTTGTAACTTTTTGATCCGTACACCCGCACCCACAATATTTTAAAAATGTCTGCCCTAAAACCACCTTCACTCGCTGGTCACGGGTCGACCCGTGCATCACTACTGGCTATGATTAAAAAGATGTCAGAGCAAACAGGGCATCACAAGTCTGTACTGTATATATGAAGCTAAATTTCAGTGAACTTCTACCTCCATCATCTTCACCACTCACTTCATCTCTAAGCTTTTCTAATCACTCAGCACCTGGCTCAGGTTGTGCTTTATTACATCCAAACTTTCCTGTCTGCTCGTAAAAAAAGAAACTTTAATCAGGTTCTTTCAGATTATCCAGACCTCTTCAGGAGCATGTTGAGCGTGATGATACATAGATGTGAAGAAGTGGACACCTGGCCGTGCACTCAAAGACAAACACATCAGTGCACAGAAGCCTCGAGGGAAAACTAGCACTCATTTGAAACATGTTTTTTTTCTACTGATGTTTTACAGTCAAGCTTGAAAGGTTTCACAAACACAAAACAGCTATTTGTTAATACGTCGGGCCTATTTAACACGACCACTGGCCGTCATGTTCATCAAGGTTTCTTCTTTCAGTATGAGTGGGTTTTGTCTAATTTGACCATTTTCTTTCAAAACCATTGTTAGGCCTGTTTCACAGATACTACCTCTGCGTGGCATGAGTGACACAGAATGTGTTGCTTTTCATTTCACACTTATGATAACAGGTTATAGAATTCACACAGGCTCTGAGAGCAGCGCTCTAGACTACGCATCAAGCCAACATGCAGTGAAACACAATGAAAAATGTAACTAAAAAAAGTAATGTAATTGTTTCCCCATTTAGAAATAGGCTACCAGTAGAAGTCGATTCTATCATTCTGCCGCATGAACAATGTCTTTATGATCGGCAATGTGTGCAGGCTATGGCAGTTATGCTACCATGACGCTCACACAGAGATGTATGTTAAACAGGCTTTTAAAGCACATACTGAATGATTACTAGCCTGTTTCCTTCATATCTCTTCGAACTGCCACTAACACAGTGTCACTGAACAGCTCCAACAAGCTTGGAGGAGAACAGAAACCTCCAATTCAGCTAAAAGATTCCAGTAATTTCTAGTGAAGGGTCTGGCAACCTCTAACATTCAAAGAGCCATTTGGACCTGCTTTTTTTTGGACATCTAAAATGAACACTGCATATATTGTTTTTTCCTTTTATGCTATGTATAAAAACTAGACTAGTGTGTTGCTTGTGAAATTTTATTTATTCAAAGAACATTTAGAAAAAAAAAATAAATTAAACATTGTATTTTAATGTTACAAGATCACATTAATCTTCGAATTTTGAAGTACAATTTAAAAAAAAACAATGAATAAAAATAAAATACACTTAACACCTGATGGCGTCAACTGACATAATTTCATCAGAATCAGAATCACGTCTATTGACCTACTGGAGCTGCAGCATGCTGTAAGAGACATATGGGTGTGGTGTAGGCACATGTACACACGTACATTTACACATCGTTACCTTGGTAAAATACTTGCCCAAGTCATTTTTTGGCAAAATTGACTTTTGTTGCCTAAATCATCTCCTCATGACGCTGGCCACCCGTGGTAAGTCGATCAGGTAATAGGATTCTACCACTTTAGGACAAGGGCCTGAACACTGAAATGAACAGGAGCTGATTTTTGTGTGTGTGTGTTTCCTGAAAAACTATGATTCCTGACACAAAACAAAATGAGTTAGGCAATTATTTTAGCAAGGTGTTGATACTGTTGTTGTTTTATACTGTTGTGCTAGAGAGACACCATCGACCGGAATCAAATTCCTTGGATGTGTTCGCTCACATACTCGGCCAATAAATGCGATTCTGATCCTGATTTGGCCACTGCTGCTGTATGACAGGCTCTGGGTCCATGTCTGCCGGCGGCTGCAGGACTAAACGCCTGAACACACAGCAGCAGCATCGTTTTAGGAAATGTCTTGTGTGAAACTGGGCACGCAGTCGTTATAGGTATAGGGATAGCCAGTTTTGAGTCATTCTCGTGTTAAATTATTTATTTATATTTAAAGCCACAGGGAGCCGCAACATAAGGATGAAAGAGCCGCAGGTTGCCGACCCCTGGTCTAGTGCCTTGCTATTTGATGGGGAGGATTTATTAACCATCCCGAGGTGATCATCCCAAGTGATCAAGCTCAAAACTTCCTGATGACAGAAGATCACAGGGCATCCTCACACAAGGCCCGCTTGCCTTGTACTGCTTTATCATTTTCAAACACTAAGCTGCCAGATTTGCAGAGTGTGTCCCATACCTTCAGAGACTGAACCTGCAGTTTTTCAGCTTCTTACCACATTGTCCAACACGAGCAAGAAGATAGGCCCCAATTCTTTCTACCAAATAGACCTAGTTCTTTCTATCTCTGGGTTCCTGTGTGCTGTGTCCAGTTGTTCCTGCATACTCTCATCTGATCAAATTTCCAATTACAGCACCACTGATCCAGACCAGAGTCTTTTTGCCATAGACCAAAGTCATCCCTTTGTTCTCCTGTTTGATAAATAGGACAGAATTTGAGTGTCGACACAATTTCCTTACTTGTGTATTAACCTCTGATTTATTTTTGTTTCCTCTTTGACAGGGTTTGTTATGGTGTGTAACTTAAAAGCAGATGTTGATATTAAGGCAAGTTATAATAGGTCTATGGGCTAAAACAAAACATGTTCAAGAAGTTCTGTGCACAAAATCACTCTCACATAGAGATCTCACCAGCTCTATTCTTGACAGTTTCAGTCCCTTTCAATGAGGCGTTTAAGGGCTCTGTCACTTTTATGCAAATAAGCTGTTGCTGGCCGGACCCAGAGCGAGATGAACACAACACTTCATGTGACTCGCCTTTGCCTGTAGCCGTAGCGCTCGGCATCAGACAAAAATGGCGGATCTTCAACTAATCTAGTGGGTGGGGGCTCGACAGATGAGGGGTGGTTCTATGCAAATTTCCTGACGTCAGGATAAGGGAGCCGTCTGAACGGCTCATAGAGGCATATGACTCCTGACACCAAAATCTTTCAATTGATTCACAGAAAACGGATGGATGTTTTTTTTTTTTTCACGCTTGTAGGAGTGTTTGTAGGAGCAGTAGAGACCCAAATGGAAATACAAAAGGATGCAAAAAGGGTGTGGAAGCTTTACAGGTATGAAGAACAGATGTGGACTACTAAAGCACTGATGTACGTCGCTCTGGATAAGAGAGTCTGCTAAATGCCGTAAACGTAAATGACAATAGATGCCATGTATGAGCCTTACTGAAACACAGCAAGTCACCACACAAGCCAAACGAAGTGGACTTTGGGGGTCAAATGTGCTCGAGCACAGTAAGGATCACCAACTGTGAGGACACCCTTAGACAGCTGTGCCACTCGGGAGGCAGTTGTCCCTAAACTTTGTGTACATATTGTACATATTCAACAATTGTGGTGAGGGCGAGGAAATGGGGGAAGTCTGCAAACATGTGTATTTTCTTAAAGTCTATAGCATAAACTTAAGACCAGCATGTCCATTCTTTCAAATCTGAGGCTCAAAGCTAAATAAAGAGTAAGAGGCAGCCAGGCCATCAGCTCAGTCTTACTTGGTTTAAATTTCCACATTTAAAACTTAAGACAATTTTGAATAATGTGGAATATGATTAAAATTGCAGCTCTTACGGTTTGCAAATTGCAGTCTTTCAAAGTATGACGCATCTTTCAGCCCTGAAGGAATATGCATGCATTACTGAAGGAGACGAACACACCTTGATCTTCAGCATGAGCGCGTCTATGGATGCGTCCAGGTCCTGGATCTGTTTGCTCATTTCCTGTTTGCCCTCCTTGAGGCCAGACACCACCTCGTTAAACGTACCCATCCGCTTCTTCAAGTTCCGCACCTTCACCAGGCCGTCAATGCTGAAGGACACACACACACACACACACACACACACACACACACAATCAAAGGGAAGAATTCATCAGACCGCTGTTTGAGCTTCTCTTTAATGCCAGCCCGCCTGTGACCTCGGCCTGATGACTTAATTCCCCTGCAGACTTTGGTAGTTTTAACCATTTGCAGAAGAGACATGGAGTTAAATGACTTCCAATCGCTCTGCCAAGCCACAAAGCGGCTTCATCAAAGCCGCTACTCCAATTCTCCACACGTGGCCGTTTTAATATTTACGTTATTACTGTAATATCATCAATGTCACTCTTGCGTTTCAGAGGGCAAGCTTCCAATTTACATTTAAGTCACCGCTCCCTGTCCATTAGATGATGGATTCCACTGCAGTAACGGCAATTGTCATTAACCTTAATGTATGGATTTAATATCTTATTTTAAAGAAGTTCGCAATTCTCTAGAAGTCCGTTCATTATAAGAAGTGCGGCAGGGCTTCAGCCTTTTCAGGCATGGGAATTAAAGAAATCCTTCAGCTCATTTTAAAGTTGCTCTATAGGCAAAATCCTTAGTTTAAACAGCTGAGCAGAAGCATCCTACAGCTGATCAAAGAAATGCCTCATTACCACCTCCCTTACACAGAGTCTGGAGTTATTACCCATTTTGCTTCTTATACCATTTACGAGTGTGCTTATTAGGTCCTTTGTGATCGTGAAAATGTAGCTGAGGAGTAACTGCCTCATAAATAATTATGTTTAGTGATTTCATTTATTTTCATTAATTTCATGTAACTATTAAACCTTGTTTCCTAGCTGTCACTGCTTTGTAACTGAAGTTACAGTCTACACTTATAAAGGATTATGTAAAATCAAACAAAGCTTGCACGCCTCTCTTGAGTGAGAACATATTAAAAATGTTTAATGTAGTACGTTATTATTTATTAATTTAACATCTCCAGTTAGATTCCCATAGTCCAGACTAAAGCAGGAAATGCTGCATTGGTGCATTTTAGCTAAAGTAAGGTTCACACTGATGTACTGATCGTCAAACCAAAACGTAAACAAAAGTTACTTAAAATCTAGTAACATGGATTAGTTTTTCTTCATCTGTTTTGCACTGGTTTATGTTCTGATGGAAATAATACAATGCAATGCATCAAAAATGGGACCAGGGGGCCAAACAAGACCCTTTTTCTGTTCTGAGCTTCTTCTTTTTTTTTTTTAGGTATTTACAGTATGACATTTTGACAAACAGACATTAGGTTGATAGACAGTGACATGAAAGCAACGACAGGATGGGAACAGTGCTATGTATATGTGTGTATGTGTATGTGTGTATGAGGATGTGCATTTGAGTACGTGTGAGGTCTGTTATTAGAATCAGAAAACTTGATCCTGGAGGAAATTGCTTATGTTTTAGTTAATAAAAGAAGGGGGTTGTGAGAGGACACATGCTCTGTTGATGCTGTGCAGTTAATAAGGTGTGTGTGTTCACCGTCTGAGGGTGTGTGTTTGTGTGTATGGTTAAGCAGGGGTGCTAGGACTGTACATTTCCCCATTAGTGCTGCACCGCTGGAGCAGGGTTCACAGACCGATTGGCTGGTTGGGCTCCAAATCCCTCCAAAAACAGTGCCACAGTCAGTGGTATCCTTTATTTTGAACATTACTTTTGCCACTTTTGTACAGTTCTTTTTTGGCAGGATTGTTCCTTGCAATAAACTTTGCTATGGATGTTATATTTTCTGGGCTGGCTGTTGTTGCTAGGTTACAGGACAGTAAGGTGGAGTGAAAGGGATTCAGCAGGAGAGCCATTACCAAGAAATACTTGTGCTCGTAGTATAACTCCCAGTCAATCAAAGTCCGAACAGCGGTATTCTAATCGAAGAGGCTTAAATTATGCCCAAAACATGGCAAATCTTTAGCAATACAAAGCAATACAAATATAAAGTATAGCCACTGGTGTGTTTCACACCCATGACCTTCTGATTGCAGGGGCACCTCCCTAACCACCAGGCCACCAGCTGCCCCAGCCCTCCTTATTAGAACTTCATTTGATTGACATGTTTGGCAATTGGAAATGTGCTATCAGTCATGCCCCACTACTCTTTCTAAAAGGCAATGGCTACACTTGAATCAGGTTAGAGAAGCTAGTTAGTAGGTTTTAGGATATATTTGTGAGGTTATATCCATTGAAGTGTGTGAAAGAACTTTAAAACACTGCGGGACCTCACCGCGGTTTGTGCTTGCGCTTGCACATCCACATTCGCACCGTCTTCTGCATCTTGATGCAGGCGCTGGCCCGATACAGCATCTTATTCTTCACTGGAAAGGAGGAGGGGGAGCGGGGGAAAGGAAAAGAAAGACAGAAGAGGAGAAGTTAGACAAGTCAATGACTTTTACTGACGCTCCAAGGCCAAAGCATGTCGCCTCGAACGCTGGAGTCGAGTATCCGAGTCAGAGACCGGGAGTAGACGAGATGCTGACAATGCCACATATTCTTCGCCATTAGGATGTATGCATCCAGATAATGGATGTGTTATGCTTGCGAATTAGCCTGTGTATGTGTAACTGTGTGTGTGTGTGTGTGCTGGGAATCTGAAGATGGCTGCAGGAAGACCAAGCTCCTGCATCACTTTTGTTAAATGTGACAGTAAGGGATCTCGTGAACGGAGGCTTGAGAGGCTCGGATGGCCACGCTGGAACTCTCAGACACACCAGGATCGATAGCGGACACGTTCCGAGTGCTAACCTGAGATGATGAGAACGTTCTGCACACGCAGCTGAAAATGACTTGAGGACAGGAACTTCAATCCAACTTTTCCGGGAACATTAGGAAACAATTATAAGTAATCTGGCCTCACGCATGCCACTGAACTTTGGCTACAAGGCCAAAATACTGCTACAACAAAGACAAACTACACCACGCAGTCCAGGACTATAAAAGTGGTCATCATGTTTAAACAGGCCATCTGTGAGCATAAACAGGAACCCTGAAAATTAAAATGACGTGGATCATAAAGTATAAACTCGCATCAGTCTCAAACGACCTCACTCAGAAAAGTCTAGCAGTGGTTATGCTGTTTTTCCAGCTCTAATGAGCCAATTAAATAATCAGCCAATTAACACCCCCCCCCGCCGAGTCAGAGTGAGGAATGCTACACTAAAATACCCCATGAAGGGCCACTCCAGGACTAGGGCTGGGTGTCCTTGTAATACAGCTCCAGAAAAAAAATTACAGACCACTGCAAAAATGTTCAGTTTCTCAGGTTTGATCTTTTATAGCTGCAAGTATTGAATTAAACAGGTTTGTGTTAGTTTTTAAGAACTGCTGACAATATTTCTCCTCATTTCCAAATAAAAATATTGTTCTTTAAAGCATCATTTTAAA
>JBBPCY010000156.1:17910341-17926357 GCA_037974405.1 Brachyalestes nurse | reverse complement strand
ATCACTAATCAGTCCCTCATAAAGCAGAATGAGGTGCTTGTGTAGGAATTTAACAGACACTGGCATGGAATGGTTTCCACTCATAGAGATGCTGATCTTTTACAAAAATGCAGTGTATTCAACACTGGAATAGTGTTGAAAAAGGTGTGTGTGAAGAAGAAGTGTGTGTGATACGCACGTTTGATGACCGACAGTGCACACCACTGGACCTTCTTCCAGCGGCTGTGTATCAGCCACTTATTGACCCGCTTCACCAGCTCAGCCAGGTGGTCCGGATCAGACTTCATTATCTGGTCGAACTCTGCAAACTGGAAGCAGAGGAAACAAAAGGTAGGGTGAATAAAACGGAGGGAAGAACATGTGTAGAATGAATGAAAGAACAAAAGAAAAAGGAATTATAGAAAGGAAAAAAAAGGATAGAAAGACCAAGAAATAAACAAATAAACAAAAGAAATAAAATATAACAGAAGAAGCAAGGGACAACAAGAATGAAAGACAAAGAAATATAGGAAAAATTCAAAATTAGAAGTAAAAAGTGAGAGAAAATGTAAGAGGCCAAAAAGCAAGAAAAAAAAGGAAATAAAGGATAAAGAAAGAAACACAAACAAGCCAAAAGAGAGAGGAAAAATAAAGAAACAGGCACAAAAAACAACAAGCAAACAGATATAGAGAATAAAGAAAAAGAAAAGGAAAGTAAAAACAAAGATCAAAAAAACCAAGCAAAAACAAACAAGCAAACAGAGTTAAAGAAACAAAAAAGAAAAAGAAAGAAAACAACCCTTTCTTTCCTATGATGCAAATGGATTTCTATGACAGAAAATTTTAGCTTGAGTCTATTTCAGTACGACACACCATTAAAGGGTCAAATTTTCTGATGGCAGTTCTTTCATTAACACTAAGACGTCCGTGTCACCGCAGTGTGACATTTTTTTTTTAAAAATCCCACCTCCTCTTCTCCTCTTTTCTTCTCCCTGAAGAAATGTGGCCTCCTCATAAGCATTCCCCCACATCCTAAGAGCAGGTAAATTATTCATTCAGTGCGGGATGAAAACGCCACCTGTTAGTTGTGGTTTACTATCCACATCTAATTGCTCCCTCATCAGACAGCTGGGAGCATTACTAACGCGTTTCTCCGAGCAACGGCGAGAAGCCAAGGCCTTTATCTCCCGAGCACGTCTCGATGGCAACCGCTAACAGCGTCTCACCTTTCCAGGTCTGAAGAAGACTCGGGTGAGGCCGAACTTGTAGTCATTCTCATTCAGGCCCAGCGCTTTGAACAAGGCCTGCAGGACAGGAGGGCAGAGACACCACAATGAACAACATATATGACACATTTCAGCCCAACTGGATCTGGACACTGAAAGCAGAGATCATTAAAAGATGGCATTTCATGAATCCCGAGGATACGCTTCCATTGTGCGAGTGACACTGGATTAAGTTTATACAGTTCAGTTTATAGTCAGTTTTTAACTCTGATGATGAGAAATAGAAAAAAAAATATGCACAAATATATATTATTATTAAAATATATACTTTTAAGCAGTCTATCGATCCATGCTAGCCTGTCGAAAAATGCTACCTTGAAGCTTATACAGTCAGTTTAGCACTGAGAATGATGAGAAATAGGCAAATAATATGCATCACCTGAGAAAAATATATTTAATTTCAATGAGAAGAGCCTAGATAGGTATATAGATCTTTTGAGGTGCGTAGAGCCAGTTTATACAGTCAGGTTCTAACCCTGAGAAACACTACTAGCGTGTTCTCACGATTCATGCTAACCTGTGGAAAAATGCTCCCTTTAAGTTTACACAGCTGCCAGTGTCCCAAAGTACCACAGATTTAAGAGCATGGCACTGAATCCCAAGACTGTGGAACTGCACATGCGAAGAAGGGCATGGTAGCACGTCTGGATGGTTAGCATGTTTCAGCAGAACACCGGACAGAGCTAAAGTCATGTGGTGCGATGAATCAGCATTCGTTTTTTTACGTGATTATTTTTCCTGAGTTTAAATGATCGAAGTTAACGTGTCAGTTCGACACCCCTAAAAGAAAGGTTTGAAAATGGTCCATTTTTTGAGCACACAAATGTCCCAAGTGGGCTTCAGGGGAAATCTATAAACATGCTACCGCTGTTTTCAGATACACAGCATTGTGTTGTTCATGTCTCTGGTGAACAACATGCCTTGACTTCTCCAAAAAATTCTGCACTTTCGATTTTCTGCCAAACATGCTCAGAGCAATGGATGCTGACCTTGCAGAAGAGTCGAGGGTCCAGGCGCGTCAGCTTGGGGGGCATGTACTGCTTGTACATGTTGTAGAGCTCGTGGAAGGGGGCACGGGAAGGAAAGCCACCCTGCATCAAGTCCAGTACAGACACCATCCCTGAGAAGCAGCACAGTAAACTCATATTAAACCCAAAGCGACTCAGAAAACAGGAGCTCACAAGACCTCAATGTGTTCTCCTGACCCTCACCCAGCTTTACAGTAACACACTGAAGCACAGGGGGCCCAACCATGGCTCAAGATGTGGAGGCCACTCTTCAATACGTGTTTAGTGTCATGCTCAAGGGGAGGAGGGGGCAATTAGAGAGCCCCCCTCTCTAACGCTAGCTTCAGTGAGGCAATTAGCTACCTAGTAATGAGTTTCCTTTTGAAACAGGGGAAAATAACATCCATAAACTTTGCATACAAGTGATATGATCTTTCCTTCCCAGTGTGAACGTAGCGAACTGAGTGCTTTCGTTTGAAAACATTTTTAAGGAAAGTCAGTTATTTCTGGGCAAGTTCCGCTGCTGAAGTGGACACTTGTTCCTTCACTCCTCTGAGAGCTCATTAAAATAATCTCACTTGAGGCTGAGCCCTGTGGGGTATCTCACAAAGCAGGATTTCACAGTTAGCCTAATAACATGAATGAAACTACCGCATATATATTTTTTTTAAAATCCTGTTCTATTTAAGTGGCCAAGATGTAAACAAAGTAATTGAGAGTGGAGTCATTCTAGAGAGGCGTACAGAGCCAGAGCCGTTCACACCGGGGGTCGAATGGAGCTTGACGTCTGAAGTGTTTAACGCCTTTAAGAGCTCCCTCACAGAAAGGCTTTATAGGAAATGGTCATAAATACACTGTAGGTGCCTGTGATGTTTCACGTTTCGGTCTAAAAATTATTTTTAAAACCTGTTCATGACAGAGTGATTACATTAAGGTCCAAACAGTCCCCAGAAAAGATTTTTTTACCACCATTACACAGTCATCAAAATTCCATTATATTACACTGGCCAATCTGAATGATTAACAGAATTACTATATTTGTGCCATAAACACTGTAAAGACATTTGTAAAGACATTTGCATCAGTTAAGGTTCATTAGTGCACCATTTCACATCAAACTGCTTTGGTTGCTTGTATTTCCATCTAAATATTAAATTACGTAGACAATTTGAATAATCAGGCCTGCAAGGCATATTTATATTAGACAGTCCCATCATTTGGCTTTAAACAGCTTATAGAGAAATCCTACTTTATGAAAAACTCCAGTCTGCAAAAGCCCTGCGCATCAAATAATATCCCACATGGTTGGGGGGTGGTGTTTACAGTAATGCAGCTTTACAGCTTAGAGCGCCGTTACAGGGCTAAATGATATTTAAAGTAATCAATATCACTATTCTCTATTTGGGCATTTCAATAAAACAAGCCATGTCTGATTAAACCAGAAATCAAAATTCACTCCAATGTGAACGTCAAGCCTACAGCAACTCCAGAAAAAAAAGAATGGACTCGCAGAACCTGAATGAGGCTTTAATTTGCAGATAATTAAGCTGTTGTGTTGGTGATTGTGCGGTCATTATCCTAAACGTGTCATCTAAAGGGCATCGCCTTCAAGAGTAACCGGAGTAAAGAAAAAAGCTCAATCAGTAAATAAAGTCTCTTAACGAGTTTGGCTTGCGCAGTGTGTGTTGGAGCAGGAGGCAGCGTTATTGGTTAATGGTGTGTGTACAGTTGAGAGAGGCTAATAGAGAGTGTGTGTGTGAGAGAGAAGCACTGACCTGAGCACTGGAGCTGTGAAAGAATCTGAGCGCCTTCAAACTGGTGGCTGACCATTTTCAGATTGGGTTTCACGCAGCGGATAAAACTGGAGCCCTGGAGTCCGACACAAAACAGCGCCAAATTAAAGGCAAACCGCTACAGTTACACTTATAAGCTCAGTCAGGCTAAGCCTGATGGAGTAATATTGACCAAATCAGGAGGGCTCAACTTAGAAGATCATGCTAATACCTTTAAGCTCATGTTCAATATATTTTAAACTAAAGTCTCAGTCAAAATGTATAATATTCCCTCCTTAATAAAGAAAATCCCATTAGCTAAGACACGTCTGGGGTTTGAAGCCTGCTTGTCCAGGTTTAGGGCAAGTTTTTTTTAGATTAAAGGGTAATTAAAGCCTTTTTTTAATTCAAACTGAAATCGATGGCTTCATAATAACAAGCAGTATCAGTCGTTTGAAACGCTGCTTTACAAAACACTACTTTACAATACAAAAAACATTATTGTGGCCATAACCTGCTTTTATTCTAAAAAAGAGCCATGAAAAGCCACATATATCTACACATAGAGCAAAATAAATCAATAAATTAAAGAGAATGATAAAGAAAACAAGGTAATAAAAAGGAGTTCATTATACAAAAACATGTGCCATTCATTTTCCAATCCATCCTATCCACTCTGTTTTGAAGTCGCTCGTTTTGTGATGTCACAAAAAATACCACTCGCAGTTCAGCCCCACCCTCTCAGCCTGGAAATTATCAGGACATTATTCACCCCAGACTGCTTTTTTTAAATGGAGCACAATACAAAACAATCGATTGGAACAGAGGACATTTGCATACATGGTATAAAGGTACAGTATCACAGCCTGTTCAAAACAACAGAAGTGACCATATAACAATGACTGTGCCACATCTATAACATAACTTAAAAAACCTCTAATTTAGCTCACATATTTACCTCAACGTGTGTTCCCTGTTTAAGTTGTTTTACTTTTTACCTTAGATCTGTGTTTTTAAATTTAAATTCTAAAGTTAAATTGTACTTATTATATCAGGGAAACGCTAAGGAGTGATTTAAGTGTGATTTCTAGTTACCGTGCTGCGTAGCTTGTCCAGAAGAATGTTCAGCTGGGTCTGTCCAATGAAAGATGGAGGAGAGAAAAAAGTATGTTTTAGTGACATAACCAGACAGACATGAACATGAACACATGCTCTTTACCTTTTTGCCTCTAAAAGCCTAAAGCTGTCCACAACACAATCCTCCAGCTCAAGGATGTTAGACTCGATTGTACAGCGCAGCCTTGACAGCTGAGTATGCACACAGAGAGCCAGACAGAGACAGAGAGGGGACAGAAGGACTGGACACGGTGAAAAGAGAGAAGGACAGAGCAGGAGCTGAGTGTTTTCTCCACACGGCTGCTGAGGAACGCCATGCAGACAGACACACGGATGCACAAACGCGTGTATGAGAGCGATGCATTAAGGGATACCTGACGGATAACTGCTTTTAGGCCACCGTCTCCACGGATACCGCATCCAAGGATACTACATTCATATGCATCTCACTGCATGTGGGAAGACAGAGGATAGCATCTCCTTCGCGCTCGTTTTTTACCCTCCTTTCCCCCTTCTCCGGCTCTTCCTGGGGATCAGGTTGGGAGATAGGCCGGGGCAGGCCACGGAAAGACCAGATCCCTGCCGGTTTGGGTAATGTATGATGTTATTATTAAAGGAACGCTACTTATTGCCCTGAGGAGTACAAGCACACTGATCTATCACTCAGCAGGGGCCTTACTCCACTTTCTTTTAAGTTTTTTGAAGTCCATTATTGAGACAAAACTGCAAATTTGTTTAACCCTTAGAACTCCGAGTGTGTCAGCAAAATTCGATTTCAACAAATATAGTCTAAAACTGGTGTTCACTCTCCTACCCGCTCGCCCTTTGCTGCCCTTTCGAAAGGCGCACTGCCGCTTGGTCGCTCTCCGTTCCCCCCCTCCCCTCTCTCTACTGGTTTTCCCCTCCCACTTCAGGGCGGAAACTATCCTGAAAGTTCTCCTGGGTTCAAAGATCTTGTGTTTCTTCCATTCGTTTCTAACACCTACAATAAAAGAAATGTGGGCATTCTTTATTTGAAACCCCACGAGTGGCTATTCTAATTACATATGTTTTAA
The DNA here is from genome assembly GCA_037974405.1 of Brachyalestes nurse. NCBI lineage: Eukaryota > Metazoa > Chordata > Actinopteri > Characiformes > Alestidae > Brachyalestes > Brachyalestes nurse. The sequence goes on along the minus strand of JBBPCY010000156.1, from coordinate 17,920,142 downwards.
ATGAAAGTAATTTTGGTTCTATGTGACATAGGAGCACCAAACAAAGCTCAGTATCACATCTGACACCTTGAGTATCAACATAAACATGGGAGTTGTTTTGCCATATGACAAAAATTCGCCACTTGCGTTCTAAGGGTTAAGAAAGACTGAAATTTAAAATGTCATTGATTCACTACATGAATATCCCAACTCACAGTGACTGGCCACTTTATCAAAATTGTACAGTTGCTGGTGTACAGACCCTTTCCTGTTGCCACCTTCCAGCCCTTCTTCAGTGGTCATTTACTAATGTCAAAGCTGCTCTTGGCTGAATATTTTGGAGTGCTAGACTGCTCTAAAGCAGTGGCGCAAACATGTGCCATTGTCTCAGTCCACGACATAAATCATACCTGGTCAACAGCAGCCCTGTGGTCAGAAAGTGACCAATGATGAATGAGGCAGAGGGTAGGACACAAGCTATTAATGTCAACAGATGGACTACAGTCTGCAAGTGGACCCAGCAAAGCGGTCAGTCACTGGAAGCACAAAGTGGTGTTTCTAATAAGGTGGCCAGTTAGTGGAGGTACAAGGTGGTGTTTCTAATAAAGTGGCCAGTCAGTGGAAGAACAAGGTGGTATTACTAATAAGTGCACCTCAGTGACACTAGAGGTCAAATGGTTTAGCCTTACTAAAATGGTAAAAGGACAAAAGTTCCTTCCTTTTCGTTTCTAGCTATTATCAGTCTTCTCTCTCTCTCTTGTTCATCTCTCTATCCTCCCTTTTCATCTAGCACAAACTGCAAGGGAAGGGTGGAAAGCCTGAGCGAGTGGGAGAGAGGGAACAGGAGTCAAGATAAAGGAAAAAAGAGCAGGAAAGAGAGGCTTAAGAGAAACACACACACACATACATATACACACACACACACACACACACACAACACAAAACACACTCCCTGCTGTGGAGGGATCATTAGGTTGGTACAGACAGGCCTAATCCAGTGTATATCCACCTAACAGTGGAACCACAGGTGGGGTTGTAATTAAAACGTCTGGTAAATCTAAGCACAAACACATTTCATTTAATATAATTCTATGTTGTTTGAACCAGACAAGCTTGCCAATCTATACACATGAAAATATATGCAAAATAAATATGAATAGTGAAAAGAAGATGTCAGACTGCAAATTGAAAGAGCTAATGTCACAGCGATGAGACTGAAATATGGTGCATTTCTGATGCATCTCCACAGAAAAACTGTTTTGAATTTATATGGCAGGATATAGAGTCATTTGCATGAGGTTGCTATCTCCTCCCATACACATTCAAAACATCTATGGGAATATGAGAAGATGAGCAAAAGCATGTTCCATCTGAACCTATTTAACTACACGAAAGAGTCTATGTTACATTTTACCCTCTGTTAGTTTGTGCTTCCCTACCAGCCAAATACATGAACAGACTTGCTCTTAGAATAGCTTTCCTTATTTTCTGCACTGCAAAATTAACATAAATGCAATTATGCAGAGACCAAAAAACAGAGTGTCTGCAAGCACTCTCCAGATTTACTCGAAACCTTTTTTTAATGGCACTTCAAATGCAATTGAAGGCCAGTTTCAAAAGTGCGACAGTTCTGCTCGGGTTGAAGTATGTTAAAGGCTACTTTGTTCCCTTGAAACTCAATGAAGAAGTCAGAGGCACTACAGCTTACTGTTGCAGCAAATGTTAGCTAGAACCAGAAAAAGGAAAACACTGGGTTCCTGACACTAATACAGCAGCGTTTTAATCTGTTATCTGCTAGCTGGAGCAGTTAGCCATGATGTTAGTGTTACATCATTAGGGCATCTGAAGATGAAGCGAAACTCATCAGATAAGAAAATCAGATTAACCTGCAGTGATGGACTCCAAATAATGTAAAAAGGGCCTCAAGGCCTGAAAGTAGCCCTCTCTATACTGCTTTAAACACTCATGAGGTTCATGAGGAGCCACCTGGGATGCTTTTCCATACTTTGCCACTGAAACTACTTGTCGAGTGGAATTTGAAAATATATATTAATATGAATAATATATATATTCTGGTTGTTTTGGAAATAAGTTTTATGTAGGCAGTATCTTTACTGATTCTGTTTGACTCCCATTTGAAGTGTCCACACCTAAGCTACTAGTCCAAAATGGCTTATGTGATAAGAATGAATTGCAACAAATTACAAATGTCTCAGCTTTTGACCCTGCATGACTGTCAAAGGAGCAAAGAGGCTCTTTCTGCAGTACTCTCAAACACTCTGAATTAAAAATGAACACGAATTTGATGCAAAACCTTTCATGAGAAGACTCCTCCACAAGGACACTGTTGAAGCGTTCAGATGGGCAGGTCTGAATTCAATTTTGGCTCACCTTGAATTTATTGCCGACGCTGATAAAGCGGAGTTTGCCAGCTTTCTGCTTGACATCTTTGGAGTTGATGGAGTTCTCGAAGAGTTCTCGTATGAACCGGTCTTTAGACTCACTCACGAGACTCTCCAGAGACATGTGCAGAGCATCGTTATTCTTCTCCACAAACTGACTCTGAGAGAGAGACAGAGAGAGCGAGACACAGAGAGAGACAGAGAGCAAGAGAGAGCGAGAGAGAGAGAGCGAGAGAGAGAGAGCGAGAGAGAGCGAGCGAGAGAGAGCGAGAGAGCGAGAGAGAGAGAGAGCGAGAGAGAGAGAGCGAGAGAGAGAGAGCGAGAGAGAGCGAGCGAGAGAGAGCGAGCGAGAGAGAGCGAGCGAGAGAGAGCGAGAGAGAGCGAGAGAGCGAGAGCGAGAGAGCGAGAGCGAGAGAGAGCGAAATAGACAGAGAGAGAGCGAGAGAGAGACAGAAACAGAGAGAGAGAGAGTGAGAGAGAGAGACAGAGACAGAGAACGAGAGAGAGAAAGCGCGAGAGAGAGAGGGGGGAGAGAGAGCGCGACAAGGAGATACAGAGAAATAACAGAGGGAGAGAAAGAGTAAGGGAGAGAGAGAGAGAAAGACAGAGCGACAAGATACAGATAAAGAAGAGAGAGAGAGAGAGAAAGACAGACAGAAAGAGAAAGACAGAAAAACAGAAAAACAGAAAAAGCGAAAGAAAAAACGAGAAAGAAATAGAGGGAGAGCCAGAGAGAAGCAGGAAAGAAAGAAAGAAAAAGAAAGAAATAACGAATAGATTTGAAGAAGAGAATTACACTTTTCTCTTTTCCTGTGAGATGTTTCAATCAGCGGCACAATCACATTTAGCAAAATATAGCACAAACATAGTGATTTCTACTCTTTTTGCTCTATTTATTCAGTCATGCATTCTTTTTCACATTCACTTATTCGCTGTGTGTGGAGGTTCAACAGGAGAGGAATCTGTGTGGAAGAACATCACTGAAGAAGAGCCAAACAGGTCACTAAACACCTGGAGACAGCTGTAAACAGCAGCCATCATGCTGCTCCACTGACATTCAACACATTTCAGGAAACCTAGACGTGTGTGTGTGTGTGTGTGTGTGTGTGTACGTACAGTCTCATAACAAACTGCTCCTGCGAAATGCCTGATGATAAATCCTTCATCATCCCTCACGTTCCTGTGCACTGTCAGCTTCGACTTCCTAGGGACCTAAAAGGGCACACACACACACATTTACAGAAAGTGATCAAATACATGTATAATCATTTAGCAAAATGTCACTTCATGGTACAAAAAATATTCTATTTCCATTTATGCCAAATCAAGAAGCCAAAACATATCTGAAGTCCAAATTTTGTTTCTTTGCTTTAGAACTTGAGCCAATTTCCCCCCAAATACTGGCAGTCAATATTCACCCAAATCTTTTCCATAATACATCCATACACATTTCCGAACCCACCGGAACCAAGGTGGCACAGACTTGTGGCTGTGGCTCAGGACACAGTATGACTTACTGTAAGGTATAAAAGGGTCTGTTTTCACTATCGGCATCAAGAGTAAGTGTTGATTTAGAATCATGACTGCTTTAGCTCCTTCTCATTGGCTCTGATCGTTACACTGTTTGTACCGTTTCTACAGGCACTTACAGTCAAGCGGAAGTGATTTTTGTGCTTGTTGTGGACAGTCTCAGTAAAGTGCTGGTCGCTCGGTTGAGGTAGACGGTTCTCTTCATCCAGAATGTCCAAGATGCCCACTAGCTTTGACTCCACCAGGTCTGAAACACATAAGTACAACACTACATGTAAATTCACACCAACACACTCTGAGATTAGCCTGTTTTTAAATAGTCTTTTGGCTCATTTCACAGATCTTTCTGCTACATGATCTGAGAGCGTATGAACCTTTTGACTATCAGAAACCTGTCGACAGGTCCAGGTAACTTGGTTTCTCTCACTGGTTCTTCTCTATGGTTCTTCCATATGGCCTTAGATGGTTCTCCTATCTTTGTATCTTTGAGACTTTTACAGTTTTTCAAAAGACTTTCAGTCTTTTGGCTCATTTCACAGATCTTTCTGCCACATGATCCAAGAGTTCTTTAACCATTACACTATCAGCAACCCCAGAAATATCCGAATATTCCGGTGTTTCTTACACATCGGCAGTGCAATTCTCTCACCACAGTTTATGGACGGCCATTGTCCCAAAACTGCAGCCAAGGAGTCGAACCGGCGGAATGACCTGCTCTTCTTAGTCTAGTTTGAATTTTTTAGACATGCAATGAACCCAGGAAATTTTCTAGCGATGTTCTGGTACACCCTCGCATTTCTCATAGCGTTGGATAAACCACTACTGAAATGAATCTTCAGCCCAAACAGAGAGTAGTTCTTGCAATGTGTTAGTTTGTATCTCCTTTGGTTTTATTATTATTACTTTTTTAATTGTGTATGGAATAAAAACAGCAGCCTCTTTCCATGTCCGCCTGTTGACAAGACAAAATTTCGACCAGTCAAAAAGCACCGACACAGTCGTCTCGGCTGCAGCCCACTTTTGGCCCTGCCATGCATGACAGCAGATACGGCTCGTGTTTGTTTAGAGTATGACGCGGTTCCTTGTGCCACTGGAAAAGGGCCATTGGTTCCTCTCCTCTTCAGGAGTTCCTCTTTGAGTCTTGGTTCCTCTCAGTATTTCGTCCTCGTGGTCTTTAGAAACTTTTTCCTTTTGAGTCTTGGTCCCTCTATTTCCTCCTTGTGCTTCTAATGAGCTTCTCCTGCTGCTGCTTTCAACTTGATCTTGAGGCGTCTGGGACAGCATTTCTATAAAGCTGCTTTGGAGAGGTTGTAAAGTGTCTGTTGTAAAAATTGTTCTCCAAATAAAATGGGAACTGAAACAAAACACACACACGCTGCTGGAACAGAGCTTCTCAAAGATTCCTCTCACGCTCTGGAGTCCCGACTGCAGCTGGCTAGGAATTTCCACTCACGCTGGGTTCGATTCGACCCGTGCAGTGTATAGCTGGGGGCAGTGGAGTGTGTGAAGACGTGAAAGTTGGCTCTACAGCAGTTTCTACAAATTAGTTCGCTACGATAAGGGAGCTCACTACTCCCCCCAAAGAATGTGTGTCTCAGAAGAGGGAATTTAGAAAAAGCCTTAAAAAGGAAACGACTGAAATAACTAATTCACGTACTCAATTCAATGTGCATTATAATTTGTAAGGCATGATAAGAAAAATAAACAGCAAATCGCCCCAGTGGCAATCCATTCTGTTTACAATTTCCAGCTGCCAGTTTGAAATAAACTATTTGCTTGTTTGTCCAATTGCATATAAGCAACCAAACCATGACTATTAGAGCTAGGCCTTCATTTAATACTACAATTAAAAATGACGCTACAGGATTCTAGTAGTATTTTAATTCTAATGTAATGTAATTGAACATGATTCATGTTTTCTGGCCATTCTAGATTAAACACAGGCATCTGAAGCTCATAATAGACATTGCATGTTTTATCTATTTGTAAAAAACATTAACATGTATTTTACCTATGTGACAATTCTACAGTGATTCCTTCGGTAAAGTGTTTCCCATCTCACAGAAACCCACGGGTGAAACTGAAGAGGAATACAGGGACCCACTGGTGGTCTGCTGAAGGTAGGATTCGAACCCAGGGGCAAGTATCCTACCCACTAGGCCACCACCACCTCCTCACCATCGGATTTCATCACGTTTTTTTATTATTGTTGGAAAGTTACGAGTAAACAACTATAAATGAGCTATGTCATATTTACTTTATTACATGGAAAAAAACATGCAGTGCATGTCTACCATCCAATTAATTGGTTGTGTGGTGATGCAGATGCAAATTCTAGACTGTCCTTTAACTTTTAATGCACTCGTTACTGTTTCATCCTACTGGCTAAAACTTAACAGCTCATTAAATATCTAACAGTTGACTGGTGATCCACATTATAACTATAATACATAATAGGTTTTTTCAGTAGTGATGAACAACAAAGACATTCTCTGTTGTGAACATATTGTAAACTGATTAGTTAGCAAAGAATTTTTAGTACACTTAAGGAAGGAAACGTGAAAATGTAGAATATCTCAACGTGTTTGACTAGTATATACACCAGGGGTGGTGGAGGTCTAGTGGGTAGGACACTTGCTTCTGGACCAAGAGGTCATGGGATCGAATCCTACCTTCAGCACACAACCCTTAAGTTGCTCCAGGGAGACTGTCTCCTGTAGTTAGGGAATGGAAGTTTGGATAAAAGCGTCTGCTAAATGCCGTAAATGTAAGTGAAAATGTAAATATTATGTAACTAGGTATTAGGTAGTTAACAACTAACTGGTCATAGTAATAATTATTATGAATAGTAATAATAATTATTAAATAACTAAAATAACTACTAAACTAAACTAAAATAAATTAATGCAGTATTACAAAATATCCAGCAGTAATTACACTGTAAATAATAAAATAATAAACTGTAATTTTCTATTTACAGTCACTTACGTTCTCTGTTTTGATCACTGCTTTCAAAATTAGAAAAACTCAGAAAATTAATCTCTTTATGGCTTTGCTCCTGATGCTTCACAACTTTCACAGTAATTTTAGAACCTTCCACAGCTCTTCAGAAATGTGTGCAGGACATATAAGAATCAACTAACTTTAATATTTTTAGGGAAAAATGTCATGTTCTTCCAACTTTCCCCAAACGTAGTCAATCTGCCAAGACATTCTGGTGTCCAAATCTGGCTTATATACTTTCGAACCAGAGCTAAGAGGTTAATTGAGGTATCAAACACTAACAAGTCGATGGTCACCTAAATGTTTTTTGTAAAAATGTAATCGAAACTTCTAACAACCATATAAAACAATGCCCATTCACTGAGGTGGTGCAGACTAGGAGACAGTATGACCTGCTGTAGGGTATAAAAAGAGGTTTGGGGGATGTACTGTACAGAAATAATTTTATGCCTCCAAACACATATTGGCTTGTAGTAAGTGTGAAATTTTATAAACCTAATTATTCCCTAAACTATTCATTTATATGAGCTGACAGCAGCTGCATCCACTTTACACTGATGACTGCAGTGGAAAAAAAGTTATTAGCATTATCACAGTTATTTTCTATCTCGGTTGCTCTTACTGAAAATGATATTTTGATCATTTAACTGCAAGTCAACCACTTTGCAAGTTGTTCCACTATTACACTCAAATTCCATGCTCCCACTAGACTAGACAGACACAGCAAAGAATTAACTGATGAATAACAGTCCTACTCATTTTAGCAGATTTGAACCTTGTGTAACTTTGATGAATAAGGCCATTATTTCACTGAAATAAAAAAATGTATCGAGGCTTCAGGCTAATATGTGAGGGAGAAGCTGAATTACAAACACAGTATTAGGAAAAGGCCCTCTACTGCTTTTGAAAATCATCCACCCTTTAAATTGCCCACTCAATCCACGGTCAAGCACACGGCACTTACTCAAAAACAGACAAGCCATAAAGCTTTTGAAGGATAATAGTACATTAGCACACAAGCCATGCAACAGGAATCGGAAAAAGGTTTTCCTGAAGTGATAAAATACGACCCTGCTGCCAGCTGGCCAAACTCTCCTGGCAGGGCTTTTTTTTCCAAAATTAGGAACAACGGAAACAGTGTATAGTGCAAAGCCTCCTGGGAAGCAGTTCATTAAGAGTGCAGCTCACACTAGAAACTGCAGAATGGTTTGTTTTTCTGAACTAGACTCAGGGCTGGCATGTCCATATAGGTACTTCAGAAAGAGAAACACCCCTCCAGTTAATAGCCCCATGGTGCCCCCCCCAATGTCACTGATCTAGAGTGCTGCCAATCTGACAATGCCCAAGATAGCAGTGCTGTCAGTTAGAGTCTGTAAACTTGACAATGCTCAATGCAATTGGATCAGCGCGATGTCAATCACTGACTGTAAACCTGACAATGCCCAGCGCTACTGGATCAGAGAGCTGCCAATCACTGCCTATAAATTTGACAACGCCCAACCCTATTGGATCAGAGAACTGCCAATCACTGCCTGGGAACCTGGCAATGCCCAGTGTTATTGGACCAGCATGCTGTCAATCACTGTTTGTAAACTTGACAATGCTCAGCACCACTGGATCACAGTGCTGTCAATCACTGTAAATTTGACAACACCCAACGCGACCGGACCAGGGCGCCGTCATTAGCCACTGGATTTGAGAGCAGAATCATAATAGCATGTCTTTTACACAGGAAGAGAGACACGGTTCAGCAGGCTAGTGATCCCCCTTATGTCGACACCTCCTCCAAACACCCCACACCCCCCAACAAAAAACTGTCTGGACTGAAGGTGGGGGCGGCACAATTCTCTTTTGCCTCGGGCGACAAAATGCCAGCAGCGGGTAGACAGGCACTGAAAGGCGCAAAGCGTTGTATGTGTGTGACCGAGTGTCTGCCTGTAGGAGCTGGAGCTCCTTTACTGAAGAAGGCCTGATGAGCTGGAGAGGTCCAGCTGCTCACTGTCTTGTCACTGTAAGAGAACAGAAGGTGTGAATCATACACACACACACACACACACACGGCTGAAGAAGAGAGACAGGACAGAAGATGTGGCAGACAGTTTAGACAGGCAGTGCCGAACACCAGACAGAGTACACAGAAAGGCAATGTGGATAGACAGACAGTCAGTGTAGACAGAAAGACAGACAGGCAGACAGACCTCTCGTCAGGCACTGTAGATAAATGGTGTAGACATGGCTGTTTTTGACTGTGTTCCAATCCCACTGCTGTGACTGTACGCATGTCCCACTGCTGTGACTGTACTAACTATGGGTCAGCCTTGGAAACCCCCCATGGAGACCCTACCTGCATAATGGTTACTGATGCAGAGGCCAGTAATGATTAACAAGTAGTATGTTGTACAGCCCGACACTGCAGACAGACAGACAGGCAGACAGCGGCAGAAACAGACCTGTCTGTCAGCAGACAGACTCAGAGTCTCTTACGAAGCATCTGCATCAGATCCTCGACTTATTTCTCTGCCTCTCTCCCACTCTTCCCCACCCCTTTTCTTCACTTTATTTATGGCACAGCCACAGTAACAGCTCTCCATCCCACAGGGCCATGTGTGTATTTGTGTGTGTTTACGTGCGTTTATTTGTTTGGACTCTGCTACACAAGCAGTCCGACTTCACGCCTCCAGCCTTGTGACTGTTAGTGCTGCAGTTCAGGGTCAAAGATCACACCATCTCCTGGGAGCATGGTGTTTACATACACACATCAACATATATACTGTATATAACACACACACATATATATGTGTGCAACTCTTAGCAACTTTTATTAAAAGTTCTCTGTAACATTAACAGTCAACACAACAAATAAACAAAACAAAACAAAGGCTGATAC
>JBBPCY010000156.1:17892569-17902865 GCA_037974405.1 Brachyalestes nurse | reverse complement strand
GTGTTAAAGTACAGTGACAGTACCGGCGTTCTGCAAGGCCATCTGACATGGGACCGCTAGCTAGCATGCTAACGCTACCTAACATGGCTAACGCTAACACTGCAGGGAGTCGTCCTGGAATGGTGTTTAACTAACAGGGGTTCTTCGTCAAGAGTTCATTAGTGGATTTTCTTGCCTTCTTAATGTGTTTGGGATCATCAGTTGTGATGGTAGGGTTGGTACACAGTTAGTGATCCTATTCCACTACGATTCTACTCCACATTATGGCAAGAACCACTTAACTAAGTAAAAAAACAACAGTCCACAGTCAAGAACAGAGTTAAAACTTTTGCATTCACAGACAGGTGTGTGTTTTTTTTTACCTGAGGTGCTGCCAGCCTCTTCAAAGTCTATGTTGCCCAGATGAAGGACTCCTGCCACCACCCTGAACAGGTCCAGCTTCTCTTCGTCATCCAGACCGATCTTCTTCATGGCCACCACCATCCGGTTGAAGTCCCCCTGATCGTCCAGCAGAGGGTCCTTCAGTGGGCCTGCCTTCAGGTGCTGTGGAGCCACAGGCAAAGCAGAAGGTAAGGACCACAGCTTGAGTGGAGCTTAAGTGATAATAGAGTATCAGTATGAGAGAAGTGCAGCAGAAGTGCCATCACCAGAAATAGGAGGCAAATATCACAACAGACACATACATACAGACAGACACACACACAGACATATACACACACACAGATATATACAGACAGACTCATGCAGACAGACTCATACACACAGACTCAGACAGACACTCAGACAGACACAGACTCGTACAGACACAGATACAGACAGACACACACAGACAGACAGACATATACACAGACTCAGACACACAGACTCAGACAGACACACAGACTCAGACACAGACTCGTACAGACACACAGATACAGACAGACACACACAAATATACAGACACATAGACAGACTCATACAGACACATACATACAGACAGACTCATACACAGATTCATACACACAGACACACACAGACACACACAGACACACACAGACACACACACACAGACACACACAGAGACACATACAGACTGATTCATACAGACAAACAGACACATACAGACAGACACATACAGACAGACACATACAGACAGACAGACAGACACACATACATACAGACACACACACATACAGACACACACACACACACAGACTGACACACACAGACACAGAAATCCACTGCAAACAACAGCACAGGAGCACCAGACGATCTCTGCAGTCCAGGCGAGTGAGCTGGTTGTCATTTGTAGATTTCTGACATGTTAAAGTAGCGAGGTGTCCTTCAGAGCACGCTGTAATGAAGGTCACAGTACTCTGGCATTCGCTGGCACTGCAGCGGGACAAACGTCCCAACTGCTCCCAACTTCAGGAGCCCAGCATTGGCAGCTCATTATCACTCCATCAAGCACCCATTATACCTCCATTAGCCCACTTCTGCACCACCATAGGGGTGAACACCACCTCATAAGACCAGCAGAGGAGTTGGATTGAACTGCTTATCAGCTGAATAAAACATAAAAGGTTTATTCTAGAGCACTAGTCAAAAGTTTGGACATGGCTGAATGAAGACATAATTTTACAGACATGTTGATTTATAGGCGTATGCTTAATTAATTACAGGAGTATTTAAAAAGGACCTTTGTTCCATAAAGGGCAAATTCACTAACTTTTTTTGTCAGCATTTTACAGTGGAGGCCAATGAAACCAGGCGTCACAATATAGCCATTTTATTTACTGTCCAAAATGGCCAGGGAACCTACAGTGAACCTGAGTCTTTCTGTGTAATGCTGATGGTAAAATTCTGGGGAAAAAAAAGTTTTCTTTGGGCACTATTTTGCAGTAAAATTCCTTGAAAGTATGTCAATAATAATAATAATAATAATAATATTATTATTATAATGCAATAAATACAAAAACATGTCTAAGATATCAAGCGTTGTATATGTAATGATCTTATATAATAACTTTTTCTGAAGTCATTTTTAGAGGCATTAAACTCATCAGAGGTCTGGTTCCCATCATCTCCACTGTGAAACATTACTCACTTCATAAGCTTCTCTAGATTGGCGCATTTCACACCAAACACCTCTGAATGACTCTGTTTACCTCTTAATTACATAATCATGCAGAAACGGTGATCAGTGTTAATTCCCTTTAAAATGAGCTCTGTTTAAGATGGAGTACACAAATGTTGCTTACACATTACATTCAAACCGTTGATGTATGAAGAACGGGTGCTCTTCGGTCAGACGTGACATTAAGGATCATTTGCTATTTAATAGTTTGCTATAAAAACACATTTTTTGAGCATTTGGAGTTACTCAATTGTTTCTAAGACAAATCTAAATAACACAGTTGACTTTCTACTTATGAATTTATTTCAAAAACAAACTGCAATGCTAAAGAATATAAAACAGACCACAGGTTTGTGTTGTTTAACGCTTGTTTTAATCACTGTACGTTATTTTAGAAACAGGTGAGATACCTCTATAGGCAGGTGTGAGGTGTGTCCAAATGTTTGATCAGTGCTGCAGATAAATAAAGGGGGTGGACCAATAGGGGATTAGGCTCCATTACAAATGGAATTTAAACCAATAATTAATAAGGTGCTGAGGAAGTAGCAGTACATTTGAGAGACTATGTAAGTGTAAAAACAAGCCATCACCAAGTGCTGCAAAGCTCTGGTTGATCCATTCGGAGCTCTGGGCAACCCATAACACCCCACCAGGGGCCAAGGATCACGCTTAAGACTTAAATTTAAGCCGCTAAATTTGTGTCATGGATTTTCGTGGGGTCCCCTTGGATACGGCAGCCACGAAGAGCCAGAGTGCTGTGACTTTCTGAGCAATAAGAGAAATTTCAGATAGAATCTTTCATCTTGAACCCCCCAACAAGCCCCAGGCCCTCTCTCCCACCCGCCCCAGTCTGTCCCATGGAAGAAAGAGGTGAAGTAACTGGAACAAACAGGAAATGCTAGCGTTGTTTAGCATGCACTGAAGCCACTGCCTTCTGCACGAGGGGCCTTCCCCTTCCACTTAAGCGAGGTCAAATAAATATTGAACGTTGCAGGTTAATGAGCAGCACTGTCCCAAATCACTCATCTCACTGCCAATACCTTGGTGACGGGACAAAAGAGCCAGATGCACCATTGTGCGCGCATTTAGCTCATTTTTTCCGTCACTCAGAGTCTTTAATGCCACGCCTCAAAGTTGAGCAAGGGTGAAAAAGACAATGAGCGCTTTAAGCGGATTGGTACAGGGCCGATCATTGAACGCATTAACGTGTGCTCTGTCGGAGAAAGGTCAGGTGAGAAGAGGAGTGAGAGAAGACGGATCGAACACCCCCCCCACCCCGATTGTGTTCATGTAATCACCTTCACGTCGTGCTATACACAAAGAAGAAGCAACACAAAGAGACATTCAACTGAGATTAACATAGCAAGCAGATGGCACGAAATTATTAGTGTGTGAATACAAAGGAGGGAGCCCCCCTGATTATGAGCATAAACAAAGCCATGCACAAGTCATGCATAATTCACTACGTGAAATCATTACTGCCCAGGTGCCGCCCGGGTTATTTATAGGCCAACGTTGGCCCGCTAATGCATCATACTCAAATGTTGCCAGGTCTTCGGAGTAATACAAAGTAGTTTATAAATGTTTTCAGACCACCTTATCATGTCTTCTAGGGATGGGCGGGGTGGATATATTGCCACAGTTCCTCAGAGTTCGTGGTAGTGTGGTGGGTAAAATCACGGTCAAAGCAGAGAGGTGAGGTGAATGCAAGAAAATTACCTAATATTTATGCTGAGTCAATGTACCATGTGTAGAAAAGTGCCTCAAGTGCCACTGATATCATGATAAGAATCCCATTAAACTGTTCTGTTTCAATAAGGAAACTTAAACAATTAGTTATAATTAGGGGTGGGACGAAATAGCGATTTTACGATATATCGCGATACTTCAACTCACGAACAAGTACCGGTACGCTCTTTCTCCATATTGTTTTTTTAACCACTACCACAGGCGTCCGCCAGGGGGCGCTCCTCACGAGAATGACAGTAAAGCAGGCGGAAAACACCAGCTGAAGAAGAAACAACACGAGAGACAAAATGTGAAGCTGCAGGGACTTCAATTTGTGTTTACATTGATTTTGTGTCATTGAAGAGTGTCACTGTTCAATAAAGTCCAATTCATTGGTGAATCACTATAACCCAACCAAAGCATTAATAAACACTTGTGAGATGTACGGCATGACGAGGCATTTACTTGTGGCCCAAAAGAGTGACATAATGATCCGGATTTGAGCCAGATGTGCTTGTCTTGATGGTTGAGTGGTTGGGGTCAGTCCTGATGGTTTATTGAAGGTGGCTGAAATGTTGTCCTCTCTCAGCTGTAGCAGACAGCTGGACTATTCAGTGGCACTCAGAGCAATTATTGCTGTGTGATGATGTTTAACAGTACTTTAGTCATTTGACAAAGTGAATTTTATATTTCAGAAAGAGGGATAAAGCAGGATAAAGTATATTCACAGCTCCAGCCATCACATCTGCCCCCACTTCTACAATGTCATTAAATACAGCATATGGGCCGCAGGTAAACGCCAGATGTGGTCCAGTTTCGGAACATTTTAACGCCGCTATCTTGAGAATTCCATCAAACTCAGGGATACAGCGCAGCACTTCGGAAAGGAAAAACATATTGAATGTTCATTTTAGACCGGAAGGGCCTTTAAAAATGATTATTCATCCCATACCATATATACGATGTCAGGGTTTCTAGGGGTTATAATTCATCTCATTACACACACAAAAAAACACAGCAGGTCAGTGAATACTATAATTAACCAGGCTGGCACCAAGGCTAGGGTCATTAACGAGAAGCTGTACTACGAATTCCCATATGGACTGGACATTAAAGTCATTAAACACACAAAACACACACCTTCAAAGGTCAACATGAACTTAGTCTTCATCTGTCTACATTAGAACAGTAGGAATTTTAAAACGACGATGAATATGCCCTTATAACCCCGAATACCCCATTCACAGACGGCCTCGGGTGCCACCTCCTGATGCACGCGCACATTTCTAATTAATATAAAAACAATCCGGTCGGACGCGAATCCCCGGACAGCCCCGACTTCACGAGCTTGTAATGAATTAATCATTTTTATTCCTGGAGGCTGGCAGCGCAAGCAGTGTCTTGTAAGGGCTATTTCTGCAAACAATAATAATTAATTTGGCTTTCCCTGCTGGGCCGCTGCCTGGCGGGGCCGGGTACAGTGGACTTGTTGTGAATAATTAATTATAAGCGTGAAGTGTTCTCTTTGGAGGAGTACTAAATCAATCCTGTCTGTTTCATCATCGATATCTTGCAGGTGCTTGGGCTTTGCGTGCGTCCTCCAGAATCCTTGGTAAGCGTCCAAGTCAATTCACCTGAGGCACTTCGGAGATAAACTTTGTGCCGAGGAACTTCTCTTCTGGAACACCTCAACGAGCGAAGGGCTGCGTCTCAAATCTACTTTTAGAGCATCCTAGAAAAAAACTAGTTTCATTTAACACTGTTATATAATGCTATGTAATTTACTATTAAATGACAAAGTAAAAAGGTTCATGAGGCGAGAGCCATATGCAGTGACAGACTCCTTCAGCAACACATATATAAACCTAAAGCCATTTCTTTTTGGTGGAAAAATAACTTATTTAAACGATATAAATAATTTTTTCTCTCTCTCTCTCTCTCTCTCTCTCTCTCTCTCATATATATCTCTATATATATCTATATATAGATTCCAAAAATACATATATATATATATATATATATATATATATAAATTAAAAAAATACATATATATATATATCTGTCTATCTATAATGATAAATTATATCTGATCATATCATCAGTATTTTATCATGTTATAAGCTCTATTGTAGTGCTTCTGGAGCTCTATTAAAGCTATTAGAGTCTGTTTAATTTTCCACCATGTTCAATTATCCAGAGAGCTATTACTGATCATCAGGAGTCTTCACTCTTTAAAGTACAGTATGACATTTGGCTCTCTAAATGTCACTTTAGATAGGTCAGGCCCTAGCTAGAACCACAGAGGAACGACGCGGCACTTGGCACCATGCAGTGAAATGCACTGTGTAAAGTGTAACACCAGAGAGCACGGTGCCCGAACTGAGGCACAGATAAAGTGCCGGGCCTCTGGTGGGCGGTAGGGATGTTGAATGTTACCTCTGGACTCTTGCGGTTCTGCAGGATCTGCTTGTCCGTGTCCTTGGTGGCGAAGTAGCGCGTACAACCCCGGTTCAGGTACTGCGTCAGAGGAAGAGAGAGGAAAAAAAAAAAACCAGGACACTGGTTAGGAGCAAATATCACTTTTATGCACAATTAACTGACAGACGACCAGCCTGGCTCTCGGTGGTGCCAATTTTCAGAGTAGTCGAAACGGCGCACAACCGAAACCCCCAAAGCATAAATGGCAAAGCACAAACACACCATCCATGTCTTATAGCCCTCGAACCCCGCAAGACTAATGCTAATGAAATGAGCTACAAGGAAAATGATATGCAAATTTCATTTAATGGCTGTTGCGAGTGCGAGATTGGGACCGTGGGACAGGATGATTTGTTCCGCACATTAGGCTTAGTAATACATATCATTTACTTTAGCCAAAACATCTCTGGTCTGATAAAGCCTCGGACACATTTTCAAACTTCGGACCCCAAACATTTCTACGTTTTTGCAGGACTCTTCCTTTAAACCAGTTTTGGAGGAACTTGCATGACTATATTTTATCCTTGAAATGGTTTACATTTCAGATACCAAGAGTGGAGCTGATCCAAGTGTAACTGGATACAAACATAAATACACAAACATAAAAATGATGAAAGACAAATTAATGATGAATAACTTTCAGCTTTATCTTACAGTTTGCACTGATCTCATGGTAAATATCCAAGCTAATCTGAAAATGAAAAGGACAAGAAGGCCTCTCTCACTGAGAGGAGAGAAATCAACATACGTGGGGGCCTCAAACTAGTCATATATATATATATATATTTTTTTTTTTTTTTTTTTTTTTTTTTTTTTTTTCCTTTTTTACCACAAAACCAGGGAAAAGTACCACCGTACCCCCATTCTGTAAATTTTATCAAACCTGTCCTGAAATTGTCTGGTAAATATGATATAATCACAACAGTAATGTATGGTGAATGTAACCATCTTATGTAAATTGTAATTGCAATTCTTTGAACAAAACCTTAAGCAAGGGGTCTAAAAGCTAAAGTAGCGGGAGCGAGAACTATACATACCAAGGAAAAAAAAAGGAGAGAGAGTGAGAAAGAGAGAGAGAGAGAGAGAGAAAGAGAGGGAGCAAAAGAAAGAGAAAACAAATGTTAACTGCGATCAGACACCATTCAAAAGAAAAAAAAGAATCGAGTTTCACTCCCTCACACCCACACAGTCCGGATTCCAATTGAAATTTTATATTACACTCTACGATGTAAAATGATCCCCAGTAAGGAACAAGACTGTGCTTCAACCTACTGAACCAAACCAGGCTGCTTTTAGAGGTGCCAGTGGGTCCGGCTCATAAGAAACCATGAAGGCGGCAGTGCATCATGCTTCGAACACCAAAGCACTCAGGCCCAAATGGGAAAGTGCGATGATGCGGATCCTGACGTTCACTCACAAGCTCAGCGTATGATACAGTAGCAGTAAAAAGTCAGGACACGTCTACGCATACAGGAGCCTTCTGTAATTTAAATACCATCTTCCAGAATCAAAATGAAGACAAAATGAGATTCTTCACACTTGCTCCTCCCTTATTGGTGCTTTACACACTCTTGGCATTTCTCCCAAGCACCTTCCTCAGGAACCGCTTGAAATGCTTTTCAAGCAGTTTTTAAGTTGAAGTTCCGCATATGCAGAGATCAAGCGGATGACGCCTACATTTCAGAAATCTTATGTTTCTTAATCTTATATCTTATGTATTATTATGGTTTTACTGTTTGTACTTATTTTTTATTGTACGGTGTCCTTATGTGCTACAAAGGTGCCTTTAAATAAAATGTATTATTATTCCAATTTAACCTGTTAACCCTCCTACAATTTTTCCCCGACTGCTGTACCCAACTTCAAAAGCTCACAGCTCCCTCATGCTTTGGTCCTTTTGCATGTGGTTGGTCTCATTTGAAAGCTAAGACCCTGAGGTTTCATGTGCAAGAGAAAACCTCAAATTATAGCAAAAAACATATATTTCTGGGCTGATCTTGCCTCCATCCCAAATATGGGATGAAGCCCCATGGACAGTGAACAGGTTAAGCTTTTTTCCACATTTAAAATGTACTTTTTTGGTAAATAAGTTTCAAGCATTATTACTGCTTATCCATGTGTAAAGTGGTAAACGACCATTTGTAACCACGGCACACAGCAACACAAAATTCTTTCCTTGCATTTAACCCATTCACCCAAGTGAAGTCGCAGGCAGCCAGGAACACAGCACCCGAGGAGCAGTGTGTTGGGGCGGTACTTTGCTCAAGGGTGCCTCAGTGGTGCCACTAGCAGTCCTGGGATTCGAACTCACAACCTTCTAATCACAGGGGCAACTCCCTAACCACTAGGATACCAGCTGCCCACAATTTTGTGTCTCCAAACTTTTGACCACTACCATATGAACAAGACGTCTGGGCTGTAGAAGCAAGAGCCTCAATTACTCATCTGTCTCACAAGAGCTCGTCTCCTAAACAATTCTCCCACTACAAGTGTTACACATCATGTTGCGGCGCGCGCTGTTCCAGCCAATGTCATTATGAGCGACATCGGTCAGCTCCAACATAAAATCCTCGTCTGCCTCTTTAATTACCACTGTGAGAGATGAATGGCTTTGTCAGTGGAGAGGTGTGGATAAATGATGAGTGCTGATTGAAGTTCCAAGGTGACGGAGAGGGTGTAAAACAAGAGAGGAACAATATGAGAGGCTGTCCGGAGCTATGACAACACGCTATGAAGGCTTTTATGACAGACAGATGAGAGAGAGAGAGAGAGAGAGAGAGATATAAGGAGAAGAGGAGGAAGATGGACAGCTGGCACACACTCCGGGAAGCGTCTTCACTTTCTAGCAGCACAAAGGCTACAAGGGTGCAGATAAAGCAGGAGAGAGGGTGGAAGAGCCTGAAGGTTTTAACTACTTTAGCTTCCAGTATATCCATGCAACACATGCTGGTCCCTTTCCATATAGTAATTATTTTCAGTCTGTGAACCCTTTCTGCAGAAATATGACTTAATATATCATTAGCTTTTCAGCAAACGGTTAAACAAATGAGGAAAAAATATCACCACATGGCCACTTATTTTTTGAGGAAAATTATCCAGTACATTTAATGTGGCCTAAAAACCATTAGTGAAGTAAAAGTGACCATTCTGTCTTACGTGAACACACCACAGCACACAGTGTAAGCAGCACGAAATTCTTCCTCTGCATTTAACCCATTCACCAGGTTTGCAGTGGGCAGTCAGGAACACAGTGCCCAGGAGTAGAGTGTGGGGACGGTACCTTGCTCAGGGTACCTCAGAGGTGCTTAGCAGTCTTGGGAATTGAACCCACGACTTTCTAATCGCAGGGCGAAAGCCCTATAGGGTATGAAAAACCAGTTACACACTCACTGGTCATTTTATCATTACTGGCCCTCCTGCTCCTGAATTTCTGGTGGTGGACCCCTCTAAACGCAGCACTGACCCATTGTGCAACACCACTGTCTCATTTACTTGTACTATTCATATTACTATCATGTCGGTGTTTCTGATCCACCATCTAAATAATGTCTTGACAACAGTGGTCCTGAGGTCACAAACAGACCCGAAGCTACGAATGTGCTCCAATATAAAAGACCTACCAGATTTGTCTAATAAAGGGGCCATGGAGGGACTGTGCAGGGGTGGTGTTTCTAATAAAGTTGCCAGTGAGTGGAGTTTGAGGTGGGATTTCTAATAAAGTGGCCAGTCGGTGTAATACAAGGTTGTGTTTCGAGTAAAGTGGCCAGTCAGTGGCATACAAGGTGGTGTTTCTAATAAAGTGGCCACTCAGTGGAGAACAAGGTGGTGTTTCTAATAAAGTGGCCAGTCAGTGGAGAACAAGGTGGTGTTTCTAATAAAGTGGCCACTCAGTGGAGTACAAGGTGGTGTTTCTAATAAAGTGGCCAGTCAGTGGAGAACAAGGTGGTGTTTCTAATAAAGTGGCCACTCAGTGG
>JBBPCY010000156.1:17876083-17887454 GCA_037974405.1 Brachyalestes nurse | reverse complement strand
AAAAAACAGGTGAACGGAATAAAAATAAAGATAAAACTTAAGAACAATAGTGTGCTTGCTCTGCAAGCGGCTACGCATACGTTACGTGGACTACATACAGGAAACAAAATGTAGTGCCGAAAATCTACAGAAGAACAAACTAACTTTCTCAAATTAAAAGTAATAACACATTGACAGTGGTCGTCATCCATGAAATTTCAATTCCCAAAATAATATTCAAGGACAGTGTCTTTTCATGCCTGTTTTCAAAAACCTTCCAGGGCCTTGAACGTATTTGTTCAGATTCACAAACTTTCAAGGATTTCAAGAACCCGTAGGAACCAGGAGTCGCTCCACGAGGGAAAATCTGGACTGCAGCTGCGTCAAAAGGAAGCAGCCAATCTGCAGCAAAGGGAATAAATAACGCTCTCAGATTGGCTACTTTCAAACCTTCCACCTTTGAATACAGCAGTATTTCACCATCCCAAGACGCGCTTTCTTTGGGTTCTCTGGACCAGAGTATGCATCTCAGCATCTGAGTATGACCAGCATGTATTGTCATTTCCTTTAAAATTATGCTTTAAAGAATATTTTTATTTGGAAATTGGGAAAAATATTGTCAGCAGTTCTTAAAAACTAAGGCAAAGCAGTTAAAACCTGATAAAACCTGAGAAACTGAACATTTTTGTTGCGGTCTTATTTCTTTTCTGGAGCTGTATATATACACAGTACAGTAATCATAATTGCGATGCCCAACCGTTGGCTGTACAGAGCAGAACCAAAGGATTTAATTTAATACCGAAATCCTGTTTAGGCTCTTGTGTGGAGGCCTGCTGCTCTTTAAGAGAAGCCAAGTACAAAAAAAAAAATTCTGATTTTGTCATGTACTGTAATTCTTTTTTTCCTCAGTTTATTACAGAGTTACGTAATAATTATATAACAATTATTGCAGACGAAAGAATAGAAAAAAAAAACACTCGTGACGGACACTTCAAATGCTTGTATTTGTATGAACTAAGGCAGATGTGCACTCTTGCATCTCAAATAGTTTAATATTGAAAATGAAGTCCACCTAGGTGTGGTCACATCGTATAAAGCTTCGACAGGCACTGACTAGCAACTGTGTTATGCCATGAGGAGTTAAGATGTTTATAAAAAAAAAAGAAAAATCCAGGTTGTTTTCGGATATTCAGACTACAAACAACAGCAAATTGTTTTGTACAGTCAGAAGCATGAGTCGAAGTACAAACGGAACAGACATTAAACAGTACTGTAGCTAATCCTGCAGGCTTACGGAGTGACCAAGGCCAATTTGTGAGCCTCATGAAGTCATCACATGAACGAATACTTTTTTCTTTTTTAACCCCACTGATGGCGCAAGAGTGAGACGTGAGATGAAAGACGTCAATTCCACAAAAGGCAGCAATAAAACCTAAAAAGAAAAGAAAACAAAGAAAAAAAAAAAAGGAACAAAAAACCCTTCCAGCGTATATACATGTTTTTATTTAATACAAATTAAAAAGTGTTCTTGCTCTTTTGTTAATGGAGGAGGGAAACGGAAACAGTTTTCTGGAGAATTAATGGCGGAGTCGTCCAGCAGCGTACAATCACAGAGGCCCCCCGAGTGACCGCCAGCGGGGGCCAACAGGACCACGTCATAGTAAAGAGCATAGCAGCATGAGGCGGAGCTCAGGAGCCGATTGATGGAATTACATCAGCTGACTCTAAGGCGTCTCCAATATCCAGGTCTTCACAGGGGCTGTCGCAGGGGTCCGCCTGCCCGGAGTTTTCCCTGTTCGATTGCTGTTGAGACTGAATCTTCAGTATAAGCTCCTTGATCTCATCACGTTTAGTTTTCATCCGTTGCTGTGGAAACCAGTCCGATAAGTTCATGGGGAGATGAAAACTCGGTAGAGGACTCTTAACCAAAACCAGAAAAGAGAACCATAGTTAGAGACATTTCACTTCTGTCAACAATAGAAAGACAATTTATATATAGAACCATCTTCAGCTGCTTCTTTTTTTTTTTTTTTTTTTTTTTTTTTTTTCCATGGGTTATAATAAGCACATTAAAAATGAAATGTATAAATTCAGATTTGTGTTCAAACCTGAGAACCTTTGCAAATAACAACCACACACTCAAATGTTTGCGTTTTCCTGTTGGCATTCAAAGCATTTAACATAACGCTTCATATTCTAAGCATTAAGGAATTTCTCTAAAACCATGTTACAGAGCTATATGAATTTTTACTAAAACCTTTTTTTCTAAGACCCTGTTTATCCCAAGTATTAAACATCCGTCCTGAGTGATCTGATCATACTGACATACAGCCAATCACACCTGGCATCTCCATGGGTCTCAACTGAGACTGCATGGCTGGAAAAAGAGCTTATGTCAGTTTCTTGTTGGGACACTGGTGCGGTCGCCCCACCACTCCTCACGTTCACTCAGGTTTGTGAGGGTGGAGTGGAGGTACACTGGTGAATCTTGTAGAAAGTTTATTGCTATTAACACGGCAACAGTGGGAATGTCCTCATGGGTATAAAGCTCATTACCTTTCGAAACTAGTAATCATGGACCAACAATACAGATGTCCATCATTAACTCTCTGTACATAAGAAACCTAAAAGATTAAATCCAAGCATGCAAGCTAGCCTGGCTACCCCTGTAGTAACAGACTAATGTTAGCCTATGTATGTTTATTATTGCAGGCCAGTTCCAAAGGTCACTGTGCAGCAGGACGCCCTGTAATTAAAGGAACACTTTAACTGTACCTCGAAGAAGCTCTCAACATACTGCAGGACATAAACGCCGCAGTCGCTGAAGTTGTCCTGCTGAGGCACACGTGGGCTAGAACCCTTCATCACTTCCTTCCCAAAACTCCTCTGAGAGCCCTTCTTCACCTCCCACTCCACCTCCAGATATCTGAGCAGACATACAGACACATGACATGAGATGAAGTGTAGATATTAACAATTTTAATATCTACACTTTCCGTGTCTAGGTACCTAAATGAACTTATTCAATCTGCTCATATGGCAAAAAGAAGTCTGTCAACTCTTTTAAAAGGAAATTACTTTCTTTGTGTAATGAATGCAATAGCTGAGTAAAATATTCATTAAGGCTGTATGCCCCGAGGGCTAAATCACAGGCTAAGTAACTAACCAACTATTAACAGGCACAGACACAATACAAGAGTGGCAACCTACTCTCGCAAAGTCTTCACCACTGTCGATCTAGCAGGTCCTCGCAAGGAGTCCATGATGAGAATACAGGGTCTGAGACAAGAAAAAAGCACAATGATGAAGTAAAGGTACCAGGCAGGATCATTATGATA
Source organism: Brachyalestes nurse (assembly GCA_037974405.1). Taxonomy (NCBI): domain Eukaryota; kingdom Metazoa; phylum Chordata; class Actinopteri; order Characiformes; family Alestidae; genus Brachyalestes; species Brachyalestes nurse. Next base: position 17,884,137 of record JBBPCY010000156.1, on the reverse strand, counting down.
AGCTTTGTTCTCAGTTCTAGTATAATTTACAGCACATTTATCATTATATCATATACGCTACTGACATACTGAACTACAGTGCAAGCCAATAACATGCAGCTATGTTGCCACCTAGTGGCAAACAGTCATGCTGTAAAAGTTTATCATTACTGTAACTGTGCACACTCACTGTTTGCAGATGGTGGATTTGGACGTCCACTCCATGCTTTCTGAAGCCCCAGTGTCATCGGCCAGTGTTCCGTCCTCACTGCACTCATCCTGAAAGCCAGGCGGTGAGACCGACATCAAGACAACTTTACACAGAGTGTATTTGTTCAAGTCCACACCCACCTTAAGCTCAGGTCAAAGTGAGTTACAAATACACTTCGCAGAAAACAAGGTATTAAACTGCTTGCATATGCTTGTAAACATAACACTGAGCAACTAATGGACAAGAGGTAAGAATAAAAAAATCTACAAACACTTACATGATATGAGCTTTGGTCATCAGAGAAGGTGCCAGTGTCATCGTTGCCGTAACATACACTGATCCTGTGCAAAGCATCTTGAAAACCAACAACAACCATTCTAAGTTCTAGGTTAAAACAAAACAAACAAAAAAAACACAATAACCAAATCCAAAGTAACATTATTTTGTTATTCTGTCATCCGAGACAAGCGTATCCATGTGACAGAGCCTCAGGCGTTCATGTGACTCACCTGTGTAATGTGGCTGAACCTTGATCTGTCCATTGATCCCATGCCCATGGCCACAGGTGTGCTCTGTTGATTTGTGGGCACAGGGAGGCATGCCTGCAGATTGCTCACACAGAGCCTCTCCTTCTCCATTACCCTCAAACTGGTTAAAGGAGATGGGCTCAGTGTGGGGAGAGGGCTCCTCTGGGCCTCCTTCTGCCATTACAGAGCTCCTGAGCTGCCCTGAGGGGAGAGAATTGCCCCGTGGCTGGGATGAGGACTGAGGTTGGTACAGAGGGTTGGGCTCTGTCTGAAGCCCCTCTAGACCTGGGAAGCAGATCACGGCAAGATACCAGTGGGCTCTGAACAAGTAAAAGATAAAGAGAAAGAAATGGACAGTTTTAGCTATAGTGCCTTTAAAAGTCAAACCCAATTATTAACAATCCAAACAATGACTTACGACTCATTGATGGGGACAAAGATGAAGTCCTTCTGAAAAAGGTCCACATGCCGCGTCCATGTTTTTACCCGATTATGCTTCCTCTTCTGTATCCTAGAAAACATTATAGAAGGCACTTAACACTTAATAAAAAAAAAAGCGTGACATGACAGTTAAAACTGTGGGCTCCCCAAAACACATTCTCAAATATAAACAAGAACAAGCCACAGACTGGTCATGTTTGATAGAAAGGAACCTACGGTAGGTTGGATGTGTCTTGTGCATTTCTCCTCTCTCTCTGGTTGAGTCTCTTGTAGAAGAAGGAGCTGAAAACATGACTTCTGTGTGCATCTTCCTTTTTCAACTTCTCTATAAACAAATACCTGTAAGCAGCCACAAAAACAAATCACTTAAAGACTGGCCTTTGACAGGTTCTAAAACACAGGGCAGTTACAGTATTGACAGTGCACTTTACAGTACTGGATCCTAAGTAACTATTCATCTTAACTCACTGCTACTTTAAACTGAGCCAATTAGTTTGATACCTGGCTAGATTTGTTACCAATCACTACTGTTGCACAATGCAAATGCTTCTCTAGAATAAAACACAGCGCAGTCCATACTAACTTCAAGTAAAAGTCGATAATGACGTCGTTCAAAAACTCCCCATCGTTTAAACAGTGAAGGTCTTCATTTGTCACAGAGATTCCACCTTTGGCAGGTGGAGGGGGGTACACCATTAACCTGAAAAAGACAATAAACCCCATGAGACTGCAGCAGCAGCAGTATTTTCCACTGGCCACTGTTTTGCCAATTCCTGTGCTAGTCCGTTGTTTCATAAATGAAAACTCTATAATAAAGAAATATAATAGTTCTTCAAGTGAAAAGTGTTGAGGGGTCATTGTGTGCTCTGGTTCCTCATTCTGGCTCCACAACAAAAAGCAAAAACAAAAAACAATGGCTACACTATTATACCTTAACTGTGAACCTTTTGTGTACAGTCTGCATATTTATTCCCACACATAAAACCACTTCCTAATTTTTTGTTGTCAGTGTAGCTATACACGATGCTACCAAGCTGGGAGGGTGAGGGCTAGCACATGCTTCCTCCCAGGAAGTGAAGTGCTGCTGCATTTTTCCATTTTGCCAGCTAGTGCTTAGAAGAGAACACAAAGTGCCAATTCAGTTACATCAGCTAATAGACACGCAGGCTGGATAGATTCAGGCTAAGTGATGGGGTAAGAGGGAGGGATATCCTACCCACCCAGAGAGTAAAGCCAATTATTCTCCCCTGGACTTCTCATTACTTCTTATTGTTATGAACCAAAGGGTAAAAGAGACAGTAGCTAGTATAAGAGAGACAATATGGAGTCCAATTTGTACAAATCGCTACAACTTCACTTTTGAAAGGCCGGCATTTATTGAAAATAGACAATGGGCACTACCTTGCAGTGTCTGGCAGGCACTATGTGAGTGCCCTGTAGCATCTGCAGGCACTCGTGCTCACATGTCATTTAAATCCCCAAGTTATGCTTTGAAATGTTTTGAAGTGTATTGTCGGGCAGTTCTTACTTGATAACAGGGCCTGTGAAAGTAGGTTGCAGTTCGGCCATGTCTTCATCATCGTCTTCATCGTAGAAAGAACGAAGATGAGTGGACATTCGCGTCCTGACCGTCGACTCTGTTGAAGCAGTGGGGGCCACCGTTACCGTGGTTGCTGAGGTCACAGTAACTGTTGCGGTGGTGACTGAGGTGGTTACTGTTGATGCAGTTGTTGTTGTTGTTGCTGCTGCTGCTGCTGCTGCTGTCGTCGTTGTTGTTGTTGTTGATGATGATGTAGCTGACGTTGAAACAAATTTGGCTTTCTGTGCTTTTGCCTAAGATTAATTTAAAAAATAAATGACAATGAAATCATGCGTAAATGTAAATATTACAAAATTCCCCCTTTCAAACATAGTTCTTATTAAGAAAATCTAAGACTTAGCGAAAGAGGACAGTGTGTTTAAAAAGATGCATTTTTCTAATTCGTCTATAGCCTTCCATTAATCAAGACGTTTAGAGAACACAGCATATTTAAAGCATATTTTAACTGCTTGCAGAAGTTAAAGCTTTTAATCAGACCTTCACAGAAATTTGCAAAATCAAATTTTCTAAAAATGCAAATAGAGAACGCCACATTATAAAATTACACTATATATGCCACTCTTCCAAACCTGCTTACATAAATCAAGCACAAATAACACAATTAATTAAAATGCATATAATTACACAATGCACACTCACTTTCTCCTTTTCTTTCGATGCTTTGTTATACTGAACCAGTCTAACATTGGCCTCATCGAAGGGTAGCCTAGTCGGAAAGCCTGAAAGGTTGTTGTTTCGCCCAATCTCAACCAGAATGTCTTCCAAAATCACCTGCTCTTGCATTGAGAGTCCATTTTCAAAAATCAACACTATGTATTTCTCATCCAGGTCTGGGTGCATTAAGAGGAAAAATGAAAATTAATACCATCATGTTATTTACTGGTCGTAACAAAAAAAAAAAAAGTGAACCCAAAACTGAGTCAAGCTACTCACTGTTGCCGCTGCAGTCGTACCACAAGCCACCGTTTTCCTGGGACATTTTAAGTTGGGTGCGTAGGCGCTGGCACTCGCTGTCACTCGTCTGGAAGAAGAGGACAGGCAGTTTCCTCACGCTACACCACTCGCACGTCGTCAGCTCAGCCGACTTGAGACGCACCTTCTCCAGAACGTCCACCTCTTGACCTACACACAGCAAGGATTTACCTGTCAAACTTCCGGGAGAAAACTTGACCTCTTAGTGTCTCTAAATGAGACTATTAGAGGGAAAACATATTCAAGAGTCCCATTCCATTTTCATGTGTAATGCTTTAAGTTAGAATTACCTATACAAGACCAAATCTGTTTTAAAGCTTTTCAAAGAAAGCGTAATTTAAATAACTTACCTTCCGTCTCAAGCTGTATGTAATCTACTGTGAACTACAAGAGAGAAAATACTTGTATTATAACAGTTTGTACAATAACGACTTGTATAATTACAGTTGCTGCATGACAACTAAGAATTTGTCATTATAAACAGCGCTGCTTATTTTCACAAATAAATCAGACATTCCACACAAAATCACACATCATTTATAGTCTTAAGTATAGACAGCAAAGTAAAATTTATAATCATCATAATATGGCACAGCATATGACTGGCGCTGTACGTGTGTCTAAACAAACAGGCAAAAATCAATGCTGTGAACTGACCATCTGTTGACTGGCTGGGTGCTCATTTCCATCCAATAAACAACGTAAGTACAAAATATATACCAATATCAACAATATGCCATTCCCTGTGCCAAATATTCGTTCTCACATGGTTGCCAAGATTAAGCGTGCAAAATAGTTCCTTCCAATAATGGTCTCGTTTATATTGAAATAATTGATGACCACCAGTTACATCATATATATCATATAACTTCACAAAATTCGCAGTGCAAAGAACAAAAGAAGAAATCTCACAATGACTGGTTTGGTAACCATCCTGCGGAGACTTCCTATCCGTACACTCCTGCACTCTAGAATTATGCTCTCCAGCTTCTGCGTCTGGCCCACCTTACGCTTCTTAGATGGAGACGGGTCCTCACACGTCACGTTCCCAAACTGAAAGAACATAAAAGATCTGCTCAAGAAGTGTACAAAGTACACTAAAACAGTTTCTGGTCCTCCAGATCAGATTTTGCTCAGGAAGGAATTGGTAACCAATAGAGAAAAACAGAAAGTACAGGAGTACAGGAGAAATCCCCGACTAGATTTGAGAGACTGAGCCAAACTTACGGGATCCTTCATGCGGTTCCTCCTGGGTGCTAGGTTCCTGTGGTCCATATCTGTGAAAAATTCACACGTATGCTCCTCTTGTTCTACAGCTCCTTTAATTGCTGCTTCCACCCTACCGCCAGAGGGCGCCGGAGAAGAGTGGGCTGAGTCAGCTGGCCGCGGCGACACGCTGTCCAGGCGGTTGACGCTGCCTGTACTGGCATTGTCTGCCTCCTCGTCTTCATCACTGGACAGCACGACTGCAAATATATAACATATACAGAAACAAAACTTCAGGGTGCATTAGAGCACTAATGTGTATCCCCTGGTGTTAAAAGCATAAAAAGGAAGAAATTCACAGCGTATGAATTTCCCAAATCAAACAGCTTTATGTGTTCTGTACAGCTCTCTCTTGTGTGGAGATTTCCAAGCACCCTGAGTTGGAAAAAAGTTCCGTCAAGTAACCCATGTCATTTGTTGTTTTTCCTATACTGGTCGATCAGAAATATGGAAAGCAAGCCTTCACTGACTGATCGAAATGGGCATTAGTGGAGCACTAATGCCCCTTTACATCAGTCAGTGAAGGCTTGAACACTGATTTTTCAGATCTAAATGATCATGCCAAACCAAACATGTCTCCTTTTCAGGTTTAGGATTTGCTAGAAGCGTACAAGTTAACGGCAAACCACTTTTTAAAAAGGTAGGTGCTTTCTGCCAAAACATCTATTGATGGTAAACATACCACCCAGCATTCATCTCTTAATCCATAAAAAAAACCAAAAAAAACAGAGCTGTTACTACAAGAACAGTGTCACACAGAACAAGCTAATTTACTCCAGGAGGTAGTGATGCAAGTAAAAAAAAAAAAAAAAGAATTAAAAGAAAATTGGCATGTGAAAAGAACAGGAATTAAATATATTCAAAGAGCTCAAAGACAACAATTAAATTATACTTGAGAGATCATTAAAGTCAGTAACTGGAACTCTACATTTGCATAACCTTGGTTTTGTGTATACATCAACAGCGCTGCAGCTGGCAATGCCACCGTTACTCACTGGGGTCATTGAGTTCATGCTGCTTGGAGGGAGGCTGTCTCTTGCCCTTGGTAAGCTTAGCTACGTATGACCCAGAGTTCCCCGCCACAGTTGCAGAGGGCCTGCCGTTGTGTGGGAGCAGCAGGTTGCCCCGTGTGATTCGCGCTGGCGGGTTCATGACAATGTCCACCTGGGGAGAGCGCCCGCCAGAGGATGGGCCATAAAAGTTCTTGCTTAGCTGGATGTTGGTAGGGTTTGGAGAGGGCTGGGAGCGGATGGGGGGTCGAGGGGCGGGGGAGGACGGGACAGTAGGGAGAAGGGGCGTCTCTGCTGGCAAAGGGTTCCCACAGCTATCACACTTGATGTGGTTTTCACTTTGCTGGCCACACTTTCCACACACAGTGAAGTATTCGTCTGGCTCCAGCGCCTGAGATTGAAAGAAGAGAGAAAGACAGGAAGAGAGAGAGACTGTTTAGATCGCTGCAGGACAAAGTTAGGACTGTGCAACAAGATCATGATTACTTCTCATGATAAATTACATTACAATATCACAATATCAAGGATATCACCAGTACTTAAACAATGAGCAACAGCAGCCTTCATTACAAATATAGCATCATTTTAAGTCCTGTTTAACTAGATTTGGTGCAGCAGTGTGAATGCTAAATAAATCATTGGTGCTTGGTTTTTGTTGTGGTTCTATATTTTTTGCGATATAGCATACCCAGTATGAAGGTCAAACGCTAATGAATTTTTTTTCCCTTCTGCTCCTAGGGACCCACTGCCCTGCACAGTATTAACTATTCCTCAGTCAGTTTCCCCTTAACTCTTTAATAGCCAAGTTAGTTTTATCTGATAGTACATTTCACAGCAGTGTTTCTTACCACTGCTCCAGGTGATCCAAGGTTTTTAACTATTCTTTGCCCCAACACACCTGATCCAATTCGTCAACTGATTATCAAACCCTTAATGAGCTGAATCAAATGTTTTCAGGCAGAAGGAAAAAAAGAAACTAACTAAGAAAGACTGCTGTAAAATGCTAAATTAATCCAAGCTAACAGGCATAGTAATGAATAAAGGCAAACTGAGCCATATTCAGAGTGTTTGGTAGGGTTCTCTCTAACAGTTTTCTACACACTGTGACTCGTTAAGAGCTGCTAATGGACATGCCAAAGCCTGCTGAAAAACAGCAGCAGATGTTTGCACATCTCAGTGCTTTCAGTGCAATAGCACTGATGAGATGGCAGGACATGATTCATGCCAGCCGGATGCCTGCAATTTGATGCATACGCTTAACTGGCATCCGTAATTGAAAAACTTGTCTGCTCATATGAATGCGAGTGTCACTACTACAGTGTGCTTTGAGAAAACGATGGCGGAGTTTGGTTAGATTTCACTGGGCACCGTTGTTTTCATCACAACAGCAGTGCCTGCAGGGTAAACCCAAAAGCTCTTACAAGAGAAGACTTCCATTATGTTCAGGGTCCCAGAAACCAGTTCATCTCCACAGTGGAGATCTAATAGGGCACTAAAACCAAACCAAAGTGACCAGAACACTCCTCACCTCCACGGACATGACAGAAGAAGGAACGCTGCCCATTTCTTCATACATAGAGTGCCGATTCTGCTGGACACACTTCTTTATGTTCAGATTTTCAGAGTCTAGAGGAGACACAAGAAAAGAAAACAAGACCTTAGGCATCCTTTAGACAACTAAGAATGCATAATGCAGGTCAAACAGTTGTGCTTCAGCTGACAATAAATTCTAGTTTTGCATTTTGTTTGTGAGGCGCACCTCGCTTGATTGCTCAAAGCTGGCCACATGGCCGCTCACAACATCAGAATGTTAAGCAGCCTATAGTGTCTCCCAGACTACTGTAAAAAATAAAAGCATTCCCCGAGCTCAAGGTTTGATGCTTACCGTAGTCACTATTACTTAAATGAGTATTAAATTAATCTACCACTTATATTTAAGCCTAATAAATCAGAGAAAATATTTTTTTTTTAAAAAGTCAAAAATAAAAAAAAAATACTAATTTGCAAATATCAAAGATTCCAATAAGGAAAATGTACAAAAGCATATA
>JBBPCY010000156.1:17865613-17875769 GCA_037974405.1 Brachyalestes nurse | reverse complement strand
ACACACACACACACACACACACACACAGTAGAATCAGTAAAAAAATAAAATAATAATTGCAAAGGATTACTGCACAATCACATTCAAGTACTATCCCAGTGACAGGATTTTCTTTGAGTGTACAAGAGACTAGCAGAATTTGAAACACACATTATCATGCAAATTGCCTACCAATAATTCTTGATTGAGAAAGAACTTTGCCTCAATCAAGCTTAAATCAAGTACAGATGTAACTTGTTCTCCAACAATAAGTATATAAAGTATAATACAATGTGGTAAAAAAAACAAAAAAACCCAATTCTGCTTAATGAACAGCAGTTTGATTAGATCTAGAACCCAAAATCATCACATAACACCTAGAACTACATCAGAAGCTGAGACTGAGGAGGCAAAGCCTTCTGGAACCAAACAATGTGACTCACTGCTTAGAAAAAGGTTATTTAACTGCACATTTTCCAGACCATTTATGTATTCTATTCAGATATTGCCACGGCAACAGGCCACATCTTTTGAAATTCTCTTTTTTGCGGACTAAGGTGCTGTCTGCCTCCATCTCCTTTTCTCTTCTCCATCCTTCCTGCTCATACTCTCTCCCCTCCTGGGAGACACACCGATTAATCAGAGGCCAGCAATCCCCTCTGGCGTGCAGAGACGCAGGCACACCAGCATGGAGCTTTGCCTCAATCATCAAGCGCACACACTCTTCCCCTCCCCACACACACGCTGTGCTATCTTGGACAGCACACAACCACGATACACTCTGTTCCTTCCTCCATTCTCTCAGTCATGCAACAGCACATCTCTCCGTGCGCGAACGAACACGGCGTTCCCATTAAACAGAGAGAGAGAGGGCTGAGCAAGACAGAGGGAGTCAGCGGGCACCTGCAGGCAAAACGAGGCCACGGAAATGGATGTTCAGAGTAGGTGCCATTTTATGACGAACAGAAGCCAGTCTTGCCAGGTTTGTTATGATTTTGCTATGGAAAGCGAACCACTTATCTGAATCCTTATAAAACGCAGCAAGTGCAGAACGATCTGGCTCAAATATCACATTATCTTTAAGTGCTGAGCCAGACTCAGGCAGAACTAGCCTTGATTTCCAGGCAAGCAGCATCTCCTGTACAAGCAAAGCCACTAAAATGGAGACAGCCGTCCGGCTTGGAATAGTGAATCAAATAAATACTCACAGACAGCAGTATTTAATGTCTGCAATTAATCATACCAAACCCAGACGCCCTTGTAGGCTTTTTCTGGGCCGCCAGGAGTGCCCCGATATAAAGCCCAGTCTCTAGCATGCAACCTTGATCAAGCAAACGGGTCCAGCGGCCGATTACACAACCTGTACAAACGAAGCCTAGTTAGAATGTATCGATAAAATTATTGAAAGTCGATTGTGATATCTGATATTTTTATGCATATACTGTATCTGTGCACTTGTCTATGCATATAATTTTGCCAATGTCAATCTAGCTATAGAAAGTAGAACACTTTCAAATCCATCTGGACCAGTGTAACAGAGAAATAAAAGATATTTTTGCAACCACTGGAGTTAAATGAACAACAACATTAAATGAATGAAACACTGTCGTATTAATTATGTTGTGTTTATACTGTGTATGCATTACTTACTAAGATATGACACACCGGAGGTGATAATTTTTTTTTTTAAGTGTTTTTTTAAAAAGAAGTTTCTTTGGCGTCATTAAAGGGTCAGACATCAGGATAATTCTCATTATATGTACATAAACACTGTTAAATATATGGGAAATAAGAAAAAACAACCACGTAAAAACCTTCATTGGCTACTCTACTGATGGGGATAACACAAAATCCCTGAAAAAAATTTAGGATCAGGAACAAAGTTAGAACAAAGAGAACGAGAACAAAGTTATGCATAACCAGTGTAAAACAGTAAAAGTAACAGAAAAGGGGGGGGACCACTCAAACATTGTTTACCTGATATCTCTGGGCAGGTGAGAATAATGTTGTCTAGTTCTACTCTTTGGATTGGCTGGGTGGTGAAGTCAGGTCTGCAGCATGGGAAAGACACTTCAGTACATACATGTTTATAAAATCAAGCAACACATGCAGACAAAACACTAGTCAATTTCTAATTCAAAGTGACAACTGCACTAGCATCTGGCTTCTGCGCTTACACTAAGCTGACATCATATAAAGTGCTGCTTAAAGCATGCACGCTGCTATGCGATGCACTTTCATGTTAAGGTGTGGATGAAAGCTAATCTATTAAAGAGAAGCAGACTTTCAGATAGTGAGGCGAGTGAACGCAGCTGCAAGAAGATAACGATCCAAAATGATCTAAACAAGCAGACCACACAGACACTACAGGCAGGCTGAACAAACTTACCTTTCTTTCAAGTCAAGGTTGCTTTAAATTGGGGGAAGGGATGTGAATAAATAAAAGGTAATACGTTAAATTATTATTATTTTTTGTAAAAGAAAGCATTCTTTATCAATTTATCAATACACACCTACACTCACTTCAGACAGGCAAGCAGTATAACCAACTATACATCTATACATTCAACTACTCCATGGAAGTGAAATCATAAGAGTAGGCATTTAGGTGAGTTACCTTTGGACTGGTTTCCTAACAGGAGAGGGGAGATGAGTATGCTGAAACAGTCTTCCTTGAACTACCACTCCTTGAGACGGCGCTGGACTCACAATTAAATAATTGGTTCTGTTGGGGAGAGGGGAGATTGCCACTGGGTGTGGTGCTTCACTGGAAAACAGACAGTCAGGGCATTACAACAGGCTTAATTGTTCCAGCCATCCGACTACAGCTAATTAGTTAATTTTGTACTGGTCATTCATGTTATTACATGCCTAATCCCATCATTCCATACGAATCAGAACATACAAAAATGGCTTGATGTTATGATGTCAATGGACAAATGGACAACATAGGTAAGCTACTTTAAAGGGAAAATCATATTTTTCACAAAAGTTGTTCAAATAGACTCAAACAAATAGTTCAAATTATACGCTTAGTATAATTATATGTTAGTAAAATTATACTGACTATGCAGCCTATGAACCACAAAAAGGATCCTGTAGTACATTAAGCTGGGCATACACTGTGCGATTTTTTCAGTTGCGTTATTCAGCTCCTGCTCAAACTGTACGACTGAATCGCAGGGGTTAGAAGTTCATAGCTCACGATTCATGTTCTCACTATACGACCCGATGCTCTGACGCGACCTGACTGCTCACACTGTACGTCTATACACGTCTTGTGGGGCTCTTGTTTCCAGAACTGTAATGTAAACAGAAGAAAAAGAACCCGGAAGTTGGGAGACGGTCATCCGAGATCACACGCTGCCATGCTGCTCTTTTTCGCTTCCATTTCTGTGTTTGCGCAGTGTGAGAGGTTAAATTGGCTTGTGGCACTGCTTCAACAGGGCGATACCCTCACAAGGGGCGACCAGGATTTTAAACAGGTTTGATTTTATTGCGACCATACGATTGCTGATCAGGAGCTGGTGGTGAGGTGTTAATCGCTTCTCGTTACCTCATGTATACTACACGATGCATGAAACACGATTAAGGCGAAACTCGGAAGGGTCGATACCCAGAAGAGTTGCACGAGTGAAAAATCGCCTCAAAATGGGCCAAAAATCGCACAGTGTATGCCCAGCTTTACAGATATGCCAGTCTTAGCGAGCCTATCAAGTGAGCCATAATGCATTCAGAGTATGAAGCAATACCTGGGCTTGCCTGTTCCCATTCTGTTGACGGGTTTGAAATGATTTGGCCGTCTTTCATAAGTCTTCACAGGCTCCAGAGGGCCAAAGTGCCTCAGAGGGGGAGCCTGCTGGGGGGAGGGAAAAGGGGGAGGGAGAGAATAAGTATGTGTGAGAGGAAAAAAAAAAAAGATGAAGGAAGAGAATAAAGCAAACTCAGCTTCTACGCTGAATACACCTATTCAGCAGCTTCAGCGGCCGTATTCCCTAAACCTCAGGGGAAGATGCTCTACATAGCTGACAGGTTTTCTTAATTCATCTTCTGCGTTCTTGTTCTTGGTTATAAAGAATGCATCAGGTAAAAGTAACCTTGCAACAGTGGACTTTAAAAGCAAACTGAATGAAATCAGCTTTTATCCTTTTTAAGCTATTTTTATATTTTTATGCACCATCACTACGGGTATAACGCATATTTTCAAATTCAGTACGATTAGCCATTTTAGGGTCAAGATTTAGATTGAGTTTCAATATTTTATGGGTTAAAAATGTCTGATCACAGACAAGACAGCTGTCAAACAGAATGTTTAATGCTTGCAACACCTATAAAAAATCATTAAAACAACATTTTAAAATAATAATAATAATAATGTGGGTGCAACCACAGCACAGATCATGAAGTGCCAAGAAGCACAAAAACATGAAAACAATTCGAGTAATTTGACTTAAAGTAAGAGCCAGAATAGGAGGAAGAAAAAAGGAAAACAGGACAGAGAGGAAGTAAAGAAAAGAATGGAAAAGGAAGAAAGACAAGAGAGAGAGTATGAGTGAGGGTGTGGGGGAGTACCTTCATCCCTTCAGGGGAAAGTTCCTGCCGACCACCTACTTGATCCATAGTCATCAGCGAAGTGCTGCGAGGCAAAACGAGGCAGACAGACATTTAAGAAACAAACCACTCAGACAGCTCCCAACTTACTGCAAAATGGGCCTGCTAGACAAGCAACTGAATAAGGAAACATGGGCTTGAATCATGGATTCATGGTGGCCGTAGCACTATACAAGGGCAGTGGTGTGCAGTCTTTCAAAGTTGACAGTTCCATGCTTTCACTGCTAGTCAAAGAACAAATTAGAATTTAAAACTGTAGCACAAAGATGGCGAAGTGAATATTAGTTTAAACAGCCTCTCAATACTGTGTTGTTTTTCGGAACTCAATACTTAAACTAGGCCAGACTTCTCCACTATTCAATATACTTGAGGTTATTTGTTGAGATTAAGTCACTCATCCATTGCTGCCATACAAACGAAACCTCTAGCTAAACGTACAGGGCTGTTCTGCTGCAACACTTAAGAAAAACAAACATCTTATGCTGCATTTTAAATGTATTTCTGTGAGGAGTGACCTCCATACATTGGATGTTGCTGGTGACTTTCAAACAATGCTTAATACTGATGTAAGAATCTCACTTGCTCAATGTGGGGAAGGGTTGATTACACATACTTGCAATACCAAAACAGACAAAACACACTGAATTATATTATTATATTATTATAACAATATTAATAGTACTTGATCCTAACTGCATTCAACCACAAATCCAATTTCCAGTCTTGAATTTTGCAATCACTGGTAGTTAACTGAACGGTTGATGTAACTGACTGGCCACCTTGTGTCATATCTACCAGCGATGACAAAATCCAGCAGCAGAATCCTCCGGGCTCTGGTTTAGATTATCTCCGCTTTTAGCAGGAGGTACAGCAGTCAAGGTGAGAGCCTTCCTGGCCTTACAAACTTAAGATGATCTTTATGCCCTGATGCTCTTGGCAAATCAGATCCCATCTGCTGAGGACACAGGTCTGCTTAATGGGCTGAACAGATTGTGCAGCTCACTCAGTGAAAGTAAAGCCTGGAGCCTTGACTTATACCTCTGGAGGATACTGTCCCTCACTCTGCCCACTCTGGCGGCCAAGACTGCAGCATTTGAGAACCTTAGCAGCAGTCAAGCCGATGAATGAAATCTAAGCTTTTGTCTTTGGTTATTAATCGAGGGGAGACGAGCTAAGTGAACGCAGAACTGCACGCGGCAATTTCGCTGTCGAAATCCTGAGACTGCAGCGCACACAGAAAGCCTCAGCCTCGCGCTGCCTTGCTTTTGCGAGTGGAACGATGGCTTCTCCACAGTGACTTCTGATGAAATGGAAGGCATCGCTCACAGTTACGAAAAGCGTCTAAAAGCGTAGCCGTGGCGGCCCCTGAATGCTGAAACAAGCTTTGGAGAAGTGCTTACTCATTTCTCCTCTCCTCTTCATCTCCATCGGAGAGAGAAAAACTCCAGCTCTGATGGTACCCTCCATCTCTCCTGGCCTCTGATCTATCGAGAGCTAAGACAGATACAGAAAAACACACCACACCGCACAATGAAAGCACAGACATGCAGCCACGCAAGCCCTATAGGTGAAAGCTCACTTTCTACTGTGGACTTTAGATGTCAAAGCACTGACAGTGAGGCAGAGTGGTTTCCATCAAAAGCCACAATGGTGGTTTGGGCACCCCAATCAAAATAGGCTTTCCTGAGTGAAAAGAACGCGATACAACACCTGCAAATAAACAAACTTAATGACGACATTTCTACTCATTTGTTAAATGTATGATTATCACATTTGTTGTATTTAATATACGGGGAAAGTTTATATTTGAGCACATTTCAGTCAAGACACGAGGTCTCATAGCCTATATGACTTATAAGACCTTCATTCATATGAAATCTCTCAGGTTGTCGTGCTTACACTCAACAATCAGGGGTTTGTTTACAAGATAACTGGCTCGTTCAAAGCAAGAGAAGATGACAAAATATATCCAACCCCTTCCTGCTTGTTTGTTTAAAGAAAAACGATTTGTAGACTGCTAAGTTATGTAAAAGCAAAATGCCTCAGAGCACTGCCAAGGTAATGTTTAGTATGAAAAAACAGCAGTTTCACAAAAGGACACCTTGCCAGCTGTTACACACATATTATGTTTTGTGCGGCAGCCAGTGGCACAGGAGATTCTACAAAAAATTCTACTAAACTTCAACAAATCCTGGAAACAAAACGTGCCTCAGGTAGAGAAGAGATTGAAAAAGTCATTGGATCTTAAAGTGATGGAAAACATACCAAAATCAACCTTTAAGAAATGAAAGATTAAAGTTCTGTAATGACCTTCACCATCTTGTGACTTGAATATCTGCAAAGCAACAAGAAACGTTTGGAAACACGAACAACCAGATGGGTTCTTACCGCTTGTTGTCTGAAAGGGTGCCCAAACTCACTCAATATGTTCAATTCAGCAAATAAATGACAACATTAAACTGAGAAGAAAAGGGTTCAATGTGAGTTTGCTCCCTGCAGGTAGTGCCGACTTCTTTTCACTTAGAAAAACGTCATCTGTACACGGCATCCAAAATTTGGCATACTGTATTAAACATGAATGCAAAAAGTCCTTATCCCATCATGCTGTTGCTCTCATTTACACCGTTTTTGAAAGCCAAATGCCCAAAACCATGCAGTGTCTGTAGTGCTGATGTGAATTCTGTTTTGCAAGCAGCAGCACATAACATGTTTTGACCCTGAAAGGGGAGAGAGAAAGGGAGCATTAAGCTAACAGCACACTTTGGCTTCGACTGGTAAACTACAGAGCACTAAAGTTTGAGGTCTCAAACAAAGCTCTTCTTCAAAACTTAAGACACCATAAGGGTGTGGCTGACGGTAGCTAGGGTACCAGATAACTGGCATGACGCTGCTGTGCAGAACTGTGGTTAAGTTTGATGGTGCAGCTAACTAAGGCATTGTTTCCACTGCCTCACCCTTTTACACTACAATCTCTCTCTCTCTCTCTCATACACACACAATGCTTAAAACCGGGTTGCTTGTTTGTCCATGATGGCTTGTTTCAATGTTTTTTTAAAAGTATACTTGACCAATTCGTAGCCCATAAGAGGACCCTAAAATCAAGACTCCTAATTTAATCCTTGACCTACATATAACGAATACTGGCCCAGTTGCATTCAGCAACTGTGAGCCTATGATTGCAGTCAACTTACTAAACCCTTGTATCATGTATTGAAAAGGTAGTGTCGCAAGGGACGAAACACTCTAGGTGAACTGCATTATATAGTAACGAATGGCTCTGATTATTCCAAAGCAAACCCCAGTGCCATATAAACTATGACAGGATTTAGCATGGATACACTATACGTCCAAAAGTTTCAGACACCTGTACATTTACCATTTCTTTGAAAATTAAAAGGTATTAATAAAGAGTTTGGACCCCTTTGCTCCTGTGCTCTTCTGGGGAAGCTATAGATTAGGTGCTGGAACATTTGATTGCATTCAGCTACAATGGCATTAAGACACTGATGTCTGGATAAGTCTTGTGACTTAACCGTCAGATTTTACTTACTTCATAGAAAAAGCTTGGTTTTGTTCTTTATCACACATTTATGCTTCAACGCAATACCCAGGACAAACTCAGGAGGGAAAAAAAACTGAAAAGTTGCTACTCAATAGTAACAGCACAAGCGCAGCTCCCTTACACTTAAAGACCATTTACACTCCAAACAGTGTGCAGTTTTACCTGCTAAAAGAACCTGCAAGCATGAACAGCCATCAAGAACATGAGCCACATGTTTAACATACCAGGGTGTTGGTGTATCTCTCTAACCCAGATGCACTGGACTGCCTTCTTGCACTAAAAGGCCTCACCAAAAAACGAGGCTGTAACCAGACGCCAAATTCCACACCTTTGTGTGGACTTGACTAAAATCTAAGCATCCAGAACTAAATCAGAATTCAAATACAATAGCATAGAGGACTAGCAGTCTTATGGAGGAAATAGTGTAGACTTTGGAGCTCAAAAAGTAAGAATCAAAAACAAGTGCTTATTTATTGAGGAGCAAAACCTCCACTTCTATTTCCAATTCGAAGCTATAATAAACCATGAGGGTCTCCAAATGGCCAGGCATTTTGAAGAAAGCCTCCAGTATAAAAGGGGACGAAGTCAGGGACTAAAAGGGGACGAAGTCAGGGACTAAAAGGGTTTTGCAGACAAAGCTGCAGAGTTGAACACTTATAAGCACATGTAACAGCTTGTACCCCTTTTTACATCAGAACTCACATTGCAATGAATTATATCTTCATTCTTGACTTATCTTAGACAAATTCAGGCTCAGATCTCACCACAGATTCTGGTATTTTTGTTGTAAAATATGACGTTTCTGTTTCTTGTTGAGCTGAAGGCCTGTATTACTTACAGCTTTAGCTTTAGCAATCAGCAAACCAACTCTCTTGAGAGTTTCTTGCTACAACCAGCGGTCCTATGAAATCTGACGTGCTCCAGTTTGAAGCACATACATTTTTATACTAATTTTAATTGGACTTTGTATCGAAATGTTCAGAGGGTTTTAAAACAAGGTCGCTAGCTAGGTGGCTAACTCCGCTAGCCAGGCTGCAACCGTTAAAAACACAGAAATGCTACTCGATTAAGATGCCAAGTATTTTTTTTATATTTTCAGGGGTTAATTGTGAACTTTTTAAACCCTCAGATAATGCTGATGGTAAAGAAACATGAATGGTCATACAGCCGCCTGCGCTGAGGATTTCAGCTAACCAGCTAACGGCTAACGAAGCGAAATAATCCCACACTCCTGTCAACAAGAGGGAAAAGAGTATGAATCTATACAACCAGGGGCTGTCTAGTTCATATTTAGCATCTAAACCCCTTCATGTAACGCATGCCACGCAGAAATACTGACCTTCAATAAAAAGGCTCTTCTTGTGGGCCATGTTTATTCCATGTTGTCACCCAGGTCGAGGCTGTTTTGTCTCTCGGAGGGTTCAGAGCTACGGCCACCTCCAGCTTTACCAGTCCAGAGCAGGGACGCAGCGTCAACATTCAGATTTGGGGGAGGTGGTAGCAGAGAGAGGGGGGGACTGTCATTATCCTAGTTATTATGAGGAAAAACGCTGGCTATATAATTACATTCAGCACTGACCACTCACATACATTATTTTACTACATTTCTGCACCGCCTGCCGCTTTAACACAGCCAGAGATCTTTTCTCTGACTGCTCTTTTGCAGCCTATTACCTTCACACGTGGGTCTTTTGGACTGCTAATCTATAAAATGATGACCTAGATGCGGATAAATATGTAGCTACTCAGCTATTAATGAACTGTTTTATCAATATTATATTTACCTCTGCATGGCCTGCAGATCAAGAGTTCCCTCACTAGGTGGCTCAAGAGAAGGGCTGTTGTTCTGACTTGGACAATGCCTACTGCTACTAAACAACGGAGGACACTCCAATGTGTAACTGTGTATATACCCATAGTGTTCAAACACAAACACGAACATAGAAACAGACACACACACACACACACACACACACACACACACACACACACACACACACACAC
>JBBPCY010000156.1:17828451-17865513 GCA_037974405.1 Brachyalestes nurse | reverse complement strand
TGCGCTCTAAATATAAATGTTGCACTTTTACAAATGCCGACTCTAAATGTGGGATTTTAATGTACCACTTTTACAAATGGAGAGATATGCACTGTTGTGATGTCTGGTTGTGGTGGTTTGGATACAAATTTTGAACATAAGTTGACAAAACCTGTGTCTATTGATTTCCATTGTTTTCCAAAAATTCCTCATAGCAGGACAAAAAAGGATTACTGATTTCTAAGAGGCTCCCACACAAATTTATACATATTTCTGGATTTTTTTCCTGTTTTGGTCTTTTTCAAATAAGTTTGCATATTATAATTTTCTGGCACATGAAACTTCAGAGTCTTAGCTTTGAAATGAGTCCTAACTTTGTATGATGGAATGTGAGCTTTTAAAGTTGGTAATGCAGAATTAAAGATGGCTGCCAAAACTGGGGGTGAAAGTGAACAGGTTTTAATGATTCGCAAATGTTGACTTGAGGTTGACTAAGTCTAAGACCGTCTCATCACTAGCAGTATTGGTAAAGCTCTGTTCAACATGGATCCATTCAGAAGCGTGTCCTTCAGCATCAGCAATACAAAGCAGGTGATTTTAGGTATCGGAAGGCTGGCTGGATATCGAGTGTCAGGTTTGAGCCCATATCCAGGCAGTGAAGGGACGCGCAAAGACTTCCGTAATCTCTTAACTTTCATTACACGAGTGCCTACACACAACCGAAACCTGAGACAGGACAACTTACCACAAAACAAAGCTGTCATGGCTGTGTTGTGCTCGCTCAAGCAGGAGGCACAAACACAGAATTCCACTGTTTTGTTCTCTTTATTCAAAACAAGACTTTAAACACAGGGGCCGATACTCAACTTCTCAACACCGAACGGAAGACATAAACACAACCAAGGTAAATGTGAGGGTTACCCGACAACCACCGAAACTCAAAACATTCTATTTATAATAGAAACGAAACACAAAACATCTGACACTACTAGTACCTCATTCCTGACTAGCAGTGGCACAGGGATGAAGCCACACCCTGTGTCAAGACAAAAGTGTACTATAATACTTAAACAGTGGCCTCTAGCGGCCACTGACTAGGGACATTACAAAAGCGTGAAGTCAGTGGACCGACAGCCAAGTTCTCATACAAACAAACTTAAATACAGACGAAGTAAACACACGAACCAATAGTAACAAAAACTGACTTAAACACAAACACTGGTCAGCTGTAACTTGGACTCCAATGTACACAAAACTTCAACTTAAAAGTCCACTTCTATAACTCAGAAAAGCCCATTTAGCGGCCGCTGACCAGGGATATTACATCAAGGTTCTTCCATTTTAAAAAGGCATATTTTCTGAGTAGACTGAGTACAGTTAATGTATCGCACCGGATTCTCACTGGCCTCTACACATTGACCAACTTAGGGAAGAAAAAGAGACTAGTCCATTAACGGTGCTCTATTCAGACATACATGGCACATTTCTGGAAAAAAAAAATCCATGAAACTACTGCTGCACACATCCTCATTATAATGAAGCAGTGAGTGGCTTGTCACGACACATTAAAACCTACACTGATACTGAATAAAAATGTTTCTCAGGTCCTAAAGGGGGCAATGCTGTCCATTTGCATTTTCTTTGGCTTATGTGTGATTGGAACGAATGGTGTATCTAAGGAAACAAAATTGCTTGCTTATTGTGAAAGGATATGTCTCCATCTAGAGGATCAATCCACTTTGTTGTCTTTATCAGCCTGTATCTCACTTCGTCTTTTATGTAAGAGACACTGTAGCAGTAAATTTGTTTGTGTCTCTAAGCAACAGAGATGGGATCTTCACCAGTTTTTACTGTCAAGTAGTGTCGGCCATGACTGATGACTCTTTTTTATGTTGAAATACAACATAGGAAGGCATAGGATTTTTTAAACTGTCATTTTTAAAGTTATATTTGACAATGTAATACCAAATAGCTTGACTTCAGCATCACACCACCGTGCACAGTGTGAAAAAATATTAAAAGGCAAAATATTCAGTAATTGTTATTACATAATTGCTACACTCAAAAAAGCAAACATAATTCAGAATTATTTCTCTAGCTGTTGGAATACATGCTAATAACTCGAGCATTACAGCTTCAGAGCTTGCTGACGCTAACTTGGTGAACTAGTTGCAATACATTTTGTCATGATGTAAACATAAGTGCAAAACTCCTTGTTCAGTTGCTGCTAATAGATGTGCTAATATATATATGCTAATATATATATGCGTTATAGCTTCCAAGCCAGGGTTTGATAACTGTACTTGCGATTTAAAGTAATGATATTAAATTACTTAATATTAAATATTAAATATTAGAAATATTATTTCAGTTTACATTCTAAAGCATTGTTTCACTGTGTAGGTGACTGTTATTAGGTCATTGTTGTTCTAAGACTCATGAGGTGTTTCCATGAATGTCAGTCAGTCAATCAGCTCTCATAAGTTATCCCACTGGTTGATCTGCCAAAACCTCAAAACGATCATAAAACAATGTCTCAGGCATCAGGCAGTGTCTTTATAACCAGTTAATATAATGAAGAGCCGATGTAAGTCATCTCTTAGGGGAATTAAGCACCTTTGACGTCTTGCTTAGAACCATTCTGATTCAGGTTTCTCTCAAATGCAGCATTTCACATCAAACCACTACGAATCATGGTGTTAACATTATTTATGACATTTTGAACCGAGAGAGGTTCTCCATAGAAAGAATCGTCCTCCATTTGGTCGTATGATCCGTCATTTGATCTGTATCCTGCATACCCACCCCCAGAGGTTGTGTCTCGGGTCTAGGGGATGAGCTGAAGCAGATGGAAAGTTCACTCTAGTTCACTATCTAAGGCTGAGGGGGAGAAGAGACCGCTACAGGAGGAACTGACTGGACTGGAGAAGGTACTGCATGTGTATGTTCATTTGTGTCTGTGTGTCTCTCTGTTTTTGTCCTGACTTTGAAGGAAACCCAGAGGAAAACAGAGGTAACCTACCTTGTCAGGTCCAATTAAGTTTGTGAAGTACTTTTTACAAAAGATGCATGTTACATTGTTTCAAACCAAAAGGGAAAAAAAAACATTTTGTCTCGTCTCTCAAGGTTAAAATTAGGATTAGGTTATGTAGAGAACCCATACATGAAGTCTTTGTCTTTGACATCCATTTATTTACTTACTTAAAACAACCATAATCCATTTTATGCAGCCAATTTCCCACCTCTTTTTTATCAAAATCTCTGTCTTTACTCTTGCACTCTAACGAAGGTCTTTCAAATTGAAACAAAAGTTATTTTATTATATTTTAGAATAGTCAAATGTGTTTCTCTACAGTCGCCACCACCACGTCTACCACCCCACTGTCCTCTGTCCTATTTTTACCTGTGATCTGCTGCTCTGTAATGGGGTCGGAAAAGGGAGGGAATCTAGAAGAATGTCCATGTCACAAAGATTCTCAGTTTCTATGACTACTGTCGCCAGGCAACAATCCGTCCATATACAGTGCACCATCTCCTTTGATTAAAGAACACAAACCAGGACGCACGCCTGTTCACCGCGTCTCTGCTTCCTATCCGATTTGTCTGACTTTGTCATGTTTGATCCAGAAGTAAATCTGCAGCGGCCGTCACTTAATGACTTGCAATAGTACAGCTCACTCTCACGTCTGGCAACAAACTAGGTGAAAGCCATACTTGAGATGAGAGTTTCTCAATGCAGTGAAGCATCAAGTGTTCAAGCATCACAGCCTCAGTTCATTCAAACCTGTTGGTGTTAATTCAGTATTGTCTGGGATCAAAACAGCTGCAAACAGGGCTATTTAGTGCGGCCAAATTCTGGGAGTTTAGCAAGTCACGTACATTGTTTTATTTACTATACTGGGGACTTGGGATCACACACACACACACACACACACACAGCTCCGGAAAAAAGAGACCACTGCGATTTATTTTTAAATCAGCATCTCTTTGGGTATGACAACCATTCCATGCCAGTGTCTGTTAAATTCCTACACAAGCACCTCATTCTGCTTTATGAGGGACTGATTAGTGATCACCTGAATCACATCTTATTTAAAAGTATAAAAAAACTGCTGTAATCAACACTCTTGCAACGTGACCAGTTGGAAGGTAAAACACTACTAGAAGTTCGTCAAAGGTAATTATTGCCATTTTGTTTAAAAACAAAATATATATATATACACACACACATATTATATATATATATATGTAAACAAATATTAATGCAGTAAAAATAACAAGAATGTCTTTTTTAAAAATTACTTGATATCTTGTTAGATGGTTAGAAGAACAATGTTTTTTTTCCAGATTTCTGCCCGATGCCTCCGCATGGACTGATAAATCTGGTGTTTATTTTTAGATATATTTGGAAAGTGACCTGCAATATTACTACAATGCCCTGGAGAGTTGCTGGTATCCTTTTTAAAAGCTGAATAATAAGGTTATTGAATATCTTGCTGATATTCTTCATGCTCATCTTTAATAAGGGTGCCAGTATCTTTGGAAGGCACTGTATATTGCAGTTTTCTCATGCACCAGCCTTAGCAATGCAGTTCAATCCCCCAATCTGACTCGGAAAAATATAAAAATGTAAATATGAGATGATGCAGTGCAGAGCTGGTGAGGACTGGAGTTGGGAATCTGGGTGTATAGTGTTTTGAAATTGCCTTTCGTTCCTCACCCTTCTATTAAGCCTAGTCCCAAATCTTCTGGGTGCATCAGGATATTCTAGTGTGATTGGACAGTCAACGCAAGGTTTGGTTCCACAGACAGTTCAGGGCTCATGGTTTAATATACTCACAATATATGCACCAAAGTAGGACTGAAAACAACTCAATAATGGAGAAAGTAGGAATGTGTAGAATGTATTTAGCTGTGAATTACTACTAAAACTGGATGCATGTATGACATGAATGTGCTGGACTGGGTTTTTGCTTGGCACTGGTTTAACACCACAAACTGTATAATTACATCATTCATGCTCTGTAACCGCTTAACCCTTACTAAGGTTGTGGGTACTCAGAGCCTATCTCGGGGCCAATGGGCACGAGGCAGGGACTCACCCTGGGTGGGGTACCAGCCCACCGCAGGGCGCACACACACACGGTCAATTTAGAATCCCCAGTTCACCTGACACAAGTGTCTTTGTACTGTGGGAGAAGCCAGAGACCCTGGAGGAAGCCCAACCAACCACAAGGAGAACATGCAAACTCCACGCACACACAAGACCAGAACCTGGATTCGAACCTCCATCCTTGGTGGTGTGAGGCAACAGTAGTACCCAAATATCGTAAATAATAGAATGCTTTTCATCACATGTACTGTGACAATATTGTCACAATTTTGCTGAACAGCTGATGAGTTAAATCAGGAGTGTTTAAAGAGGTAAAATGCTAAACTCTGCATTGCGGTGGCCTGCCAAGGCGGAAATCAGTTTCCAAAGGCATCGCTGAATACCAGTCAAACAGCAGATGCTGAAATAAAGCCAAAAGTCTACTGTACTAGTGCCAAAAGTCTAGCCAAAAGCTGCTCAGTGGCACAAAGTGACTCATACTGAAAACAAGAGGGTTAGAGGGTTGAAGAAGACTGGTTGCTGTTGACAATTTAAAAATGGAAAGCTAAACATTCTAGGATCGCTGCCCTACTGTCCGTTAACACAGACTACTAGGTTTTGTGTCCATGATAACCATATCAAGACAGGAATATAAAACTGAATGGTACTAAGTCTGAAGTACGCCATTAATAAATGTACTACACCTCAGTAATAGAGGATGAAACCTTGAGGCTGGATTTATCAAAGCCTTTAGTGCATGTAAAAGTTCTCACACACACATCTTCAGTGGCACAGTCAATGGGCTACTGCTCTGCGAAGAAGTTCATTTAAAAGATCATTTGAAAGAGAAAACCAGTGTCTCTTAGATGATGAATCTGTTCTCCCTTTATTTTTGCAACTCATACTAATTAATTTCAGGTACATAAATGTAGTAGCGCACCACAAACTAGTCAAAGTTTCCTCGAAACATTTGAGTGAACAGAACTTCTTATCTTTTATAGTGGAGCATGCAAAATACAGCAGTTCAGTCAGTCAAAGCGCTACAGTTTCGCATGTACTAAATGCTAGGCCTGGCCCTCAGCTGGGATGGTACATGACAGGACCTATGGGGACATATGTACAGGAGTAATGTACAGTGGTGAACACTCGCTATAGCTCTACAGTGCTATCACAAACATTCTAGATGTAGACACAAAATAGAATTTTTCTATTTCATGTTATATTTCATGGATTCCCCAACATTGCTCTGAAAACCTTGTTTCTTCGACAACAATCAAGAATTCTAATCAGTCTTTGTTTCCCCTTTCAGTTCTCTACTGCTGGTCATTAGATTAACGTTACCAATCTCTATCTCTCTTCCGCCCCGCACTCTCGGTGCATCTCTTTCCCTCTATTTTCGTCTGTTGCTCACAGAGCTCCAAGATCGTGACAGGAGCGAGATTTCTGCCTGAAGAACTTGCCACTCTCGCGCTCCTTTTCACGCGGGTAGCGCGGCACCAGGCTGGCGAGGAAGCGTTTGGCCCTCGTGGTCAGGCTCTCGCGGCGACCCCCCGTCGCCCCCTCCTCTCCCAGGGGCCCCAGGCTTTCACCACGCGCTGCTCGCACCGCCATCTCCAACAGCTCTGTGGTGCCATGGTCCAGAGAGGCAGACAGCTCCAAATACGGAGACTCGTACAGAGCCGCGCTGGAACGAGCCTCTGAGAGAGAGAGAAAGAGAGAGAGAGAGGGGAACAGAGAGAGGGAGAGAGAGAGAGAAAGAGAGAGAGAGAAAACGGACAGTGTAAAATATGCAGCTGCCATAGATATTGGAAGTTTTAATCCAATTAATTTTTTTTATACAGTATTGCTGTAGGATTTTCAAACACTTGTTTTTGAAGGAACATTTGTCTTGTTTGTCATCATGATGGAATAACCCCATTTCAGTGCACAGTATTATGTTATGGTTTGTGCTAAACATTATGTTTGTACATGTATGTCTTTATTTCCTTTATAATTGACAAAAAAAAAAATCATTGTGCAGTGTTTATTTCAATTTCACCCATTTCAGTTCATTTTTTTATAGTCTTATTTATATAAGACTTGAACTTGAACTACTAATAATGTCAAGCTTCTGTCTTTGTGACCCCCCTTTTGGGTCACTAGCCATAACTTAAAAAGGAATTACATCTATTTTAATTATATCATAATTAAATTTAATAAGTTATACAGAGTGCACAGATGTGAAATGTTCCGCTCTATAGAAGCATAGCAAGAGGAATCTGACATGTGAAGCATTTAATACTTCTAAAAGTTATTACAAAAATGGCTACAAATACACTTCGAGACATCATTTTATGATAGATTTGCATTTCTTATAAATGTATGGTATTCATGGCTGAGAGATACATTCAAGATGTTTTAAGGTTGAAACAGCAGTCAGAGGAAACATTTTACCAGAGTTTCCTCCGTTTCCCCATTTTCAGTATTAATATAACATAACAGCAATCTCAGAAGACACATAAGGGTTCACTGGTCAGTTTGGATTTTAAATCACATCAAATCCTGGGCATAGTAAAAGCATCCCAAACCTCTTAAAAATGAGAGAAAAATGGCAAACTCTTTGTCAAAAGCACCCCAAAGACTGGGAACATATTTATAAACAAATGCTTAAAATGCATTTTATTGTTTAGTCTGTTATTGAACCAATTTCCAAGTTTGGTTCAATAAAATATTACATCTTGACATGTGCTCTTTTCGCTCACGGTATAGTAACTTTTATTACATTATATTTCTGAAACAAAAAACAAGCATTAAGATCATATTTTAATTAAGAACAAACTGTTCAACCCAGAACTTAATTAGATTCGCAATGAAAAGGCAACAACCCATTTACATACAAAGTGCGTGAAATTCGACCAAAGAAACATGCCATCAGACCGGCCCCAATGGTGGGTTTATAAACTTCAGCAATATAAGCTGTAAAAATGCAATGTTTGTTATGTCTGAAGCCATGTGAGGAGGGGCCATGAGACAAGGTCCTTCACTGTGTTACCGAAACAGAGGAAAAAAAGATAAAGATTTATTAGTCTAGATCCAGATGATTCGATTGGACCAAAATGAAATCAAGATGCTATAGTCTGCTAAATCTCCAAGAGAGAACTAATAAGGTTGGCAAACAGTGCACACACACATGCAATTTTTTGGGCTGAGGACGTGTTCAAGGGGGGCAACAGCCCAGCATCTGACAAACAGACAAACCATGGGGGAAAAAAAACTGAGGTCCCATGTCTTCATCCAAAGGTTAAAACTGACCAAACCTTTCAAAATATGCTTCAAAATATCCTCTAACAAATGTCAGCAGCTATGCTACATCACATTTGTCTGTCCCAGTATTCTCCCTAGAAATAGAAAATTCAACAAAAATGTGCTCCCTTTGCATCTGGAATGATGTGCATGAATGAATGTAATTAATGTTGTATGCTCATCTTTCATTTCCACATTTATTATGTGTTAGAATACAGCAATACTTCCCCTAAACATTATGCTTGTATTTGTATGCCTTTGTTTCCTTGGTCATTGACAAAAAAAATAATTGTGCAATATTCAATTTCAGTCATTTCAGTGCATTTGGCTATAAAAGACTTGAATGTCAAGCTTTTGGGTCACTAGCCATAACTCAAACATGCAGGGAATTACACCTATTTTCATTTCATTTTAAACTCGTTAAGATGTACACCAAGTCATTCAGAGTGCTCAGATGTGAAATGTTTCTTTCTATAGAAGCATAGCAGGAGGAATCTGACATATGAAGCATTTAATACCTCTAAACGTTATTACAAAAATGGCTACAAATGCATTGTAAGACAAAGCCTAAAACATTATTTTACGATAGATTTAGACAGATTAGGTTTGGCCTAAAATAAATACGTTTTTAATAAATACGTTTATATGGTATTCATGGCCGAGAGGTTCATTCAAAAACGTTTTATCAGTGTTTCCTCGATTTCACCTTTATCTCTTTCTGCATCCTGAATGACGAAATACAGAACGCATAAATAAATAAATGTAACATTGTATGCTTGTCACATATTTCCACATATTCATTATGTGTTAGAATACAGCAGTACCTCCCCTGCTGCTGTAAATAGCACTGCAACTTGCGAAACACAAACCACAGGCAGAAAAACAGGAAGCAGGGAGCGGCATGGAGAAGATAGAAAAGCAGCCAACTCATTACTGCGGTTCAAGGTGGGTCACTAAGTGCAGGCAACTATCTTCAGTTCTGCTTCCCCCTCCACTCTCTCTCTCATTCTCTTTCTCCCTCTCTTTCTCTTCCATCTCCATCTCTGAGTCATCTTCACCTTGTCCTGTAAACATTACACTGAGAGCAGTGTAACAAATACCTGCCTCTCCAGATGAAAAACCTCATTATAGAATTTCACCTACAAACACACACACACACACACACACACATACACACACACACTTCTCGGCCCATCTCCGGCAAAATCTCAGAAAAGAGACGGAAGGAGAGATGGCTGTGCCAAGCTGATAATCTAGTGGGAACAGATTATGTTCCACCACAAAATGGTAATTTCCCTAATTGGCAGCAATTAAAACCTCATCTATTAATTAAAGTGTAATACATCCCTGATGGAGGACACAAAAAGAAGCGGAATGGCTGAAATCTCTTTGGCGAAAGGAAATTTCTGGAGGGTTCTAAGCGAGCTCGATTCTGAAGAGAGAAGACGGTGGTTTGCATCCAACGCCTCTGAATGCAATTAACCTCAAATGCCATGTAACACGCCACAGGCATACGCACACATCACACACACACACACACACACACACACACACACACACACACACGGAGAGAGAGCTGAGATTACACAACAGCTACAAACCCAAAGACCTCAAAAGTGTGTATTTGTGTGCGTGAGAATCTGTGCACGCCTGTTTCTTCAAAGTCTTTGTGTGCTTTTGTCTTTAAACATAGACAAAGATGCATAAAAATGCAGCCACTGAGAGCAATCTAAAATTACGTGTGTATGTGTGTGTGTGTGTGTGTGTGTGTGTGTGTGTGTGTGAGTGTATAGTTGCATGTTAAAGCCCATCCTCCTCTCCTCCCACACAGAGTGGATGCTGTTCTCTGCCAGTGTGCATCTCTGCTTTCATAAATCTGCCAACATCCCATTCCTCCAGCTGGGACCCACATAGGACACACACACACACACACACACACACACACACACACACACAGGCAAATGCACTTACACTTGCCTGCCCAAACAACTGCCTGCATACATACACACACATACACTGCTTGTCACCGTAGAGATGAGGAGAGAGAGAGAGAGAGAGAGAGAAAAGAAGGCAGGGGTGAAAAGAAAGCAGTGACTGCTTACCACCTATACACAATAAAGACATCTGGGGTGGAAGCACGATGCAAAAATGTAAAGGTCACTCTGCACAAAACTCTATAGGCTGCTAACAACTTGCAAAACTGCACCCAGACATTTTTAGCATTCGACTTGAGTCAAATCTAGATTTGGATGATTTGGCCCTAGCCCACAGGTTCAGGCAGCACATCCTAATCTGAACATGCTCCACTTCATTTCTGGGACATTATGTAAACTACTCTCAGGCAAATCAGTGCTCCAAAATAATTTACTAAAATTATCAAAGCAAACAGGCGTGGATTTGGAAAACATGTTCCAGTAAACTCTGGTGACTGGAGATTGTGCAGCTGGAGAGGCTAACATAGATAACTCCTAAACAAAAACATGCAAGACTTTTGACCTAAAGACATTACAGTTAAATAAACAATGAGCTGAATTGAGTTCAAATTCTACTCATTTGTGTGCTAGGAAAAGTGGTGTAAATGTTTGGGTAACCACACATCAACCAGAATATAAAATAAACCCAACCAACAATTATAAACTCTTCCATGTAAGTTCACTTCACTAAAAAATTAACCGCTGAGGAAAAACATTATCATAAACTTTATTTAAGATTAAGAATCCTAAGCAAGTTGCCATAAAACACCCAAGGAGTTCCTGGTTCACATGATGCTTGAATACTTTGGGACATCCTCTATTTTACTTTTTAACATTTATTTTGGGACTTCAACGAAGCTACAGCAGCAATTGCAACAATGACACAGAAAATTGTTTTAAGGTGATTGTTTTTTTAGAAACATTTCTTTCCCCTTCTACTTTGTCCCAAATGCATATCTCAAACAATTTCGTTCTGTTTTTAAATCACTGGCATTCTAAGTAGTGATTGGAAGCATACAACGGAAATTACAGTCGTCATTTTAAATTGTCTGCAGTACAATGACAGCACTCAGAGATAAGAAAACAAATTTCATCATGCTGAAAATGAAGCTTACAAAAATGATGCACCTCCACAGAAAGATAACAGGGATCAAATTAATATTTTTAATTATGTTTTGATTACATTTTTTGTTCGTAACAAAACAGCACAATAGTTTTCAAACCTCTCCTGTTTATATTTGAGTTGAGAGAATCATCAATATTGTTTCAAATTTTTCATATTAGTTGTGTCCTCCTTTTGGCACTCAATCATTGTAAGGAACAGAGTACAACAGAGTAAGAAGACTAACACAGCATGAATATAAGCTGCCAAACAGCATGAACAACAATCAGTGAGCTGTTTACTACTGAATAAACTGTCCACTGTACACTGATTTTCAATTCCCTCACTCTCAGCCTTCGTTAAAACTTAGCAGGGAGGAAGGGGAACAGGACATACCTTCTGTGGTGACTTCTCGGGAGCGGACCAGGTCACTCTTGTTGCCTACTAGGATGATTGGAGTTTGCGGCTGGTTTTCCCTGAGGAGGAGGCGGAGCTGAGCGGTGCGGTGGAAACTGCGTCTGTCTGTCACCGAGAACACCAACACACACGCTTCACACACCAGCGTAGACAGATCCTGTCAGAGAGAGAGAGAGAGAGAGACCAATGTGTGAGTGTAAATATATGATTCATAGGAAACATACGAATGAACCATGCTGATTTATTTAACGGTTGCTGGCGATTCAGTACGTGTGAAGTAGACGGTAGCAGATGATCTACCAATGAGCTGTCTGCTTAGGTAATTATTTTTGTGTGAACGTTTGAATTATCATGCTGCTCTGGGTGCTCGTGTGGAACTGATTTGCCAGGTGGTAGGAGCAAAAATAGCTGGCATTTTCAATAATAGGTACTGGGTGCCTTTCAATGCACATCAATGTTTCAAAGATTTTTGGATAAAGTGTTTAAAGAACTGAATATGAAAACCCAAGGGCAATCTCAACCTCTTTACGCTCTCCATGGTGCTGAACATGAGTGTTACAATAATGTAATTTCGTTTGATTCAGGTGTTACACAGCACTGAGAAACAGAAACACATGTGCTAAAAAAATGTAACGTCCAAACATCAAATAGTCTATTGTAGGAACCATGACTGGAAGACGACTGCAACGTGACTGCTGTTTATCTTTCTATAAGCTTTTCACTTTCGAAAAAAATCCCAAAATGTTTTATATATTACCATGCGCTGTGCGTATTACCATGCATTTGTATAATAGAACTATGAATCTAACAACGTGGAACTGCTGATGACGGCTTTTATGCTAAAAAGGAAACATTAAGCATTACAAAGCATTTTGATTTAGGGCAAACAAACATATTTTAGCAAGAAGATATTCATTTGCTGTCTACCCAAATCAAATGAATGTTTAAATAAATAAAGCAAACAGAAAGAGTGTATGGGGGTAACTGTGGAAGTCAGTGTCTTGTAAAAAGAGTGCAGTTCAGTCCAGTTATTGTTGGACATATATTTGGTTCCTAATTTGCATAAAATGCATTTCATAGGAGGCTTTCAACTATACTTTGAAACAGTTCTTTTAATACTGCATCTGCGGAATTTATCTATGGCATAACAGAGCTGCAACCCATAATGCAAATGAGAGTCTTTGTGACAGCTATTTGAAAGATCTTCATTAGTAGTATGAAGGAAAACACAAAAGAAGTTACTGCCCAAGCCAATTATTAGACAGAGCTGGGGAACAAATTAACTGAGAGAGCTTTGGACTCTCACACAAAGTGTGTAAGTACATATATTTATATGATATTTGAGTGTCAGTTTGTGGGCATACGCAAGATATGTTCTAGATTGTCCGCTCAACTTAACTGCAGTAGATTTAACTCCCCCATCGAATGCTACCACCATCATTGGTAGACTGATGAAAGAATGTGCTTGGGAACCATGCAAGGACAAACAGAGTTGTGCCATGAATTCCAAGGAATGTTTATCATTATAAGTTCATACTATGCTGGCATGTAAATGTAGCTATTGTTTTGCTTGTGCATCATTTCTCTGTTTGCAGTTAGACAGAAATATGGAACCAAATTCTACTCTTTATTATTGTAGTAATATAGGCCTCGACTTGCCTATATCAACTTAATATAATATCACAACAAAATTTGACCAATCTTTCTACATTGCCCTTTCTTGCCTCTTCTCATGTGGTTTGAATACATTTTTCTTCAGAAATACTCCCTCTTGGCTGCAGAGAAAAGTCATTAGAGACACACAGAATCAGAGAGTCTCCCCAAGAGCTGCTTTACTCTCCTCTTCATTAGCGTAGCAACACCCCGCGGAGCAAAGCTGAATCACTTGTTAGCTTCAACGCATCCACAGCAATTACCCTGCCCTAATAGGCACAAAGCACAAAGGTGCACTGGACACGAGGCTTCAGGCAGTCAGCAGACAGTACATGCAAAAACAAATCTAGTCAAAATATTGAATGTTTCTGATTATAGGATTGTTTAGGGAATATATTTATCGATATAGCGATGAATTATATCCCAGTATGTCACAATATGCTTTTCTTTTCGTTTATTTTGGATATTATCAGTACTTCTAAAACTCTGACCAAAGAGAACACATTTAGGCCTGGTTAAGTGGATTCAATTCAATGTAGTCTGTGAACAATTTTTTTTTCAGATTTTTAGAGTATTTTATTAAAGTGGCACTGCTGAGGTTTTAAATACTCAAAATTATAAAGAATAAAATATTAGGGGCGGCCCAAATAGCATTTTACAGGCTTTATATTCGTTTGTTCCAAATGAAGGCTCGAATAGCCACTTTCAAGATCACGGTTAATTTATTTTTAAAAAATTAATTTCACGTATTTTCATCAGCACTGTGTAATTACTCAGCTACATACATACATATATACATACATACATACATGCATGCATATGTACATACATAAGTAGTCATTAAAGTGCTATGAATGCACTGATTTTAGCCACATAGACCCTAAGGAGTAACATAAGTTGATTAGAATTATCATTTGTATTTAACACTATCAGGATTATCATTTTATTTAACACTATCAGGATTATCATTTTATTTAACACTATCAGGATTTTAGTAAGCAGCAGTAGAAGCAATGATGTGTTTCAGGTTTGAGGTTCTGAGCTCCCGGTGTTAGCATTGCCTTCATCAGAGAAAATTGCTGTCTGTTTTAATCCTTTGCTGATGAATTGTGTTGTAGTTTCAGCTACAGCTTTTATGGTTTGAAAAAAAAAATCCAAAGTGTCCAAATACAGACTAGGAGTTATTATCCTGTCCAG
The DNA here is from genome assembly GCA_037974405.1 of Brachyalestes nurse. NCBI lineage: Eukaryota > Metazoa > Chordata > Actinopteri > Characiformes > Alestidae > Brachyalestes > Brachyalestes nurse. Next base: position 17,850,818 of record JBBPCY010000156.1, on the reverse strand, counting down.
CCCTACTAAATATTTATCACATATCGTAAAAAGTACCATGATATAACAGTTTTCTTTAAAAAACTTCATACTGGGAAATAGTAGATGTATCAACTAGATTTAAGATGCATTTACTGGCCAAAATATCCTTTTTTGCAGTATAAAAATAAAGTGTACGTTTCTATTCACTCCTCTTTGATGACACATTGAAAAGCTGATAGTATTAAAATCTGAATCAGTCAAAATCATGAAGCAATATCTGACAATTTATGTATGTATGCATTGTCAGCTGCCATTTTCTTAAGATACTAGTTCATTGTGTCTCAAAGTGCTGATGTTATTGAGCTGTCTTCTTTTGTTCATTCTCAACCACGCTGCACTGTTTCATCGATGCAAAAATGCCCTCTCTGTCTCCATAAACTCACAAGACACATTTCTTGGCACATTACAAGTACATGAGTGAAGGATGATCATTTTTTAAAATAATTCAACCATTCCCAGCACTACTGAAGAAAGATTGTTAGGTCTTAGGACTGCTAGACTTAAGCCCTTCATATGTTTAAAAGTCACGCCCTAAGTCTGTCTTAATGACTAATGTTTTATTACTTTTGTGAATCCCAAACCAAATGTAGTGTCAAATAGATCATTATTTACTTTGTACATTACAAAATACTATTAAAAGAACTATCACAGACACTGTTATGGGGGTTTTCCACGCACTGGTACCAGCTCGGTTCGGTTCAGTTCGGTTCTACTCTGTTCAGTTTGGTTTCGGACCTACAGTATTCCACTGTAACTGGTTGCTATAGCGACCAAACATAACATTCTAGCACGAGCGGAGCGCTGCTTAGGGAAAAAACCCATCTAGCTCCCCAGCTTCGACCAAGGCACAGCCTTCCGTTCTGCCATAATTAATAAGTTTCCCGATGCTGACACCAGAGATGTTCACAAGTCATTTTTACCAAGTCCAAGTCAAGTCACAAGTCTCAGACTCGAGTCCCCATCTCTGGCTAACACTCACTGTCAAAAAGCTGAGGCAGAGAAAGCAGTATCCTGAGGTACTTTAAAAATGCCGGGCAATTTGTCTGGGTTCAGTCAACAACACTGACGTAACAATCAATAGCGACCACCAATCAGAAACCACCAATATGTACACGTCATCATTTAGTATCGGTTCAGCACACTTGGAACCTCGGCCAAGGTGGTACCAAGAATGGTACCGGGTACCAGGTACCAGATTTTAGTTATGGAAAAGCAAAAAAAGTGAGTAGAGTCGAACCGAACCGAGCTGGTACCAGTCAGTAGAAAGAGTTACTGCTTCCTATTTGGGTGCCAAGAAAGGTCACGGTGCCAGACATGTGACTGGGGGCAGGTCAGTACAGGGGGTCCTCTGGTTACAATAGTCTCGACATACAACGTTTCGAGTTTACAACGCTCACGCCCATAAAAACTTTTAAAAACTGAGACGTTGTAAAAATCGTACTTATGGACTACATGGGCATACTAGTTTCCTGTGGCGGAAGAATACATAGAATATGCAGTAACACGGCGTATGAGTGGCGTCCCCCGGTACCCTCACCTATGCCATTTTGAACAGTTAAAAGTACAAGTACAGTATGCTTATGTACAGCGTTTTTATGTTCTAGATTATGATTTTACAGCTGTGTTAGGATCGATAAGTGACTGGCTAGGGTGTGTTTCGAGGTACACCAAAATTCAGGTTACATCACTGTCGTAGGAACGGATCTGTGACGTAACTCGTAACTCAAGGACCCCCTGTAATATGCATCTGACATCCATGCCAAAAAACACCTAAGATTCATGTCAGTATAATGTTAATTAGCTTTAAACTGAATCTTAGAGATCAACCTGACAATCAGTGGTGAGTAATTTGGGTCCAGAGAGGTCAAATCCTCCTCAGGATTTTGTTCCAACTGCCCAGTTTTTGTAGTTTGCTTAAACCATTTGGAAACAATATCCTGGGGTGTATTTATACTACCTACTAACCTCTGCTAAAACACACACACATACAGTTTAAAAACCTCACCTGTCTCCAGTTATCAAATATAAAGATGGTGCTCTCCTCGTCATCCACGGTGACATTTCGCACATAGCCCTCTCCTGCAAAACACACACACCCACACACACACGCACACAAACACACACACATACATAAACAGCCGTGACCTGAGAGAGTGGAATGCTCCTGAGAGACTGCTGTGTTCTTTCTTCCCTCTCTTAGGGCTTGTGTAACAGCAATGAGCTCCCTCAGAGCACAGACCACCACACACTACAGAAAAACAACTCACATTTGACTAGACACTGTTCTCTCCTACACCATATTAGCTATCATAAGGTCATGCCATGTCTTGTCAGAAAGGCCATAACTAGGGCACTTGTCTTATAATTGCATCAAGCAGCGTGTTTGTTTAAGAGCCCAACTGATATAAAACTGATCATTTAAAATCGAACCAATAAAACAGTAAAAACAGTACAAAATCTTTGCTTCTTTTATAATGTGACAAACACATATGATGTCTAAAAAAATATTCACTTTTTTTAGACTGCTGCGCTGGCAGTCACAGCTTGTACATTTCTAGGACCAGCTATACCAGATGAACTAGGTCCAAAAGAGTGTAACGGTTAAATAAAGAAAGATAAGCTTTAGCATGGGGATAACATGTTATAACACAAAACAGAAAGGTCACACTTCGGTTCACACTATAGTTCTGACATCACGGTTCGGTAGGGTTCACGATACAGTGAAGTTAAGTAACAAAAAGTTCTAAAGAATGAGGCTTGGTTTGTTTTCGTTTATTTTAAATAAACAGCAGTGTCTTAACCAGTAAACACACACTCTTGCTTATATTTTCATGTATGTGTAAGGCAGCAGAAGTGTTGGCACTATTGTTGGCACGCCAGTAGGTGGCACTATTGCACCACACTAGGACCCAGGTTTATGATTTACTGGCGCTTTTTGGTCCCTCTGTGATTCCATATTACTTCAATCACGTCTTCTCCTTGTACCGTGTATTCTCTGTATGACATCATGTACCGAACCGTGACCCATGTACCATGACATTTATTTTCAGAACAATAAGAGTTAACAGCAACAAATTAAGGATTCTACCATTTATTTATTTTGACTGGTGGTGGTGGCCCAGTGGGTAGGATACTTGCCTCTGGACCAATAGTTCATGGGTTCGAATCCTACCTTCAGCATCCCTCCACTGGGTCCCTGAGCAAGACCCTTAACCCCAAGTTGCTCCAGGGAGACTGCCCCCTGTAGTTAGGTCTGTAAGTGCCTGCTAAATGCTGTAAATGTACCATATAATTTAAGACTGTCAGTTGCTGTTGTTTATCTGAGTTTGAGAAGTGTGATAACTAAGAAGTGACAATTATATCAGACAGTAAGAATCCACTGACCTGGTCTTTGGTATCAAAGCTATATCTGGATAGGGCTTATCACATAAACCTTTAGGTGTTTTAAAGCAGATTGAAGCCTCTCAAACCACTCAAATCACATTTTAGCCAGAAGCTATACAAATGCAAAAACATCCACCAACAAAACTCTTCCCATGCAGTGACAGTGATCCTGCTTCTTGGACGGCATAAGTAAGTGGCAGAGTTCATTGTCTGAGTTTTTAAATAAGGCACCACAATTTAATCAACACTAACTTCACTGTTTTTACTGTCTAGCTACAAATCGCTGCACTCCAACCTCTGTGGTTCATGATAGCAATAACTAGTATGATGTAAAAATATTGACTTATTTCGAATAGACCAAAAAATTGTGACAAACACAGGCAAGTGGTCGCTGTATATGAGCTGATTTGCATTGTATATGCCTCATAGCAAGTGGATTTGACTAGCCGGAGACTAAAATCTTATCTGGTTATAATACAGACACTAGCCAATGGCAACGACCGGGTGTAAATGAGGTCGCAAACACTATTTACCCCAATAACCTCTGGAAATCTAGAATCAGGATAAACGAAGTACAAAGCACTTGATAAAATGTGCAAGTAAGTAAGTAAAGTGGCCCTTATAGTCACACATGAACACACCACAGCACAGCACACAGTGTGAACAGCGCGAAACTCTTTCTCTGATATGAACCCTTTCACCAAGTGAAGCAGCGGGCAGTCAGAAACAGAGCGCCTGGGGAGCAGTGCTCAAAGGTATCTCAGTGGTGCCACTGGCAGTCCTGTGATTCAAACCCACAAGCTACTGATTGTAGGGATTACTTCCTGACCACCAGACCACCAGCTGTAATTGTGCAACTAAATAGTGAATGTATAAGACGAGTGGAGCTGCTAAACTGAAAGTACACTGAAAGTATGTTTCTAGTAATGTGAATTAATAACTGAAGTGAAACACTTTACCATCAGAATCCACAGACGCAGTCCTGTCCATGTCCCCTGCAAGGGCGAGAGCAAGTGATGTTTTTCCCACTCCATTCTGGCCAAGCAGTGCGATCCTCAGAGGGCCACCATGTCTCTCCTCCACGTCTGCACTGATGACCTCATCGTGTGCTGGAATAAAGCTTATCGGAGGAGGAGACGCTCCCCCAAGTCCTGATGTCCAGTCACAGTCATCGTTGACTGCCTCTTCCCTTCTGAGCTGATGTTTAATTGGAACGGGGGTGCTTCCTCGACGAAGCGGTGGGGCGCTGGACAAAGTCATGCTACATAAGAGTTAAAGATTAAATAAGTTACCAAGTGAAACAGCATGGGAAAACTGTCAAACAGGCTAGAAAAATGTGCCATTGTTATGTTAGAGAACAGTATGTCTTAGTTATTGTAATATATGAAGTCACAGTATGAGTTTATCAGGGTTATGATCAGATTTAGACCAGTTAGAGAGCCTGCAAACAACAGTCAGTGCACAATAAATACAAGCTGCACAGGAAACGGCCCATTGTGCCGTTATTTAATTATATTCATTTATTTTACTACTGCATTTCATAAATTTCAGCTTACTCACAAAACCTCAGCAAAACAAAATACTGTGATACATCGTGCACCTTTCGGCTGAAGGTAAAAACTGGAAAGAGGGAAGTGGTGTAAGATCAGTATCTGACAGATCTGACTGCTGTGGCTTAAAACTGTGGCCACATACTGCTCTCAAAAACACCACCAAACAGCAAAACAGTGGCCCTTAATAATAAAGCCGTTTTGTTTTGTGGTTTACAACAAATCAAACTATGTTAAGTCCAGTTTCCTAATTCAGGTGTGCTGAAGAAGTGAATATGAAGCAATCAGCCTTAGTTCCTGTTATCTAACAGGCTGAAAGATTTTTACATTTTATGTGACAGAAAGAGAGAGAGAGGGAGAGGGAGGGAGAGAGAGAGAGAGAGAGAGAGAGAGAGAGATAAAGAGAGAGACAAAAGGTGAGAGAGAGAGAGAGAGAGAGAGAGAATCAGAGAGAGAGAGAGAGAGAGAGAGAGAGACGCAGAGAGACAGAAATTGAGAGACTGACCGAGAGGGAGAGAGAGAGGGAGAGAGGGACAGAAAGAAAGAGAGAGAGAGCATCAGCTTTTCTAGCATCAGCCCCTAATTATACACAGAATACTAAAAGTCTCTATTTGGTCTAGAGCAGATACAATGTCCCAGGCAAGACATAAGTTAGTCATATTCAGTTCTGAGACTCAGAACTGCCTTTTACATTTATGTACTATTCGTTGTGCCTCTCTCCCACTGAATTCTTCGTTAGTCTCACAGCAATTTTTTCATCAGAACATAATAAAGCAGCTAGGTTAACGTACTACAGCCGCAAAACACACATTCCCTCTGTGAACATCTTCTAAACTGACACCAGTCCTCATTCAATTCGTCCAGAAGTGCTTATTTAAGAGGAAGGTGGTAGAAGAACGAAACGAGGGGATGGAAAATGAAAGTGAACGTTATTATATTAAACTAAGAGCTGTTCCGTGTTTACAGAACTCTACATTATTGAGCGCCAGATTATATAATTCCACATTACAATTCAGCCAGGCGCTCTTCACCACAGTCAGGTAAGAAGAGTAAAAGTAAAGCGAGTGCTAGTTTAAATGTGTTTTCTAGTCCTCCTACCTGTCTCTCCCATCAGAGATCCGCTCTCAGTGCGGATCCTCTGTTACTTCTGTCTCAGCTGCTCCTCCTGTTCTCCTTCTGCTCTCCTCCTGCTTTCCTGTCCTCCTGCTTCTCTCCTGTTCTCCTTTAGCTCTCCTCCTGTTCCTCCACTCAGAGGAGCGGCTCTCCACTCACCTGCAGCACAGACTCCTATTGAGACATCGCTCTCTCTCTCGCTCCCTCTCTCGTTTTCTATCGCTTTTCTTTCTCTCAGTAACTTGACAGTGTTTCTCTCTACCTCACTCTATTTCTTCCTACCCTCTCACTGTTTTTGTGCTTGTTCCTATCTCTCTCTCTCTCCCTCCCTCACTCCCTCCCTCCCTCTCTCTCTCTCTTTCTCTGTGTAAGTGACTCATACTCTAGAGTCGGCGAGTGACATTTTGCCGTTTTAGAGCGTAATTTAACTAACCGCCTCCAACTTTATTTGGTTGGGGTGAGTGTGATGGCGGTTTGGGTTGGGGTGTGTGTGATGAGGGGTTGGGTTGGTGTGTGTGTGTGTGTGTGTGTGAGTGGGTGTGTAATGGGGGGATGGCGTGTGTGTGATGGTTTTTGGATTGGGGTGTGTTGGGGCGTTTGGGATGGGGTGTGTGTGATGGGGGCGGGGGTGTAATGGGGTGTGTGTGGTGGGGCTTTCGGCTGTGGTGTGTGATGGGGTTTGTGGTGGAGTTGGGTTCTAGTGCCCCTCTAAGCGACTGGTTCTGCTGTATGGACGCTTAATCCCACAAACAAGAGAATAAACGAGAGAAAACAGTGTCAGGGATAAACCAGTCAGAGTTAGAACAGACTTACAGCTAATTAAATCTTTTCTGAGATACCTCTGCTCTTTTGGTTTTAGACCACCTCCCCCAGTGTGCGCACTGTTCACACACAACCCAGGGAGTGGAGAGTCAACAGGGGGCAGCAGAGAACAAAAAACACACCCTGTAATGAAGATGTTTAGACACACAGTTGTTGTTCCTGGTAGGTGTCAAATATAATGATTTCAAACAGCAGAAACATCCAGAATTCCAGGCCACGATACTCACTTAAATCACTCCAGTCAGTGGCCTTATTTATCTGGTCTAAATCTGTCTACTTACATCAGACTGTCTGTGTATTTAGATGTTTTTGTGGGGACACATGACTCCATGCTAGGAAATCTTCCCCGTTTTGACATTGCACGGTAATTTAGCTGGTCCTTTCAAAGAATACATGCACCTGTACACAAAGGCAGCATTTAGAGAAAGTAAAGCAGTGAAGCTGAGAGATTTGCTCTCAGTGGTTGAGTTCATGCTGCTGAAATGTTGGTTGGGTTAAGTGTAGGATGATAGTATTAAGCTACAATATTATAGATTATGCTGAAAATACCTTACAAAAATAGAAGTGTGTTTTGTGGAGACCATGGTTCCTGACAATGTGTGAACCATTTAATTTTCTGTATGCCCTAAAAGTATCTAGAGAGGACCCAGTAAAAAAAAATTAGACAAATATTGTAATATATCTTTTGAGACAAAATTATAGTCATTTATTTATTGAGTAAAATATATATCTAATATTACAAATCTGTGAATAGCAAAGGTATGCATACGTTTGCATTCAGTGTCTGGTGAGACTGCTTTGTTTACCAATAACTAAACAAAAATTTTCTGGTAACTGTTCTTTAGTCCTGGACATTTTTATCTCTTGTTTATCCCATTCTTCCATACAAAACAGCTTCAACACTGAGATGCTAGACGGTTTGCTCACATGTGCCCGCAGGTCCTTCCACAACAATTCTATCGGGTTATGGTCAGAAGTTGTCCATTTCAAATCATGAACATTTATTTATCCTTAACCATTCTTTGGTATAACAACTTGTGTTTTTAGGGTTGTTGTCTTGCTGCATGACACACTTGTCTTTTGTTTAAATGCAGATTTCTTGACATTTTTCTTTAGAATGGTATAATACAGAATTAATTGTTCCATGAATTATGGCAAGTCGTCCTGTCCCAAATGCAGCAAAACAGACCCAAACCGTGATACTACCACCATCGTGTTTCACAGAAGGTTATTTTGCTGGAATGCAGAGTTTTCCTTTCTCCAACATTTATTCCATCCATATCTGTCGCTTGTTCAGGTTTGTGGGGGGCTCTTCCACCAGCTCTTCTGGGGGAACACCGAGGCATTCCCTGGCCAGCCGAAAAATATAATCCCTCCAGTGTGTCCTGGGTCTTCTCCGAGGCCTCCTCCTGGTAGCTCAACTCTGAGTCCGTCCTGAATGTCTGAGGTTCTCACCCTATCTCTATCCACAGTTAATGACCATAGGTGGATGGTGACGTGGATGAACCAGCAAATCGAGACCTGGTTTTTTGGCTCAGCTCTCTCTTCACCACAACAGACCGGATAACCCACCCTAAATGTGTCTGTCGAACTCCCGATCCCCTCTACCCTCACTCGTGAACAAGACCCCAAGATACTTGAACTCCTTCACTTGGGGCAGAAACTCCCCCTTGACCTGAAATCAGGCTGAGTACCATGGTCTCGGACTTGGAAGTGTTAATTCTCATCCTGTTGCTTCACATTCGGGTGCAAAATGTCCAAATGCATGCTGGAGATCGCTGATTGATGAAGCCAACAGTACCATATCATCTGCAAAATGCAGTGATGCAATCTTGAGGCCATCCAACCAGACACCTTCTGCCCCTTGGCTGCGCCTAGATATTCTGCCCATGAATATTATGAGCAGGACCAGTAACAAAGGGCATTCCTGACAGAGTCCCACATGCATAGACGCACTTGACAGTCAGAGACTTTTCCCGGACCCAAGTGGCAGTGAAAGACCCTCTTCACTGGGGTAAAGTCTGATATTAATACTCCTGCCCAGCACCACTCACACATGGCAACTCCAGAAAACAAGAGAAAACAACCACTCTCCTTGAGACTATGTGTTGAAGTGAGCCCAATAATATCTGGCCGGTATCTCTCAACCTCAAAAACAAGCTTAGGTTCCTTCCCCACCAGAGAGGTGACCAGTTTCATCAACCAGGGATTGGTCCGCTAGGGCTTCTAACTTTGGCTGTCGCCTGATCCACAGCACACCGGACCCTTACTGCTCCTCCTACAGGTGGTGGGCCCACATGAGGGTGGTTCTTTCAGGCTAGGCTCTTCTTTGTCTGACCTGGGAGACCCTAGGTACGCAAACCCCTCCAACACGTTAAGGTGGCAATTCACCTTCCAAACATAAAGCTTTATTTAACATAAATATAAACTAAAATATCTATCTACCCACAAAACATTTTTTTCCAATATCCTTCTGGCTTTTTCACATGATCTTTAGTACACTGAAGATGAGTAGCAATGTCCATTTTATAGAGCAGTGACTTTTTCCTTGCAACCCTGCCACGCGTACCAGTGCTGCTCAGAGTTCTCCTGATGGGCGACTCATGAACATTAACATTAGCCGATGTGAGAAAGGCCTTTATGTGCTTAGAAGATACCCATGGTTCGCTTGTGACATCACATACTTTTAGTCTTGTAGTGATCTTTGAAGGTGGACCACTCCTGGGGAGGGTGACAATGGTCTTGAATTTCCTCCACTTGTACACAATCTGTTGACTGGTGTCAAAGCTGTTGACTAGAGTCAAAACATTTTAGTGATGTTTTGGAGCCTTTTCCAGCCTGATTATCATCCACAGCTATTTTTCTTAGTTCCACAGAAATCTACTTTGTTTGTGCCATAGTACACTTTTATAAATGTGTGTGGTGAAGATCAGAGTCTGATAGATCCCTGCTTTTAAATAAACACACTTACACCTGACTGTCATCCCATTGGTTGAAAACACTTGACTTTACCTCCACCTTCAAATTAGTTGCTAAACCTAGAGGTTCACATACTTTTGCCACTTACAGATATGTAACATTAGATCATTTTCCTCAATAACTAAATGACTGAATGTCTCATTTGTTTAATTGGGTTATTTTCATGTAGTTCTAGGACTTATTTTCAGGCTTTCTTTTAGGAGTTCCTGTCAAGCACTACTGTGAGTCTCCAAGCTTGGAAAATGGCAACACTTTGATAACACAGAGCTGGTTTCTGCATGTTTTTATGCCACAAGATGCAATTTTGTAAGAAAACGTTAAAGAGTGTTAAGATTTCTTCTTTACACAGCTTAAGATTAGTTTTGGGCACAACACAAACACCTGTGTTTGTGTGTGTGTGTGTGTGTGTGTGTGATTTCCAAAACTTCCCAACATTCTTGATTTCAGTTTGGTTCCAGTTAGACAGATGTAAAGAAAGGTATACAAACTTCAGTGTGTGTGCATGTCTCAGGGGTGGATCCAGTTGTCCTCAGGCATTGAAAGGACTTTTGATTTCACTTGACATCACCATATTGCATCCCTTTTACACACACAAATGTGTATACAACATTACAGGCCCACTGATGTTATTTATAGTTCCAGTGATTCACATTAACTCACTGGTTTCTCACTGTACATACAGAACACGAATCCATCCATGCAACTACAATTGGGCTGTGTGTGTCTGTATGTCTGTGTGTGTGTGTGCAAAGCGTCAGTGTGGCATAGAAGCGGGGTGAGCGTGCATGTAACTCTGTGTACGTCCTGTCCACAATGGCCTCCTGCCTTTTCCAAAGCGCTCCGGCAGTGAACTGGCCCAGGTCTATTATCCCTCTAATCCCCAACCCATTGTACCGGGCCTGGGAGAGAGAGAGCGAGAGACAGAGAGAGGGAGGGAGGGGCAAGGGTGAGGTCATCCTAAACAGCTCTTAGCCAGGGTCACTGTCTTTCTATAGCGAGAGCGAGGGATACAGAGAATGAGAGAGAAAGGGAGGGCAGAGGGGGTGTTAGGAAAATGTGAACTGTTAAAGAAAGAGGCAGCAATGAGCAGATCTACGGGAACTGAAACACGCTCAACTCATTCTGAATGGATGTGTAAAAGAATAAATGACTTCTGATACGGTTAAGTAAGATATTTCAGCTTGACAGCACAAGATCTTCAAAAGAAAGGTCCTACATGGCGGGTGTACGAATAAGGGTGAACCACAAATGGTAAAAATATCTTTATTTCATAGGAAACCACTACAATAGAGCATAAACCAAAACGATGGTAATAGTGACTGGCATGATGGTCAGCATCATCGTAATTCATGGCGATATATAGAATCAAGCTACAAAATAAATAAAATACACACTAAGCATGTCAATAAAACAGTAAACCAGCAGATGATCAAGTGAAAATGATCATTACATAAACAAACAATAAATAAAATCTGTGAATAAATAAGGGGAATAAATTAAACAGACGAGCTTAATCCATAGACCTACACTCAACTAGGAAAAAGGAAAGAAAAAGAAAAAAAAACTTCTAAGTTAAAGCTAATGTCATATGCATAAGGAATCATTGGTCATGTACTAATGAGATCTCACAATATATCCCTGCATTTCACCCAGTCTTTAAAAAATAATAATAACAATAACCCACAGTGTCCAGCTCTGTGAATTCGGAGGTGAATCGGTTGCTAGTGTCTTTGAAACTGCTTCATGAGAGTCACTCTGTAACAAAACCCGTTCTTCATTTTTTTCCATTTGCTTCAATGGTTGTGTCTCAGTAGCTAGCGAGCTGTCTGCATAGGCGGCATTTCAACCAAAATGAGACCCTGAAAACAGTTTGAGACTTTAGAGATTGCTACATTCGTAATTATACCTAAATGATTGATTGTAACAAACCAGTACTAGTTGGCTAAGCATGGTAGTTAGCATAGTAGTTTGGTGGACAGCCATTTAGAACAACAGCCTTAGGCAACAGAGCTTGCTTGTATCTGGCCTCTGGTGATATGATCTCTGTTAAGCATAATAATAATCAAGTTTCTCAAGAAAATATGTCACATTGCATGGTGGAGTTGTTTTATCCCTTAAGAATACATAAGATGTACCTTAAAATTGGCCAAAAATCAGATAATTTGGTATGTTTAAGGTAGATGACATCAGCAGTTGTTCCAAACACTTGCATGTTAATCTTGTTCAGCTGACAAATTTTGATAAGACTATGACAACCTAGCGCTATATAGCTAAGCAAATGTTTTTAGCCGTGCTATTGACTGTTTGAAAAAAATGGCTAGCATCTATTAATATATGAATAAATTCCTCACACAGTGACTGACAACGCTTATATTCAAAATCTAGCTACATCACCAGTCCCCAGATTGCCTCTGTTTGCCATTGTAATAAAAAAAAACCTTTTAAGCATACATACAGCTATTAAACCATAGCAGGCAGGAACCCAAAAACTGAGACCACGTCCATGTTCACAGGACTTAAAATGCTGCCTATGAAGACAACTCACGACATATTAAGACATAGTGATAGACACAGTCACTCAAAACCTTTAATTCACTCAGGCATGCTAATTGCAGACCCATCTCAGCGCCACAATGCAGGGATGATGCCTTGCTTGCCAACCGCTTGCAAAAATTCACGCAGTGTCACAAACAGTAAAAGCAGATTGTCTTCTCTGTTGAGTGCATATGTCCATTTCCAAAGCAGCAATAGCCTTTCAAAACTAGAATATTTATTGCAAGAATGAAGTGCCATCACAAGTATGATTAATCACAAATGACAAAAACCCCTATTGGCTTAGCAATTCAGTGCTAAGTCCTTGTATGCTTGCAGAGCTTGCTTACTGTATTCCACCTCAGCATCTCTAAATCAAAAGGGGAATGAAATGAAACACTTGCAGTCTGCAATTTTACATGAACTGGAGGTTCTAAACCTATATTTTATGACTGTATGCCAGTAACATAAAATTTGTACTGGGAATCACTCAAACACACACAAAAAAATTAACCTTATGATTTGTACAGTGTTGATCAAAAGGTTATAGAGCAGCAGTTAGACTCATCTTTGACAAAGTCCTTAACCGACAGTCAGTTTGGAGCAGTGGCACATGGTGAAAACCATCCCGGAGAGAGCACGAGGAGCCTCGGCGGTTCAAAAGTGAAGTCCGAAGGCTCTGTGTGAGGATGACATCTTTGGTAGTGTTCTTATGTGTAGTATTAAGAGACGGCTCTCTCTGTTTTTACTTTCCCTGGCTGATGTGGACAGGGCATGTGTGTTGAAAAGATGAGAATACATTTGAAAGTGGCAAAGCCTTTTTTTTTTATTTTGTGCTACTACAAACCTCACAGTGATCAAACCGAAAAAATGTCAGCCAGCAGCAGAGAGCTCAGTCCTTATGGAGTTACAATCTAGGGCCTTGGGTTGAGCCCAAATTTGACAGTCAAATTGAACCTGCTTTGGTTAAGTAGCTTATTTTACTGTTCAGCCCACACCTTCACTCCTCTCACCTCCTGCAACATCATCGGAGAGACTGGCAAGCTCGATTGGATGGGGCAGTTGTCTCTTTTGGTTCTCCTTCTCTCGTCTCGCTGCTCTCCAGTCTTTTGCTTTGGGCAAACAGCTTCATAGGAAGTAGTCAGGGGGCGGGGAAGGCGGGTTGTTGGCTTGAGTGGGCGGGGCTTCACCAGAACTAACAAGTTTCTCATAGCGAGCCTTGTAGGCGTCCCGCTCCCTCAACACACGGGACAGCTCACACTGGAGCTGCTCCAGCTGGAGAGAGACAGAGGAAGAAAGAGGGATTGAGATGATGCAGTAAAAGTGCAAGAGAGGCACAGAGAAAGAGAGATGGAGAGGGGAGAGACAGAAGATGGCCAGATAAAGAGAAAGGGAATAGAACCAGAGGGAGAGGATGGAGTAAAGGAGTAAGCAATGGGAAACAGACAGAAAGAGGGAAGAGGTTAGGGAGCAAGAGGGGCGAGTTAGAGAGAGAGGGTGTGTAGTGTGGGAATGATGGAGAGAAAGACAGCAAGAGAAGAGAAAAAGAGGAAAAGAAAGACAGTCAATGGGGAGAAAAACAGAAGAGAGAAAAAGAGAGAGTGAGAGGAACTGAGTTAGAGACAATGGAGTGAGACAGCAAGAAAGTAAGAGAGAATGCAAAGATGGGAATAGGAGAGGAGGGAGAGACATGGAGGGGGAGTGAGAAAGAATGATAGAGGGAATGAAAAAGGGAGAGAGGATGTTAGAGAGAGAGAGAGAGAGAGAGAAGTTGAAACATGGAGGGATAGTGAGATTGAATGATAGAATGAAAAAGTGAGAGAGAAGAGGCAAGAGATAGAGAGAGAGGATGGATGTAGACATGGAGGCGGAGTGAGAGAATGATAGCGGTAACGAGAAAGACAGATAGAGAGAGAGAGAGAGAGAGAGAGAGACATGGAAGGGGAGTGAGAAAGAATGATATAGGGAATGAAAAAAGGGGAGAGAGAATGTTAGAGAGAGAGAGAGAGAGAGAGAGAGAGAGAGAAGGTGAAACAGAGGGATAGTGAGACAGAATGATAGAATGAAAAAGTGAGAAAGAAGAGGTGAGAGAGAGAGAGAGGATGGATGTAGACATGGAGGAGGAGTGAGAGAATGATAGTGGTATGAGAAAGACAACTAGAAGGAGAGAGAGAGAGAGATGGAGGGGGAGTGAGATAGAATGAGAGCGAATGAGATAGAGAAGGGGTGAGACAGAGGGAGAGAGAGAGAGTACTGGAAGGAGAGAAAGTGAGTTCATTTCTTCGTTTTTACTTATGTAACGGCAAAATTCTTGGCATTCTTGAGTACCTTCAGCTGCCAGCTGCACACTATTAAAGACGCATTACGTTTCAGTGCATTCTGCTTTGCACGCTCTCTGTAGGAATATTGATGCTGAAAAGAATGAAAGCGTCTGACACTCAGCGACTCCTCTCTATGTACCACTCAAACCTTGAAACCCATCATTTCGCATTTCCTCTGTCTGCATTTGTCTCATTTGAGTTCATGTTTTCAACATCACTGTGTGAAATACATGGGATTTGACTTCATTTGAAATAATCAAATTGGTTCTTCCCACTCACACTCTTCCAAAAATGGTTATTTAAAGAACCATCCACTGAGAAGTTCTTTGGGAGTTGAAGGGGTAAGGTGCTTTGCGTGAGTGTGTGTGTACCTGCTGTGTGAGGACGTGTTTCTCAGACTCGAGCGCGTGCCGATGCTGCAGCCGTTTGTAACGGCAGGACTGGGCATAGCCACGGTTTTTCAGGGTCCGGCGCTTCTGCTTCAGGCGAACCACCTCGTCCTTACTCACACCTCGCAGGTGTCTGTTCAGCTCCCGCACAGACAGACTGACCAGCTGCTCGTCCGAGAAGCGCTCGTCCACCGCACACTGAGAGAGAGACAAGCAAATGAATGATATTAATAAATTACAATGATTTTCTAAGGCATTAGTAATGTATACAAAATCAACAAAGATTCAAAACAGTAGCAATTTGTACTGACATGCATTCAGATTTTTCAGATGTCTATGGATATTGGCAGAAGACATTCTGGCATACATTAGTGTAATGATTTATACCATTTCTAAAAAAGTAATAAAGTTTTTTGCCATAATAAATCCTAATTTGACATAACGTGAATATTTGGAGAAAGGAACGCATTATTTCGACATGTCGTTTCAGTTTTTAAATTCTACTGCCAGAAACAGGTAAAAAAGGCAGATTTAACAGATTTGAAATGGATTAGGAACCACATATTAATATATCATAGCATATAAACATGGAGCAGGAATAAGTGGCACAGATTAAGCAGCTCACTGAAAATGAGCTTGAATAGACTGTCCTGAATGAGCAAATGTTAATAGCCAGAGCAGAGTAGATGGTTTACTACTAGTAGTACTTCAGGAAACTAAATCTTTCACCCCTATTTTGCACAGTACTAACAATGGAGGATCCATTTTGTCCACAGATCTTGATTTCCTAATATGGATGTGATGGCGACTAAAGAATGACAACACGTCTTCAGAGGTCTACGCCTGAATGGTGATTTCGGTTTACGAATGCCAACCCTGAAACGGATAATTGAGTACTTAAGTACCCATGCACACCCCTAGCATCTTCCTCTTGCAGAGACAACATTCAAATGACCCCAGCACACCTCCAGGTCCACAGCAAAT
This sequence comes from Brachyalestes nurse, assembly GCA_037974405.1. Lineage (NCBI taxonomy): Eukaryota > Metazoa > Chordata > Actinopteri > Characiformes > Alestidae > Brachyalestes > Brachyalestes nurse. The sequence goes on along the minus strand of JBBPCY010000156.1, from coordinate 17,834,723 downwards.
GCTTTGCTCCATTTGCATAAAATACATTTATGTATGCATATGTATTCTTTAGTTCATTCAAACGAAATCTTTCTGAAATAAAATTGTATTCAATCTCTAAATGGTATTTTTTTTTCAGAAATGCTTTGACAAATATGGTAACTAAAGTTTGCAATGCCAGTAAAGCACATTAGAACTTAATCATTTTGAACACATACTCATTTTGTTGATATGGTATGATGAGACGTGTTGGTGGTGACTGATGATGAGGATCGGTAGACAAATTAGACTGGGATCACGTATGAGGCATGCACGTGTATGTTGCTCGTGCATAAACATGATGGGTATGAGCAACACTGTGTATACTTGTTTTTGTGTGTGCGTGTGTGTGTGTGTGTGTGTGTGTGTTAGTGATTGGCTGCACATTCCGGCTGCACATGTTCATAATCTATAGTGTAATCTGACTGAGTGTGAGTGACAGTTATCAGGATTAAACAACAATAATAGCAGATATTATGCTAATCTCATAGACCTGTTCCACATTCAACCTCACAGATTTCCAACCGGCATCCTGACAGGGACCGCCGCTTTGAACCAACATCACAAACTCACATGCGTGCATAACATCACACTGCCATCTCTTCTATAAAACCCCACCAAAACACCACATTCTTACAACAGAATTTGACGTCAACCTCCAGATGTCCTACTTTAATAATATAATGCAGTTTAAAGAGGCTCTAATATGTGAAGAATACAGTGTACATGCTTGAACTAAAGGAAACCAGTTATTTGTGCAGAAGACACTCAAATGGCTGCTTTAGCAATAGCATTTCAGAAGCATAACATGAATGAATAAAACTGATTAATGAAGTTAATGAGATTTCTTTAATGAAACATCCTCTGACTCAGAAGTTGCCTTCTAAACTTAACACTGCCTTCCACTGTGTCCATCCAGCTGGATTTTGGTCATCCTATTTTCAACAGAAGGTCATGTAATCGCGGTATAGAATTGAGTAGTATGGACTCCCGTTGGTTTTGCAACAGAGATTAGCACAACTGTCACTCAGACTTGGGTTTCAGTGCAGTAACCCAGTTCTTAGTCCTATTAACTTATTTTCTTTTGTTTGGAGTTGTCCTTGGGGGCATTTTTTAAAGTGCCTCATGCTTCAAAATAATTAGTAAATAAAAGGCTTTCAAAGTGAAGGGTGGAAAGGGATCCTGCTAGTATTCTGGTTTTAAGAGTTCAGGTGTTGCCACACATCAGCGCGGTACCCCAGGCCTTCCTCTTTACCTGATTAACTTGGAGCTGATGATGATGGTGACTGTGAGTGCCATGCAGAGGATGGTGATGGTGGTGGTGATGGTGCTGTGGGTGATGAAGGCGGCCCTGTGGGCTCGGGGGTTGAGGGTACGGGGCAGTGGGTGGGTTCGAGCTGTGGAGTGAGGGAGGGGCAGAGGAGACGAAGAGGAGAGGACGGTGACACAGCTCTGAGGCTTTACTGACGGCTACATCACCTCCACTCTCGCTGCTGGAGTCTCCCAAGTTACTGCTTCCAGAGCTCTGCGACAGAACAGGAAACTAAAAGGAAGGGAGAAAGCAAGAAAAAGACATTAAAATAAAAAAAAATAAAAAACATACAAATTGCTGTAATTTTTGTGCGATTGAAAGTTTAACACTATGCATACAAATGGTAAATTATGAACCAGTGGATCCCCATCCTTCAATTTTAGTGCTCATAAACAGTGGTTCTCTTGTTAAATCATGGAGACCCACTATTCTGTGAAATATTTCCTGCCCAAACAAGCCAGAAGGGCTTGATAAATAGTGATTTATATCAGGTTTGTTGGTGCAGAGAAAACTGGAAACTTCACAGCACAAAGGGACTAAAGGACAGGTGTTTGGAACACCTTCCCTAACAAAATGTATTCAGTTTATCATCCAATTTACCAAGCCCTTCCTGAAATGAAGAGAGTGTCTTGGATCATGGAAAACAATGGACTGACCAGGACCTGATTTGGGAACTACAGTTCTAAACTAAAGATGATGAGGATGATGATGATGATGATGCTTGCTTCATTCTTAGAAACACTTTATATCACTCTTCTCGAATAGATCTGACAACCTACGCAGGTCCACCCACACTCACTAATGTAGTAGTTCCCAAACCTTGAAAACCCTTGCCCAGCACATGTTTTTGCAGAATTTTGCTGTGTTTTTCTCTATTCTGAAACACCCGCCTGAACTCAGAAAAGGCTTGTTAATTGGTAAGTTAATAAACCATACTCTTGGACCAGTGCTGGGTGTTAGCATGTAAACACACAGATGGTAACTGTGAACTTACAGCAGCAGCAGCTGAATTGAGGAGTGCCTCCACAGCATCTTCACATCCTAGGAAACCCCCAATGGCACCCCTTTCCCTGTCCCCTCTTTCTGGCGCACCCCCAAGGGCCCCCAAGAGTGAAGCAGCACCTCCTGCCTCTCCTCCAAACTGCTGCTGGAGTGCGGCCAACCAGATGAGGTCTTCTAAAGAGGCAGGATTTGGGCACTGTGGCGGAGCACCTGGGTTGGGGCTGCCATCCGAATTGCCCTGAGAGGCCTGGCTGAGTCCGGAGACGTAGCCCGCAGGGATGGAGAGAGGGAAGGAGAGAGACGAGGAGGAGGAGGACGAAGCTGAAGGAGGGGGATGGGCATCGCTGAGGGTTGGGGAGGGTGGCAGGGATGTGTACGGGCTGGAACTGAGGCTGGAGTCCGGAGGAGGGCGGACCACGTACGGGGAGCCAGAGTCGTCCCGCTGCTGCTGGAGGCCTACCTTAGGGTAGGAACATGGAGGCTGAGGAGGTGGGGGAGTGTCAGGCTTCACCTCAAACTTGAGCAGGTCAAAGTCATTGAGGTACTCCATGGCTAGGGGGCTGGGGGGCAGTGAGGGGAGAGGGAGGGAGGGGGACGACATAGCCGCAGTGGAGAACAGATCAGTGGGTTCCTGAGGTGCAGGAGAGGAGGAACCTTGAGCTCTGCTACTCTCTCGATGCTCCAAGCACACAGATGGGTTTCACTCTCCGCAAGGAGACAAGCTCTGCAGTTCGCCACCCCAGTGCTCTGACTGGACAGGATCAATGATGGGTCCTTGATTGAAGCTCCAATGCTTCTTTGTTTGGAGGACTTTTTGCGTTACCTCCTGGTCCTGCCAGATATACAGAAACATATACAATACATAAGGCTGTGTGAGGAAAAGAATAATGAATCTTCAGAAACATGTGTGTTTCAAGAGGATTAAACGTTCTGTAACTAGCATCAACTCTATCTATGCTAGTAGTTTTATGCAACACTGCTATAATTTTGTGAAACTTTTTTTAAAAAAGCTGAATTACAATGGGAACTCCAGGCCCAAATTCTCAAAACCTTGATACTAAATGTGAGTCCACCAACTCCAAAGGCTATTAATGTACATTAATGAAAGAGCAAAGATTTGGTACATATGTGGTGCTATTTTGGCAAATACTGATGGGGGCTTTAAACTGAGTCACTTCCTCTAACTGAACTTTCTCTTTGGGCAAAGTGCAGCACCCTCCAGCTGTTGTCTCAGCCTCTAGTTGTTTTCTCTGAAAGCTGTTGTAATGTCCCTCGAATGTTTTTGCAGGAATACGACTGGGATTGGCCTAGCAGGAACAGAAGTGAAGATAACATCACTGAGCCCAGGGTCGAGAGGTCAAAACCAGCACGAGAGTAACAGCCCATCCACTACAGATCTAATGCACCAGGTGCGCTATTCATTTCAACCTATCATTTATGAACAGGAGGAATGTGAGGAGTAATGAACCTATTCGCTCAATAGTAAAGTAATTTTGAAACATACTAATTATGCTAGATTATATAATACCGGATCAAAAGAGCTCAAAATGGAATTCTTAAGTCCTCTCGCAATAATAGCATGTTGCAATATGAGGCTGTGGGTCAGAAATGCACAGGCAAACTTTTTCTGCTGTGAATACCTGAGGGCCATTTGCTCAATGCGTCCGTGTGTGTTAAGTAATCCTTGCCTCGGATGAATCACTGTTTACAACTGAGGTTGTGGGAGAAGTGGGAGTCATATACGGGCGCGTGTAAATGTCCAGTGTCAATTATTTTTCAAGCAGATAGTAATTGAAAATCCATCAGAATGATGTTTGAAACACTTGTGAGGTGCACAGTGGCAGCACTTCAGCTGTCTCTAAGTCTTGTGTGTAACGTTATAATATCTGCTCGTGTTTTGCAGCTTATCTTACCACAGTGGAATAACAGTAAACAGATATGGAATAACAGTATGAAGGCATGTTATCAGCATTGAAGGATGCAGGAGCCAACTGATATATTTTACATGAAACTATAAGCCCATTAGAATATCAGTCACTATTCCTATCCATGTCAGAGGGAATAAAGTGGGCCGACAAATCTGATTCAGATTACTGGTAGGAAAGGTTTAAATCCAATCCCAGGTACCTGCCATAATCTTAATCCAGACACCACTAGCTCTGAGACAAATGGCGGAAAAATCAGCGGCAAATATTTACATGCTAATTTAACATGCAATGATAAAGCTTGAACTATTACTATTACAAATGGTAGAATTCAACAGTCGCCCCCGTATATGTATATGGTGCATAGTTTTTATTCTTTCATAGGAATAGACATATAATTCTGGTCAGTAAAACTGCATAAAAGATGCTTTAATATTAATGTAGCAGGGCTTTATTGCTTACTTGAGCTTTAGCTAGTATAATAATGAAACTATGAGAAATGTAAACTATAACCGTCTGAATTGGCCTCAATGAAGAATTACACATAATGGTTTTATGGTCCCAAGCTGAAAGCTATTGTTTCTGATCCTCGTGCACAAATCCTCATTAACCGTCACTGCAAACTCCATCATTGGACACAGCCTTAGGTGAAAACTACTCGTCAAATGAGATACGAAAATGATTCCAGCCTCTTGTGAAATCCTGCTCATTTGTGAAGAATTTGCCATCAGCACATGGCGCCTTTCATGGGTTGTAAAGTCATCAAACAGATATAAATACGCCCTTATTGCTGACATTGAAGGCATTATTCCAGGTCGCTGCTCAGTAAACTAATAACCTCCTATTGCTTAAAAACGAAGCATGTCAGTGGACGGGCTTTTACAGGCCTACAGAAAAGGCCCAAACGCAAGCTGGCCTCAAAGGGGTGGAAAGACAGCAGAGAGTGGAAGAGAGAGCAGATATAGGGCTAAAATTACAGAAAAGATAGACAGATGTTGAAAGAGATACTTGCAGAAAAGAGAAACGCTCAAGAATATTTCACTAATATCTATCAGTCTTATGAATTATGAGACAATAATTTTGCTATGTAGGTAGTAAAAGAACTGAAAGTGTTTGAAGCGAAACACACTTATGGACGCCGACAGGTGGATGACCAGTGTGTTTTAAGCCAACAACTCAGTGCCGAGAAAACATTCAGTACAGAGAAACATTTCTTTATATTTGAACACATTGTAGTTCTATTCATTTTTGTTGTCTTTTTTAAAAAGTAAATAATTTAAAAACACAAACTTCCTTTTAAATCGCGTTAACATTTCAAAATGTATGAACCAGCAGAAATCCTCCAAAGTTCCTTCAATAAAAAAAATGTTTAGTGGATTGGTAGTTTTTATTTTAGAGAAACAAGGTTTTGTTTGGACAGAAACAATATGCTACCATAGTGATTAGGCTGAGAATCGATGGAGCATTCCTTTAAACCCTAAGGGCCTGAATGTAGGCCCTCTCGTTCCTGTAACACACTAGTGTTACCAAATAATCAATAGCGTTAGAGAATAATAAGGCTTAAGTCTAATGAGTGAACAATAAGCCTAGGGTTCAAAAGGTTAAGAGACAATGAAAAGTTTGACTGTTCTCTTACCGTGGCTCATACAAAGCGTGGCCAGTGGGGATCCCTCTGATCTGTTTCATTCCTCATTACTGGCTGAACTGACTGATGCCTGCTCCATAAGTCTATGAGCGTGTGAACGTGTGTATGTGTGTGTGTGTGTGTGTGTGTGTGAGTGTGTGTGTGTGTGTGTGAGTGTGAGTGTGAGTGTGTGAGAGGGTGTGTAGGACTGAGCTTGTGTCAGACTGTGAGCATCTGAGCGTGCGTGTGCCACTTTGTAACGGGCTGTGTCATTGCCCCCTCCTCTCTGATGTAAATCCCTCTCTACCCCCAGTTCTCTCTCTCTCTCTCTCTCTCTCTCTCTGTCTCTCTCTGTCTCTCTCTCTCTCTCTCTCTCTCTCTCTCTCTCTCT
>JBBPCY010000156.1:17812738-17828351 GCA_037974405.1 Brachyalestes nurse | reverse complement strand
CTCTCTATCCCCAGTTCTCTTTCTCTCTCTCTCTCTCTCTCTCTCTGGCTCTCTCTCGTTCTCTGCCTCCCTCTCTCTCTCTCTCTCTCTCTCTCTCTGTCTCTCTCTCTTTCTCTGCCTCCCTCTCTCTCTCTCTTCTGTCATGCCTCCCTTCTTTTATCAGTGCTAAAGCCACCAGTTAGTTCAATTGTTCTGTCATGTTCATATACCCCCACACCCCCCCTCCCCCTTCCTCTCTCATTTCTCTGTTCCAGTTAATCACTGTTCCACTTTGGTGAATCTCTGTAAGCCTAGCATTTTCTCCAAACTTTGGAATTTTACATGTAAACTCTTAAAATAGTTGTAGAGAGATATGATATCTTGCACTTGAAGCATGTGACACCTCAACCATCATGCTTTGTTATATGCATATATGAAAGTGACCCTTCAGGCATATGTGAACAGCACCAAATTCTTCCTCTTTATTTAAACCCATTCACCAAGTGAAGCAGCGGACAGGGGAGCAGTGTGTGGGGACTGTACCTTGCTCAGGATACCTCAGAGGTGCTTAGCAGTCTTGGGAATCGAACCCAAAGCTTCCTGATCGCAGGGCAGACGCCCTAACCACTAGGCTCCCACCCCCATAAAAAAAAACAAATATACACTTAAATATATATATGTATGTGTATATGTATGTATGTATTTATGTATGTGTGTATAACAAAATAGGAGATGACTACTAATACAACAAAATTGCCTCAAACATTCATCAACATGGAGAATTGCTTTCAGAACAGAGAAAAAAACATGTTAACATTCATAACTTGAAAGAATTCTACAAGGATCATGGCTGCATTTCAATTAAGATGGTTCCTCTTTGCCAAAAAGTATTTGAAAGGTGTGCCACAAATTTAAATTCCTGCAGCTTTCTAGGCACTAAAATATAGTTTTATGATTAAATAAAATGACGAGTTTCTCTCTATTACAGTACTTCTGAAACATGTTGCCATGTATTAAACTGATAATGTCAGAAGTGGGTCAGCACCAGCTGGAGGCCAAACATAACATGTTAATGTAGGAAAGCATAAAGCAATCAGAAAGTATGCAAATGAACCTATGAAGATGTAGAAAAAGACACTATGGAATGATGAGCGCGCGCGTGTGTGTGTGTTCCAGATCACACACACACACACTCATTCCATCACTCCACTCGGAGAACCTGACCATTGCCAGCCTTTCATGAGGGTTGCCGTGACAACAGTGTGAAAGCACACAGAAATAGATGTATCTACAGCACTGGCGATGGTAATGAAATATTCATATGTGGGACGACATATGATGAGACAATAGTTCTGCTTTTATAGTGGATGACCAGTAGGGCTGCCAATTGTCCATCTTCTGCCACCTAGTGGTTTCTCAGCAGAGTAGTGTGTGTGTGTGTGTGTGTGTGTGTGTGTGTGTGTTTATGTGTGTGTTTTGTCCAGACCACATGAAAGACCAGTGCAATAAAGTTCCTGCAGGACATTAATCCTGAACAAACACATGCATGAAGAGAATGAGTTCCAACGGTGCACAGAGAAATAAGAGCGCATTAACATTTCACACCTTTCCGTACAATCTTTTCTGTATTTCACTATTTTCACAGGTAGAGATGAATTCAGTAAGTACCATTACCTGACCAATAAATGGTCTTGATGGTAGACTAGAATGAACATGTCGATTACTTTTCACACAATAATTGCTTTATTAATAAGACATTGTCACTGGAGCAGCACCAAAAAAGATCAAAAAAGTTTAATTAGATGACAGTGTTCTATAAGTCTATATTAACTCCATGCACCCTGTCTTGACTCCAGGCTCTATCATTTAATTTTCTATTTTAAAACATTAGGTTTCAAAAAGGTCAGAATATGGACACTTGGGAAAGTGAATGTAGTACACATTGAAACACATTTATGATACACATTTATGATTCTATAATGGTCATAATAGTGGTCCACAATGAATATACAATATTATGCTACATTATTAAGATCTATTATTACTGTATTATGATACTTTCTTACAGCCTGTTTTGAGTGTATTGTTGCTCTGTTACGATTGTATTTTGGTACTCTATTATGACCTGTTATAATTGTATTATGGTACTTTATTATGACACATTATGATTTTTTCAGTGTACTCTATTATGGTCTACTATGATTCTACTACAGATCACAGTTATGGACTATGATGACTCTATTATAATACTCTATTATAATAATATTGTAATTTTTATTCTACTTCATCGCAGAAAAAAGTAGTGTCCTGAAAGACAGAATATAATAAAATGAACATCCAGAATCGCAGAGCGTATGATTACAACATGAAAAGCACTGACAGGCGAAGTGAATAATATTGATTATCTTCTTACAATGAGAACTGTCAAGGTGTGGGACAGTTCTTGAAGCAGGAAAAATGAGCGAATGTGAGGAACTCCGAAACTTTGACAAAGGCCAAATTGTGATGGCTAGATGAGTGGGTCAGAGCATCTCCAACACGGCAGGTCCTCTGGGGTGTTCTTGATTTGCTGTGGTCAGTACCTAACAAAAGTGGTCCAAAGAGAGGCAATTGCTGGAAACGGTTCTGTTTGCTATGCCAGCAAGGTGACAGAACACCAGGCATCAGAGCCTGCTCTGGCTGCGCACCTGCAGAGTGGTCAGAGTGCCCATGCTGACCCCTGTCCACTGCCCAAAGCACTTACAGTGTGCAGATGATCAGCAGAACAGGACCATGGGCCAGTGGAAGAAGACAGCCTGGCCTGATGATGTTTTCATCATGTGGACGGCTGGAGGTGTGCATTGCTTACCTGGAGAAGAGACAGTACCAGGATGCTCTAAGGGTTCATATGGATGTTACTTTGGCATGCACCACCTGCCTAAATGTTGCAGACCAAGTACACCCCTTCATGGCAACAGTATTCCTAGTATTGGCCTGTTTCAGCAGCATAAAGCACCCTGGTACACTGCAAACCCTGTTCAGGAATGGTTTGAGGAACATGATAAAGAGTTTAAGGTGTTGACTTGGCCTCCAGATTCACCAGATCTCAATCTGAATGGTTCTGTGGGATGTGCTGGACAAATCAACCTAATCGATGGAGGTCCCACCTCACAACTAAAGGACTTAAAGGGTCTGCTGCTAACATCATGGTGCCAGATACCAGCACACCTTGAGAGCTGTTTTAGTGTCATGAGCAGAACCTACACGATCATAACCAAGTGCTTTTAATGTTAGTGCTAATATCAGTGTATCACCCCTAAACATTTAAAATATTTAATAAAACATCTGAAAACACCTCATTGTGTGTAGCGTTTAGTACACTGCAGGTTATTAATAAAAAAATAACAGCAATTGTTAAGAAGTGACTTTTGACCAGCAGTGTATATTTAGTTCAGTTTGCCCAAACTATTGACTAATACTTTAAGATGGAATAGAAAAAAGCTACTTAACTAATGGACATAAATGATCCCCAGTGACCTAAAGGGGTAAGAACGGTCCTATTCTTACAGGTCCAACACCATTTAATGGTGGTGTTTTTTTTGTTTTGTTTTTTTTTTCGTAGGATGTTTTTGTTGTAGCTGTTTTGCTGTTCTTGTGTCTGGCACCAGAATGCCTTGACGGGTCGACCCCCCCCCCCTTCCTATTCACAGTCACACAGACATAGACAAAGAGCATGTAATTCTGGATTTTTACTGCTGCGCAAAGCAGGCAAGTGCCGAACGAGCACTTTTTAATGACCCTCCAGGGCTCAGCGTGCTAATCTGAGGCTTCTAATAACGTCTCATTGAGGAATCAGTGTGTTAATATATTTTGACTAAATCTGATTTAGGGCATAAGTATAAATGCAATAATACAGACAGAAGTGTAATCTCTTGCAACACACACACACACACACACACACACACACACAGATCTATGTACTCACATGCACACACACACTACACAAGCACATTTAATTTATTCAATTGATCTACTAATTAAAACATGAAATTACTTCATTCATTTAAGCTGTTTAGTGTTAACATGGTATCCCCAGGTCATTTCTGTCAGTATGGTCTTGTGTCTTGTTCTCGTCCCAGTGAGTCTTTTCTGCGGTGTCTGTTTTCTGTAGGATAAGCTTAGCGTTTACAACAACACATAGAGACATAAAAGCCCAGAGAGGTAAAAAAAAACCCCCACTGACCAGCACTTCAGTATGTGACTAAAAGGAGCCTGATTGATCATTTTCTTCCATTATTAAGACTGAATCTTCTAACATGTAATTAACATGTTCTTATAACCAAAATAGGAGAAACCATGCTCAAATATGTCTTACTCATAAAACAAAGTACTCCTTCCTATTAAACCATAATGATTTTCTTTATAGAGCAGTTAAAAGAAAAATAATATTCAAATATCCCTTATTCATATCCTGCCGCAGTACCTCAGGCAATTACAGCCACGGAGCTCCTATGTGATATTATCACTTTAAACTGGCCTTGTGTGGAGAGTGCTGCTGTTTCTCCATATCCGCTACAAAAAAGTGTCATTACAGTTGAAATTAAAGTGTCGCTCAATGTAATGACATGTCACTCGTACCTGCATTTCACGACTGCAACAAATTTAGAGCCTGAACTACAATTTCTCCTCAAGCCCTCAAAATAGCAAAACAACTAAGCAAAGAATGAAGCGTGAAGAATGAAAAATATCTAATTAAATAAACAAGTTAAATACATACATGCATATGCACAAAAAACAATATTGTTGAAATAGTCAAGCTAGATATTGACTAGTGGGACATAAAATGTGGAATAATTAAGCGAATAAATTCAATAATCAGTAAATGAGCTAAACGAATATGCAAATAAGTAGATCGAATAAATTCATAACTAAATGAAGTGAGATGGCATTTGCATGGCTAAACATACACAGTTCTTGCTTGACTTGCTTTAGTCGTCTTGTTACGATGGATGGTACAATAGTGTGGCCAAAATAATGTGCAGAAAGAACAAAAAAATAAACATAAAATAAAGGAACCCTACTAAAAGATACTAAAAACTCATTATGTAATACGTATTAATTATATGAAAATACGGAATAATCTTGGTTGGATATTTTTAATCTTCTTTAGACGGAGGGTGACTCAGTGTGTGTAGCGTGTCAGAGATGATTCCACTCAGGAGGTCCATGATTTTGTTCCTTCCACAGAAAATCACAAAAGCACTTTTGTAGCTTTTGTGCGCTTCTTGAGTCATTCTGACAGATTGGGTGTCCTATTGCATTCGAAACATGTGTCTCCTACCGAGTGCTCGCACTGTTTCAACTAGATTTCAACTATCAGATTAACAGACTATAAACAGTCTGTAAGTCTGACTGCATTACTGAAGCAATATGGACACAATGTGGTCACCCCCACCCCACTAACTTGCCTCCAGTCCTCCCAAATACCTGAGACCCTTATCCTCATCCTGACCTCATGGTCACCCCAACTGCCACGATACAGAGTGCCTTCAGACTAGGGACAGTGCACGTCAACTGGGGACGGGATCTGGACACAGGAGGAGAGGTTGGCTTGGGTCACTGAGAGAGAGTCAGAGAGAGATGGTCAGTGAAATAGGGTCATGCCAGGCTGCATGAAGCTGCTTTTACTTTCCATTCAACAGAAATGGAAGAAATGCAGGAGTTAGAGTTTAAGCAAATATGAATATTCATTGCAATGGACTGTATTGTCCCATGTGTCCAATTCCCCCTTTTATAATGCACAATGTCTTCACTGACAGTGCCAAGTTACCTCTTACAGTGTCCATTTGGACTACCGGTCGTCATTGTCTACCGGTCGTCAGCCACCCCCCCCCCCCAACATGTAAAACACTTTAACTTTGTTTACCACAGTCTTCAAACCGTCCAGCTCTTTGTAAGTATGTGTGTCGTGAAATCTGTGTGTGTGTATGTGTATTAGACATGTGCAGGGGTCTTGTTTTGGGTGGGATTATGAGGCTAGTCATTGGATTAAGTGGCTGATTCTAATGCTATAATCTGGTGTCAGATTAACAGATCCTAGTGCTTTAATAAACTGTCTGTAATGTAGACAGAGGCTGGACACTACTTATACCGACAATGCCCCCCCCACCTCAAAAAAACATAATTACACCAACCTCGCCAAAATCCCTCTAATAGCACCTCAAAGAGGGTGAGTTCGATTTACAAGGAAAGAATGAAAATTGATTGACGCACCATAGGCCTTAGTGACTAAACTGAGCTTATGAACAGACTGAACTGAGTTGAAAAATGGCAAAATCCATTTAAAGTGTTTGTAGCTCATGCGCTAATGCCAAGGGGAGCACTTGGGTTGCTGCAACTACCCCTGGAATATGCTAAGCGGTCCCATAGTGTGCTTACTGTAGAAATAATTGACATAATTTGCAAACAATTTTTTGAAAAAAAAAAAGAAATGTTTAAAATAGATTCATTAGCCTAAAACATGTTTTTATGAAATCATAATCTCAACATATTGGTGTGAGAATGACATCACTGATTTGAATGATGTCAGTCACAAGATCCATGACACTAACGGGACTAAGCACCCGTTTAAGTAGCAAATCAAATGTGTTTATATATGGAACTGATGCACAAGTCTAAACACAGTCTATGGGCTCTGTGCATGGTAGACCTCCTCCACTTATTCATGCACAGGGGATGTATTGGTCCCTGCTAGAGACCACTAGGGCAGCTAGTGGTCTAGTGGTTAGGGAGTGCCAGTGGCACCACTGAGGTACTGTCCCCACACACTGCTCCACGTGTGCTGCCCTTCCTGGCTTCCCGCTGCTTCACTTGGGTGAATGGGTTAAATGCAGAGAAATGCACCTTATTTTGATATAGGATTGTCCTAACAGTGCAGCTGCATGGGGTAGTGTGAAAAGGTCACCATGCCATCTCCCCCTAAATATGAAACACTTGCTTACATGGTTTACCGTTGCAGATTCACTCCAGTATTACTATGACCATGGTGTCCATGATAACTTTATGGAAGTAAATTAGCTCACAAACTGTCTATGTAATTAACTTTCATAGCACTTTTTTCCATTATTTTTTTTCTGTGCCATCCATATAAGCAAAATAAGCAGATGACTTCAACCTCTGAAGCAGCACCAGAGGGACCTCCATGGCCACCCGTATGGATTTGTTCTGTAAACATGCTAATCTAATTACATGCTATCCATGTTTGCTTCACGCTAAAATGATTATAAAAGGTCCAGGGGATATTAGGAAAATATTCTTGATCAGTTTTCCAAATTAAATCCAATCATGCATGCACTTCAATCACTAGGACCATCAGAGGCCCTCCTGTTTGGAAATGAGTGATAGGCATGGCAGCATCTCAGAGAAAGATCACAGCTGCTGCGGGTTCATATCATCAGATGAAAACCTTGTTTCCCCATTTTTGGCTTTTTTATTTTTTCAATTAATTTTTAAATTACCATCTTCCATTTACAGTGTGCCACAATTTTATTACAATTGGACACATAAAAATGGTCCAAAATAAAAAATTAAAATTAAATCTTTCACTTTAAGGGGTCAACTAAAAGGGAGCCTTTAGTTTAACTGGTTAAAAAAACAACATTTAGTGTAATTTGTTTATTAATAATATGTATTGCTTTATATGTCCATTTGTCCATTTTCTGCATTTTCTGCATTTTGTCTTTCTGAGAGCCTTTGCTTGCCATTACCTTTTTTTCTGGAAACAGCATGTGTCTTTGACCCTGCGACCCCATTCAGTTCCTCCTAAAAAACACATAAACACGGGAATTAGGCAGCTTTAATTTGGTCAGACCCCAAACACAGTCTCCCGTGAAGATAAAAAAAAAACGCCAAAGGTGGCAGACAGCAGGACTGGTGGAAAAGATGGAGGCAGAAAAAAGAGAGGGAAGAGGAGGAGGGAAGTGGGGAGGGATGAGCAGATTAAAGTGGTCGATACTTTGGCTTGCCTCCAGTCTGAAAGATGACACTAAATCTGTTAATTCTCTCCCACACAGACACCCCCACCATCCTTCTCCCTCCGCCTTTCTCTCTCTCTCTCCCTGCCTCTCTCTGTTACATCAGCTGTTATACTGTTCAAGAACTGTTCCACATTTCTACATGTCATGCATTTAGGTGCCATACATCAACATAGGAAATGAACTGTGGAAAAATGGGAGTAGAGCAATCTAAAGTTCACAGACTTTGATGGGAGGGGGGTCAAGGGGTTAAAAGCAGAAATGATTACTGCAGGAAAAGGGCAACAGTAGACTTAATCTGTGTCTGGAGTGCCGGCCCTATTAATAACGAAACACAGGTTTAGGTCAGCTGTTAAAAGGAGTGCTGGAAGGTCTGGAACCCCCCAGTTAACCATTTGAACTACTTAAAAGTCAAAAATAAAATGGAGGGAGTATTTAAAGATATGATGGTCATTCAGAAAATGGTCATTGTTCCTGTATTTTTATTTTAGCCTGCTGTGCCATCACATTGACAAGCTTCAGTATTAACTAAAGCTGAGGCACTGGTCCACCTCAGGAGGGCGCTGTAACAATTTGTGGTACCTAGTTGAGCTTTTGTAGCTTAGTGACTGTACCAACGCCTGGACTTGAAAAAGCTTGAAAAAGCTTTCAGAAGTGTACAGTGTGCCACAACACTGCACGCTGGACGCATAATGCTTCATATCCCAAGAGCTTGAATGAGGGAGCGACTTACAATCATTAGTAACAGGGACAGTCCCCCTGGAGCAACTGATGGTTGAGTGTCTTGCTCAAGGACACAATGGTAGAAAGTTGGGGTTTGAACCTGCAGTAATCAGGTTCACCCACTAGACTACTACCACCTATTTATTGTGATTTTAGTACTGATATACGTAAAATACCTCTGTTCTTATTAGCTGACCTGTCTGCCTTATTCAAAAAGCAGCCAGGGAAACACTCCTCATAACTTCAGCATGAATAGACAAATTCAAAAAGGGCTATGTTTGTAGTTTAGTTTTTATAAGTGGATTGTATGAAGTGGATAATAAATGTTGCATTTTGGAAAGTTTGACGGTGTTTCCATACTATAAATAATTTTATGATCACAGTACAGAAACAGTCCAGCTTGTTTATTTGATAAGGCATCTCACTTAACAACCATGGTCTGTAGGGTTTGGCCTCTACCTACACCTTTTTAGCACTGCTAGGTCACCCACAGTGTTATTTCCGAAGCCTAATTGAATTATTAATATGTTTACTGCTAGTGATATTTGCTTCCTTTTTGCATCCTATTGTGCTGCCGCTAGGTTGGTCCATTCTCTACTGTACGACACCACTGGGTGGGTTGTGAAGACTCGTTCATATGTTTGCTTGAAAAGTTCGCTTGCTTTCCATTAGCCTATCATCCTGCACATAGTAAAGAAACACACAGGAATAAAGTTCCTCATTGAAACTTTGAAACATTGAAAATCAGCTGGGAGTCAGCTGTCTTCCGGAATGGCCTGTATACATACAGAAAGACAGAGGAAGGGATTGGATAGCTGGAAGGTGTAATCATGGCATTTAGGTGACTGGATAATAATTGTAATTATGGAGGCAGGCCACAGTCTGTCAAATAGGCGAGATGGAAAATGCATGAGTCATCCACCGCTAGATAACTCATACATATAGACCTTTGGGCCTGCGTCCACCAGGGAAGACAGAGGAGGCAGGGTAAAAGTGCTAATATGGCCTCTGCTTTGGTGACAATAATACCATGAAAGACCATTGTAGAGAGTAACCAGTTCTGTTTACTCAGATCCATGTGCTTAAAACAGCTTTTAATGGACTTCTTGACATTTTCAAAAAATAGCTTACCTATATTGGAGCACTTGTACTAGTACTAATCATTCACACTGAGCATTTTACACACACACTGAGTAAAACACTGAGTAAAATGCTCAGCTTTTTGCTCACACCTCCCACTTTGCCACAAAAAAGAAAATAATAGCATCTAAGAAACTTTATTTCCTGAAGCTGATAGATGCTAGATGTTCTAAGAAGTTCTACTTCTCATTTATAGGCAACTCAATACGTTTGTATATATCAATACATTTGTTTTTTGAAAGCCATTTAAATGGGTGGGTTCACTCCTCAAAATGAGCAACTTCAACATGGGCTGGTTTAGGCCATGAAATGAAGCTGTGCTGAGTCGATGCTGTATGGACCTTGTGGCGTATTACCAAACCATTTCATCACTGCAGCCTACACAGGAGTACTGATCACAGACTGGCACTTTTGCATTAAAAATGCACTGCTGTGTCTAGTCACGCCTTGACCTCCTCTTCGGCGTTGTGACGACTTCATTCGCAGCTTTTGTGCAACATCAACAGCTCCCGGCCTTGTAAAGGGAGAGTCTGGTGAATGAACCGAACGCCTGTATTTTTGAAGATGTTTGCAAACATGAAGTCGCATATATATATACTCTTACAAGACGATCCTATTACTCTCCACTTCATACAATCCACTTGTAAAAACTAAACTACAAACGTAGTCCATTTTGAATTTGTCATTAAATCCTAATGCCTATTAAACACTGGGAGTCTGGATTATTTAGTTCATCCTCAGTAAATTCTTAGTTTCGACACCCCCAGTGATTTGTTTGAGGGAAACATGGAAGACGTGAGTGTGGCGCACACCCCTGGGCACATCATTGTCTTTTTGGTACATTGCTGTCAAGTAACATCTTCTTTTATCTTAATTTATTACTTTCAATGTATTGCTTATTAACGTGAACTTGAAGCCCCTTTTAGTGCATGTCGGAATGATACTGCTTCATTTGCAGTGGATAAGATCTGGCCCTTTTATCTGATACTGATACTCTGGGGTCTTCCTTCACCCCAAATTACCCTACTTACATTTACACTTATATTTATGGCATCTGCTACTGTAGATCATTCAGAAGAGTTGGACACAATACTGATGAACCTTTGAAGAACCATTTCTTGCAATACAGATATAGATGGTTAAAGCGATGCAAACATTTCTTTAAAAAGGCTTTCATATTCTAATTGGATGTAAAACATTAATGGTTCATTTAACATCCTGCACCATGAAGCTGTGCATGCCGTGAGAGAGTCCTTAAACAAAATCCTCCAGCCTCTGTTTTTGGCTCACACCATGGAGTTCGGAGTTTTTATTGGAATGAACTTGCCTTGTGCTTTGCTGGGTCTCCTTGTGAATATGTTTTACATTTTCTGCTTGAAGTTCCCTCCGAGTGGCGAGGTGAACATCAAGCAGCCTCTGACGACCCTCCTGCTGTTTTTGGTCATCTACACCAGCGCATTCCAGCTCTTCCTGATCTTCCACATCAGCCTTCTGTTTACAGAAATGAGCTGGAAACTCAAGCTTGCTGTGGAGACGTTGATGTTCTACCTCGTCCGCAGTGGCATTCCCATCAGCATGTGGCTCAACATCGTCTACTGTACTCAAATCGTTCCTGCCAGGAATGCACCATTGAAGTGGCTCAAACAGAACATCAAACTCATAGTGTGTGTTCTTCTCGTCACTACCAAAACCTTCTTAGTAGTGTACTTCATACTGGAACTGCTGACGGCGTACAACATCTTTGCCTCTCCAAAGTCACCAGATGTAAACGCTACCATTGTGAACGGCTCGTATACCTCCATCAGCATTCAACTCCAGATTTCTCAGATTCTGGATATAGTGAGTATTTTGATGATGGTGGTGACATTGCTGAACTTGTGCTTGATGCTGACAGCCACAGGCGCCACAGGACGCTACCTCTATCAGCACATTAAGAAGATGACCAGCAGTGGGACGCCTTTCCAGTCTCAGCTTCTCCAAAACCAGGTCAGAGTGACCGTCACCAGCCTCATTCAAGGACTCCTCCACATGCTCTGCTCGGCAGGCCTATTTGTAGAAGCCTACTGCAGTAACCAAAGAATAAACTATGATTTTAAGGTCATCTGGATGCTGTTTGATCTGTACTCATTGTTCACCACCATCAACCTCGGAGTGGGTCAGTCTCTGTTCAGGCAACGTGTGGCTCAGCTGTGCCAAAAATCATGCCACCTGCCTTCCGCCTGAGTAGGCACATTCATCGCTACTTGATTGCTGGTCATGGACTAGCCTTTAAGCAAAAGACCAAATTTACTTTTTATTCTGGACTAAAAATATTTTCAACAGTGGTTTGGCTTGAGCACCACTTCAACTACTGTCTGCATTCAAGTAACAAAGAACATGACCAAGGTCGTTTCAAAATTCAAGTGACTTTTAAAATTTCTGCATAATTAAGTCAAAGTAATTCTGAGTGGTTTGGTATGAAATGCTCCACTCTAGAGAAACTTAGCAAGTCCGAACTGTTCACGGTGATAGGAACCAGACATTTGAAGAGTTTAATGCCTCTAAAAAATTCCCTCAGTATACATTATTATGTAAAATGCCAGTGACATCCATTTAAGGTTAACATTTCATTTCAAGGTGAACATTTCATTTGAAACCACTCTGAAAGCTCTCAACAACTGAATCACAGAGCAAATGTGAACAAATCGATGGAATTCCACTTGGATATGAGGCTTTCTCAGAAT
Organism: Brachyalestes nurse; assembly: GCA_037974405.1. Lineage (NCBI taxonomy): Eukaryota > Metazoa > Chordata > Actinopteri > Characiformes > Alestidae > Brachyalestes > Brachyalestes nurse. The sequence continues at coordinate 17,815,774 of JBBPCY010000156.1, read as the reverse complement.
ATTTAGGGACTCATGGACTCAATATGGTCTGTTTAGCTCTAATGATGTTTGATCAGAGTAAGGTCCTGCTTGTTTGGGAACAGTGTCTCCAGGTTGCCTTCATTACAATCCCAGCCATGTGGAAAAAAACATGCAAAATGTGGTTCCTGGTAAGGCAGCTTTGGTTCATATGGATCTCATGAACATGCTTTGCATTGTGTCCGGTGTGGCTCCCATGTGCGTCACTCTGTACGTGATCTCCCACCATCCATTACCGATCTCAAGCACCAGCAACACTCTGTAGCATGATGACAAGAGAGGCCTGTTCCCTCAGAAAGAAAATAAAACTTGTAATGGGCATGGGTGCCAGATTAGGAGGAGGGATCAGAGGAACAAATGTGGGGCATCCCCAAGTAATCTTCACCAATATGTGCTTCAGCAAAGTCACTGAAGCACTAATGAAAAGCCTCGAAAAATATTTTCTTGTACAAGAAGCTTGTGTGGGAATAAATGGTTTTGCTTTTGTGTCGTTGTATCTTTAAGAAGGGCCCATTTGATCTAATTATACATTTAATAAACACAATAAAGTTTAATACTTTATTTTGAGAGTTAATCAGCTAGTCTTCTTTCTCACTGTCTTTCACACTGTATCCATGTTACACCATTTTCGGTCCTTTTGTGAGATTTCATTTCAAACAGTATCAACAGAAAGCTGACATATGGCTCAGTTGTTAAGCTATCATTATTCAGTTAAATGTTCAGGACTTATTATTCAGGAGCTACAGTTAATTATTTAATTATTATTATACTAATATGAGAGCAAGGGACTGAAGTGTGCTCTCAGAGATTACAGGCTAAAAAACGGACAATTAATTACTCCTGACTGACATTTTTAAGGTATACTTTAACATAAGGAGCACAGTTGCAGAAATGATCTGTTGTGGCATTAAGTGCTGTCAATGATAGGTTTATGAATATAATAAAGTGATGTCAGGACTACATTTTAAGGAATTTCGGTCCATTTTAATTACTGTGGAGGCAAGGACTAGTGCTTCTGCTTCTCCATCCTCCCACGCTGCATAGCAGTCGTGACGCATGACTGTCCAGTGAAGGTGCCACATAGACAGTGTCCTGTGCTGTGCTCATTCTGCCATCGGAGCTCATCCAGTTCCCCCTTTCTCAGTGTGAGCAGAGTATGACTCACTGACTCATACAGGCTCTGGAACCTTGTCACACCCGTTAATTAACCCCCTGTGCTTCCCATGTGGCGACTTCACAGCAGGTGGCCATACTTCTAAAAACGAAGGTGGCAAAAATGGGTCTTAGAAGTGATTCCAGAGGAGATCCACCTTTGGGTTTCCAAACAGCCTTTTAGTGGTTGGTTCATCGAGGAATCATGTTTGTTAATGATGTGCAAATGTGAAGGACCCTTCTGGAAGCCTTACAAACCTCTGCATAATGTAAAGGTCTTTCCTTTAACAATGCCAGAAAAGAATCTTTATTTTCCAGACTGTGACATTTCTAAGGGTGCTGTTGCAGGAACCTGAAGAGTTTCCTGCCACCGGCTTGAAAACTTTGGAGCATTTCAACACAGCAACTTCTCCCTGGAAAGTAAAGGTTCCTAAGTGATTCTAAGCTGGGTATGGTTTTAGGAAAAAATCTGAATCGGCGTATACAGTTTACATTGCTTGACTAGTCAATGATTGAATATATGTTTATAATTATGAATTCATTTCCAAACCAAATGTGTTTCTGTAGCTGTGCTCTTTACTTTTTGCTTTACTAAAAAATGCTATTTGAGTAATGCTAAAGCGGAATCAATATAATTCCTTTTAAAGGTATAAAGAATTGGAGGTTCTTTGAATATTAAATAGATCCAACTAAAGGTTCCATTAAAGCAGATTTATTGTTACATCTAAGTTTAGTACAGAGTGTACTTTGCCTTTCTTGTACACTTTGTTGGCTGGAAACTTTGCAAGCATGTCCTTCCCCTGAGTTTATGAAAAAAACAGCTGTGAGGGAAGCTAGTCACTGTGCCTTTTTGCAAAGAACATAATTTTGTCAGTTTTTTCAGTTCAAATTCGTTTTTTCCACATCATTTGTGAACCTTCCTTTACCTCATTCATCAGTAGTCAGGATGCTCACTGGGCCAGCACTGAGCATTTATTATTATTTGGGCGGTGGATCATTCTCAGCACTGCAGGGACAATAACATAGTAACTGCATGTAAGGGTGTTTTTCTATTGCACAATCAAAAACAAGAACTCATGCTTAAGAGGCCATTGTAACCATCACCACACTAAATCTCTTTTGGCAAATTAGCTGCCTAGCTTTTTGGTTAGCTTCAAGTATTATCTTATATGAAAGACTTCACTGTTCTGTAATTCACACACACATAAATGTCTACACTCTTGTTCATACAAGAGAGGCATGAGTTTGATATGAACTAAGTTAACTTTAGCTACGTTAACTCACTATAGCGAGCACTATAGTGAGCAACAACGCTCATTCTGTGGAGGCTAGCTAAATGCTAACAAAATTGGTATTACATCTTTCTGATTTGCTTACGAAGCTAATAATTCTGGAAGTATCAACATCTCAACATACCATGCTCTTTCATGCTCTCAGGGTGGTGTAAATATGTTTGGGGACTTATCTAGAAGAGTAAAGAATTCACTAAGCTGCCATTATCGTTAGCTGCAAGCACAGAGGAAAGTATTGTGTTAGTAGTCCTAGACCCAAAATCATAAACTTGGAAACTTTGGAGTGCCTGATAGGAGTTGACTAGTCGACTGTTTTTTTTCCTCTCTCTGTGTGCTTGTACACGCAATGCAGTCTCTGCCTCTGATTGGCTGACGCTGACACGCGTTCTGTGCCTTAACCAATTATTGTAGTCCCTTCATAAAAGGGGCGGTACCGTTGCCGCTTAGAGGGAAGGGTAAACACAGACAACGACAAGGCGAGAGACACGGCAGCAGATGAGACAGACACACATCACATGTGTGGAGATACTTCACTCTAGACACACAAACAGCACAGAGACCTGCACAATCTGCA
>JBBPCY010000156.1:17790791-17800847 GCA_037974405.1 Brachyalestes nurse | reverse complement strand
GTATACTGATCACCGCCTGATCATCTGGAATCATCTGCTCCTGTTTCTTCACTGGTTCAAGACTTCAGTTAGATGCTCTTTGTTTTGCTTGAATTATTCATACGTAGGTCACAGTGTGTCTTAAGAAACAAAAACATTCCTCCAAAACTGGTCAGGTTCAGGGACTGGACTGATAATGAGACTTTGAAAGTCCTTCAGGAAGCCTGGAGAACTGTTCCACAAGACTACATAAAAAACTGGCTCCTTGGAAATACAAACACGAAGAAAAATACAAAATACAAAGAAATGACTAGTGGCTCAAGAGTTTTGTAGAGTACTGCACACAATAGGTTTATTTTCCTAAGTTGACAATTATATGTATTTTTGTATAGTGAGGTTTTATGTTCTCTTGTTTATATTCCTGTTAATTTAATTATTAGTGTAGGCAAATACACACAGCGACGAGGCATACACTGTTATATAATTCTCACAAATGACATTATATATATATATATATATATATATATTATAATACATCAAATAAATAAATAAAATGCTAGATTGAGCCGATCATGGTCAATTTGGCTACGAGTGCTGAGTTCAACGTTAAATTGCATTCATAAACAATTTGTTTATTCCTATGGTGTATGAATATTGCTCTCATATCCTACAAGGAGCATTTTTAATTCATGAGTGTTCAGTAAATGCTTTCCTCTCCTGAGGATACAGAGAGGAAAGAGACAAATTCATGCAGCGTTCAAAGTAAATATTCCACGGTGGATGCATCAATATAACACTTTCATGTTGCCTCTCTCTCACACACACACACACACACACACACACACACACAAAAAAGTACCAGGGTGGTCCAAGGATTGGTTTCTGTTTTGGGGGAGTCTAGGTTTTTTCACAGGGGGGTTGCGGGGGTTTGGGGGCTTCTCCAGGTTATTGGGACTGTCCCTGTCTGTGCCTGGGGTAAAAGGGGTACAAGACACAAGGACACAGTCAGGACACTTTACAGACAGACTCAACACACATACACACATTTATTATGATGAAGCAACGTCAGAATGATGTGCACAAAAAAGTGAGGCTTTGCATTTGATTACATTCAGCCAAAAGAGCATCAATGAGGTCAGGTACTGATGTTGGATGATTAGTTCTGGATCACATATACATCCCAAAGGTACTGAAGCTCCATCACATCATAAAACTGACTTCACCAATTAGTAGGGGGAGTCTGGCACTGGCATGCAAAGACATTTGGCATGCAACATATAAATAAAATATTGGGATAACTGTGGTTAAAATGTACTCATGAGCTCAAACCTCAGCAAGGCAACAGCCATCTACTGTCACATGAATACCACGGAGCATAAATGGTCTCTTTGCGGGCAGGATGACTCTCCCTCTCCCCCATCAATCAGTGCTATGCTAGTTAATGCGGGTGTTAACATAACATAATAGCAAGTGAAATGTGTTGATGTAATACACTTGATGGACACATTTCAGTTAAATGAACTGAATGCACTACCTTTGTGACTGAACGCCATTCTGACTTTGGATCATCACAACATTTCACAGCAGCAACACAAACGTAGCTAGTCAGAAACTAACTTGAGTAGAACGGGCACAAAAGTTTCCCTGAAGCAGGGAAATTTATAGCTGAAGCCAAAATATTCTAAGATGCTGAGAACTTCAGGACTTCAAATCATGCAGCGTGAAAGAGGTGAGAATTCGCACGGTCGCTGTCCAAGGTGCTTAAAGCCAGTCCAGACAGAGGAGGGAGCATTTCATTACTCACTGTGATAGAATTATGCTATGCCAGTGTAACAGAAGTACGCTAGGCTTTCTTATTCAGCTCTTTGCTTCTCAGAGAAGAATTTGAAGACAAAAAAAACAACCCAAGCAATTCCTCTCATCAGGAGAAGCTTTTGAGAGAGCCTCTTTTTTTTATGGTCTGCACTCATTTGGGCCAAAAGGACCCAAGCAGATGCGTGTGTGTAGAGACAGGCAGCTTCAGGAACACATGGAGAGTGTGAAGATTTGCACACGTACACAGACCATCAGACTGGAATAGGGACTAACTGTCACAAACAGGTGCGCGTGAGTGTGTGGGGGTGTATTTGCATGCACACAAATAGTCAGAATACCTGTGTCACATGACAGAGCCTTTCTGTTGCGCTGTGGTTTGACAGGAGCTTGAGGCCTCACACTCTCCTCACCTGTGCACAATCCATAAACAAATAACACTACTAATTAGACACAGGTTCTTTAGTTACTACATACATTTGATGTGTAATAGGGGTACATGTGTAAAAATGGTTGCCTAAGCTACAGACGTGTGACTGCACTTATTACCTTAATTACAAATTAAGATTGGAAAAAAAACTATCCGTGGAATAATCGGTGACCCTCATATCGCTTGGTAGTACTGTTATCCATCTATCTTTTTGGGCTCCTGAGTGGTGCAGCTGTCTAAGTGAAATCTAATTGTGAGATAACCATTCGTTTGATCACAGCGATGCCAAAGCCATCGGAGTAAGAGAGAGCATAACTGGCCTCACTCGCTCTCCACGGGCAGGACTCCCTCTCCCTACACTCCCACCCTTTAAACAATTGTGGCCTAGACACTGAGGCCTTAAATTCATTTTAAATCCTACTATTTTGGTGTTGTTGATTATTAACATACTTTTTGAAAAATGCAAATACTAAAATGATCTAACAGTTTATATATTATACATAGTCATTTAAATTATACATTCTGTAAACATTGCTAATTCTGTACAAATAAATGCAAGATTCCATGTTTTTAGGATTTTTTTTCGCGCTACAAGGAGAAAACTCTCTGCTGTTCCACTTTATGTCCCCTTAGGGTATATAAGTTCTTGCCGTCCTGTATGTGCTGAACTCATGAAGAGATAGGATTTACCTTCATAATAAATGAACACTGCTCTAAAGATCTTATTGGGTAGCACCTCCTGAGGTTTACTGGGTTTGTGTCTTATATAAAATGTAATATCAGAAGAAATGCACATATCTAATGACCAGTTTGACCTAAATTGTGCCATCACATTTCTCATGGTTATCATTATATGGAAACAATGTCACACTCCAGTGAATTATAATCCATTAATAAAGTAACTGAACACATTTGCAAAGAAAACTGACAGACCTTGAGTATGGGACCGTTCAGCCAGTCCTAATGGAGGCTTTGTGCCCGGGGGCAGAAGCTTCCTCTCACTGGCTGGTTCAGTTGGGGACAGCACATACGAGGCAGTCTTTGGCTGTGAGTCAGAACATATGAATACACTCAAAACCTAATGGCCACCTTGCCATTAACATGAAGTTAACATATCCGCTCCACGGAACACATTTCATTAATTCATTCGTTTTCTGAGCTGCTTATCCTAAGCAGGGTGTTTGGGTGGGGGGGCTAGAGACCATCCCAGCGCTCACAGGAGGGAAGATGAGGAAAAACCCTGGACAGGTCACTTGGCTGATGCACTTATCCAGAACAACCTACAATCATTAGTTACAGGGACAGTCCCCCTGGAGCAACTGAGGGTTAAGGGTCTTCCTCAAGGGTTTGAACCTGCGACTTTGTGGTCAGCAGGTTCACAGGCAAGTGTTTTACCCACTAGACTACTACCACCCTTAGGCACCACAAAGGCACCTGATGTACATCTTTGGACTACAGAAGAAAACTCCCATTGGAAACCCACACAGACACATGGACAACATACTAACTCCACACAGAAAGGATCCAGGCCGCCCAGCCAGGAATCGAACCCAGGACCTTCTGGTTTTATCATTCCTAGAACGTAGTTAAACTGAACAAATAATCAGTAATTGTGTATGTTCTCTGCAGAGCATGGCTGCACAATCCAGTCCTGGAGGGCAGGTGTACAGAACACTTTGGTGATTTACACAAGTGATTCACCTCCTCTGTGAATTAGTTATACTGAGTGGGTGTGTGTGAGTAGGCAAACTACCAAACTGTCCTGGACACTGGCCCTCCAACACCAAGACAATCCTCAAAACATTTAACAAGAGGCACACAAACTTTTGCACACGAATGTGCAAGCATTTAGAAACACCTGCAAGCAAAAATGTTCAACACACATTACCTTTGCTGGGATTGGAGGGGGCTGTCCCTCGGATTCCCTTGCTCTCTCTATCCCTCCATCCCTGTCCTTCTTATCCAATCTACCCCCATCTCTCTCGCCTCCAGTTTCATCTTCCGTCCCTTAAGAACAGACCGTACTAAGTGAGTGACACAGACATGCTAACATTCTAACAACTTGATGTCATTCGCAAACCAATACATTTAAATTCTCCACGGTTGAAAATGTTAAGTGGAGCTTAATGTATTCTAAGGTGCTGAGGGTACAAAACATTCAACATTAATGTCATTCTAGGACTCCGCGCCAAGGCTCATTATGTGGAATGTGTCGTGTGTGTGTGGGACTTCACAAATCCTGTAGTGCGAAAGACGTGTGAATTAGCATAGTGGCTGTCCAAGGTGCTCACAGCCAGCCTAGCTAAGCACTTCATTACAGTGCACGGCAGACGATGGACTAAAAATATAAAAAAGGATATACCGAACTAGAAGGAACAAGCATTAATTATTAAGTACTCTGTCTGTTACTGAACACCTAGCATGTTGTAATTTCATTCTAACTATCACATATTGTAACTGAATATTATTTTTATATTCTATAAGAATAACAAAAAAGTTCAAAACATATTCCCTGTAATAACTGTAACTATTATTTCTTTATTTTGCTTTCTAATAAAGCTTTTATTGATAAGCATGGTAAGAAATCACTGAATGATTTTTACCATAGTTTTTTTTACCAAGTATCGATTTTTACCACATATCGGTTATTCAAATGGGTTTTCTAATGTTTTGATTACTGAATGTGTCAAACATTACTGAATATTAACATCGTCGCTCATTGCAATAATTTTGCTGATGGTGTGGATTCTAAACTGATTGCACATTTGCGATTGTAGAAATAAAACGGAGGTATTTTATGATGTTATAAATCTGTCAGTAATTTGAAGAAGAAAGAGAAAAACATTTCTCATATTTTTGTCATTTTTCAACATTAATATGGAATGCACATTGGCCGTCAGTGTAATTACCTAACCAGCTCCATTATTGATTATGTAATGAATTATATTTAAACGATGCAATGCAATGAATATGTAATGTATAGCAAAGAGACAACAACACTAGCGTTCAGGGTTAAGCTTGTAAGGAGATGTTGCTGTACCAGAGCTCTCCTGCAGGGGTCTCTGTCTGAGTTTGGCCAGACTGGGCTTGCTGCTTTGTGGAGGGGGGTTTGGTTTGGATGGACACGGTACAGGACGGCCCAGCAGAGCCCCTGTTCCTCTACATCTCTCTTCTGTCTGCCAGGACGACTCGACCCTCTGCAGAAGGTCCACCTGAGCATCTGAAGGCGGTTGATCTCTTTCGGCATGTGTGTCTGTAATGACATCACAGTGCAGTCGTCTGTCTGCGTCTGTGGAGATCTGCCTCTCGGCCTGCGTGTTTGGGGAAGGGGTCCGGTCCCCGGCAGGATAGGGCGGCAGTGGCCTGTCCGTGGGTGACCACTGGCCTTGGGTCTGCCTGCTCGCTTGTCTCTCACACTGCTTGTCCACCTGCCTCAGATCCGTCCACTGAGCATCCGACTGCTTCGGCTCGGCCCACTTCCTCTCCAGCCCCCTGTTGGTCTGCCTGTATTCGCCCCACTGGCCGTCTGTGTGGCGAGCCTCCACCCATTGCTTGCTGGCCTGTCTCTGCAGAGCCTCAGCCTGTCTGTCTATCTGCCGCAGGGTGTGTCTGTCCAACTCCCTCTCTAAATGCCTATCTGCCTTCCACAGGGTTTGCCTGTCCAGCTCTCTGTCTATCTGTCTCAGAGCGTGCCGGTCTAACTCTCTCTCAGACGGCCGAGACGTCTGCCTCTCTAACTCTCTCTCGACCTTCCTCAGAGTCTGCCGCTCTGCTTCTCTTTCTGAGATTTTGTCCAGCTGTCTTGACGGCTGCCTGATCAGGTCTCTGTCCGCATGTCTCATCGTGTGTCTGTCCATCTCGATCTCACACTGCTTGTCCGTCTGCCTTTGCCTGTCTGCCTCTCTGCTTATCTGTCTGTCCGCCGGCCGTAACGTCTGTCTGTCCGTCTCTCTCTCGGCGTGCTTGTCCGTTCCCGAGGGTACATCATGGTCAGGCTCCATCTCCGACTTCTGTAATTACATTTACAGCAGAGTTTGAACAAAAATTTAGCACAAATGAAAAGTAATAATGCAGCTAGAGTAGAATTCGTTGTTTTTTTTTTTTACAATACTTCAAACTTACCAGCCACCTGAGCAGCTCTACATCACAGGCTGGCCGTTAAAGTGACTCATTGTTAGAGTATATCACATTTTCTGGGTCAGCCACCTGAGCAACTCTACATCACAATCATGGAGTTACAAAGGTCAGTTAATAAGTCTAAAGTGTCCATTTGTCATACGAGAACACACCACAGCGCACAGTGTGAACAGTGTTCTTATTCTGCATTTAATCCATTCACTATGTGAAGCAGCGGGCTGCCAGGAACACAGGGAGCAGTGTGTGGGGACAGTACCTTGCTTAAGGGTACCTCGATCAGAACCCACGACCTTTTGATCGCAGGGGCAACTCCCTAACCATGAGGCCACCAAAGAGCTGCTCACTTGCGAAATATCGATTATGATTCCTGGCCGGCCACCTGTCTGACTCTACCTTACAAATGAGAGTGTCTGAGCGTCTCTACATCATGGTCACTGAGTTTCCCGCCGACTCTGCATTGGGTTTCCCAGGTTTATAGGAACCCCTGTGTTTACGGACTCTTTCCAGGCCAGTTCAGTGATTCTGTACTGTTGCTCTTGGGAGTGTCTCGCCTGTCAGCTGTGTCAACATGGGTTGTTTTGTTTATTGTTGGTTGTGTATTTAGCTACTGTCGTAACACATCCTTTGGTTTAAGACAGGTGCTGTATAAATTCAACTTTTAACTAAGCTTTAAAATGAGCTACTAAACAAGCTACTACTACTTTAAACAGAAGCACTGAATTTTAAGCTGGTCCCTAGGATACTAGGCTGCTGAGATGTTGCTGGCTAAGAAAAAGTGGACAGAGAAATATTAAAAGGTAGTGTTCTCCTGCAAGTATGTTGAGCTTCTCCAATGGTGCAGCTCTAGTGACTGTTAGAAAAGATGCGGTGGCACTTCATACGAGGCCTGTGCTCTCATCCTCCCAGGGTTGGTAAAAATGTGCGGCCGGGAGATTGTGTGACACAGGTATTGGATGGAATGAAATATGACTAAATCAATATTAATACCCCACCCCAATCCAAAAAATATGAGAAATATATTTTCAAACAGGCGTGTCCAAACTTTTGACTGGAACTATATACATTTAACTTATTGAAAAGGATTTAGAAGAATCATAGCATAATCACTGAAAACTGCTGTCAGTATTAAACCTATACATATACAATCATTAACATTGTTTCATGAAATAAGTATAACTGACATACACTTCCCATCACATACACGAATATTCAGAACATGCCCTGCAACGAGGTTCTTCAGCATTTTAGTAAATTCACTGGTGAGGCTTTGACTTTGTTGCTCTGAAATCCCTGACCTTGGCTTCAAAAACAAGTCAGTTTGAATCAGTGCTGCCACAGTAATCCCAGGCAAGCTCTGGACCCGGACTGTACCATTCTGCCAGTGTAGAAGGGATGCTTGTTCCCCCTGAAGGTGGTGAGTGGCATGCCCTGAACGGAGCGAATCTCCATCACCCCTGCTCTGGGCTCCTCCATCTTCTTCTCCTCCACCGTCCCATCGACCACCTCACCTGGGCAGCTGCTGCTGCCTGGCAGCCTGGGGGGCTGAAGAAGAGTGTAAACATTCTCAAGGGCATTCCTGCATAAGGTCAGAGCAAGAGCAAGGAAAGGGGGCGATGCAGGTAGAAAGAGAGAGTAAAAATAAAAAAAGAATAGAAAAAGAACAAAATGCCTATGTTTAGAAGGGAGGTCCATTAGCTGCACAGTTTGAAAACTAATAAAGAATCCAGGATTAGCTCATCAACGCAGGCTGCACTTCGAAAAGGGACGTTTCAGAATATGCCCTGCAGCCGGACAAAACGCTACGCTAATTCTGAGTGATTAAGAACCAGCCCTCAGGGGCGTGTCGGTCATGAATTAATGCAATTCACACAGCTAACTAATCAGGCCTTCAGTTTTCATTAAAACCTCACTGAGTTTTCTTCCTTGTCTTCCGTCTTTGTAGAATTGAAGTGTCTTTCAGTTCACTTTCAGCCTGTTACTACTGATTGCGCTTCTGATCATCGCATGCTCTGACGTAGGTCTTCCTCACAAGTATGCACACATACACAGTTACATGGCTGCCATTACGTAAGAACCAAGGACTGTTCTGCTTCCAGACCAGTGACTTAACAGCCAAAACCCATTCCCATGCACTCACCACTTACTCACGCCAAATTATTAAAACAACAAGCCACACTACACTGATTGCCTCATGTTTACGAGAAGCATTGTCCCGGCCGTGCCACACCCCCAGACCCTGCCACTGTTTTTGTTTTGTTTTCTCATGCTTGATTAATCATGTTCCCCTGGTACTTATTTCCTCTTTCCCAGCCTGACCCAGAATATGCTGTCCATACTCCATCATGCATAGCGTGACTGGTCATGGACCTCCCCATCTCTTTCTCACTCTCTCTTCTCTGTTTACCTCTATAATGAATGACTTAGTTTTATGACTTGTGAATTTGAAACAAAGTGGACAGTTATCAGACCTGATTCTGTGCTCCCATCTATTTTGAATCACCACTCCTGTATTCACTCCTGTATTCACCTCTCTGCCTTCATGTGGCAGCTATCAATCATGACAAGCATATTGTACTTCTACGCCCCAGTAATTTCTTGTAAATCAATAGCATGTGGTCTTAAAGGATTGTTGCTTGTATAAATCGGCAGCAAGATACATGATAAAATACCCTAACAAAATACACAAAAATATGTTCAACATTCATTAATAATAATCAGAATAATTCCTGGTCAACAGCTGTCCTGTACACCCTTAAGAAAGTTGTTCTGTGGCAGATTTCATGCATCATAACCCATAGAACTCTAAGGAACTGTGAGAAATTCCACACTCTCATAACTACAGAAGCAATTATCATGAAAGATCTGATGCAGCTGAATGAGGAAACGTAAGTGTCAGAGGAAACGGAGGCGTAGATAGCGACCACGACAGTAAAGGCTACTGTTATTGCAAAACCCGCACATTTTCCTTCAATATATTTCTCTAATATTCGCAACCTCGGTACAAACCTGGAGTAACGTTACCTCGGACTGCAGCTGACCACACAGCGGGAGAGAAGAAAAGCTGAAAGATTCATATAGCCATTCACCTAAAATGACTCAACTTTATATGTTTTACACTCTCTGCATGTTGTATATCTGCTCTATCGTGTATCACACCAGGTATATTGCCCACTATACTGATGTTAGACATTTCGCAGTGAGCATTTTTACTACTGCTCGTCTCAAACGAGAATATTCTACAGCGTCAAAACTGACACTGTGTTAAAGTGCCAGTATCAGTTTTAATACCACTAAGGAATCCATATCAGTATTGGTATTTCCTGAAAAATTCATAGCAGATTATTTTCTCTTCTCCTCAAAATTCTTCTGATTTTGGTTTTGTTGACTGACCCTGTGGGAGCCGTGGCAACGGTCCGACAATCCTCACTACAGGTCACGCCCAGCGAATCTGACTCTTGACTCGTCAGAGTGGAATTCCGGTTCCTACGGAAACCAAAGATGGCCAGCATGTTGCGTCTCTTCTTCCGCCTGAGGGAGTGAGCCTTATGAAGGGTGGATAACTGACTGAAAGAGAGAGAAAAACGCAAGAATGACAGTAGTCTTGTCAGTTCAACATCCACCAACTGACGGATATGGAAGCTCATACTTACATATTTTTGGAAGAATAATATGCAGTCAAGGAGGTTCAGCTCAAAACA
>JBBPCY010000156.1:17761965-17779465 GCA_037974405.1 Brachyalestes nurse | reverse complement strand
ATTTGATTTGATTTAATTTGTTTAAATTCCATTTGACTTGATTTCAATTCAATTTTGGACTAACTCTTCTGCTCTCCTTTCCATTCTCCTTCTCTCATTTCTCCCCCCTTTCCTCCCTCTTTCCACCCTTACTCCAGCGCCCGGTGGATGTCTTGAGCCGCTCTCTCCATCAGTGCGGTCCGGATAGCGGAGCGAGGGATGGACACTCGTTCTGAGACGGAAGAGAGAGGAGGACTCAGTCGCTCCGCCGCAGTACACGAAAGGGGACACAGCTCTCGGCACAGAGAGACCATAGAGTCCACGATCACCTGCCATTTAACAAATGAATCAATGAATCAGTCAACTATTGAGGCAGTCAGCCGTACTACTGACCTGAGAAAGTGCTATCCATTAGGTGGTGCTAGTGAGTGACTGCAGAACTAATGCTGCATGTATTAAGCCTTTTTCAGCAGCTACAGTGTGGGAGTGCAAGTGTGTGTGTGTGTGTATGTGTGTGGGTGAGTGTTTGTGTGTATGTGTGAGTGTGTGTACCTGCAGTTCTTTATCCGCAGCCTTGGCCAACTCCCCAGCCAGAGAGTCTAGTCTCTGTCTGACCGGTCCATCCACAGACAGCACATGAGCCAACTCACAGAGAGACGGATAGAGCTGTGTGTGTGTGTGTGTGTGTGTGTGTGTGGGTGTGTGTGTGTGTGTGAGAGAGAGAGAGAGAGGGACAGAGGCTTATACACAAAAGAAATGGAAAACAGTTTCTATTTCTAGTAATTCTAATTCCCTTTTTTGTGCTACAAGGTAAAACATTCACTAGTAAAAGCAACACAGCCATGCCAAGTTGCATAAAATAGAGGATCCAGTCCAGTCTGGCACCCCTGCACAGGTCTCATAACTATCATCTTAAAAACCTGTTTTTTTCAATAAACAAGAAGTGATTAAGATTTTATGTCTCTGAAAAACAATCCATACTGAGCTGGACGCAGTTGGCTGAATATGTTGCTCCGGACAGCAGCTAGCCAACAGGCTCTCATTTATCCTCGGAAATAAGCGCCACTGAAAGCACGCTAGCTAGCGATCCACAGGAGTAGGAAACTTATTTGAAATCCTTTTAAAACCTGTATGTTTTTAGTCTCAATGCCTGCTGTTGGTGATAAAACAGAATTTAGCTTGACAAACAAATACAAAATAAGCAAATGTGGTAAACGAACAACTTTTCTGTTTTTAGGATGTAAGGTGCACCTGAAGGTGATGATTTAAGTGTTATATTGTAATGATAAGATTCAAAACTAAAATCTAAAATTTGCTACATTTTTGGCCAACATCATTTTTAAGGCTAGTTTTTAATGCAAAAAATACACCAAGCATGGTACACAAATACACATTTTTATAAACTTGTGCAAACAGTTCATCCAGTTACATTTGTTTATTTCTAAAATGTAAAAAATCTGAATGATATCAAAATAATCCAATCAAATCCGATTCAGAGGTCAGACACCACTGAGACCAAAGGTGAAAAATTCACTGTCTTAGATAGTTTTATTATTCATTCCATTATTTCCATTATTATTATTCAGTCTCGGCTCACACAGGAATACTCACTGCTCGAGAGTTGCGGGCTTCCTTCAAGACCTGTTTAGCGGCCTGGAGCTCCTCCACCTCTGCCACACCACGCAGAACACACACCTGCTGCTGCACTCGCACACACAAGCGCTCCATCACCTGAGGGAGACACACAGAGTCACATCACACACATCACACATCAACACCACCAACTGCACCTGCACACAAAACAGCTCACAGTATCACAGAGAGACAGGCCACGCATGAGCAGACCTGCAAAAGGAAATAGAAATATCTTAAAGAACAAGATTAGGGATGCAACTATTGAATATTATCTCAAATATATGAATAGTAAGGAAAATATCATGGTATGCTTGCCTTTCCTAACGGATTTTGTCATTTGTATTATAATCATGTGCTGCTACTACTATTACTACTACTACTACTAATTATACTTATTGTTTTTATTATTATTATAGTTGCTGTTCTTAATTTGCATTTTTATTACTGTTTTAATTCCATTCTTTTATTTTATTTATAGTTTTAAAGTAAACCATCTTGATTGAAACATCAATGATCAATGACTTCCATTAATTCATTAATAATTAATCATTTTAAAAAGTGGAGGATTGTGCCCAATCTGGCAACCCTGAAAAAGTTGCTGCATGAGTGATGAGCTGGAGAAGAGCGATTAAGATTTGAAACTGCCAAAGAACAACAGCACAAACAAGAGCACAAACTAAATGATATTATCATTTATAAATACACCCATTATTTTCACATTATGAAAATAATGTTACTCAGTGTAATAAATACACTCTACAGAAGCTTACTTTTGTCTATTCATATAGATGAAAAAAATCTTAAATTTGCCCTTTTTACAGTATAAAATAGTAATGTTGTAAATATTAATGAAATAGTAAAATAAGAGTAAAATACATATATAATTGTCCCACATTAATGGGAAATTAGGTCCGGGCATTAATGAAATAACAGTAAAAATTATTTTGACATTTGACAGCCCTAATACTAAATGTAAATCAGGGAAGATGTCTACAGTACCCCCTACTTGATTGAAAAAACAGCTTCACTATACTGATTTACAATATAGTCATTTTCTCAACACACTATTGGGAAATACAGCTAAACTAATTATTACACTACAACTTTGTCATTTGTAGTGAAGTTGTTGCCCAACTCAGGTTAAGCCTCATATGCTTAAAGCACAAAGATCACTAAACAACTGGAACGATCAGGACCAGATCCCCTCTTATGCTCACCGCATGTGAACAAATAATGAACCTTAAGACCATAAACTGCTTTCATACTGGGATGTTAGAATACCACCCCTTTAAAAATGTGAGTATTCATTTCCAAAACATGTTAAAATACCTATCTGTAGGACACACACACACACCTGTTCAGCAGTGCTGGTCACCAGGCCTTGGTGTAGCCGGAGAGCTTGTCTCTGTGAGAAGCGCTGAGTCTGATTATTCCTCAGTAAAGCTCTTTGAATCTGGAACAGCAGACGAGAAGCCATCAACCAAATCGCCCTGCTCTCTTCATCTGTCATCCCATACACACACACACACTACTGAGATCTGAACACTGTGTTCAAGTAAAGATGAAAAAGCCTCTTCAACTCAAATTCCCTCTGTGATCTTGTGTGAATAAGTAAATCCGTGGCCTTTGCGTCAAACGCATGCACACTTGCAAGGCACGCTTGATGCATTATTTATTTCACAAGCTGGGCTATTTTCTCATTTATGTGCATTTGGCTAATGGATGAGCTACACTATGTTTAATGACATTTTCATGAGAGTGCATAAATGTTTATGGACCAGAAGCACTGGGGCACCTGGAGTAAACACAGCTGATAACATTACACCTGAGAATGCAGAGGTGCTTGGAAGTCGACGTACATTCACCGGCCACTTTATCGGAAACGGGTGCAAAAAGCTTGTGTCAATAAAACTCCAGTCTTTCACAAATGGGCACTTTGAGCCAATATCTACAGGTGCTTTTATTTTTGGCTCATCTAAACCTAGTGACACTGATGTCATCCCCATATCTATTTTTCTGTATTGAGAGTGGTGCATCACCTAATGAATATCTGGTCGAGAGTGTTCTTGTGATCAGACCGTCCAATGACATAAGAGGACGGCTGACAAATCGTACAGCAACAGAATGTCTACATGGTGGACCTATAAGGTAGGTAAAGCTGATACAGAGGCTGGAGGCACAGGACACAGTGGAGAGTGAATGTACTCTTTTGGATGAAAAAGATCTTAATCTATGCTATAAACAAATTCTTGCAGGTTAATCATACTTCATACAGGTCACATAAAGTTTAACAACACTATAATACACACTACAGCATAGTGAGTCTAAAACACTGTCTGGAACTGTACACACAGATGATGTAGATTAACGAAACATACCTTGGTTAGAGCTTGCTCTGTTTTTTCTGGGGCAATTCGATATGCTTGTGTGACATCACTCAAGGGAATGGGCATGTACTGCAGAGTGAAATTACTGAAAGAGAAGAGAAGAATATAGAAGAAGAGGGAAGAGACGAGAGGAGAAGAGAAGAGAAGAAAAGAGAAGTGGAGAGAAGAGAAGAGGAGAGAAGCGAAGAAAACAGAAGAGGAGAGAAGAGAAGAGAAGAAGAAAATAGGAGAGATGAGAAGAGGAGAGAAGAAAACAGAAGTAAAGAGAAGAGAAGAGAAGAGAAGAGAAGAAAACAGAAGAGAAGTGAAGAGAAGAGAAAAGAAGAGAAGAAGAAAAGAGAAGAGGATGAGAGGAGAGAAGAGAAGAAAACAGGAGAGAAGTGAAGAGAAGAGAAGAAAAGAGAAGAGAAGAGGAGAGGAGAGAAGAAAACAGAAGAAAAGAGAAGGGAAGAGAAGAGAGAAAAGAGAAGAGAAGAGGAGAGGAGAGAAGAGAAGAGAGGAGAACAGTAATGGGGAATTTCATTTTCCATATCTCATTTTTAAATCAGGACTGTTTCATCAGACAAAAAATAACTTCAGCCCAGGGGTGTGTATGAGAGCAGCATAATGAAGATTTTTATGGGTCTATGTGAGTGTGTTGTTGCTGGATTTCCTGAGGATAGCACATGTTTGAAAAATTATATAACCTTTATCACTTCTGACCAGGGCTAAAATTACCCTCTGTCACATTTTATCTGTAGGTGCAAGTTTATTGTTTTTGAAAGTTGACCTCTGCAAAATCAGTACATATGTGTATGTGTGGACATGTGGATGTCTTACTGTTCTAGAGCTCGTGCCACGTCCATGAGTCCAGTAGCAGTGGTGTTATTGCGGTCCCAGGTCACACTCCTGTTAGAGGCAGGACAGTACAGGCAAAAGTATACTGAAGAGCTAAAACAGTCATTGTTAAACCTATTCTTTATTTGTCCTTTTCACCATTTTCACAGATAACAGTCATGCAGTTTCAGAAACCTAATAGGACATCTATTACAATTTTATTATTTTATATTTTATTATTATATAAATTTTCCTTCTATAATTTAGTGTTGGAAATACGAGTCATCTAACAAATAACACAAGGCAACAGACGGCCAAATCTTTTCCGTAAAAACACTACCAAAACGTTTCTCAACACTGTGACAAGTCTGCACCACCGCAATGAAGACCTGGGAGCGGTTTAAGTGGGTCGAGACAAGTTTTGGAGATGTATTTACAGTAATTACTTGGGTTACTATTGACATCTAGTGTTTGTTAGCAATATATGTGTGATCATTCAAGCAGGATGCATGTTAATTGCTAGTTATTAGCTTCCATTCATTGTTAACTACATACCTAGCCTCGTAGCTCCAGTACTAAACTAAAGATATAACTTCAGACGCTACGAACGATTACTGGCTGATTTGGCACAAAGAGATAACTGCAGCTTTGTTCTATCACTGAACACCATAAACGCAATGAAGTGTTTTCCAAACCTAATTTCAATTTTAACCTCTCATGGACATTTCTTTCGCCCTTCATCTCCCTCATAAGCCTGAATTTCTCTCTCTCACGGTCTCACCTCAGTGTGGTGTTGATCTGTAAGGCTTTGCTGAGCATCTTAGCCCCGATGTCCTCCAAGCTGTTTCCACTCAAGTCAACCTTCCTGAGGCACGTGTTACTGCCCAGAGCATTCACCAGCACTGTGCCTCGAGAACGCAGCCGTGAGTCCACCAGAGACAGAGACTGCAGCACCTGCAAAGGGTGGAAGAGAGGGAAAGAGAGAGAGAGAAAAGAGGAAAGATTAATTGAATCGAATCCAATTGAACTGAGCTAAATTGAACAGAATTTTATTGAGAGGAAAAGAGAGGAGACTGAGATGTGGCCTGAGTGCAGATAATGAGTAAATGGAGTGGAGACATGGGGAAGACAATAAAGGTAAAAGTGCAGCAGAAAGAAAGGAGCAATTAATGCAAGAGCAAGGATATGTGCGAGAAGTTATTTAAAGGAAAGGCTCAATTTCTCAAGAAGACACCTAATGTTCATTACCTCCATGGATGCAGTGTTTCTACATTATCACCTACGTGTCCTGGACCAAGATTTAGGTCAAAAATTGGTCTAGTACACTTTAATAAATATTTGCAATATGGAAATACTTATATTTCATTTTGGAAATAATCAGGAGGTGATCTGCTCTCATAGAGAAGAGAAGAGAAGAGAAGAGAAGAGAAGAGAAGAGAAGAGAAGAGAAGAGAAGAGAAGAGAAGAGAAGAGAAGAGAGCATGTGGGAGTTGATCAGGGCCATCAGTATGTAAGGAGGGAGATGTGTGCACTTGTAAAACAAAGAGAAACCTCCCTTGATCCCTGAGTGCTATGATATTATAAACACTGTCAATTATTCAATACACAATATGGCACTCTGCACTACAGCAGAGTGCTCTGCGTGTGTGTGTGTGTGTGTGTGTGTGTGTGTGTGTTCTTGGAAGTAACAGAAGTTAGAGCATCTCAATTGTGTGAGAGGTAGTTTATAATTAATGCTGCAGTATGCAGTGAATTTCAATGCTGAATACATACACACTCTTCCTCCTGTATGAGCTGGACCAGTTTCTGCAGAATTTCATCCAACACTCTGTGAAGAAAAGAGAGTAGGGGAGGACAGAGTTTGACGGGCTGCTCAGAAACTTCTCTATCTTGAACTGGAAGCCTGCAAAACTGCTTTAAATGTGATAATTACCCTCCCTCCCAGTGTGTAAAATGTGCGAAGCAGTAATGGCTACTGTCACAACAAACCCACCCCACTAGTTTTTTAATATATTTTTTTATAAATTATGAATATTCTTTTTTGCTCGGAGAAGAGCTTAGTTAGATTTCTGTTTACAGAGTCAGAAAAGAGATCTGGCTGCACATTAAGTCAATCTATCACCTCTCCCACTGTCATCTTGATCAAAGGAGGCTATCAGTGACTTTTAAGTAGTTTAATGCTCATATTATTCATTTAAATTGTTTTGTTTTGGATGCTTTCACATTTTTTTTTCAGTTTTTTACATTTGTATTCTATTTTCATTCTTGACATTGAATGTCTTCAAAAACCAATATTATTGGAAAGCTCAAAGCACATACATCACTTGATAAACGTAACATAAGTTAATGTCTTTTAAGCCAATGAAGGGTTTTAAAATGTTCCTGTCATATACCTTGTATTTTCCATTCCATAACTGAAATACTGCTGCTTGTCCTTGTTTTATGTTCCTATGTCTAACTGATTAATGCTGTTTGTATGTCTGACCTATCTGTAAAGCGATCTTGGGTTTGAGAAAGGTACTATATAAATTATACAAATAGGTTAAGAGTGGTGCAGCCGAGAAAAAGGGACCACAAACAGCATCAGCAGCAAGGTGTAGCAATAAAGGAGGGGTTTCTAATAAAGTGGCCACTGAGTTTACATCCGTGGCCTGAGTGTAAAAGTGCCAATACCTGCTCTTGATGTTAAAGTTCTTGCCAAGATGGAGGTGTTTGAGTGAAGGATGTCTGGATAGAGCCGGCAACACAGTCAGCAGGTCTGCATCAAACCCTAGAGTAAAATGCGTGGTTAGCCTTAACCCACACACACACATGCACACAAATACACACATAGGCTGACCTCCTTCTAAACTGATCAGACTTTTACTTATCCTCAAATATATTTGTGGGAAAAACACAATATATTTTTACTCCAGTCAACTTTAATCATTTGTACTAAGTTTCCAATTCCTTTGTTATGTTTCCTTTTCTTTTGATTCTGTGGGTTAAGCCCCCGGATCGCTTTGTTGTTGCTCACTTTCTAGCTTTCGTGTTTTATTTTAGACCAAAAGGATCCCAAAAAGCTGCTCCAGCACTGACACACTATTCTGTTTGTTTCAAAGCATCTGTAAGTAGGACAGCTCTACTATTAGGCGACTGTTTCATAAAATGTATCTGATGTTTGACTCACTTTAAACAGCAAGTTGGAAAAGTGGGCTGTGTAAGTCTCCGTGCAGTGGATGGAGAAACAAAACTGAGATTATCGACACTGTCCTACAGGGTCACGGGGTTTAGGGTGGGTGGAGGCACTAACACGCTCACCGTTGTCTGAGATGTCCAGTGTAGCGATGGACATTACTCTGGGAAACAGCTCCTGTATCACAGCTGCTCCTGCTGACCTCAGCTATACAAAGAGAAAGAAAGAGAAAGAAACAGAGTAAAAGACTAAAACAGGAGAGTATTCTAGTTATTCTCTCATTCACATCCTTCTTCACACACACAGCCAAAATGGCATTTGGCAGCCGTCCTTATAAAAAGTGATTTACAGTCATTAGTTACAGGGACAGTCCCTCTGGAGCAACTGAGGGTCAGGTGTCTTGTTCCAGGACACAATGGTAGAAAGTGGGGGTTTGAACATGCAACTCTGTGGGCACCCTCAGTAAAACTACTACAGTTCCTGCTTGATGGGTTCTTACAAGGGCTTTTTTGTACTTGTAACAAATAGCGGCTGCATGATAAGAAAACATGCGATATGTGATAATGTTGTTAAGTGTTGCGATGCCGATATCACACGCGATTTGTAAGTAAAAACTTAGCCTTTATAGTGTTAATGTTTTTCTGCTTTGGATTTGCTGGCAACATAGACTCCAGACACGGACTAGTCTATGCAGAAAAAAAATGAAATGCAATATTTCCATTCCAACATGTTTTTTTTAAGAATTTACTTAAACAGAGCATTTTAATGCCTCCCATAAAAGATTTGAATCATTGAACATTGTTGATAAAAAAAACAGAGAATATTTTTTAATAATTTTAAATCTTAAATAAATGTAAACATAATTTAAATTATAAAACGTTCTCTACTAGGGGCCCCATAAGGCAGTAGGACTCCATCTGATTGGCCAAATATGTTGATATGAAGAGCTTTGGAAAAACAGCATTTATCGCAATTCTTTCATGATATTAGGGCTGTAATGATATACGATACAAAACCGAAGTGAGGAGGGTGAATCGCGACACACCCCTTCCGGTATAACTCCTTCCCGTATACAGTTCCCCCAGAAACATACGTTTTTTGCCGTAATAGGAGGACTTTCACATCGGTTTCTTTTCTTTAACCAATAGCTGAGGGTCTTAGGGTTTCAAAGAGCCCTCCCACAAGTTTACAAACATACAAGCACGGATGGACTCTTTGTTTGCTGAATTGGTTCGTTGTGAGTACATGTAAGTTATGACACTAGGCTTAAAAGTGTCTATAAGCTGGCTGGGTTGTGATAAAACTGCGGTGGAGTTTTTGTGTAATTGTTTTATTGTGTTTTGAGCGAGTTTTGTGGCTCCGGGCGGCTGGGCGGAGCATTTTTTGTTTGAATGGACTCATGGACACATGTTGATATCACAATGACGGTAAATTTACGATATATTGTGCAGCCCTAGTAACAAATTACAATAAATGTGCAATTAAGGTATCAACCTTTTCCACTGAAGTACCTCTTGGAGCACCACACTCCAAATATTCAAACCTTAAAAAACTTGTCTATGGTGGTTAAATTAGGTGTGGACTGGGCAATATGTTTTTATGGATTTGTGAGCATATAGTTCTTAAACTACACTGGACTGCTGCAAGTTTAATTATAAATAGAGAAAAATGAATAGTTTTGTTTAACCAGGGTTAATGTAAAACACTTTGAAAGCCATAAATCACAATAAAAATCTAATAATAAAAATGTGAAGAAATGAAGACTGTGGAATTTAAAGAGTTTTGCGGGATTTTTATTTTAGATGTAATGTGCCCTAAGTTCTGCCAAAGTCATGTCATTAAAAAAAAATAAAGCAACCACTTCACTATACATAACAGACCCCAGTTTGGAATGCTGTTTACTGTGTGTCGACTGAATGAAAGAGAATTTCCTCAGTAAGCTATCATGGATTTAGGCATTTTTCCCAACCAGTCCTGGTACATTGACACATATACATGTTACACATAGCACGCGCGCGCACACACACACACGCACACACACACACACACACACAAGAGATACAGCAACACACTGTTCCCTTTCTGTTCTACTGACACGGATAGATGGGCCGGATCAAATTCATTCTGTTTTTCCTTCCAGTACAGCATTTACTAATGATCACTTGATATCAATATCTGTAATCAGACACACACACACATGTGCACACACACAAAGAAATACCTCACAGCCGCTAATGTCGAGATGCATGTCATTGATGTGGGGATTACTGGTCAGACCTAAAAACAGATTCCTGTCGAACAGAGAGACAAGGAGGGAGGGAGAGAGAGAAGAAAGAGGGAGAGAATAGAAACATGCAGAAATATTAAATTCAAATTCAAAGAACATTTACCACCAATTAGAGATGCAACCACTTCATTTACACGTCCTTAAATAGATTTTCGTTTCTGCCTCTATAACCTCTATAAATTTAATCTTTCTGAAATTCAAGGCAGAAAACAAACAGGAAAAACACTTTTGAGAGAGCAGGGAGCTGCAGATGATGTAGAATGCAGAAGGTTTACTTTACTTGACCTGAGTGGGGGCTCATTTATTCTTAAGGTCGAATACATTTCTGGATAAGGATAGAGTCTTCTGTCCATACTTTGTGTTCATTTCGCTCGTCTTTATGCACGTTTTCAGAAGGTTCACGGACATAAACATAATGGAGCACAGGAGGAGCCCCAGAAATCATGGGGGGAGTAGATCGATCAATAGATCAAGTGAGATGAGACAAATACATTTAAATAAACATTCTGAGAAGAGGCTGTATGAGGTAATAAGGAAATGTAAACATCTACATGGCATTCCATCACCCAGACACAGGGACAAACTGTTATTACACAACAGCTGGGAAGAGATTGGGCCGGAACCATTGTCATGATTACTGTCTGCAGAAACTTTTGGATGTACTGATCCATAAAAATGTAAAGGACAAAGTGTGTCGTCCATCATTTGAAACGGACATGTTAATATAAAGGGAGTATATAAAGGAAGCATAAATCAGCTTTATGAAATAGGAGTGGACCTACTGGTCAGTCTCCTTGTGTTACTGTCCTGGTCAGACATGACATTACTAGATTGTTTAATATGTTTGAAACTAGCAAATACATTTAAACAACTAAAACAGATTCTATTCAATTCAATTCAATTCCATTTTATTTATATAGCGATTTTTACAACCAAGCTGTCACAAAGCAGTTTTACAGAGTCCAGGTCCGAGTGAGCCAAAGGCGACAGAGGCGAGGAAAAACTCCCTCAGCTGGAGAAAGAAACCTTGGGAGGAACCAAGACTCAAAAGGGGAACCCATCGTCCTCAATCTACACTTTCACATTGTCTCATTTTAGTCTTTTCATATTTTGTAGCTTATGTGCCTTAGCAAGTGCTGTCGCCGTCACCCTTGGCTTGCTCATCAGAGACATTTCATTCACACACATCCATACACACAAAAATTTCTCTCATTTTGTGACCATTGTTAAAAGCGCTATATAAATAAAATTGAATTAAATTGAATAATATCTCCCAAAGAACATGACTGATCTAAATGTGGCCCTGTTAGTAATGTGACCAAACATACAAAGCACGCATTCGTGTGTGTAAGTGGGCTTCGGGCAGAACTCTGCATGAGCCAAGAGCAAGGCCAACTGTGTTTAACTGCCTGAGTGGTCTTTCAAGTGCTGTCAATTGTAAAGGGCATTTCTGAAGACCAGAGAGCAATTACACAACACAAGGTCAATTTGAAGCAAAAAGCAGTCTGTGGATTGAATATTGACTTGACCTTAGACCTTCAGGAAGAAGTGCAGGCATCTCACCTGAGGGCTTCTGGGGGCAGCTTCATGGAGGCCAGACTGACGTGTGTGAGGCTGAACGCTGAGCTGAAGAACTGACGGAACAAAGGCAGAGTCTCCTTCACTTTCCTAAGGACAGACAGACAGACAGAGAGACAGAGAGACAGAGAGAGAGATCCGTTTAAGTTATGATAATAATTAGTGATGCAAATCTAATTACAGCAGTTAATTTGATTATGATTCTTTAGGAGGTTTGAATGGAAGAACTATTTACGCAGCAGCTTTATTCTATTTTTGCTCATACATCCATGCACACTGATAGACAGAGACATTAAGGGAGAAGAGATTTGTCCTGCGAGGTTTACTGCATCATTTCTATTTATTTGAGTTTAAAATGTTAGAAAGGATAGAATATATAAACATGCCTTGACTTCACATTCTAAGTTATATTTTTCCACAAATACACAGCAGCTTTTCATTTAAAACGCCCCGATGTGGGTTCTCTGTAGAGGATGTGTACGTTTTCTTTTTTAACCTTTAATTTGACCAGAGGTGTCCAAACGTTTGCATATGACTGTGTATTTTAAAAACTGTCAATCATTCCGAATCCTCTGTGATTGTCGCTCTCTCTCTTGCTCTCTTTGAGACAGCTTGCAGATTCTTGTTAGAGTGGAGGCTCTGGGAACAGGAGCTTTCCACTTTACTGTTGCTTTTGTTAGTTTTCTGCTTGTTAATTTATCCATCGGTCTCCTGAGAGCACTGTCGAGCACAGTCTGCAGAATTACTGGTTTGATGGCATCAGCGGTGCATTTTGCTTGTAAATAAAACTTCAGGCTCTATGTACTTTGTAATAACTAACTTGGCTGAAGCTGGAAATCCTTTTATCAAGAGCTCCATGAATGGATCTTGCATTTATAAGGGGCACTGAACTACTACAGTCTGAACTACCTCAACTGGTACAACTGGAACTACCTCAAAACATTTATTTGTGTGTGTATATATATATATATATATATATATATATAAATAATATACACTACCAGTCAAAATTCTGCAAACACTTTCTCATTAAATGATTTCCTTTGTTTTTATTGTTGGCTACATTGTAGATTAATATTGAAACCATCACCTATTGCTCTGATGACAGCTTTGCACACTCTTGGCATTTTTTCAATCAGATTCATGTAGTATCGACCTGGAATGGTGTTTAATTAACAGGTGTTCTTCGTCAGGAGTTCATTAGTGGATTTTCTTGCCTTCTTAATGTGTTTGGGATCATCAGTTGTGATGGTGGGGTTGGTACACAGTTAGTAATCCTATCCCACTATGGTTCTACTCCACATTATAGCAAGAACCACTTAACTAAGTAACAAAAACAACAGTCCATCATTACTCTTTTTTGTTTACTGCGTAATTCCATGTGATCATTTTTTTGTTTTCAATATTAATCTACAATGTAGAAAATAATAAAAAACAAAGACAAAACATTGAATGAGAAGGTGTGTCCAAACTTTTGACTGGTAGTTTGTATATTTTTTCTAAAGTCGAAAAGTGGTCTTAGGATTGAATGCATCTTCTTGGCCATTGGAACCCATAACATGAAGCTCCCGGTATAAAGTTCAGCTTCAAGGCTAAGCTGTTGTTGCTCCTAGACCATTTCACAGTAATAGCACTTACAGTTGACTAGGGAAGATCTAGCAGGGCAAAAAAAATTAATTTGTGGCAAAGGTGGCATCCTATGACCATGAAGCATTTAAAGTCACTGACCTCTTCAGTAAGACCTGTTCTATTGCTAGTGTTTCACTGAGGAGATTATGTAGCTGTGTCTTTGGTTTTATAAACATATTTGTAATGAGTGTGGCTGAAACTTTTGAACTTAATAATGAGTTAAACGCCTGAGCTGAGTAGAGAATACTTTTGGTCATGTAGTGTTCGTTATTGTGTCCAGTTCTTTGTTAAGGCTTTAATTTTTAGCATTTAAATTTTATAAGGCTTAATATGTCTGTTCAGAGTTTGGTGGGGGGTTTTTATATTTTACTACATCATTTATAAGTCAGATAGACATAAACATAGAAGACGCCAGAATACAGATGCTGGATGCAGAGCTTCAGTAACTCTCTGGGCTCTTGCTGCAGTAGATGAATGCTTTGCAGTAGTGGGGTGAATAGAGGTCACAGGCCTGTCTGCCAGCTGATAGATCACGGTGGAATTGAATCATGGCCACCCCTCGCCACGCACACGCCAGCCCCGACTTTCACTGAAGTAAAAACAAAGCACAGAAGGTCATGAAGAGTGTTTCTTTTATTTAATGCATTTTTTACCTACATACTGACAACCAAGGGGGAAAAATGTTTTTACCTTACCTTTCATTATAAGTAAAACATGTTTTTTCCTCCTATTTCCTTCCCTATCTGTTTTGTAGATAGGACGGCTTGTTCCAGTGATGCATTTTTATGGAGCAACCAACACAAGCGTTTTAATTTGGAAGGTCTATGGGCTTTTTGGGCTCCTGCTCTGTTTCGAAGCCTACTGACCCAAAGGGCAAGTTTAGGGTCTCACATTGAATGTCCTCTTTAAATTATTTGACTTATCAATCAAATAACATAAGTAAATCATTCCATTTTCAATATGAGAGATCAATTATGCTAATCTATAGTTTTTTTTATCATCGCTTAAGCTGATTATTGAAGTCACACTGACCTGAAGGCCAAGGTTGAAACCCCACGCCAAATGTTCACTCCAGATGAGGTTACCTATCAATCAAACAACATGAAGAATCAAGATGTCTCTCACAATATGTGCACACAGGTCATGCTAATTCAACAGCTTTCCCTTTACAAAGATTTTTTTATGCTATTCATTGAATTTGCATATTTGGTTGGGTGCCTATTTCCAGCGCACTCTGCAGGCCAGGTGGTGGGCTTGATCACACAATTGTGAAAATATTACAGGTCAGGAGTTACTAATGAAATCAAAGTGACCCTTTTGATGGGATATTAGCATATTTCCCAGCAGTCAGCAGCTCTTTCACCGGAAAAGTTCATTTAGATAAGACTACATTCATGCGAATAATCACTCTGTTATCCTGCAGTGTAATGGAATTCAAGCAGTGCTGGTTGGCTGAGTGTTTCTGAGTGGTGTGTACTGGGCCGTAGCACTGATCTATGTAACTGTCAGCCTCAGAGGACAGAGCTCGTTTGATTTTGGGTCGAACCGCCAGTCCTCCATTCACTTCAGCTCCGAAATGCTCGCCGTCAAGAGTGCAAACTGGAGGAGTCTCTCTCTCTCTTTCCCTCTTTCTCTCTTTCTCATGCACACACACACACACAACACACTCATACATACACACAATCACACACTGTGCATTGATAAAATACATTGATTTCCATTCAAACCTAATGGAATTGGCTGGGATTTTCAGTCATTTTTAAGAGACTTCTACAATCAGCACTTTTCTTTATCTACCACCCTGAAAGTGAAAATGGGTGGAGAAAAAGATCTGCTTATCCTGGAATTAGTGCCATGTAGAATCAAGATATTTTAAACGTGAGTATGGATTTTCATTTCTGTACATCTATTTGTAATAAATTTGGAAATATCCACCTGATGTATAGCCCAGTGCAAAAAAACCCACAGCCCTGGTCAAATGTAATGCTTTCTTGATTATCTGACTGTTTTCTTGATGTTCTAATCAGTTCTAATAAATAATATGTTCTGATTAATAGATATTCTTAGTTTAGTTTCACATATTGGAAAAAAAAATTAGATAACTGCATAGGCCATGTATGACAAGGGGTATTAAGTTCATATAGCAATATTCTAAATCTCAAGAAGTCCAACTCTCAACAAAGAATATAATGAAAAAAAGCAAAATCTATAGGTCTATAACGTCCTTTGGAACAAACCCCTTAAACTCAGAATTGCAAATAGTATGAAATGTGAAATTATGTACATTGTTACACCCTTAATATTCACCCTGAACATATTGTAAAAGAAGCACAATGCTGCCCTTATTGTTGAATGCACTGTAAAACGGGTGTTAAAACAGTCCTCAAAGAATCTTTAGTTAGGGGCTCTTTGATCTCAAAGAACAATAATCTGTATTTCACATTATTATTTGCAAAATAGTTTTGTACCATATTCCTTACATAATAAAATAAACCTGTAAACAGCACTGAGAAATCAAATACTAAAGCAGAGGAGTTGGCACATATCCTACATTTGTACTAAAGTGTACTTGATCTTTTTGTGCCTTAATAAACTAAAACATTCATATTTTATACCTGACAAATTCCACATTCACATTATATTTAAAGTGTTTTTTTTGTTACCAGAACTTTAAGACCGGTGTGTGGAAATATCCTCTGTCCACTAAAACATTTCTATTTGTATCACGAATGGGTGGAGCCAAACCGCTGTAGACTTAACAGAATTATATATGTAAATGTGATGGGTTTTTTTGGCTGTTTTGCTTAGTTTCTGTATATGGACTTTAGAGGTAATGGTACATTTTGTGTTTGCACACATTAAACGCATTTATCTAAAAAAGAGAGGGGAAATTTAGTTTTCCATGAAATGGAAATAGCAGCTTTTTAGCCTCTGCATTAAAGGCTTAGTACACTTCCTCTGTTTTCACCTCTTTTGTCTGTTTCTTCTTGCTCTCTTCTAGTGAGTGTTGATTATCTCACTAGAAGGCATTCACAAGTAGTTGTCAGCGCCATAACTGCTGGTCATTACTGAACCCCTCTGAGGGAAGCAGCTTAATTAGGAGGGCTGAAGTGTGTGTGTGTGTGTGTCTGCATGCTAAATCTATGTTGTAATCTTTAATTACCCTCTTAACTTGAGCTCAGAGCACTCTTCCCATAATGCCTTACACAAAACAAAAGAAGATTTGCTAAAGATGTTTACTGTGTTCACAAAAGACGTTCAGTGGTTGTTGCACTTATGAATCTATAAATCTATAACTCTTCTAGAATCTGCAGAGGTGTAAAATTGGTCAAGTGGGGGTATTAATGTTTAGGGTATATGACCTACCAGTGGCGGCTCCTGGTCAATATTTTTGGTGAAACAAACCACCCTTCATGGCGAAACAAACTCAGCACCTAGTCATGCATACCCTGGGCAGCTTGATTTTCTAAGTACCCACTTCACCTCCATGTCCTGCAGTTGCTGCCTCACATTCTGATGTATCTTCCCTCTCCCGCTCTTCCCTCAATCTCCTCATAGTTAGTGATAAACAGAGGTGGACAGTAACGAAGTACATTTACTTGAGTACTGTACTTAAGTACAGTTTTTGAGTATCTGTACTACACTTGAGTAGTTTTCTTTTTGGAAACTTATAACTTTCACTTCACTGCATTTGAAAAACAAAACCGTACTTTTCACTTCACTACATTTCTGTCAAGGTTCTCATTACTCGGTACCTTCAGTTCTGAAAGTGGGTGTTACTGTCTCACGTTTCTAAGTTTACTGAAAAGATTAAAAAATCGTATTGCCTACAAACTGCTGCATTTACAGCGGTTCAGTTGTCAGCTTCATTCAAATATATAGTACATACACACACCTTTTGTGTAGGAGTGTAGTGTACAATTAATAAAACAGAGCAGTTTTCTTTATCAGTTCAGGTTGTGTTTCATTCTGTAACATTCTACCTTATTCCTTATGCTACATCTTCTACAAGCA
>JBBPCY010000156.1:17729101-17747926 GCA_037974405.1 Brachyalestes nurse | reverse complement strand
TGTGTGTGTGTGTGTGTGTGTGTTTGTGCAGCAAGATAGATAAGGGTTTTTTTATTCAATAAGGGTTATTTAAGGGAATTTTTCTGCAGTGTAAAAAAGCCATACAGAAATAAGGAGATATGGCTAGCCAGTCTACAGCAGTAGGCGGGTCTTGTCGTCGAGTACGGGTTGGGGAAAGCAGTGTCCAAGATGTAGTTGACAGCGCGCTCTGCTGGATCTGACTGGCTGAAACAGCAGCTACACCACCCCTTGTCCCTCCCCAGTCTGTGCTTGTTCTCATTTGGGCGTGTAAGGCTGCCTGTATCTGCAGTGCATTTCACGTTAATTCTCGCATTGATCCCTGACACGATGTTTGTGGCACCTTCAGTGTTTTGTCTGCTTGTCCTGGCGAGTGTTCTGCCAGCAGGTAAGATAAAGACTTAACTTGCAGATTGTCTGTGGCCATCTAATGCATGACAACACGGAAAAATTAAATACAGAAATCTTGCTGTTTCCGTACTGCCAGTGCTGCTAATTACCTTGGCACGTGATTTCGATGACGAGAGGTATTTGTAACCCCTTTAGCTATTAACGATCTGCTTCCTCAAGTCAGTATGCAGGCGTCTTGTCTCATATAATTCTGGAAATCACCCAGTGGTTTGAAGTGTTCTGTATTCGTATCTTTTACAGTCATTATACTGCAAATGGTTCTTGAAAGGGTTTCTGAAGTGGAAATTGTGCAACACTTAAAAAGCCCAAAACTAAATATTAAGCATGTATTTCCCTTCTTTTTTATTTTTTAAACTTCAATATTTACAAATAATTATTGTAATGACCAGTTTTGGTGCAAATATTCAACACCCTACTGAGACCTATCCTTCAGTTTAGCATTATGTGGGTTCCCCTTTTAAATCTGGGTGTCTTTTGTCCTCTTGCTTGTGATCCTGCCACTGACAGAACCCTGATCTCTAAAAAGCTTTTGCCATATGAATGAAATTGAACTAAATATATGCTAAATAACAGAATTGTTAATTAACATTTTGTGAGGGTTCTGAAAGGCTGAATTGAACCACTTTGAGTGCAACCATAGATTTTGAGTCTTTTTTTATCTAATTACCTGTACTTTCTTGTCCAATCAAAATAGCTACAAAAGTTATTTGAAGTATGAACAACTCAATGTGGTGTGTCCATTTTTTGTATTACAGGACACACAAAAAACATAGGGCTTCACTATCCACAGCTGAAAACATCCAGCTTTTCAATGGTAACTGATTTCTGTTCTTTCAGCTGTCTGTATGATAACAGAGATTATCTTCCAATGTTTACCAATAAATATGGTACAGAAAGAAATATAGCATTATATAACCATAGGCCATCTGTGCCATTTGTGTTCTTATTCATAGTGGGTAAGTAATAATAACATGATGCATCAATACAATATTGTAAGATTTATAAGCATTATATTTTACTGTGTGGTACATTAAGGAGCTATCTGCTAAGCAGTTGTATCCATTTCCCAGAAATCTATTTATTGAATGTGTTGGCCGTGAAGCAGGATTCAGTAACTGAAGAAACAGAATGATATGGCAGATAATACTACTGTTCAGCTCTTTATATGCCCTTATACACAATTCTTGTGAATCTGTTGTAAATATTAAAACACATTAAGAATACCTTTAATTGTGAAACACAGCAATGAATCTGTACATATGGGTGAGAATAGGCTAGAAAGAGTTTCACTTCTCCTTTACTTCTCTCAAACTAAATGTTGCATAAACAGTAGAAGCACAGTTTCTGTTTACTTGTTAAGTTTAATAATAACTAAATTGTGCCATAACTTTTCATAGGTCACTTCATGTTTTTTTTCTTATGTGTTCAGATTGGCAAATTGTTGTGCAGACACGTGCACGTATTTTCATGTACATTTCAATAAAACTTGCATATGACTGCATGTAGTAAGATAAAATGCTAGTATAGTATAAAACAATACTTAACAACGTACTAATTAACAGTAGAATAAAAGTATCAGGGTTTAAAATGTGGACCTGAAAATGACTTTTGCTACATTGTGGCCACACTTCTGTTATTTGTCCATTCTCAACCTGAAAAGAGGATGTGAAATTAATTTTTATACCTCTTCACTGTCACGCACCACACGTGCATTTTGGTGGTTTTCAGTGACCTGCAGAATTTTCTAAACGGATTTCAAATGTGAATGCATGTCACTCAACAGTTTTGTATTTATTGCTTGCTCTGTATTGCTTAATCCCTTACTATATTAGCTCAGATACTGAAAACAAATTTGCAGCCAAAGAGACTACAGACCAACTAATAATTAACTCTCATCTTTAGACTGAAAACATGTGCACTGACTGCACCAAGATCGTAGAGCTTTTTTTGGACATGCTCTCCAAACCAGACACACAGGTGAGTATGAATGTGTGTTTTTCCCCAGAGTTGCCATACAAGCATCGTGACATTTTCATTGCACTCATCTATCAAAGACATTTTAGTGCAAAACATATCTCTTCCATCACACTGTTGCACCTTAATATTTGCTGAACTGAAAATGTTTCATGACTATTTCATTAAAGGTTTAAGGAAGTGAGAAAATCTGTTGTGACTTGATAGCATGGCTGCCATCAATAATTTAAAATAATAATTTTAAAAAATGTAAAGCTCCTGTATTTAGGATAACATTGCACAAAAGTCTTGACAGTATGCATTTGTTTTTTAAATAAAAGAATCAATACATTATGATTTCTGCCTGTCATTAGCATAACCATTTACAAACCTCTTCTCAAAGATGCCCAGTATTTACAGGTATTGCCTGGCTATATATGTGTGTGTGTGTGAGAATCAAGACTACCACAGTGCTGTGAAAAAGTATTTTGTCCTTGATTTTTTTTGTTTGTTCACACATTTGTGACAATGCAGATTCTGGTTTCAGATCCTCATACAAAATGTACTGTAAGACAAGGAGAATGTTAATTCATTGAAGGAACATTTTATCACAAATGTGAAAAAGTCCCCTAAACTTAGAGATTAGTCTTTTACATTGCACTGGATGACTTTCAACCACAAACTGCCAGTTTGACATCCTGCCACACCGCAATGTGTTTTGAGTTAGGACTGTGTCTAGGCTACTCATAAACCTTTTTTTTTTTCTTCTGAGCCATTAAGATGTGAAAGTCTCTGGTTGAATGAATAGTTCTGTCAATTATAGAAAGCTTTTTATCAATGCACACTATGCCACTTTTGGGACCATTCAGCCTACTTCACATTTGTGGAAAGGTTATATTTGTTATATTTAGTGTCAATAGCGTTAACGGTTATCAAATCTTGATGGGTCTAGTATAATTTCGTCTTTTTTCTTAATTCATCAACTAAATTTGATGAATTGGTTGTAAATACTTTTTCACAGGCCAGTTGATGTTGGATAAGTTTTCCCTCAGTTAATGGAATGTTGTATTCTGGATTTATTCAGGCTGTCTTTGTCTTGTATAAAGTTCTATTTGAAGACCTGACAAAAATGCAAAACTAGCAACAAAAAAAAATCAGGAGAGCCATTTTATATTGTGTCTGGTTTGCATCAAAAAGCTAATCTTTCAGAGCTATAATGTCTACGTCTCATGTGTGCAGACATATGCAGAATTGTATTTCAGGAAGCGCAGATGCACAGCACTTTCCATCCTTTTTTTTTTTTTTTTTAATAGGAGCAGATCAGAATATCTCTCGATCAGATTTGTGGTCGTCTTCCGGGGTCCGTGGCTGTTAATCACTGTTTGGAAAGTGTAAAAATGTATCTGCCAGTTGTGGTAAAAGGATTTCTTTCCTTCACTGTAAGTCATTTCCCAGCATTTACATACACCCCTTTAACTTTGAAGCCCTGAAAATGTCTTACAGTCAGAGAAAAGAGTGTAAATCTCTTGCCATTCTGAAATCTTTGACCTGACATTTGAATTTGATTACGGTTATTTAGGAAATTATTCAGGCCATCATGACGTCTCATATTAACCGTGATTTGATATGAATAAAAAAAATTGACTGGATGACTTACTAAATATTTGCAGGGGTGCAAATACCAGGAAATAGGGAGCACACTAAATGCACTTTACAACATGTATTAATAGAATTGCAAACTTTACCTTAATGTAAAATTTCCCTCATTTTTTTCTCACTGTTCTTGTTTTCTCCACACAGAGTTTCACTTTAGCTGTTCCTACTGAAAAAATATATTCACAATTCATGCATGAAAATGGCTTTATTTATTTAACCTTAATATATTTTACATGTTTATTAAAAGAAAGGGAGCAGCTGTGATTATTGACATTATAGGAACTATAATGCAAAAATATTACAGTGGTGGAGGACAAACAGCCCCAGGGCATTATAGACCTTCTACTATATATAACACTTGTTATATATATGTTATAAACACTTGTGCTTTTTGAAGTCACCTTTATTTCAAGGTGAAACCCACTATGTTTGGCGTAAAAGAGCTTAGTTTTTGCATGCGTTTCACTAAATGGTCTTGCAATAAATAACATTTTAAAATGTATGCAATTGCCACATTCAGATCACCAACCCTTATACACAAAGTAATTTAACAAACTCTGTGTTGGGCCCACAGATGCATAAGGAGGGTGAAATTTGTATGGTGCTGGGAATGTGTTCTTTCCAGCCAGAAAGCAAAGCACCAGAGGTGCGCCGTGTTACAATGGAGGCAAGTGATTTCATCCAAGCACAACCTTCAAAAGGAACTAGTCATGAGGTATGCCCAAATATTTATGCACTGCCCAATTCTACTCCTGGAGATCTGCCCTCCTATAAGATTAAGTTCCAGTGTTAACACACATACTGCTATGAGTCCTGACCTCATTCATGATGTTATATTAGTGCTGGAACT
Source organism: Brachyalestes nurse (assembly GCA_037974405.1). NCBI lineage: Eukaryota > Metazoa > Chordata > Actinopteri > Characiformes > Alestidae > Brachyalestes > Brachyalestes nurse. Next base: position 17,743,038 of record JBBPCY010000156.1, on the reverse strand, counting down.
AAATTCTGTTGGGTGAGTAGATTACCAGGAAGTAGGGAGTGCACCCTTGATAAACTGCAATGTGTGTGTGCACTGTTTGTTTCTGATTTTAGATTACCATAATTATGCTACTTTGAACTTTCTCTTTTTATAGACTCATTCTATTTCCTTCTGCCAACACAGGTACAAATAAGTCCCCAGTGTACGTTCTGTCTTTTTATCATCAAAAAACTGGAAGACATGTTGCCAAAGGAGAGAACTGAAGTGAGACTTGCACATCATGATGAGAGCATTTTTAATTAAAATCACATTTATCTTGCTGCTTTGAAATACAAGAATGTAACATCCTGGGTTTAAATTTTCAAAATGTGCATACAGCGAAACTACAGTACTGTGCAAAAGTCAAAAGACCACTACTACTACATGACGTTTTAAACTATTGTTCTTTTTAAGTATTATTACTTTTAGTGTGATGGGTCAGCAATCTCACTATTGTTCTTCTTAAGTTTTATTTATTGTTCTTTTTATAGCCAAAAAAGACACAGCATCTCTTCGGGGCTCATGCTGAATTAGACACATTAAGAAAATTCTAATTGATAGGAGACAAGAAGTTAGAAAATGGTAAAGTAAAAAAATAATTAGGATTAGGACCTGGTGCATAAGCCCATACAAATGTTATGTTACAGACTTCTACAAGAAAAATGTACAGTACTGCCCCAGTAATACTCTACAGTGTGTAATAAAACAAATTACATTAAAAGTCAATCCTAATACTGTAATTTAAACATCTTAACACTATCATAGAAAAGCATAGTGGAAGCCATGGAGAAAATCTGCAATCTCTTGCCTGATCACTACAAAGAGCAGTGTGATAACTTCCTGGAAACATATGGCGAGAAGATCATTGACTTTCTACTCACCTCTGCCACTCCCCATACAATATGCGCTCTGCTGCACTTGTGTCTTGTCCAGGAGAGACCTGCTATGGGTAATTTGAGCTAATATCTAAGTGCATTTATGCCTTAACATTTGCAAGATTTCTGTGCAATAAACGGCTCATTTTCTAAATGCATTGTTTATTCTCACTTGTACGTTCCCTCTGCAGTGCCCTACCAGCAATCAGAATGTCAGTCCTGTAAAACCCTTGTGATCCTGACTCAGATCCACCTGGGCCAGAATGCTACTGGGCATCAGACCACCACTATGCTCCACAAGACGTGCATTCAGCACCCCAACGCTCTTCCAGGGGTACAGTCTTAACACTAGCATTGTATCTTTATCACTAAAAAGCCAACAAGTAATGGAAGTGTATAGTCACCACTTAGCACTGAGCAACCTGCGTACCTTACTAGCATGTACTGTACTTGCTTTCATTAAGTTGTAAAATAATCTTTAAAAACTACCTTGTGTGGTTTCTGACACTGAGTGATATGATGTAATTATAAATATGGGTCAAATAGATACTAGATTCAGGATCATAACTGCTAGATCTGTTTTTAGCTGTGACTTTTTTTCTCAGAGTCAATACATAAATCAGGATTTGAGATTACTTGGCAACATAGGAAGAGTGTAATTATTTATGCTGCACCAGTTGTACAGTAGGTTCCATAGCTCTATTCATTCTACATTCCTGGAGAATTCAGATCCAGCATAGCTCTGATATTCAGAGGCCTTTAGAAGCCTTCATTACCTGGATCAGGTGTGCAGTATTAAGATTGGATCTTAATTCTCCAAGGAAGCAGATCTCCAGGGCCAGGTCTTAACTTAATGTGTAGTAATGTCGCAGTGAGTAATATTTCTGATCAATTTTCAATTTCTTTTTTTCCAGTGTGAGGTATTTATTCAGAGCCATGGCCTGACACTGGTGAGGATTCTCAGTAAAAAGGAAGAAGCTGTAAAGGCATGCCAGGTATTTTAATAAATTAACTGAAACTATTAATTCCACTGAAAGTTGTTGCAGTTCTGAACCAAATTCTTTTCGTTTGTACATATTCTGATTCAAAGATGGGGGTCACGGTACCTGAAAAGGTGAAAAAGTACTAATAACATTGAACAGCATAATAAACCCATGATGTAAAAGATATAGACTACTTTTTAAAAGAAAGGGCCTTTTTGGAATTGGACTTCTAATTATTGAGAAATTACAGATTGAAGATGATGTTTCTAAAATAGTGTAATAAAAATCTGCATCTATATTACAGATATGGAGGCAGGTAAATTCACAAAAATTGTTTATACACTTTGTATGCTTAAGATCAATATTAAAAACAAACAAAAAATGAATATATTTCAGTGTTATCATTTGAATTGGTTGCCATTACAGCAACAAAAGCATGAAGAGTACAGATGTTGTCATTCTTATTTATAATTTTTCCAAACTTTCTAAAAGGCTTATTTCTATATTGTTACTCATTTCTTTTTTTCCCCCCAGGAGTTCTTCTGTATGGGGCACGAATAGCACAATGGAACTTCTAGTACAGAACCCTTCAACAATTTTTGTTATTGTACTTATCTGTTTTGTCAAATGTAGAGAACCAAGTACAAGTATTATACCAATCATGTTACAAAAATTCTTTTTAAAATTGTCTTTTTGCATGGAAGCCAACTCCTGCCTAATTCTTAAATAAATAAATAAAGAGTACATTTTCCCCACTTTATCAGTCTTTTCTGGTAACAAGTTTGCCAAAATCATCTGATGATGGCAACATTTTCTCAAAAATAATGCCTTGTGTCTGAAAATTACTTATTTTAACTTCTCAAAATAATGAATTATTGACCTTCTTACTAAATTTAATGAACACTTCTCCTATAACCTCAAACATGATATTGTGCTTTCATATCAGCTTAAATAGAGCCAAATTAATGCATGGATTAAAGCAAAAAATAATAATCTGACGGAATTTTATTTATTTATTTTACCAAATATTAAACAGATGCTAGGTGGGCTAAATGCTTAGAGTAAATCTAGAACAATACACTGTAATTATTCAATAGGTTCAGGACTCAAGTAAGTTTTGTTCATCTGAACACAATCCTCAAACAAGAGTAAAGTGCCTGAATATACAGCACAGCCATGAACAGTTAGACTCTTTACTCTCTTTAGCTTACTACCGTTATTAGCAGTGTACTGACTAATCTAGCGTCTTTCTGAAAATAAACAGAAATAGCGCCATATAAACTTACTTACAATCGGTAATGACGCAAACAAATACAATAAAGAGCTGATACAACACTATCAGACGATTTAACGTGAACAGGGTAAGTTGGAAAATAACAGACTGTTTCCCCGTCTCTCTCTCTCTCTCGCACTAGACACGCACCCACAGTCCTTTACGTACCAGTGCTCTCTTTACACTATTGCCTTTCTTACACTGATCTGCATCAATTTCCATTATTAATCTTCAGTGCACTCATTTGACGGAAATCCGTCATAGCGACAGATATCTTTAATCCATGTGGACCTTCTAAGAACAAAATGCCCCTGGCGTGGCTGGGTCAGATGAAATTCTGATTAGATTTTGTCAGCTCAGCCTGGATGAAGTTACACAAGGGCATTGAACCACAGTCTAAAACATCCTTTGATGTTCTCTCAGAGCTGAAAAACAGCATAGTCTGAAAAATAGCTCCCACCACCTTTGTTGTTAGCAAGGCACCATAACCTCCAGCTCATCGTAAATGTAGACAGGAGAGCCTAGAGAGTCTACCAGCCAGCTACACACAGTGCAGATATCCAAATAATTCTGTATCTGTTTCATTGTAGATAACAAGAGGTTTTGTGCAAGACTAGTCAGGACAGTTTTTATCAGCTGGATGATGCATCCTCCTATTAGCTTCGTTCATCTAGGGAAACAATCCAGCAAGAAAAGAACTCTTAATGCCACGGACTGTCTAAAAAATTAATTAACAAACAGTGTTTCCCCCATCATTACATAGGGATAGAGAGTCTGCCCAGTCAAACTTACATGCTGCCCAGCTTGGATGAGATACAAACATTAGTATGCTTCTGACAATGTTACTTCCTAGAGTTTGCTTTTTATGTGATATGTGCTCATGTCTTGGCCAAAGTAAGACTTAGAATCTATTTTCAAATTTTGAAAATAATTTTGCATGATACTATTTGGTCCATGCATGTGTTTGTTGGCATAAGCAACAGGTCAGGGCTTACCACCCAGCCTGACCTCACTCCTTTTTGTTATGACTGAGATAGAAAAGGGGAAAAAATTGTAATCAAAAATCTATACGTTTCTTACTTGCTTCAGCATTTTATTTGTAAATACTGGAGGTGATTATGGTAGTTGTTTTCATACTCAGAACATCCTTCAGCTGTAGTGGCAGTAGTGTTCTCATTAAGCTGTCGACCTCATCATGGAACATGACGAAAAAGGTGCCTTCTGAAGATGGTGGTCACCTTCATGTCTGAATCTGAAGATGGAGCTACCACTTCATTCTTTAAACTTTTATCCTAGTCAAAGCTGTTCTTCACCACCTCAAAGGCTTCTTGGGGCATCATCTGTTTTAAGGTTTAAAAATAAGAAGGACAGCAAAGAAATAAACTGATTATTTGACTAAAATGAATTGCTTCACTGTAGGTAGAATCAATACTTTAACAATTCTGTTCTTGCATTCCAAACTCCTAAAATCCTAAATCAGTGTATAAATACATGCTAGGGAACTGAACTGTTAAAGAATCTGGAAATTGTGAAGCAGTACATAGCTGAAAAAGCTGACAAAATGCCAAAAGGTAAAATCAAGTCAAATTACAATATTACATGTTGTCAACAGGGTTAGCAGATACACTGTTTAAAAATGGCCAAATTAGAACATCAGCAGTTGTCATGACAGGTCTAAACAGCCAATACATTTTTGGGTGATATACTATATTGATGTTTTGTTTACCCTGCTTGTCAGTTTATCCATCAGTATATTTTCCCTGAAACAAACAAACACACTCCTTAAAGCCTTTAGATGCATGTAACAGGCATAAGCTTTAGCATCTAAAAACAGCCGGCCATTGTTTCTCCACATTCTGTGCCACAGGGAGATGTCCTGAGCTCCTGGACTACTTCATCAACAACTAACAACTGCGAAAATAGAAAATAAGAAAACAGAAAAAAAATTCTCAAGTTACCTTGTTGTTTTTGTCTATAAGCAGTAATAATGGGACAGACACTAATGAAAGTAAATTCATGATAGTCATGGAATATAAATACTTCAATTATGTAAAATATCATTCATTAAATTCAGCTTAATTATTGTACAGCTAATTTTGGTCATTTCCAGTTCTGTAATTACTGATGAAACACTGAACCACTGCCACACACTACCGAACTTGTTGTGGTATTTAGATGAATATAGCCTACTTCATTATGACAGTTAATCTTACAGCTTGTCCTAATAAATGGAACTAGTTCATGCTTTTATTTGCAATTTTCCAAACCTTGCCTGAGACACCAAGTCATTCTGTTATTTAACTGTAATATATATATATATATATATATATATATATATTATTTGAATGCTCCCAGTGGCTCTTGCTGCCCTCTTTTTGACCATGATGTCTACACAAACCACATTCCAATTAAAGGAGAATTCCACTGATTTTTCAAAGTTTTCCATAATTAAAGATTAAGATGCATTAAGATGTAAACAAACTCAAAATGTTCTACTCTAGAGAAATTCCAGAGCATGTAAAAGTCTTTTGTCGATTTGCTCACAGTGGTGGTGATAGGAACCAGACGACCAGACACTTGTACAACTGTAAGTCTAAACATGTAAAAAAAGATGCGTGCAAATGTGGTTATATGCACGTAAAGTATATTAAATAAAATAAAATATCAAAATAAAACTATAATTTATTTTTCAATATTTTACATACTTTTCTTATTTAAATGTTCCCAGTGGCTCTTGCAGCCCTCTTTTCAACAGTGAAGTCTACACAAACCACATTCCAATTAAAGGAGAATTCCACTGATTTTTCAAAATTTTCCATAATTAAAGATTAAGATGCATTAAGATGTAAACAAACTCAAAATGCTCTACTCTAGAGAAATTCCAGAGTATTTAAAAGTATTTAGCCGATTTGCTCACAGTGGTGGTGATAGGAACCAGACGCCCAAAGCATTTAATGCCTCAAAACTCCCTCACAGAAAATGATTGCATAAAATGATTATGAATACCTTGTTTTATTTTTGATAAGGTTCTGGTCTTAAATCCAGTTTTTAAAAGCCATTTATGGCAGGAGGTTACAAAAGGTGCTTTAATTAGTACTTTAAGAAAATGTATGATTTTTCAATAGTTTACCATCTCAAACATAGCATTTATAAAATCAGTGAATCACAGTGAAATCTACCGGCTATTCTGAACAATAAATAAAAGGACTATATTTGTTTAGATTTATGACTGAGAGACATCATCAGTGTGAAGAACTGTAAAGAGGTCAGCACGTTTCTCTACATTGCACTGTTTCACGTCAAATCAGTATGACTTTTACATGTCATTAATTATTAATTAAAATGAACAAAAATTTCAGTGGAATTCCCCTTTGATGCACAAAACGACTGTAGATCAGTATCGATTCGGATAATTCAGACTCTCGTTCACTATATGGATAAAAGAATTGTGACATGCATCTTAATTATTTTGGACAACGCCGTGCTTCCAACTTTGTGGACACAGTTTGGGAAAGACCCTTTTCTATTCTGCCCCAATGGACAAAGACATGGTTGGATCAGTTGTGGAAGAACTTGACTGGCCCGCATCCAACACCTTTGGGATGAACTGGAACGGAGAGTGCGAGCCAGAACTTCTCGTCCAACTTCAGTGCCTGATCTAATCAATGCTCTACAGAATGAATGGACAGACATTTCCACAGAAACTCTCCAAAACCTTGTGGAAGTCTTCCAAGAAGAGTTGAAGCTGTCATACCTGCAAAGGGAGGACGAACTCCATATTAAAGTCTATGTATTTGAATGCTGTGTCTTTAAAGTCCCTGTTGGTGTATTGGTCAGGCGTCCCAATACTTTTGTCCATGTTGTGTTTGTCCCGTCATGTACCAGCCGGAGACGGTTGCTAGGAGAAATTTCCCACCAAACATTGACAGACGAACCTGAATTTGGCTTTGATTTAAATTGGCAGGCGGATAAGCCAATCGTAGCGCACCACTGGTGCGCTTAACTAATCACACGGCTTCATTTTCTGCTTACGTCACGTCACCTAGGTAGCTTGGTTGAGTGCTCTTCAAGAGGTGAAAAAAACCAGCAGGGTGGTTTGTGGTGCTGCAAGAGCTTCTCCACGCTTCAGAGGGTGAGATGGGACAATTTTGACTCATTTTAAATACAGTTTATGATTTACAGAACCGTCTTACAATAGAAAACGTTGGCTGCACCGTAAATGTTCGCTTGAACAGTGAAGTTTGCCCAAAATGCAGTAAGCAGCCATTTTCGGGCTCTAGCTAGATCAGGACTGATGTTTCTTGCTAGGTCCACACTCTCTGACTCTGTTTAGACAAAATGTAATATTTAGGATCTCGAGACAACAATGTGTTGTGTGAAACCCAGCATGTATGCGAAGCTGCGGTCACAAAATAACTTTTGTCAGGTTAAAGCATATGTCCCTCTCATTTATCAATACCTGAGCAGCTGAGTGTGTGTACAAAATGTACATGTGCTCCTCTGTTTCACTGCACTGTTCAGAGAGGCTTAGGTGATCAACAAACTATTAAATTTTTTTAAGATTCAACCAAATTGCTTATTAGATGTGACTGATAGACAGTAGTAAGGAGTAGTTGCTCATTTCTCTCTCCACTTCCCTCTCTCTCTCTCTCTCTCTCTCTCTCTCTCTCTCCCTCTCTCCTCACCCACTCTCTCTCTCTCTCCTCACTCTCTAAAAGCGAGGATAAAGGGCCATTGGATAATTCTTTCTGACACATCATCTTTAATTCAATAACCCCTTGCATGGTGCTGTCTTCTCTTGGTTTTGGGTGGCTGTTTCATCTCTCTCTTTACATGCTGCTTTTATGAGAGATGGTACATCCGTGTTCACTTTTGTGGATCAAGATTTAATCTAAAGCTCCTCCCTGCTCCGACCAGTGCGCAGACCAGATGGAAAATGTAATCAGCTGCTTTGTGGGAGTCTGCTGGGCGTCTAAATTTAACCTCTAACTCCAAAGGAGGCACCAGTGGCCCACTAATGAGTAACATACTGATTTATAAACTATACTGGACCAGACACGTTTGGGTTTATTGTATTGCATATTTCCCTCTACTTAGTAAAAGAACAGAAAATAAGTTGACTCAGAACTCCTAGTAAAAACCACTGTGCAGGCGCTGAAGCAACTGGGGCAATCAATCATAAGTTAAAGATGCAGTAGAGAGAGAAGAGGTTGAAAAATGTGTTTTTTGGTTTGGTAAAATTAGAAATTTGGTTTGTGACTTATTTTTTTATTGTAAGCCACAGCATGAAGGATCAAGCCAGACATGGATAAATATGAGAAGGTGAAGAAGATTGGGGAGGGATCATTCGGGAAAGCCATCCTGGTCAGGTCAAGGGAAGATGGCCATCAGTATGTCATCAAGGAGATTGGCATCTCCAGGGTGAGCTTTTAACATTTACAGGAACTCTCATGATGTGTTTTAGAGATGCTTAGCTATAAATCTATATTAAACTGTATGAACGAGTGCCTGTATTGCATTTTTATGGTAGCTGTTTGTCAGTGTTGGAAGTAACATGTTATAAAAGTAACAAATTACTGTAATGCATTGCTTTTTGCTGTAATGCAGTAATGTAAGGCATTACAGAAAAAAAACTTGGTAATCTTTTACTCGGTACAAATGTCAGTGATGCGCGTTACAATGCATTTTTAACCCAGAATTAAGTGATGTTTGGGGTTTTTTTTTCTTAATACAAATTTGCCAAAATCACTGCGAGATCAGCAGAAGGGAAACATCCGCGCGACATTTTTCACTTCTTGTAGTCAGACAGAAAAGAGAGATGAGTAAACCTGCCACTGATCTAACGTCGGATAGTCCTGTTTTTAACCATAAGCTTAGCTCAGTCAGATACAACATCACCTTCCACTGGCTGTGTAATGAGCTAACTGAGCATCATGAGCTACATTTAGAGCCAAATCCATATTTCCAGTTATGAGAGTAACTTAAAAGTAATGCAATAGTAGTGTAATACAGTAATATTGTAATGTAATGAATTACTTTGAAATGACAGTAACAAGTAAAAAATAACGCATTACAGTTTTGAAGTAACTTGCCCAACACTGCTGTTTGTAAGCTTTCTGTTTTTTTACTTTAATGCCTTGGCCTGCAATAAAAACAGTCACTACACACATACACTATCTCTCTCTACAGATGTCAAATAAAGAGAGACAGGAATCACGCAAAGAAGTAGCAGTCCTTGCTAACATGAGCCATCCCAATATTGTGCAGTACAAGGAGTCCTTTGAAGGTAACATTCTTTATTTCTTTACCAGCCAAAGTTAGTGGCTGTTTCCAAAGGAATAGATTTACAGATTATTCCAGTGCTGGATCCAGTTGACTGGACCACACTGCTCCTAGGAAGAGGTGACCAACATCTGGCTATATCTGACCTTTTTAAGACTTTACTCAGTCCCCGTGCCATGTGCTCTGTAATGCTAGTAACTCAGACTGGCCAAATAACTCAGAATTCAGAACTTTTCAGAGTAGTTATGGCTCAAAACAGAGTTATGAATTAGTATTAATGTAAGTATAGCTTTGTAGCCAAAAAAAAAAGATATTTTGACTTTTCCCAAGAAGGATTATTTTAATTTTCTTGAAGCTATTTTTTTATGACTAAGTGTTACATTCATTGCTGAGATACATGTTTAAAGATGTTCTATAACTCCATCATTTAATAATTTTGAATGCTTCTCTTTGTGATATCCTTTAAGCCTGTTTTTCTTTGGGTTTAGGAAATATGCAAGTTACAGCGTATAATGACTTGTTTGTTGAATACTAGATAATGTGGCCCTGTTGTGTGTCTGGACAAAATATTATTCTTTGTTTGCTAGCTCAGTACACATTATTTTAAATGAACTGTCAATTAGTAGCCTTAGAAAACACTAACGCAAGTCTGGGCTGATCCTACCTGACAGTTTGGACGGTAGCATTGCAACCTGCTCAGAAGTGTATAAAATGGATCATCTTTCTGTTATTGTGGGCTCTCTTGTGAAAGTTGGCTTCTTTTAGGCTTTTTTGGTTGAGCAGGGCTCCGTAATCTCAAATCATCACTACAAAGTATTTGGAGTACAACTACAGGTTTGTTTGCCTGTGGTCCCATGAATTTAATAAAGGTTTTCCACATGAATTTTGTTCAAGAGTTTGCCCTGAGCTAGGACTGATCTTAACTGAAACGTTTGTCCTCTGCATTATTTTGCTTGGTTGCTCTCAGTTCTTTGCTTGTCAGATTGACAAGTGTGTTATTACACTAAAATGTCAAAACAAATGAAAATTCAGAGAAAAAGATAGCAAACACTGAGATGATCAAAAGCCAGCCCACTGTGTTTTCTGTTTCTGGATAGTATTTTCTGTTTGACAGTAGGGCGAAGCTTGAGTGATGGAGGAAGCTACAAGCCATTGAATTGCTGAAAGGATCTGCATGAGCTAATGCCTTCCTACTCCTCATTAAGCTATGGAACAGAGGAAGAGAGAGAGATGTTAGTGGTTGTGATGAAGCAGTTTATCATCAATTGATGAATATCTCTGCAAATGTCAAGGCGGTACTTAAACTGTGCCACGAAGCGTTCAGTTTCTCTTTTGCCCATCCCCCTTCTGCATCAGTCACTTTGCCCCACCCTAACTCACTGCCCACTCTTTGCTTCTTTGCAGAGGGCGGCTGCTTGTATATAGTAATGGACTACTGCGAGGGAGGTGACCTGTTTAAGAAGATCAATAATCAAAAAGGAATTCTGTTCCCTGAGGAGCAAGTGAGTAAAGAACTCAAATGAGACCAGGTCACATGAGCTATGGTCACTATTAAGTTCAACACACAACAGTCTGACCACAGTTCGTTAACGTAGAGTCCAGCATAGAGAAAACATACTGTATTCCAGGGGTTTACTCTTGTCTTGAAGGGCCTGTCCACAGTTTAGTAGTTTGTTTAAAAAATACCACGAAATCTGGAAGTTAAAGTAGTAGCTTGGTGAACAAGACAAGTATAGTTGTTTAGCCAAGATATGTTTCTTGTCCTGTTGTGCTCTGCGAGTGTTGGCATATACTAAAGCTTCTCTCAGGACCCTGGTTAAGGATAAGCAATTCAGATAATGAATGAATAAATGTTTTATGTCCAGATTTTGTTGCTTTGGTTCAGAACTGTCCACAAACGCTAGATGTTTATAGTCTCACAAATGTTTTCCATTAATACATCTCTAGCACATCTCCCAACCTGCTTAAACTGCAGTCAGCTCTTCATTAAGGAACCACAGAGTGGCCAGTGTTGGTTAAAGGTACTACATGATGTGCTATGAACTATAAACAATGAGCAAATTTTCACCATGTAGCCAAGCGCTGTGGGAGGCCATTTTACACAACAGGATCGGTTTTTACACATGACCTCAGTGAGCGTGCTGATCTAGAATCATGTTTTGTTTATATTTGATGTTGGAAGTTGCTGCTAGTAGATTTATTTATTTTGATAGCTTGCAGATATACTTTGTCTGAACCAAATCTGTATTGTCTGTATTGCCTGAGGTTTTTTTTTTTTTTTTATTATTATTAAAACTATTTGGGTGACTGCTGACTAGTGATTATTGGCTACGCTAGCCTTGCACCTCCTTTGCTGAATGCCTTCTATGACTGGAGCTGAATTAAATACCTACTGTAGAGTCAGTACTAATGCTTAAATTTCACACAGAACTCCTAAACCGAGATTGAGCTTGTTTTGACATTTTGAAGTTCAAGAATTTGATGCAAATAAGAAGGTATGAGTGGAGCCGGGACATACTGACTCAAATTCACTGCAGACAGTAATATTAGCACTGGCAGTAGTTTTCAAGTGTGTTCATTTGCATCCTTCCTTCTCTTCTACAGATACTTGACTGGTTTGTGCAGATATGCCTAGCTCTCAAACATGTACATGATCGGAAGATCTTGCACAGGGATATTAAGTCACAGGTACTGTAGCACTCATGCACACAGCTGGTGAGAAATCACAAAGCCTTTCATCTGTTTGTGTACAAGTTATGCGCAATCTGCTTTTCCTTTTAGAATATTTTTCTGACTAAGGATGGTACAGTACAACTGGGGGACTTTGGGATCGCCAGAGTTTTAAACAGGTAAAACATAATTTTATTGGTAATGTTTAAATTCAGTTTCTATTGGTGAACTTAAGAAAGCTTTATGGCAGGCTGAATTTTTATGGGCAGTTCTTGTTGGAGTGCTTGGTGTCATCTGTTTGCAGTACTGTGGAGCTGGCCAGGACCTGCATTGGCACGCCTTACTATCTTTCCCCAGAGATTTGTGAAAATAAACCATACAACAACAAAAGGTACTGTGTCTAAATACTATTTTGTGTGTGTGTGTTTGTGTATGTGATGTCATATTCTTGGATGTTTACTAGAACGGCCAATGGCGCATTCCGAATCCTTGCGCCTTTAATGTATGCTGAGTCATTATGCTGGCAATTGGGTTGGGGAGTGCTATATTTCTGGGCTCTCTGCATATTTTGGAGCATCAGTTCCTTATCGATCCCCTGCGAGCTCTCCGCTCAGTGTAACCCAGTCGTCCTGACCCACGAGTTCCTCCATTGCTATTGATCTCCTGGTATTGCATCCTAAAGTGGTGCCTTGTGTCTTGTGTGTTCACAGTGTAATGAATGTTTGACATTTCCCAAAGGCATGCTTGTGTTAAAGGAGACGTTCCACAGATTTTTTTTAAAGGCACATAACTCTGAAATGAACAATGTGTATGAGTGATATGACAAAAATGCCAAATATTTTTGTATTTGTGATCATTTTAGGAAAAAAAGGCTTTGGCCTGAAGTGCATTAACAAAACTCATGCAGGGTGTTGAGCTGAGGTTTTTTTTTTTTTTACCACTATAATACAACTGTTAACATTACATATAGGTAACACATGTAGGTTCACTGGTCATTTTGCATAGCAAGACTGTATTTGTAAACATTATTTTTATTGGGTAAACATAACTAAATAAGTGATGCAGAGGAAAGAGATGAACTACATCTCTGTAATGATGAAATGTACAAAGAGTGTACATACAGGGTATATGCATCTAACACAGTGGCTTGTGAGTGTATGTTTCTAATCCCTGAACACAAATGACACAAACCTTGTACTGAGACTGACAGTGTTTTGATGGTGTTCGTACTAGTTAATATTTCAAAGGCACCCACTTCAAAGCTCTTCTTTGTTGCGTATGTGTGTGTGTTGAATGTGCTGTATTCAGATTTCCCAGCTGTTTTAATCTTGTCTTTCTGCCCATTTTTTCCCCTCCCTTCCCTGTTTTTCTCTGTCTGTTAGTGATATTTGGGCCTTGGGATGTGTCCTTTATGAAATGTGCACGCTTAAGCATGCCGTAAGTACCCGTAGCCCATGTATTCCAGTCCTTGTCTCTGTGTGTGAGTTTGCTCCTGTGAAGTGAGTTATGTGTATTAGGGCTGCACGATATTGGGAAAAAAGTACATTGCGATATATTTTTCCTTTGCGATATATATTGCGATGTGTACAAATGTATTAATGTTCATCAGTTGTTTTGAACGGCTTAAAAATCAAATAATAATTCAAGAATAATTGGGGTAATTTTGTAAGCATTTCTAAAGAATAAATAAGCGAGATAATGTACAGGCAGCCTGTAGTTATCGCGAAAAAAGCCTCTTCAGATGTCTCACCCTTTTCACAAAACTGAGTCTCATATTCTGCTTTTGGAGGCAATTTGCGAGGGAACGGTGCGTGTTCAGGTGAATCCTTCACTAAT
>JBBPCY010000156.1:17687929-17701069 GCA_037974405.1 Brachyalestes nurse | reverse complement strand
ACACAAGGCTAAAGTTGGGCATCTCGTAACTCGGCCTTTCCACCTTAAATACAGAAGTGGTTAGATTACACTCTGCCATGTCCTGTCTCTAAAATCAGTTGTTGCTGCTAAAATGGACATAATACTTAAACTACTTAGATGATTCTCTCAAAGCACGAGAAGGCTAAAGTTGGGCAGCTTGTAAATAGTCGACTAGTCACCGATTATTTTTGCCCATTTTGTATAGCCCATAGACCTATTATAACTAAGGTGAGTTTTGCATAATATGTCCCCTTTAATACTAGAACTGACTTTAAAATGAACAAACAAACAATTATGGTTAAATAGGAAACGTACAAAGTATCTTTTCAGGTATTTTAACACCAAGTATTCAAAGCCTAAGAAATGCTTTTCAGGCCAGCTCTGACATTAAGTAAGTACAGTGTTTAATGAAATACTTATACTAAGCATAAAAATGAAGTGCGTGGAGCTTCCAGTCTGTCTTCTCAAGCTGCATGCGCAAAAGTGAATGAAATGGTTATACTGAAATTACTGAGTTCAGAAGTACTTAATTGGGTTATTGAGCCAATAGAGCTAGATGGGAGCGTTTTACAGTTATGGTTACCTTATGATTGCACATTATGCAAATATCTTATCAGTTAGGAAACAAGTTAAAATTCAGATTGTCAGAAAAAATACTGTTAATGGAAAAATGATATATTGAGTTAGTTTAACGGTTGGGCCCGTAATCGGTCGGCCCTTTTGAAACCGTTCTTATATGAACCCTCTTTCAAGAGTTGCCTTTTTAGTTCCTTGATTGTACGTGTGCATAATGCTGTGTGTTTGTGTGAGTAAATCTCTCAGGAAACTTGGAGGGGGCTTGAGAGTTTGGGTTAAGCCCACAGTCTAGCTACTCCTCCACACCCATCAATAAGAGCACCTAATAAAGGCCTATAGGCTGCAGGGAGATTTAGAACAAAAGGCTGCCTGTAAAAACAGTGCTACCTTTTCTTGCCCCATAAAACCAAATGCTGAGACTCAGCGTTTACCTGCAGCTGTGCTACAGCTTAACTCTACATTGTTCCTGAACAACAATGGTGTGGATTTGCTTCTTAAATGCTAGTGTAATATCAGAGCCAGCTGCTTGCTTATATCTGACCATGTAGAAATTGTGACCTTAATTTTCTGTTTGTGTGTGCACTCTCGTCTGCAGCACTGGCTGATTGCTGGCATCGTGTTGACATGTTTGTTAGCACTAATGTTGTTAGCCACCAAAACAGAATACACAACCTGATGAATCCACCGTGGCCCAAAGCAATTATGATTAGCTATCATTCTCTCTCAGGCAGCAGGACACCGATTTCAAGATGAAGACAAAGCAGAGGTGTAATGATGCACAGATTTCACAAAATGTTATTTATTTGAGTATCCATGATTGGAATTGTCTTTTTTTATCTTGATAAATTGCGTCACATGTTTTTCAGAGCAAATTGTGGATCACAAGAGCATAAATTGACCAGATTTTGATTTAGTAGCATGCAGTTAGGCCCATATGATTGTTTTTATCAAATTTGCAATTTGAAAGAGTACAGTTTTCAGATTTCAAGAGCTGTTGTTCTAAAATGAGGTAATAATGAAATCTAATAATGCAGAGCTTGTGAACTGGCACAGGCCTTAGATCTAAAAATGAATAGATATTCTGGTTGAGTTGGCAGGGGAGGGAAAGCCAAAAGTGTAACTGTTAAAAAAAAAATTGCTTTTTAATCTCAGTTGTATTACTGATCAGAAACTGTTCATATAAATGTTTTCCCTAAATTGTCTAGTCCAGTGCAGTGTGTGAAACGTGTGAAATAATCAATTTGGCTGTAACAAAGATGAGATTGGCCATTTAAAATTCACTATTGGTCCCCACTGTTAAGGTATTTGAGTACAGGACAATGAAGAAAACATGCAGGCAAAATAATCAATGAGACTGATTTGATGTTTAACAATATTAAAATATGATATTTATTTTTTAAGTGATGTTTCCTTCTGTGAAACATGAAACAAGGCCCAATTTCGAGTAAAAAAAAATCCTCACAAAAAATAAATTAGATGTTAGTTCAGCTTAAAACATGTTATTCACTTGCCATATGTATGCTTAATGTATGTTAATTCACAGAAACAATACATTCAAAACAAGCTTTCACAAAAACGTATATGCATGCATCCACCCAAGCAGCCTACAGCAGTTTAGTGGCTGTTCATGCTGAAGTGAGTTTTTCAGCCTGAAGGGCATTTAACAGTATTATCATCACTTCAGGTCCAATATCAGTCTTAAAGGCATGTTTTTGAGAGAGAGTGAATATTAGAATTAATACAGTAAATTGTGATTTTTATGTGTTATTTATGTGTATGTGTTTGCTTAACCATTTCCAGACCTCTCCTTGTTGAAGCGCAGTATTGTATTTATACATGTAAATGTATTGCTATTTTTTGTGCTGGTCATCTACAAAATAAGTAACTGTAGCTGAGCAAAATTAGTCTTGTTTTGCAGCATAACCCAATACATCCTTTAGACAGAAGCTAACAAGAAATGCCAGCATATTTTACTTTAATTCTTTTGGTCAGCTCCAGTTGCCATAATGAGACAACAGCATGTGGAGAAAGCTTAATTAAGAAAAACAGTTTTAGAAGTCTTAGAAGACAAATTAATTATTGTGTTTGTGTATGACATATGCACTCGAATGCTTTGGAACACTATTATGGAGTATTTAATCATGGAGTTCATTCCAGTTTTGGCAGAATGTATCAGATCGTTTTAATTTTAATTATAAAATGAACTGTTTTCACTTCACAGTGGATATTGTCTTTATATTTCAAAAAAGAATGAAAGGGGTAGGGTGCTCATAGAGACAATCTCTCCTGAAAGACAGATTGAGGGCTATGAGATGGGTTATGGATGATTCTAACAAATGTACATTATGTAGTCGCTCAATCATTGAGTGCAACATGTTTATGGTGCGTGGCATTTACATTGCACCGATGCTTACTCAGCATGTGCGTGCGACCGTAACCGGTGCCTTTATTTTGATTTATTTCCTCAGACTGGGTGAGAGCTCATTAGTTTCTCGTTACCCAGGTCTCATTACTGCTGGAAAAGTCACCTGAACCTGTCAGCCGGTGACAGACTGCAGGGAGATAGCGCTGCTCTGAAAGAATTCAGCATTAACGCAGGTCTAATAACACAAGAAAGTGCACCAGTCAGGGCACATTATCTGCTCCCTCCTTTTCACTTTGTGCAGCCGGGCTCCCACAGACCAGACCAGACCAGACCAGCACAGGTGCTGGAAGACTGAAAACAAGTGAATAAGACTGGGCTTGACCGAGTCTATTTGTCTATCCCATTTGTTTTTAGCTTTGGTTATTAAAGAACAGTGTGATGCCACACAAGATTGGCTTAAACTAGCACTGTCTCCAGGACTGAATTCTGGAGGACTGAATTAGGTTCAGTTTGTTGCTGTGTCTGCTGTGGGTTGAACTAGATGCAGCCTTTCTGTGTAGTTGCCTTGGTTTTTGCCTGACCTGGAAGCCATATGGATCCTTGTGTTGGTCAGATCAGCTAATATATTCATGAGGCCTGAGACCACACAGCGGGAAAAATCAAAGAAAGAAGGTTTAATTCCACTATTTGGCCACAGTCCTCGTCATGAATTAGTGTACACAGTACAGGTTAGGAAGCCTCCACTATCATGGCTCTTGTGGTTATGCAGGTACTTCAGTAGAGAAGAGTTGGAAAAGGTGCGTGTATTACTTTAAAGTTGTTTGCTCATTGTAGAAGCTCCAGTGTTGTTTGTGTATTAACCTCAGGGAAACATGTGCAGACAAAGACCACCTCTACTTTTATACTTTCATTAGCTGTTTCCTCTCTCTCCGTCTCTCCGTCTCTCTGTCTCTCTCACTCTCTTTCTCTCTCTCTCTCTCTCTGGCAAAAGTTGGTGTGTCTGTAAATCTGCTGACAGCTGGCTCTGTGAGAGGCCCTCAGTGGGGGAGGAATAGAGCGAAGGAAGAGCGAGAAAGAGGAAAAGGGGAAAAAAAGAAAATGAGAAACACTGAGGGATTGAAGATGGGCACTGGACCATGGGGGCTGTTTGTTATCGAAGACCTTGCTGCACCACATGTCTATAAATGCTGCACAGTTGGAAGGAATTCTTAGGAGTCAAGTGTTTGCTAATTGATAATTAAGTTAAATACGTCAGGTGCACGTCTTCTTAAAAACTGCTCTGTTGATCATCAGGGCACTCTCTGTCTCTGCCTGTATATTTCCATGTAGCTCTTGCTTTTTCATTCCTTTTTTCACTCACTCTGTATTGCTGTCTCCCTTCCTTCTTTCCTTTTCTTGCTCTTTCATCTCTCTCTGTCTCTCCTATTTGTTATATCTAATATATCTTCCCTCTCCCTATCTGACTGTTCCTGTCTGCTTTCCTTCTTTCTCTTCCTGTATCTGCCCCACTCCCTATCTCTCCATCCCTCCTTTTCTGTCCTATCATAAACATTTGTAATGGCAATTCGTTCTCTCTTGCTCTCTCCTTTTTTAAGGATAGGAGCTGTCAGTGCTCTGTTGTGTTTGTGATTCTGCTCCAAGCTCTGAATGTGAAGCAGAAAGGAGGAAGCTCATGGTGGGGTTTGGTTCGTGGTTGCATGAGGCGGGAGACTCACTTGGACGTCCTGCCTGAAAGGGGTTCATTGAATCAGTCCGCACTACTTTCACGGCCCCCTCCCTCCCTCTGCCTGTGGATCATTGTCACTGCTGAATGGAGCTTTGACTGGTTCCAGGCGACTGGGCCTGCTCCATAAAGCTCTTCACACACTAATAAATGGGCCTTGCCCCATGGTATTGTGGGTCTATGGACAAACCCCAGGGCATTCTGGGACTACCAGACAAGGGGCTAGTCAGTGAGTAAAGCAACTCAAACAGCAGAAAGTCAGGCCAATGTGAGGAGTCAGTCAGACAGACAAACCATTGCTGTCTGTGTTACAGATGCTCTGGCATGAACTGTGTGTTTTTGTGTTTGCGTTGTAGAGCAAGGAAGAGATTTATCCTGGTGCTTTTTGGATGAGGCCATGGAGTTGATTGGTTTTATAGATCTCAGTTAAAGGTCCTCTGTTGTAGCATGAGAGACATTCAGGAAAGAGTTTATAAGAGGGTTCATACCCTTCAGTCTTCAATCTTTTACGATCTATTGCTGAGCAATATTTCACTGATAGCAGTATATTGAGAGAGGTGCAACATCAACATTGATTTCTAGGTACATCAGTATTGACAAAAATAGCTGAAATGTCTGGGATTGTTTTGAAACGGGCCATGATGCATACTGCGTGTGTGTGTGTGTGTGTGTGTGTGTGTGGTTTACCAGTACCACCTAACACTATTTAAGTAAAAATAGGAAACTGTTCCTGGTCCCATCAAATGTAGCATCCACCAAGGTTTCATTTTAGGGCCTCTTTTATTCTCACTATACATTCTCCTATTTGGCTCTATCTTTGAGAAATAAAGTATCACTGTTATGTGGAAGACAGTTTTTCCTGCCAGTTAGACCTGACAGCACTTGCTCACTGAGGGACCTCGTTAATGGTCTAGACAGCATCAGTTGCTGTGTGGGGAGGAACTTCCTTCACCTTAGTGAAAACAAAATAATTATATGTGGTCGTCCTAGCTCTGTCCTAGCCTAAACAATTAGCTTGGTCCCCTGACCGCACATGTACACAACGTAATCTTGGTGTCTTTTTGGACACTTCTTTGAATTTTAATAAACACATAAGGGCTGTTTTCATCTCATAAGGCCCTGAAAACTGTTATCCATGCTTTTATCACCTCCTGGCTGGATTGACCCATTCCACAGATTCTCAGTTACAATGGTTAAAAATGAGTTTTAACCTGAACTAAGAAGAGAGCACAGTGCTCATCTTTTGGTTCACTTGCACTGGTTATCAGTAAAATAAAGAATTTTCGTTTTTGAATTTTACTTTTTGTATTTAAAGCTCTCAACGGTTAGCTACATATTGTGATCTGATGCTTTCTGCATTTAGAGCGTTCTCACAATTACTCTTCTCACTCCCCCAATCACACCAAAGGTGACCTAACATTTTTTGTTCCACATATGGTCCTGTTATACCATTGACAATTTAAAATCAAATTTAAAGACACATTTTCTCGTAGTTTTGTTTGAGTTTGACCCATGCTTTGTATTAAGCTCATTCTTAATGTAACTTTAAAGTAGTTATTTTCTGAACTGTCCTTGGTTTTACTAATCGCTTCTTGATTTCTTATTACTTTAATTTTAATTGCATCACTTTGTGTATTTGTCTTCTTTCCTCTTATGTGCTGCTCATTTTCTCTATTTTACTTTGGTTATCAAGTTGTTGGTTTTCTATCTGATATTTCTGTATTTGTGCTTATTTTTGTGTGTTTTCTCAGTCTTGCTGTTACATATTTCTTTAATTACTCCTTATGTCTTTTATTCATGTGTACCTGCGTTAGTAATCCATCTGCTTTGACTTAAAAAGCACTTTGGAGCATCTTTATTGTTTTTGAATGTGCTGTATGAGCGACTTGACATCACTGGTGCTACACAGTTATACACACACACTCTTCCATCCTGTGGTTGTCTAATTTTCCCCTGGTTTTCACAGCAGCTCCAAGTCTGTCCTGTATATTTGAAAAATGAATGATGAGTGCACACTGGAGTGCTGATGTTGCATTATCCATGAATCTTACTGTTCCAGAGAAAGTGCCCTAAACTAACTCTGCTTCGCTCTCTCGCTCTCTCTCTCCCTCTTCCCTGCAGGGAGTGCCGCAGCTTCCCTGCGCCAAGGCTTTATACAACTACGATGGCAAGGAGCCGGGCGATCTCAAGTTCAGCAAGGGTGACATCATCATCCTGCGTCGACAGGTGGATGAGAACTGGTACCATGGCGAGGTGGGCGGAGTCCACGGCTTCTTCCCTGCCAGCTTTGTGCAGGTGATCAAACCGCTGCCCCAGCCGCCCCCGCAGTGCAAGGCCCTGTATGACTTTGAGCTGAAAGACAAGGAGGCAGACAAGGACTGCCTTCCCTTCTCAAAGGTGAGTCTGCTCTAGTGGGACAGGGGCGTGCAGTTAAGTACAAACTCACCTTCACACACTGGGACATGCATACACACCTGCCCTGGGCTGTTGGAAGGTGAAAACATTTCACTGGACTCTCCTGAACAACAGTAATGATGATTATCTGTAAATCATGGCGGATATATATGGGGGGGGGAAAAGACACAAAAGCTTGGTGGAGTTTAGTCTGTGGAGCTTAGTCTGTTCGTCTTATGCTAGGATTTTCTAAATAAACAGCAACTTCTGCATAATTGGTTAACAATCGTTGGAACAAATGTGTGGTTTGGCTCAATATTACAAAGTACTTTTGAAGGATAAACAATTACAGCAATAGTGGCATTATAGTTGTTCATTAATAATAATAATGGCTCCCTTAAGATGTTGTTTAAAGTATGAATGAGGCGCTGGATTCAATCTGGAAGTTGTTGGATCTGGATCCAACTTGTTTTGGCACACATCAGGCACTCAGATTTGCAGAATTAACATTATCATTTTGCTGTGCTATTTAAAGATGCACATAGTTATGTAATCCAGACTTTTTTCATTAGTTTCAGGTGCTAAAATAATTAACTTAGAGCTAAATACAGTAATCCCCGATTTTATGCAGATCAGGACTCGCGGATTCAGGCAAACGCGTATAGTTTTACACGGAAATCCCCACAATAACGCAAATATCCTCTGCCTTTTTTGCATATTTGTGGCAATAAATATCTTTTTTTTGGTGAATGTTTTCACACAAGGGGACCTGTTCACCTCCCCGTGGTGTCCCAATACTTTTGTCCCGCGACATTCCGAGTTGCATATCTCGGCGGGGAAAACACTCAGACATTTCAAACTCCAGAGTTCGGTAGATCTCCAGGAGACCTTTCCAACGAGCCCTCATTTGTATTTTTAGCCGGAGCAGATCAGGTTTTATTTATTAATTTTATTTAAATTAAAAGACTGGTTTACCTTGAAAAGAAGTGAATACGGGTTTACCTTTACATTTTCTTTGAGGGTAATGCATTAAACTGAGTTTAAAATGAAATTAAAGTGTTATATATTTGGGGTTTACACTATAAAAATAGGCATTTTTAGGCATTTTTTTAACCAAAACACAACAACGCGGTTTTTCCGCTATACGCAGGTGCTCTTGGAACGTTACCCCCGCGAAAAGCGAGGGATTACTGTAATCCAATAAAATTACAGCATGCATTTGTTGTTGTTGCCCTGATGTTGACATCAGGGATGCCTAACTGGTCCTGGAGGGTCGGTGTCCAGCACTGTGTCCGCCTTCTACAGAAACATACCACCCGTTTCTTGCATGCTGGTTCTACTTTGACACTCCGTTGCAAATAGAGGTCACTTGAAGTCAGAACAGTCCTGTCCTCTTTTCCCTTTAACACACACATCTTTGTTAGTAACTCTTTACATCGGCCTCTGAGTTCTTAGCCGCTGCTTTTGAAATACCCAGGAAACAAAAAGAAATTGGTAAAAAAAAAAACAAAAAAAAACCTCTGTCTCACTAGAAGGGATAGGATTACGAATTCAGGTAATACATAAAGCATTTTATTTCTCCTAATTTATTGTTTAATACCACATAGAGAACACTTTTTTAGCAACTCGGTATGTTTCAGCTAGTGAATTGAATTTCTGTTTTCTGTGTCTTTCTCTTTCACGCAGGACGACATTCTAACAGTGATTCGACGAGTAGACCAGAACTGGGCTGAGGGAATGCTGGGAGATAAGATTGGCATCTTTCCCATATCATATGTGGAGGTGAGAGAGGTTTTACAGGAATCGAATAGATTTTTTGTGCCTTTTAAAAGACAAATGTGAAAAGTGGAAAACAACACCCAAGTTCCAGTCATTTCCTCCTCAGTGAAAAAACAAAACTCATACCCTGTGTTTAATTTGTATGCTAATGACCAATGCTCTCATTGGCTGTCTCAGCTGAGCGGGCTTAGTAGATGGTGTGAACGCTGTGCTGGAGAACTAAACACTGGCTGCAGTACAGAGACCATACATGTCAAGATAGGCAGCATGTATAATGGTATTGTGACAAATTACACAACACAGATCATACATAATTGTGAATACCAGTAAGACTGGTCTATATGATATTTATGGTTATTGTTCCGCAATATGCTTTTCTAGAACATTGAACAGTTGCACGTTTCATTACAAACAGCAAAATTAGTTTTTTGTGCAGTAAAGTGTGTCAAATTTGGATTAAAAGTCATTTGTATTCATGTTTTGGTAGGTTTTTATGTGGCATAACTCACATAAAACAGCTTAAGAGATGTGAGGGGAAAAAACAAATTAATGTTGATTGTTGATTTCTTCAAGTATTACTTTTTTTGCCATATCACCCAGCCCTAAATGAAGATTCTTAATTAAGTTCTTTGTGTTTTCTGTATCTACTATTTTTTTTTTTCTCTCTTCCTTTTATTTGAGGGATTTTTTTGGTGGCTATGCATGATTCAGTTTGATTTACTCATCAAAAAGTAAGCCCCCAGACATTCAGAAGTGTATCTCCATCATCCGCTTCAATCACTGTGAACGCGTCCAATTAGTCAGTCTCTTTTTGAAATCTCTGTGCTCTCAGTAAAGCTCTTTAAGCCTTTTGAACCACAGAGCACTCTAAAAACGGCTCAGTGAAAAGAGATGCACAAAAATCGCCATTACTCTGTTAATAAGTGACGTACAGTCCCAGTGGCTTTGAACAGAACAGCTGGTGAGGCTTTTGATAGAACCGAGACAGAAGCTCATGGCTCCCTACTCCTCTCACACACAAGTGCACATGAATGAACACGCTTATTCGTGTCATCATTATTCTCTTTTCCACATGCATACACATACACGCACATTGTCAGTACTCCCTTATTAATATGCATAACTTTAAAACTGTACAGATACCCTGACACTGCTCTTCAGCAGTGCTACTACTATTCACATACATTACTGGCCTCACTGTTTTGTTTTACAGTTTGAAAGATGAACAGCGAAGTCCCAGATCGTTATAAAGCCGTGTTCATATAAAGTAAATGCAAAAACTGTTGAGTGTTGCAATGGCGATATCACATGCGATAAGTAAGTAAAAACTTTATAGTGTTAATGTTTTTCTGCTTTGGATTTGCTGGTAACATAGACTCCAGATGCGGACTAGTCCATGCAGAAAAAAAAATGAAATGCAATATTTCCATTCCAACATGTCTTTAAAAAAAAAAAAAAAGTAAAAGAATTTACTTAAACAGAGCATTTTAATGCCTCCCATAAAACATTTGAACCATTGAACATTGTTGAAAAAAATCTGAAAATAATTTAAATAATTTTAAATCTTAAATAAATGTAAACATAAATTATAGTAAGTTCTTTACTAGGCGGTGGCCGTAAGGCAGTAGGGCTCCATCTGATTAGCCAAATGTGTTGATATGAAGAGCTTTGGAAAAACACAGTTTATCGCAGTTCAGTCATTCTTTCTTGATATGTATATCGTGCATGTTGATATCGTGATGACGGTAAATTTACGATATATTGTGCAGCCCTAGTTAATGCATTATTTTTAGTAATGGGCTAATCATCAAAATGCCTTCTAGATTATTCGCTTACTCATATAATCCATAGTGATGGCTCCATACGCATGCAGTCATATTGCTCATGTTCCTGCCAAACATAGCTTCTCTTACTTTCTGTGACTGCTTTGCTCTCGTTTTCTCTCACTCACTGATGTGCACACACTCTGGATAGCATCATTAGGTCCTGTCCCGACATTCAAAACTCTGTGCTTCTCTTCTCATCGCAGCATCTCCAACCTGGAGCTTAAAATAACCATCAAAACACTCCAAAATAGCTGCTGTGGCAGGAGCAGGTCTCCAGGAGCACCTCTCTGTTTTGCACGTGTACTGAAAGGGAGAAAAACAGGGTGGCTTTAAGGTCTCGCAAAAGCAATTGCTATTTTCACGACCGCAGGTGTTTTCCATGAACGAGCACTTTTGAGTTCATAGTGTTGGACTCTGGTGACATCAGAAGAGACGTGCGCTCAGAGAGAGAGCACAGAGGAGGAAAAATAGCTTTTTATTTTTGGTCTTGCCTTTGTTTGCTGCTATCATGCACTGTTCCTGTCATTCCCTGTGCGTATTATTGTAGGGTGTTGGAGTGACTAGCATGCTTCTCCACAGTCTGTTTGCACTTAGTTTGTACAAGGACACTGCTAATTGCACAATAATACATGAGGGGCGTTCTGTACTTTGAGATGTTCACACAAGGGTGTTGCCAAAGTGCAATAGATCAGCACGTTCCTGAAGGTATAGCACAACCTCTAGGGTGTCACTGTAGTTATTACCACGTTTTACGATTTAGTTAATCAGATGTTAGAGTTTAAAACGGTGAGACAAAATCAATTTTACACTCTGAAAAGAAAATGAGTTAAGTTGTAGTGCTGCCAAACACTGTCCATAAATGCTGCTAAATAAAGCTTTGTGAATGCCTAGTAAGAAGGCCTGTGCTAGAAACATTGGCATCTTGTCGATTTCAATTTCTATGCAATGTCAGAAGCTCACGATAAATTTAAAAACACTAACTGAAACCTAAACACTAATGTTTTCAAATACTACTCTCTCATTTCTCATTCACTAATTTACTCCTCATTCGTCTCAGCTCGTTTCGGTGTGTTTTGACGTAGGGCAAGTGGCTTCACCGCAATATTTAAGGTGGAACATTGGTGTGTCAGAAACATAAGCGAGGGATCCATTAAAGGAGCTCTGCCACTCTGTAGATGAATCGGTTGAATCTCTTGGGAGTGTTTTGGTTTCATGCTGGTCATTGTAATGATGAGGTGGTGAAAAACCATGAAGACCAAGATGATACAAATGTGTCATCCAGGTAGAGCAGGGGGACACAGTGGCAGGGCAAGTAATCCAAAATCAGCCAAAACAAAAGCCAGAAACCCAAATCAGGAGTGTCAGCAACAACAGTCGAAGGTAATTCAACATACGACTGCTCAGTACACTATGAGCGGCAATACTTCACAAATATACTTTCTACACAGTCCTGTTAGTGCCACAAACAGGAAGGTAAACTTGGTTCTTGTCCATAGCTCCCTCAGCCGCAAGGGGGATGAAGTGCAGCTCAGGTTGTCACATTTGTTACACACAATACTTATCATGTGAAACAGCAAATTAGCAGAGTTACATTCACAATGCTATCAAAAAGTACAGTACAATAATTTAGAGACTGGCAATGCTTTCTCAGACTCCAGGCATTGTGATTCTGTTGTCTTTTCTTAACTTGTGCCTAATGAAACCTGCAGTTATGAAGGACTGACTATACATGCTATAGTGACACTGATCAACTGTGCAGGAACGTAGAATAACAATACTTGGGGACCTTTGACAGGGAGGAAATTCAAATAATAAGGGGATTTTAAAAAGTCAAGAAAAAACAAGTCCATGTAATGCACAGTTAATAATGAGTTATAATGTAAGATTTGGTTTGGTGGGAACGGAACAGCCTGTAGGTAACTCATGTCTTATGCATTCAAGTTCTCAATTTATTCGTGTTTCGTTATATCTACTAGCATGACCTAGTTTAGCTTCAGAGTCTGCTTCTACACTGGGACCTGTAGGTGAACTCAACTGAGTGAAAGGTTCTGTTTGTACCTTCTGATTGGCTGAGTATGGGTGTAGAGCTGTCTGCCCAGGGGTGGGCAAGACATTGGGGGGGTGTAGTAAGAAGGTTCTGTCATTAGCTAAAGCTTTTATGCTCCTATTCCTTTGATTTCTGTTTCACATGAAAGTAACTGTCACCTACAGTTTCAGTTCACATCCTGTGCACCAGGCTGTAGCACCTTTTTTCCTCCATCTCTCGCTCTCTCTCTCTCTCGCGCTCTCTCTCTCGCGCTCTCTCTCTCGCGCTCTCTCTCTCTCGCGCTCTCTCTCTCTCGCGCTCTCTCTCTCTCGCTCGCTCTCTCTCGCTCGCTCGCTCTCTCTCGCTCTCTCTCTCTCTCGCTCTCTCTCTCTCGCTCTCTCTCTCTCTCTCTCGCTCTCTCTCTCTCTCT
>JBBPCY010000156.1:17671461-17687829 GCA_037974405.1 Brachyalestes nurse | reverse complement strand
CTCTCTCTCTCTCTCTCTCTCTCTCTCTCTCTCTCTCTCGCGCTCTCTCTCTCTCTCTCTCTCTCTCTCTCTCTCTCGCTCTCTCGCTCTCTCTCTCCTGTAAAGCCTCTCAGCCTTTCTCCTTCTTAGTCACAGTCTTTTTCATTTTCACTTCTGAGCTCTCTTTGTGTTTATGTTCTTTCTATTGTTCTGTGGAATTGCTTCTGAGTGACAGTAATATGTGGCTGATTCTCTCCTTCACTTTCCTCTCGTTCCCTTGCTCCCTTCCCTGGTCTGATCCCATCATTATTTTATCTGCTTCTTAGTTCATCTTTGCATTTTGAAACTTTTTTTTTTACACAAAAAATGGATGTATTTTTTATCTTTAATCATTAGAGGGTTTGAGTTATTATTAATTTTGTTTAAAGTTTTAATAGGGCTGGTACAAATACCACTTTGAGGTGTTGAATTCTTTGTTTCCAAAGGAGCATCTGAATCATTCTCAGCACCACTCCTATAATTCTGATTAGCCATTATGTTAATATTATCTCTTTTTACAAAAAAATTAATTATGTTGTAAGTTAATGTTCTGTCAGGCACAAAACTCAAACTGTTTTTTTGCTTACTCAAACGGCAGCAATGACACAGAAGTAACTTCAAGATTTAAGTCTCTTAGAATCTTTGATTAGCGGCACATTTTCATCATCAGTAGCTGGCTCATCAAATAAAGAGCCAAGTTCCTTATCTATTGCTAACTTAGTGCCCTAATTTCATTGCTAGCGTTATCTGTTCCACCTTAAATGGTGCAGCAGTCAACACTTGATGTTGCATTGTTTAAGGTGGGACCAGATATAAGAAGTGACATAGCAAGTGACTTTAATGTTTTAAACTACATTTGTAGATTTAGTTGTTCACTGTCCTGCCATTTGTTTACCTAAACGATTGACTGAGCTCAACTCTCTCAGTCGAGCACTCAGGGTTTAACAGTCAAAATAATATTAATAATGTGAATTTTGGCTGTTTGTCTTTATTTAAAACCACTTGCCATTTTAATATCTTTCATGTGCTTCAGTCTTTCAGAGACAAACTTTGGCTGGTGAAAACAGTGACTAACCTGTTTCTCTCAATCCCTTTCTCTCTCAGTTTAACACAGCAGCACGGCACCTCATTGAGCTGGACAAGGTGCCAGATGGCAGCAGTGATTCAGGTGAGGGACCCTCCTCTTCTGCCTCGGGCCCCCAGGCCAACGGCTCACACAAGGCTGTAGGCGAGAAGAAGAACAGTAAGAAACGACACTCGTTTACTTCCCTGACCATGTCCCACAAGCCATGCCTGGCCCCACCACCTCAGAGACACTCCATGGAGATCAGTGGCCCTGTGCTCATCAGCTCCTCCAACCCAACGGCAGCAGCCCGCATCGGAGAGCTCAGTGGAGGACTGTCCTCCAGTGCCCCTTCCCAGGTGAGAGATGGGGAAACAGGGTTGGGGTGAGGAGAGGAATTCACATTTGAATGAATAATGCAACTCTTTAAGTGTTGCCTTTGAAAAATTAAGTATGGATAAAAGTGAGGTAAGTGTGACTATACCCGAGTGACAGAGAGAATGTAATGAAGGCAGTGCATGCCTTCTGAGTCGAAAGTCATGCTCTGATGTGCTTAACTATGCCACGGTCTGTTCTGGCCTGTTTTTTTTGTCTTTAATTAGTGCCCCTCCCCCATTCTGCACATATGTCTCTCACTCCCTTATTCTGCAGTTTTTGTGTGTGAGAGAGAGAGAGCCTCCCCTCTACTCTTTCCCAGAGGTTACTACAGGATGACGGTCACTTACAGCTGTTCCACTGCTTGCCTCATAATGTGGATGTCAGGAAGCAAATTTGATGAGCCAGTGGAAGTCACTTTGTGTGGCATCCTATAATCTTGCTATATGACACTTCTAGAAGCAGACTTTGTTCCCAACACTGACAAGAACAAATAGAAAACAGCACCTGCACAGAAGACAGTTGGAGTTTTTGAGGTGGTTTGCTAGTAGTAAAGATTGTTAGCGGATCCCAGTCCTAATTCAGCTCTTTGTGAGGATGGTTGGTGTAATGGAATGAGGAAGCATGTGTGGACTGTTCATCTTTTTTAGTAGAGAACAACAGTACCTTCATAATGAGAAATCTGATGCTGCTCATGCTGTGGAGATGTTGGATAAGCATCAAGCTAGATTTTGTGCCCTTCTGCTAGCCTACTTTCAGGCAAAAGAAGTAAAATAACAGAAGAAAAGTTTTTTGAATTATTTTTTAATTTTGAGTGTTTCTCAAGTCTACAGAGAGCTCAGTTTGGAAATCAGGTTATTTATGCAAGTGTTACAGGTGAAGTTCAGTTTCACCGCACAAGCTAAGTGTCTAATTCCTTTTTTTTTTCAATCATGCTCTGTATGTTAATAGATGGCATGACTCAATTTCATTTGTATAAAGCCGGCCTCTTTGTTTGTTGTGGCTGTATCTATGGCTATAATTAGATTCATTTTTTTTAGTTCCCCAGATGCTGTTTTTTGTTTTTGTCTTTTCACGATGCCGGAGTAAAAATATTCTGCCTGAGCATGAGTCTCCGAGCATGACTCGCTAGCCTGAGGCACTCTGCTCTGATCTCTAGCTCTCTCTGTTTCTGTGCTTTTCTTTTTCTCCCCCTGTCTGTTTCTATCCCCCTCTTTTTTTTATTCCTTGATTGCTTTTTTCCTCTCTCTCTATCTCACATCCTGCGATCCCTGCATTTTCTTTCCCCTCTCCCCCTCCCCCTCCACCCCACATGCTTTTTTTTTCTTTTGCTGACAGTCTAACCCATTCCCAGAGCTCCACTGTAATTAATTCAATTTTATCAGTGTTACTGCTTTATGTCGTCTGACAGACGCCTGTCGTCTCCCGGCTGGTGCCAGCCGCGAACTCCCTGAAACGAAGCCTGGAGCTGGTGCAGCATAGCATGCCTCCAACACATTTTACACAATGATGCACTTCTCTTTTTGTTTTTCAAATAAAATATATGTGAAGTAGTAGGTGCTTACAGTCACGCATCCCCTCCCATCCCCCCTCAGCCATCCCCATTATATGAGAGGGTATAATCAAGTCATTTTAACATTCCTGTGTAGTCGTTACAGTCCTAATTATTAACCACGCTCTCCGAATACCGCAATACCACGAAAGCCTGTTCATGCCTGTAAAATAACCACCCACCTTGTGGTCCTCCCGGTGCCCTCTGTTACACTTTTTTAATTTGAGGTTACACAGTTACATTATATAGCTAATAAAATGTATATATTAACTGAATCTTCATCTTCGCTTTTGGTGTGTAGCTTGTTTTTCTTATGCACTGTAGCACCAGTGAAAGGCTGGCAGGGGTGGTATCAAGATGAAAGAGGATAGAGGAAAACCTGGAAGGAGAGGTTTAAAACAAAAAGAATGGGCTGGTTCAAGCAGAAGGTGAGAGAAAGGGACAGAAAAGGAGAGAGAGAGGCACAATGACCAGTGGAAAGCTCAAGAAATACTGGTATGATGAATAACCAATATATTGTCTCGTAATGGTAAGGTCAAAAAAACGGCAAACCACATACATACTACCTTCAAGACAAATTATACATAAACCTTAACTGCTTAAATCTTACAAGCTCTGCAAAACATTTCAGCCAAATTTCACATGGATTTCAGAGCTGACTGTGCCGTGTTAAATGTTTAACCAGAGCCAGCTTGTTTAACCAGAGCCAGCTTGTAAGAATGAATTAAAATCAGGCTGACCAATCAGAGCTCTGTTGTATTAGCTGCCGTCCATACAAATGGTGGCCATACAGCGCACCTTGCTCATGGCAGAGCTCAAAAGCTTGACAATCAACACACTGACTAGAAATATGCAGAGGTGATAGAAAATAGAGGATTAGAACTGAAAGGCTTGGAATGACCGAGTACCTAAGCACAGCACAGTTATTATATCATGCCTAGCGTCTTTGTAAAGGGATGTAACGTTTAGTTCACAGAATGATAAAAAACAAACTGGATTTGGTGTGAAGATTCCACTGCATTCCACTTGGTGTGAAAATGTCTTAACTCTTGAGCACGAAAAGCTACTTGCTACAGCAAACCGTGAAGTATTATTGTAGAGACCAGCCAAATGAGTGCAAAGTAGAATTGAAGAGAAGTGTTCAGAGGAGGGTGGAGAAACACTAGGAGAGGTTGCCTTGGGTGAGTGTCTACAGTGGCAACTTTAACACTGCCTTCTCCCAGTCATGCACAATTCATTACACATAATGACTTTAGCAGCTCTAGCCCTTCTATATGCAAGCAAGCGGAGATAATTTCAGGACCAGGGCTAATTTTGGACTGGAAGAGGATGAACAAGAACCATGAAGACATGCATGATCGATGTGTCCCTTGAGCAGCCATACAATATGCAGAATCACTCCGAAATTACTTCCTGTGATCTGAGAGAGTAAGAACAGGAAATTAGAAGGAACTTGAAAGTGAATAGTGGATGTTATTGTTTCTGCAGATTTATAGCTTCTGTCCCAAGTGATGGCTATTTTTGGAGTCTGTGTGAACCTAGCTCAAATTTGCATTAAAATGTACTATACATTTCAAGTGAGACTCAGTGTGAAGCATTGCATCCTTATACTGGATCCTCCTTTTTGGTCTTTAATCTTTTTACAATCCTTTTTGGAGTGTAAGGACGTGTTACTCACTTCTAACCATTTTTTATCATAACACTCTGTATGTGAAATTGTGATGTAGTTAGCCAAGTTTAAAACCTTTACTAAAGTGTAGGTAGCATTTGTGCTTAAAAGAACCCATTTTGCCCATTATTAGTACTAGATAATAAAGATTTCTGCTTTTCTTTGACTTTTTGTGATGCTGTACTAATAAAAATATATCTAGAATCATCTGTGAGGAAAAAATTCTGGCTGTACTAATATGGTTCGCCTCATAGGAGTCCCAACACGTAGCGTCCAGTAGACAGTAATTAGCTCCACTAGGCCTCTTGAGCAGCTTCAGAGGGGCAGGCGTTAGAACGTCATGTGGCTTTACTGCTGCAAAAGATATGTTCTGATTGGTTGTGACATTTTCAGGTCACCTCTGTTGGTCATGTTGAGTTGCTGAAGTGGATTGTTCTTATTCATGGAGAAAAAAAACACATCTGCACCCTTACACACGCTGCCAAACTAACATAGTGGCAAAAATGAGCGATGACAGACATGTCTCTTTAGATTGAGTTCTGTTTTTCTTAACTGATCTGGTGTAGGCTTGTCTTTTTAAATCATGTCCTCCCTTTCCCAGGTTTGTAGCGGTTTGTATCGTACCCTTTACTTTTCAAGAACACTCTACTGTAAGTCTTGGGTGTGCCTGCTTGTCTCTTATGTGTCTATGCTTCTTGTCTAATTGTAATTATGTCTGTCTCTCCTGCCTGTTTCTAATAGGTTCACATTTGCACGACAGGACTCATTGTCACTCCTCCACCGAGCAGCCCCGTAACTACGGCGACAGTCTTCACCTTTCCTCCAGAGACCAGCTACGCTTCAATCCCAGTGGTCAGTCTAACAGTAAGACTTGACTCATGTTTCTAAGTTCTCAGAACAAGTGTGTGATTTAGCATTTAACTTTGCCTTTAACATCGCAATGTGTATAGATCCCTTCATGATGCAAAACTGTTCTTAGGTCTGTGGGCCTTTAGTGTGTGTCTTTGTAATCGGCATCTTTCACACACAATCTACTGTAACTTGTTTCTGGTGGCCGTTCAGCGGTTTATTTGACTGTGAATTTTGTCTGTGAACACAAAACATTGGGCTTTGTGGTTCAGAACTGAGTTTTACATTATGTTTTTGCTCAGATGGTTACTCTTGCCTGTGGGCAAACTAATAATCTCTGTTAAAGCGCCAGCGGGTGCGCGCACACACCCATGTGATCAAGCTGAAATGGCAAGAGGGCAGTGTACCATCTGATTGTAAGCCCTCCCTCCCCTCTTGGTGCTTAGTGAAAATGACTACTCTGGTGGCCTCAGGGCACACACTAATGTTTGTCAATGATAGATGCATCTGCAACAGCATTTTTCTGTGTGTTGGCTTTGTTGTATTTTGCTTTGTTTTGAGTGATCTGTCTCAGTAATGGTGACTTTAAAATAAATTGGATACTTGTGTGTGAACATTTGAATGCATGAATCACTGCATACCCTTTAAAGACATTTAAATATTGCAAGGGGAGTTATATATCTCATTTGCAAGAGAGTGCTATATCTGAACCCAGCCTGTAATATTTTTTTGTATTCAGTCTTTGATGAGTCACTGAGTGCACTGGGTTTTCTGAGTACTGTTACCTTAATAGATCTAAGTGCTTTGTTTTGGGAAATGGACATTTGTGTTTATTCTTGGTTTATTTATTTATTTATTCATTTATTTATTTATTCATTTATTACTCTTTCAGGATGCTTTGCCTCCTCCTCCACCACCTCCCCCGCAGTCCTCTAGTGTGGGGGCTGCCTCCTCTTTGGCTGCAGGACAGAGACCTTCCCCTACAGCGAGTGACCAGAGTAGCCGGCAGAGACCGACAGTGTGAGTGTTAAAACAACACGGAGAGCCAAGAGCTGAGATTGTGTGTGCACAATTACGATTGTGCATGTTTCTGTTCAGGGTGTGTGTGTGTGTTTTCACCTTTAACTGACCTCCCTGGTGTTACTGAATGACATTTGAGCATGACTGAGTACAGGTTAGAGGTCAGAACCTGGGGGGAAACTTTGCTATCTCTGGAGTTTTGCATCAAGTCTGGTC
This sequence comes from Brachyalestes nurse, assembly GCA_037974405.1. Taxonomy (NCBI): domain Eukaryota; kingdom Metazoa; phylum Chordata; class Actinopteri; order Characiformes; family Alestidae; genus Brachyalestes; species Brachyalestes nurse. Next base: position 17,681,067 of record JBBPCY010000156.1, on the reverse strand, counting down.
TGGAGCCCAGCCCCTGACCTTTTGCTGCTTACCTCATCAAAAGTCTCACCAAACACACCTGGTTATTGTCAGATACATCTGTAATTATGTCACTGTGTATGTCGTTGTTTTAAAATTGGAGCATGTATTTATAACCTAAATAGTGTCATTTTAAAAACTGTCATTTTTGTTGGTCCTTGCATATGTGCCGTGTTTTTGTTATTGAAGTCCTCACCCGAATAGTGATAGAATGTTGTTTGTGTGTTTTTACTCTTGCATCTCAGGTATGTGGCAATGTTCCCGTACACTCCCCGTAAGGAGGATGAGCTGGAGCTGAGGAAAGGTGAGATGTTCCTAGTGCTGGAGCGCTGTCAGGATGGCTGGTTTAAAGGAACATCTATGCACACAGGCAAGATCGGAGTGTTTCCTGGCAACTACATGAGTCCTGTCAGCAGGTATGGGACAAACATGCATTCACACATTTGCATTCAACTCACACTTTGATCTCATGAAAGCAAAGATCCATTGCACTAGGGCCTTGCTTGCAGCCTCCATTTTTTTTGTTGCTTGTTTTTGCATTGGCTTTTCCCAGTATTTCCAGTTTTTTATGGTCCTTTAAAAATAATTATTTTATATCATTTAGAGAATCCTCTCTAATTCTGTATTTATTCTCTTTCCCATCAAGACAAAGTCCTTCAAAGGAGAAGTTACTTGACCGTCATCTGTAAAGTTACATTGCTCTGTTGTACAAGGCGTAAAAGTAAACATGGTGGAGATTCATACATAAGTTTACAGAAGACCAAGTTAGTTTATGTTCACAAATAATACTTTTATTTTTGGGTCCACCGCGTAAGATTTAAAAACAGTTTTCGCCCACCTTTTATGAAAAATGTTCAGGATCTACTTTCCCTTTGCTTTAGCTGAAATGATAGTTGGCAGATTTATTTGCAGTATCCATTGGTTCTAGCACAAAAGATGCTCAGTGCTCATTCCCCCCCCCCCCTCAAAGTCCACTGTGCCTTTAAGACTGATATATATAAATGACTCCCGTGTTCTGACTGGCTCCCCTGCATTGTGCCTCATTTGAAAAAGCAGTCCAAGCTGAAAGACTCCTAATAACTTCGTCATGAATGGGCAGAATTAGACTGCTGTAGGCTGAATAGACAACTGCATGTTTTGATTTACATGACACCATACACGCACCTAATTCCAAACGATATGTTTGTGCAGTTTAGTTTCCATAAATGGACTGTATTGACTGGGGACTCTCCCTCCCTGCTATCTACGCACAATATTTAATGCATTAATTACCATAAATATTTGAAGTGCTTTATGCATTCAACAGATCGGCTCATAATGCGTTCAGTGCTTTTGGCCGTGAATCTCATGTCCATCAAACACATGCTGAATGAAATAATGACTAGCCTACCATTCTAGCTCCTAGCGCCGAGAAATATAAATTTTAATAAGACCAAGTTTGGGCTGTTTTCTTACTTTACAATAACAATTACTATCCATATACTTTGTATGCTCACATTAGCACTGCTGCAATGACAGTAAGTAAATGATCAGCAATTACAGAAGTCATTGACTGTTCTGATTTGAAAAATATTTTGTTTGTTTTCTAGGACGGCTGCAAGCAGCAGTCAGCCCAAAGTGCCCCTGACGCTGTGCTCACAGGCTGGACGAGGTGTCACCATAGTTAGCCCCTCTTCTGCTCAGCTCGGAGCTTCCCTGGGCAACATAGATCCGAGTAAGCCCCTCCCAATTTGTACAGGTCCTGTTCCTTCAAGCCCTCTCCCAGCTGCTATAGTGACAGCTGCTCACGTGCCCCCTGGCCAGCACCCCAAAGTGCTGATGCACGTGACGTCACAGATGACGGTTAATCAGGCCCGGAATGCTGTTAGAACAGGTACGATTCCCCCTTAATCATATACGCGTCTCGGACAGCAAGCATTGGTGCTTTTTAGATAGATCTATATCTATATATTTCTGTCTACTCTTATGCATTTTGTGTCCATTTTTGTGTAATTACTATGAGTTAACAATATATTTTTAATATCAGTTGTTTTCGTTAACTACAATTTCAAATTTTCTGTCCTCTCTTTAGCTGTCTGTCACAATCAGGACCGCCCAACTGCAGCTGTAACACCAATCCAATCACAAAATCCTATGGCTTTCCTGCCTCACCTGGCTGTGTGTCCACAACAGTCAGCTGGGCCTAGTTCTGGCTCCACCTCTAGCCCTGCCTCGAACAGAATGGGTGTGGCTATGGGCTGTGCTGCCGCCTCCCTTACCCCACCCAATGTCTGTGCTGCTTCTCTGGAGGTCGATGCCATGAGACCCTCAACCATGGTGGCACTTCCAGTTGCCCCTGGTAATGCCAAGCCCCTCGGTGCCACAGCAACAAATCAGACTGCTGCTTGTAGAATGGATAAGGACTGCAAGGTGAGGCAATGCTGTTACATCCAAAAGTGTTAAAACGGAACCTGCACATAAAGCTAAAGCAAACAGTGACACCAGTTCCAAGTATTATTACAGGACACATTAGCTTTGTGTGTGAAAAGTGGTGCATTAAACTTAAAACCAAGTTTGACTGTGATCTGTTTCCTCATTCTAGTTCCAGTCTTGAAGACTAGTTTCTTCAGTGTTCTTCAGTTCTTCAGTAACTTAATAACTTCAATGAATGTCTCAATTGAGTATATTAATAATTAAGTCATATAGCAGTTATTTTGACAATCAGGTAATTAAATGCACACTCATACATTCATTTGTTAGATCCTGCTAGTGTAGGTTACATTTCTTTGAGTGATTTGAGTGCTAATAGCTTTTTCTTGGGGAGGTTTTACTGACCTGTTATCATGTAAATTGCAAACAAAACCATTTAGCTTATTAGTAACTGATTTTTATCAAATAATGAGGACAGTTCTGCTTGAATCTGAGCAAATATCACAAAAAAATTCAATGTAATGAGTATCCAGAAACCTAGACTCACTGATGGTGAACTGAGACCGCCTCACAGTATGGAGGATCTGCTGGTCGAGAATGCATTAAAAAGTTAAAATGCTGAACCTGTCACTTGAGAATATGAATTGAGCTACTCCCAGTAAAGCCAATATTCCCCTATGACAACACATTTTGTCTTTTGTAGATTTATCTCTTAACTGGCATTCTGGATAGCTTGGAGGACATTTTGAGACACACACACACACACACACACCCAGGGTTGTTCCAAGATTGGTTAAGTCGTATCTCGGCCTATAGTGTTATCCAGGACCCTCCTGCAAGCCAGTGATTTCCCAGGGTAGTACGTTTCCAAAAATCAATGTAATACACTTGGAAGTTTCCATTTTATTTTCATTTTTCTTTTCTTGAGAACAGAGATGTCTGCATAATTCACATTTTTCACCAGGCAGTACCTCCCAGGGAATGCTTTTGGCACTTGCATTAGAGAATCCAAAATTGACTGTCTGGCTGGACCCTCCAGCTGTGGGCACAGACAGATGGTTTTGAAGAGTTCTATAAAGGTCTCCCACAAATTTATACTAACAATGTAATTTACACACAGATGAGTATTCTGCCTGCCCATCATAGCTCTGGAAATTGAGTTAGAGAATTTTAGACAGGATGAGCAGTTGCATGGAGATAGAAAGAAAGGCCGGGACATCTTTAAAGAGAAGGATGGAACCTGAATTGGTATGATAAACTCTACAGATGTGTCTGTTCACGCTAGTCTGTATGGCTTACCAGTTAGCCCCTTTAATTTCGGAATTGCAGGTTGAAAGTGCAATTTTCAAATTGCAAGAGATGCAATTTTAATTATAATCCACATTGTTGTCTTATGTTTGTAGGTAAAATTAGCCTAATAACGCAGAGCAGTCTGGGTTTTTTTGGAAACGTGACATCAGTTCTCTCATGTTTTTCAGAGGGAGAAGAAAGGTCTCTTGAAACTGCTGTCTAACAAAAAGAAGCTCCGCCCCTCGCCCCCATCCTCCCCGACGCTGGAGGCGGAGCAGGCAGCTGCTGTGGACATGGCACAGGGTGCCATGGGGACTGAAATGTCCCTGCCCGTCTCTGCAGTGCTTGCTGGTGGCAGCCAAGCTAGAACTGGGTCCTGTCCAGTGGAGTCTGAGATGCCCGTGCCCTGTTCATCATCTTCAAACACTGACATGGCACAACGCAGGAGTGGTTCGCAGGACCCTGTCCCCATTGCACCGCCACCACGGCAACCATGCTCCTCCCTCCTCTCCATGCAGCATGACGGCCGGCCAATTGTGTGTGAAAGGTACGGTAACACCAACCCAGTACTCTACAGTAACAAAGTCAGAGGTGATGTGGTAGATTATAAATCCACTACCAGTGAAATTGCTTGTCTTGGGTAAAACAGTTGATGTCGAAAGGAGTATCCAAAAATTTGATAATTGGACACTGGATGAACAAAAGAAATACTTATATGCATGTACATGTACCATGATGAAAACAAAGTCTTCTAGTCGCTCCTTTACATCCAATATAAGCAACCTGAATATATGTGGCTTTTTTTAATCTAAAAATGTTCAGTAATGGAAGTAGCTAGCTAACTAAATAAAAACTAAATACCTAAGACTTTTTTGTGTTGTTACAAGCAAATGGCTAGACTTCTTGCCTGTACTTAGTAAATGTCTTCCATTGCCACCACCGTACTGAGGGATTTATTGAGGTGTTTGCTGCTTATAACAGATTGGCGTAATCATTTGATCAAAAACATTTTAAATGTTATATCAAAATGGTTTTATTTAGATTTTTTTTTGTTTAGCATTGAATCATTAACCCCAGAAACTGTGTGATGTTGGCAGATACCGTGTGGTGGTGTCGTACCCTCCGCAGAGCGAGGCAGAGCTGGAGCTGAAGGAGGGAGACATCGTGTTTGTGCACAAGAAGCGAGAGGACGGCTGGTTCAAAGGAACACTTCAGAGGAACGGTCGGACTGGCCTCTTCCCTGGCAGCTTCGTCGACAGCATCTGACCTCTGCAAACACGCTTGTTATCAGGTTAATAGCTGCAGCAATCTGCACTGTTGCCTAGAAAGTACCTGGCGAACAAGTGATGGGCAGAACAGAAAAGGACTTCATCCGACAGCATTCACATGTGGGTTGATATAAGCACAAGTCATCCCTGGTGTTCTCGCATTCTGGACCCGCCAAGGCTATCACAGTCTCTTGGAGCTGAACACAGTACATGCAGCTTACACAAAGACCCTCAACACTGGCCCCCACGATGGGCCAATCAGCACATATTCAAGCACATAAACGAAACCTTTTATTCTGCGCAGACATCATGACGGAGCTGGCTTAGCCTTTAGCCTTTAGCACCAGATTCAGAGAATAGTAGCGATAGTCATGTGATGATTTGTTAATTTATGTATCTGTAATGTTTCAGAAAGGTTTAAATGTGTGCCTTGTACTGTCTCTCACTTTATTGTATATAAACAAACAAAGTTGATCTATGAGTCACAAAAATAGTATGAACTGAGATAGGCTGGAAAATATGAATTTAACTTATTTTTTTTAATTTACTTTGAGTTGTATGTTATTGATGGATGACTGATGTGGGTGGAGCTGTGTCAACTGAAGCAAAGGTTGATTGGATGCCCCAGATGTGTGTTATCGATGCACTGCTTGGCCACTGGTAGAGGCCTCACTGTTCGTCCCTTGCTTCAACAGTATGGATGATGGATGTCGTTGCCCTGTTAAACTACTGTAGATCACCTTAGTTTTAGAGAGAGACTTCCCGATTTACTACTGAATATTAGAAACAGCATACTGACACCTAGCAGTTAACATCATTACGGAAAGCATGCGCTCAGAATACCTGATGGGATTCGATCATATAATTGGCACGTATTAGTCAAACAGGACAAATGAAGAAATTGACTGGGAACCAATCAGTGACTGCCTGTGTGGTTTGGTTCAGTTCGTTCAGTTGTTTGTTGGAGTGTGGCTGAGGATGTTCGCAAGCAAGTGTGATTGACTCCTACATGATGACTGATTGTATCACATATCGCTCTGCAGTGCCTGGATGAGAAAGGACAGGCACATTGTAATGATTCTGCTGTAGTTATTTTTAACCAGTAAGGGGTTTTAGGGATAGTAGAGTTAACGTTTGTAGTCGTTTGGTAAGTAAGAAAATATGTTCCGTAGAAAGCATCTGAGCGGTGGTGGCATACATTTATCACTCAAATTATACTTTATTGTATTCCTGTATCACTCTAAAAAATATGATAGCTGCTGACTCCCTTTTGTTATCACGTTACATTATTACGACAGCTCATCGTGATGATCATGAGAGCACACCGATAGAAACCATGTACGTTACAGAGATACAGGCACAAACAAGACTTGTGATCACACATTTGACTCCTGTGTCTAGTTTTGTTGTTTGTTCCTCATAATGACCCGATTTAATATATTGCACTATACCCAACATACAGTGCAACAGATCACCTTCAGCCTCTCACTTTCGAACATTTCCAGTTTAAGACAAAATCTGAAACGCTGGTTTGCACATGCACAGAAAAAAAGGCAGAGGCGAGTTGCATTGTTTCATAGTATTGTGTGAATTGCCCAGATGAGGATGAGTCCTATAGACCAGCAGCCAAATTGACATTTTTTAGCAATTAACATTTATTAGCAATTCCAGAAAGTCCTGGTTCAGTATAGTAGCTTTCATTATGTTCCTCTTGTGGTGTGGTCTCTTTTGGTGGGATTTACTGTTTGTCAGTACAGTGTGTAAGACTTGAAAAAAGGCTGTGTGTGTGTTGTTGGTTGGTGTAGGAAATTCCCTGATTTTCTTCTTGTCTGATTTTGATTTTTAACCATGAATAGTTCAGTGCATTTCATACTCAGAAGATCCAAACCTGCCTATTGCACAAATTTGTAGTTTTCCTCTGTTTCTGTTGTGTACATTTAAATGTGTTAGGCTGGCCTGAATAACTGTACTACTCGAGTATTCGTTCATTACATTGGTATTGGTTTCTATATTAAGCATTCTGTCTTCAAGCTACAAAATCTGTAGCCTAAAATACATTTCATCATCTAAGGCCTTCAAAAAGGATGGGTACTGTTATTATGTTTGGAAAACTCAAATCTCACTGAAATCCTGCTGGGATAAATAAAATGCTAATTCTAGTCTGTAAGATAAAAAACCCGTATTTGGATAAAGGTTTCAGTCACTGTTTCTATAATTTGGTGTGCGAGCAGACATATAAATGTTGCGCCTGCTGGATATATGTTGAATTGCAGTGTCAAAAAAGTCCTTATGACTATTATTTTTCAAAAACCAACAGACCTAAAATGCTAACTGGGCCAGCCATAGTAACGAGTGATTGATGTAAAGGCTGACGGAAAGTTAGTTGCCATGATCATCTTTTTAAAGAGGACTAAATAAACATGTTGCGACCTAAATCGAAAAGTCTTAGAAGTCTTCCGACCAAAACAGTTTCTACTAAGAAACTGTCCTATCTTTTGCTCTTGGAAACACTCCGTTTGTCTAATCTGCAGTGTTTGGCCTCTGTTGTGTAGAACTGCAGAAGAGTATGTGTCCCCGTTAACATTTTATATTTTCAAACGGTAGTTTAGTTGAGGGCAGTACAATAAAAGCGATGATGAAACATTGTTTACAAGCTTTCGTGTCTCAGAGATTATGGTGTAATGGGGACCTTCACAGGACGGTTAACTGGCTATTTTTCTGCCTAATGTGAGATTGGAAGGCTGGGAGACGTGGTAAAAGTGCTATAAAACACTGATCACTCCTAGGGGAAGCTCAAGTGCCTATGCTGAGTTGACTTCACCCTTGTTCATCTTGGCATTGTTTTGTGCACCTAGTGCATTTTTATTGCTGTTAGGTTTTCCTGTTATTGCCTGTGAGAAGTTGTCAGGTGTGTGTGTGTGTGTGTGTGTGTGTGTGTGTGTGTGTGTGTGAGAAAACAGTGCTCTGACACTCAAAACGCTCTCAGATTCGTTAGTGACTCACGTCTCCATTCACTCATGCAGCTGCAGTTTAACTATCAGTTCCACACAGCCCTTAATTATCTGTATGGATGTTCACACTCAGTATGTTTTTTTTCCTTTCCTTTTTTTTTTTTAATAAAAACTGTTAGCAAGTCCCATGACTGACCAAACTGCTCCGAAGGAATGCTAGTGTATTCACTGTACTGTCATACCTTGTTGGAGAGTAAGTACTAAAGCTGATTTAGTGGGACGCACTCTTATTTGCCAAGGTGACTTACTTGATGTTCTTTTTTTGTTTTTGAATTGGTTAAAGTAGTTGGTCTATTGTATGTCTGGTAATGGAAGTTGGTATCCACATATGTAACACTAAACATTGGAAGAAATACCCTTTTTTTGTAATGTGCATAACGGTAATAAAAGATAATGGTTTCCAAATATTACTGAGCAGGGTGACTTTTTTTTGGAGCTGTGTCTAATGTTAAAGAGAGACTAGGAAAACTCATTTCTGATGTCATTTGAGGGTTGGGGGCTGTTTAGGAGAAGCTTTAGTGATGCATGGATATTGACACGCTTTTGCTGCCTTTTTTTGTTTCCTTTTTTTTACATTTTTGTTTATTTTTTTGCAGAATGAAGCCAGATGGCTAACATTACCGCTAAGACGTTAGAAAACACATTTTAAACAGCCCACCCCCAAAAACTGACCCCAAAGGAGCTACAGTTTTCAAAGGTTCCTCCTACTTACATCAAAAGTCTGGCTGGAGTGCCCTTTTTTTTTTTTTTTTTTTTTTTTTTTTTTTTTTGTAAAAACTGTATGTGAGATTTTTGTTTGTGCTTAAAAACGAACCTGGGGTAAATATTAAATCGGTGTGCAACCAACAGCTGTTACTGTGGCTTGCACTGTTGTCAGTGTCTTGCCTGTAAGTATGCTGGGAAAAACTGTAAGGCTACAAACTAGTTAGGGTTTTATTTCGGATAGCAGTGAGTTGGATCACTTAGAATAGTTATTAGTATGGTATAATAGTATAGTGCAGTGAAGATGAACCTAATCTGAATTTAAGAAAGTTGTGCAAGTTCATTATATTTTTAAAGGAACAGCAAACCCAGTGGTTTATAACTGATGCTGAAGCAGCTGTCAGGCTTTTTTACAGGGAAATGTAATAAACTTTTTGTTTGTAGTGACTAATTAGATGCTACAGATGCAGCTGAACAGAGATTGGGTTGAAAAGTGCTGAAGTGCTCTTTTAGCCAATTGCAGTGTATTAATGCTCTTAAGTGTCCCCGGCGAACTTGACAGCTTTAGCTTAAGTTGTCACTATAAGTGATTGTGATCCACTGGTGGGTTGGGAATCCAGATCAATATAGTTTTTCACTTACAGATGACCCAGATGCGCTATTCTAAATAATCAGTTAACAATCAGGTGGTTTAATTCCTACATCCTTCAGGTCCTGCGAAGGCACCAGTGATCGTTCTGCTGAAAGCTGTGGTGATAAATGTGAAGAACTAGGTACTCTATTAAGCTAGCTGACAACATACCAGAAAAAAGTGGTCCAATATCAAAAACATTAACCTGTTTACCCTCCTACAATTTTTCCCCGACTGCTGTACCCAACTTCAAAAGCTCACAGCTCCCTCATGCTTT
>JBBPCY010000156.1:17652581-17671361 GCA_037974405.1 Brachyalestes nurse | reverse complement strand
AGCCTCTGCTGGAGGCTTGGCTGGGTGCACAAACTTGTCCATGTTTTTGCTAGCAGTGCTCAAGTGGAGCGTAGGCTCTCCCATTGGTGCGCCCCTCTGCAATACCCCTGCGCCCCCCAGTTTGGGAACCACTGCATTGTGTTTATCAGGTACTTGAGTTGAATCCGGTGTGTTGGAACAGGACAAAAACAAAAAGGATTTCAGTGGACAGCAGAACTGGAGATGGGAATACACTCAGCTGTACTGAGGCGTATTTATGTCAGTAATGACTCACTTATAGTTTTGACACACTGTCCTTGCATTTGGCTCAAAACTAGTGGGCATCCAACTTGGCCTCCTTTTGAACTCCATGACCTACTTCCGGTCTGCCACTGCATCTTACAGAGGGTTGATATAACTAAATGATTAAAACATATGAAAAGGAGTGTGGACAGGAACGTCAGAGGAGGGAGAGTGTCAGAAAAATAAAAGCATTATTTGTAAGCTTACATTGTAGCTACACAATCCCGAGAAACATTTAGAAATGCTTATTCCAATAAAAGCCAAAGGTGCTTTCACTATTCAGGTTATTTTTTTCTCTGAAAGTCTCAAAAGACTTGACACTTGTTTGAATAATCCCTTGTAAATGTCTGTATAGGTTTTAGTTTTCACAAATACACAGCCCTTAGACCTTAAGTGAAGAGTAACATTGTTTATAGTTATAAGAATTATTTCTTAGTTGGCCCTTGTCTAGTGTCTACTCTCAGTAATGGAAAATATGACTGGCTTTGTCCATTCATCTCATCTACTGATTCCACAACCCCAATGCAAGATAAGCTGTACCTACACAGACCAGATTACAGTAATCCCAGCAGAATTAGACAAGTACTGGAGTCCCTTTTAAAATGCTTGTCACCCACTTAGTTTAACAAAAGATTGCAGTTTGAACAAGCTGAACAGTTAGTCTTTTTCAATTGTCTAAAACCCCAAAGCCACCTGTAGAAAACCCCAAACCAAGCTGTAGAAGTGATTTTAAAAAAAGAGATCACAACAGTACATGGATTCACATGTTGAAATGATTTATTAGTTAAGAAATATCAGTTTGTAACAAATGGGATACAGAATTTAATTCCCCCTATTTAGTCTAATGTGAAAACAAAAGCTTGGAGAATATTTCAAATTTTGAAGATTAAAAAAAGGAAGGTATTCAGAAAGAAAAAAAAATACCAGTAATGAGTTAGTCAAAACCGCAATAACAAAATATTCTAGTTAGCAGGAACATTGAAATATGGTCAAAGTGTGCTTGTGTATACATTTGTATAACTAAACTGGCACTGATTAAGGTTCATAACTCAGGAGTTATGTGCGTCTTCTAGCTCCTAACTAGCTATAGGTTAATCAGCAGTGTATCAAAAATATAAAAAAGGCCATCATTAAAGACTGGTAAAGCAGTCCCACACCATGTGTAATGCTAAAAGAAAAGCTATGCAAGTGATCATTTGTTGAATAAGGCTTTCATATAACCACAGAGCATCAATATCAAATCAAAGGAAAAATTTTAATGCAACTCAATTACTGTAATAAGTCCAACCAATTAATCCTGCTAACAATATATCCTTGCACAAGGACTAACTTAGTTACTACCACTCGAGGTGATCAGAAACTCCATGTATCTTTGCTGGAAATCCCAAAGGCTAAAAATCCAAACTTTTCTAAACCAAAAAAACAAACAAACAAAAAAAAAAAAGTACAATGTGCAATAAATGTTGGCATTCTTTGTGAATTAAAGCAACAACAGTTTGAAAAGAAATGACAATATGTACAACACAAAATATTGTATGCAATATGCAAAAGCTTTAAGTTGCTTTCTGCAACCCCCAATGAACTTGAAGCCCTCCCAAGCCCACCCACTTGCACTGTAATGAGTCAGTCTTCACTGAAGACCCCCATAACCCCCCCCCATATCCAAGCCCATCTCTGACCCGCTCACATACACATCACGAAGCACGATTACGTCACTAAGCCTGTTAGTTTGAGAGTGTTTTCACACGACCCCCCCTTGCTACCCCCCCAACCCCCATGGCTCCCCGTCCCTGTGCTCAAGCTCCCACCAGTACTCAGGTGCTGATGAAAGCCTCAGCGCAGGCACTCCATTCATCCAGCTCCGGGTCATACGCTTCCATGGTGTTGAGGAAATCATTGCCATCAAAGCCACCCACAGCAAAGATCAGGTTGCCCAGCACAGCCACGCCTGCGTTGCTACGTGCCGAGTTCATGCTCCCCAGCATCCTCCACTCATTCCGGGCAGGGTCGTAAACCTCCACACACCGCAAGGCATGGGAGCCATCGAATCCACCCACCACAAACAGCTTTCCTGGAAGGGAATTGGAGAATAAACACAAGCTTGTCCCACTTGCAATCAACAAACATTGCATACATGTAGCCTGTCTTCTGATTTGATCATGGTCTTGCTCCTCCTTTTACACAGAAACTTCTGTTAACACTGCAACCCTTTAATTTCATACCCGTTACCCCGTGCTTAGAACCTACAAGATGGTGCACATTTGTGCTCTATCCATGTGCTTAGAACACAAACTAAGTAATTAAACCAAGGCATACCAAACACCTAGTTGTGTACTGGGAACTAGGTTAGAGCAAGGAAAAAATAATTGGAATATGGAAGTAATTATTTGGTTTGGAAGTCCCAAATAACCTCTATGCTGTAACTAAATGATACAGGTATCCTCCCAGGATTGAAAACTGGGAGCCACGTTTTAATCATCTGGTTTGACATTTTAAGACTGGAAAAGGCTCTCTCTCATCCAGCTTACCTGCATAGATGCCCACACCAGCCCCTCGACGAGCCACGTTCATTGGGGCAGTGAGGGTCCAGGTGTTGTTCTCGGGATTGTAGCGCTCCACACTGTTCAGACAGTTCCATGACTCTGCTCCACCAATCACATACATGAAACCGTCCAACTCGCACACGGCTGCCTGATGCCTCCCTACAGATATATATATATACACACACTTCAGACAAGAGCCGTATGTTCTTGAGGATCTATTGCTGGAAAGGTATACATTCGGAAGCGAAAACGTCTGCAGTTACAATGTGTAAAACAGACACTCACTGATGTTTAAAGGGCCACAGCTGGTCCACTCCTTAGACACGGGATCGAAAGCATCACAGTTCTTCAAGCTCTTCTGCCCGCAAGGATCCGATCCCCCAACAACATACAGTTTGTTGTTCAGAGAGCAAACACCTAGACCAATCGATCAATAAATAAATAAATAAAATTAATTAATTAAATAAACGCAAGCACATTTAAACCAGCTGTGCTAATTCTCGATAATTACATGACGACATGCCAACTAAGCTCTGTGTTATGTTCTCTAATCCTCGCACCTGCATTGCAGCGATTGGTCCGGAGCTCTGGCACTTGAGTCCATTCATCTGTGCTTGGGTTGTACACCTCCCCACAGCTCAGCTCATCAGAATGGCCGTTGGAACCACCCATTACATAAAGCTGACCCTGGTTGGTCGAGGAATAAGTCATTTATGAACAGAGTCTACCCACACTGTTGAGAATGATTATTTCAAAAGGGAGGATACATACCATGAGCACAGCCATCTGAAAGCGAGCCCGCGGTGTCCTCATTGGGGCAATAAAACTCCAGCGGTCAGTCTTCAGATCATAACATTCCACAGTCCTTAGACACTCTTCACGGTTATAACCACCTGAGGAATGGAACAGAATCAGACTTCTGCTCAGCACTCATGACATCCAAGACCAACTGCATAGCTTCTCTTGCAAAGCTCCTCATCTCATATGTACTGACCTGCAGCAATGAGTTGCCCATTGAGGGCAGCAGTGCCCAAACCAGAGCGAGCGTATTGCATAGGAGCCAGGAGCCTCTCTTGTTCTTCTTCCAGAGACTGAGCCTCAAAGCTAAGGCTCTTCTGCAGGCAGGGAGTGGCCGAGGGTGAGGTCTGGGGACTGCTCCGCCCATGTAGGAAGATCACACACAGTACGCCGTTCAGCACCGCCAGACACAGGTAGGTACTGTCTGTAAGAGATGGAACAAGAGTAAGCTGGTAATGTTAAAGAGCAAATACAACAATAGGCCTCCATTCTTTACTCTCCTGTGGTCTGGGCTAATGCTCTCTGGTGGTTGTGATGGAATCATGGGCAGGTCAACTAAGGAAAGACCACTTAAAGAAAGAAGATTAACACTACCCCTAAAACTCCCCTCTTAGCATGAACTCACTGCATGATGCCTATTAATCTTAATTCATTAGCAGACGTAGTTTTTTTAATGGTGAACTACTCTTGTAAAAGACAGGAGTTCCTGTTAGTTACTGAAAAGCAACCACCCTGTGTTCTGACCACATTCTTCAGCAGGATACTTACTGGTGGTCTTCTCAGAGGCAATGTACTTCCACTCCTGCTTGCAGGGCTGCTTGACCGAGCCAGGGGAGAGGCTGCCGGACGAGCTGGTACTCAGCTGCCTGTGAACGTTCTCGCGCGGGGGCTTCTTCTGAAAAGGCACAGTGCAGCTACAGACACCCGGCCGAAGCACACAATCTCTCAAACTCACTCAAGACCCCACACTGGCACAGCCCTACAAAGCTAAATATTCTCTGGGCTAATGCTGGTCGCAAATCATACTCTGGATCCAGCAGAAAAAGAAAGCCTGTAGCATGAACACTAGTGTACATACACGCTGTAAGCAGCACTACAACACATCAACTCGATGCCACACACACACTTACATTAGAGCGATCATTTACGCTCTTGTACAAAAAAGATGATCAGTGGCTTCAAAAGGCCTGCACCACGAAGCAGCTGCTCTATCCTACTCGTTTTACTCCAAGCTAAAATACAACGCTCTAGAGTCAGCGCTTGCTATAGTGAGCAGCAGGGCTAACGGAGCAGGACTAACAGGCTTGCGGTCCAGCCTGGCAGGGGCTTGGTGCTGGTTGTGTACCTGCACAAACTGAATGTGGTCATCCTCAGCGCCAAACACCTCAGCCTGGCCCTCAAGCAGGCCCCCATCGAGCAGCTTGTGATCGGCCGAGTAGTACAGCGTTTGCACCTGCAAGACACACAGCGACACAAGAACCCATGTGGCTGTCTCCATGGCAACAGGGCACCCGGCAACACGGGACAGGGGAGGGAAGAGAGTGGGGAGGAGAGGGGAGATGTCGCAAGCTTGCTGCCAGGCTGCTAGACGCTGGTGAGAAAGCCTCTTTTAAGACTGCAAACACAATGTGGCTTCTGTTCAGGCAGGGTTTGGAAGCAGGATGACACAAAGGAAAAAAAAAAAAAAAAAAAAAGGGAAAAGGGAAAGTCGTCTTCTGTTGGTGATCCCAAGGCTGCCTTCAGTGCTGCAGACGCTCAAATACTGTTGGCATCGTCACAACCCAGGAACTATTTGTTAAGTTTGAAGAGGAAACAAGAGAAAGTATGTCCGCTTTTCGTTGTCACCATGGAGCAGGCCTTCACCGCAGCTGGCCATCTTCTTGGCTGAGGAGGTTAGTTAGGCTGAAGTAACATCACACACATTCCAGGGAGATTTAAGCAGTTTTACAGATTGCTTTAACAGCTCATTCAAGAGTCTGCTTTGGGCACAGGGCAAGGCTTTTGTGCTTCTTCTTGAGCTAAAATTTAACAGGCATCCAAATAAATGACAAAAACAGCCATAAATAAAAGGAATTAAAAGTAGATCCAACCAGAACAAAACTGAAAACAGAAGAGGTATTACACAAGTCAAGTAATAGTGAAGAACTGTGTCCAAAGCCTAATTCAAAGAGCCTGAAATGTGCCTCATGTTATGAATCCAGCCAAGTGTAAAAATTCTCCTCTACCAGTCATGATTTGGTCTAATGGCTCAATTTAATCAACCTTTGGTAGAGGAACGTCAAGTTATTCATCTGTTGTACAATTATACAATAGTCAATGATTAATTCAATCACAACTTATGATATACAAACATCTTTTCAGAAAAGTCTCAGTATGCCAATCTTGATAGCTGAAATTGGACTTGGGTTTTTGCTGAAATGGGTATGCTTTGGTAATTTTGAGATCCTTGAGGCTAGGTTGAACTTGTGTGCTGAAAGCGTTATTTGTGCACATGTGAGTGGGTTGCATCGACAGATGGGAGCTCAGCACTCCTTTGGCTGTGGCTCCTCTGTCTTTTTTCCCCCTCCTTTCTCTCTTTTTCTCTGACTCATTACCCTGGTGGCCCCAGCCGTGGCTTCTTCAGTCTGCTCAGAGTCCTGTAGTTGTTTGCTCTAATAAACCTAAAGAGAAACAAATCAACGGGGAGGAAGAGCTGTTAGTCCTAATGTCCATAGCCTACACATACATGCTCACACGCGCGCACACACACACCTGCCCAGGAAAGAGAGAGACATCAGTGTGACAGCAAAAAGGCTCACTGTCAGTTTGGAAAGGAGCAGTTGCAGTGACGGTTACTGTACAGGCGGCTTTAGAGTTCTGCTCACCTGGACTAATCTCTCGGCTTTGCAGAGTGCGCAACAGCCCCGCACTGTACCTACTGCAAAATATATACTCTTAAAAACCTGGGGGAGGGGAGTTTGTGGTGAGGGAAAGGAGAGGAACAACAAAAAAAAATGGAAGACAGGTAAAACAAAACATCTAGCCCATGGGCTGAGTGCGAGCTTGTGTATATAGACCTGTTGAATCGGTGAATGGAGGAGGAGTGGGTTTAAAAAGAAAGAAAAAAAAAATACTTTGGGGGGGTGGGGGGTGTGGGGAAAGAGGAGAGGAGGCTCACAGAGGAGCACAGTACTGACCTCCTCCATCAGTCTCTCCAGCGGCTCCCCGTTCTCCCACAAACTGCGCTGCACCCAGCTGATCACCTTGGAGTACAGCTTCCCATTACTGGGCAAGGTAAGGTGATCCTCCAGCATCACTTCCAACTGCACACAAAATTCATCATTACATATCAGTCAGTCATATCAAAACAAAGTACAATGGGACTTAGAAGTGATCCCTGGGGAACTCACCTTTAAGCGGGGCAGTTTGAGGAAGTCGTCCTGCTCCGATACCTCCAAAAGATGTTCCTGGATGTAGCAGTCAATCTTGGCTAGAAGACGGGCGTCCCCCATGCTGCTAGCAAAGTTGCGATATGAGATTGCGTTCTGGGAGTCCATCTTGGAGAGCAGGTAGTCACCGCATATCTGTAAACATGACCACACGTAAATCAAGCAGCATTTCTGGCACACTGGAATTTGCATTAAAACGGCAGGTGTTTTTGGGTTAGGAAAACACCAAACTGTCTCCAGACGTCATTCATGAAGCTTCTCAGAATAGGAGTATAGATATTGGATCTGTTCTTGTCAGTCACAGTAAACATCTACTAAATGGCATTCTATTAAATCTTTTAAAAAAACGGCAATGTAGTTTTAATGTCTACCTGTTTCACTCTTTCCATCTTGAGCCTTTTGGCTGCAGAGTACACCTCCTTAACCAACTCCTTATCTGCCTTCAACCTTTAGGGAAAAAAAGGTGCACAAGCAATAAGAAAACTTCAGTGTTTGGAAAGCGCCACATTATTGTAGCAATAAGGTACCCCTATAAGAAATAACAGCCTTGCTACAGCAGAAGGACAACCTTTGGCATGGATCAGGAATGTCTGGCTGAACTTACTGGGCAGTGTAGGCATAGTTGAGAAGGATCTCCACAGCTTCAGGGTCAAGATCTTCAAACTTCACATGGGAGACACCGTGAGGCTCCAAGTCACTGTTAAAGATCTCAAACAGGTATGGGCTGCAGCAGGCCAGCACTGCGCGGTGTGCCATCAGCTCGTGACCACACACCTGAAGAGGTCAAAGAGCAGAAGGTCACCAACAAGTCACACCCAGAGCTTCACTCCAGGTAACTGACATGTTTGGGTAGACACTCTATCATGACGCCAAACAGACATTTCAGCTTAGGCTAAAGTGAGTTAAAGGCCCAAGGCCTAATTGTGACGCAAGTCAGATGCAGACGGCATTCTGACCACATACACTGAAAAGAGCATTCCTTCTTTCAGGCTAGAAAGACAAATTATCTTGTAGTTCAAAGAGATGAGACTTCTGTATTATGGATTTGTTAAATTAAGGTTTAGCTTGAGGCATGTGTTACTGTACCCACTCTAGTAGGAACTGGGACAGATTCGCTTTAGCCTGCCAGTTTTTAATTCCGTATAGCGTTTCATTCACAGGTTACAGAAGCCATTTGGCTTACAGCCACTGATAGTTCCTGGAATTTAGTCTATCGAACTAGCACTACCACTTAAATCACCTCTTCGCTCACATACTGATTCGCATTGCAGGTGTGACTCAGCTTAAAACCCCTTTACATATGACTTTGTATTATTACAGGGTTAGCTAGAGGATGCAAAATGAGTTCCTGGTGTTTTCTGAAATGAAGCATGCAGGTGCTGTTTTCTCTTCAAGCTGCCCTGATCTCTGCTACGCTCAGGTTTCACATTTTGTCTATGAGGTTGCTAAGAGTGTGAGACACATTACAACAGTGTCATTTGGTTATGTAACTCCAAATGGCTTCTCATTTCCAACAATATGAAGAATGACAAGATGCGCCTTTTAAATAAAGCAAGAACATTTTTAATTTATTTTTAGCGCCCCCTCTAGGGACAGACACAGACAGGATAAGGTTCTGAAGAGGCAAAGAGATTTGTCTACCTGAAGTCTGACATCGCAGAACTGGCCACTCTTTCGAAGGGCATTCATCTTGGCAACGGTGGAATCCAAGAAGCTCTCGTCCTCAAACATCAGATATCCGTTGGGAATCATTTTGGCAGGTTTTTAAGAACAGGTGAGCCTTCAATAATGAGTAGAAAACATTCACTGAGTTCAGTGCCCCTTTTTTATTAACATGCACAGCTTAACCTCCAACTTGGTGGACAAAACATACATTGTACGATATTCTTTGTACTGTGACCTTACTGTGAGTGGTACACAAAAGCCTTCCTTAATTAATTTATAATGGCATATTTTCTCCCTCATTGTGTGCATGAAGCAATTAGTCTTGTGAATGAGTAATGGGCTTACCTAATCAGAAATGACGTAATTCCAGAAGAAACGCTCGTACCGGGAAGCTGCAAGATGGCACCCAGGGCTTTCCTTCACTGTAGTGTAGGTGGCGCAGGTGATGCCAGGTGAGCAGCGGAGCAGGGGGGAGGGGGCAGCCGCACAAACAAACTCTCAGGCTTAGAGCGACTGTAATCAAGTCCTCGCGATCCCGTTGGCTATAGAGTCAAACCTTTTCTGTGTTGATCGTGTATCATAACCTGCACGACACAGAATGAGAACATGTTAAATGAAAACACATGGGGACGTTTATCACTGGGGCAATGTAGCGAGATTGCTGCAGATCAATAGGCATATCTAGGTCCCAGCACACCAGGCCATGGTCCAACTCACAATCCAATACTGTGATAACTCAGGGGAGGTACAGCACAAACCGGCAAGGTCGCTCGGGTCACAAACTAGCTCACAATACATTTTTCATAATATACGTCACAGTTTGGACTCAACTGTGGGAAATGCTCTGCTGGTCGTATCTCCAACTGGGTGTAGAGGCTATAGAAGAAGCCTTGTAAAATTTATAGAGCTTTCATGTTACTGCCACACACACCCCAATTCTCTCAGAATCATGAAAAATAGACAAGTAATTGTAGTACTGAAACACAAGGCTGAACTTGATAACCATTTGCGGAAGTCTGAAAATCTTAGAATGAATTACATTTTATGTCCTAAAATTTAAGCCCTTGTGTGTTAACAGTGCTGTGGCAATGCAAATGTACATAAATGCATGCCTGCACATATGTACATATGGGTCCTAAGCCCTGATCAGCCTGTACTCCTCCAGACACATGCCTCACAAAATACTAATCTGACTCCAGCTCCAGCTTCTGCATTCTCCAGCCTGACTTTACTCTCCAGACTCCAATATATCCTACTTTAAAATGCACAAACTCCTTCCCCACACACACAAACTTGTAGCAAAGACGCACCACCCCAGCCACTTTAAAGCTTCAAACATGCTTGTACATGCTTTTCTCCTCTCACCAATAGACACCTCTCCCAGTAGACACACCACCCATAAAGTCCTGCCTCCTGACCATGCTTTCTGGAACCTTCTGCAAGTTTTGCATAAACAGCATCAGCAGAACAGGTGGCCCAGTTTTCAGGCTGGTGTGGGAAGCCAGAGATAGAGCTGTGTGAATCAACCGTTTATCATGTTCTCACAAGTTTCGCAAGCAACAAGAGGGGAACAAAACAAAAATCCAAGCGTTCACACTACACACATCTCCCTCCCAAAAATGACTCCTAACAGATGTCTTTGCGTAATATAAAAAAAACACTTGAACATGTTCTCCCCTTGTGGATGAAAAAACCCTTGTTAAAATTAGAGGCTTGAAAACAGAAACCCAACACTGAGCAATTTTCTCCAGCTGTCCCTGATGGCACTGTTGTTCTGCTGTGTGCTGAAATGTGTTAAAGACGTGATGCATGAACTCAGTCAGCCTGCAGTAATGCTGGAGATTCAACAGGGATATTAACGACAGGTAAGTCACAACGCAACTAGAGTGAATTCCTCCCCCAGTTCACAGTAAAAACGGGCTGCTCAGACAGATTTCGATCGGGTTGGTTTGATATGTCATTACTGACCCCCTGGGGTTTTTCATTCAAATCTCTAGGTAAAGAAACTTCTACTGTATTCCATTTCTAATGTAAAATGTATACATACACACACTGGAAAAAGACTGGAGTGTTTCTTTAATGCGAGAGGGGCTAGAGAGGGGCATTTGGGAGGGGCACTTTATCAGGGGCAAGTATTTTAAAAGGGCCTTAAAGAGTCAGCTGCAGATAAAGCTTTGGAGTGACTCAGCTAAACAAACTCCTTTATGCGCAATGTCCTCTACTAAAGGCAGTGAAGGACAGAGCCTTTAGTAGAGTGGAACTGGCAGTTAAAGAAATTGGGACCACTATTAAAGAAACACACTGCGAGTGCAATGCTTCTGCATCGTGGCTTTGACCTCTGTTACAGCGGCTGCTCAGCTTGTGCTTGTGGAAGTGAAAAATGGTGATGAAGGGAGACACACTGCCACGGTTGTTCTACAGCCTGCTGAAGTATTTAGCGAATAGCTAAGATTGTGCAGCAGTGGGGATGCATTTCTAAGTCAGTGTGGAAAAATAGGAAGTTCTGCTCATGTGATTGTGGACATAAACGCCAGTTCTCTTAACAAGCTCTCCCCTGTTGCTAAAGCATGTAACTGATTGTGTGTGTGTGCGCGACTTCAATTGCACTAATCTGTACCATGGGACCCTTCCTCACGCTAGTCACGCTCCACACAGGGATCTCAGCCAAGCCTCCAAAATCAGCAGACTACATATCCCAACAGTCCTTTCTCTCTCTCAGAAGGGTTTTCAAAGACTTGTTTACTTCTTTGCTTCAAAGAAAAGTGGTCTCTGTAGTCTTTGAGGTTATATGGGAGGGATGAACTGATGAGATCAGACACCGTTCTGGTGTAAAGTTAAAGAAAAATGATTTTAAGCACATGCAAGGCTTACACAACATGTGCGCAGGACAGAATGTACAGGGAAAGCAGCGAAGGGAGCGGCGAAATGAATCATTTATTGCAGCACTCTCAGAAAAGAACGGAAGCTCATAACCATGGCTGAAGGGAAAAAAGGTGGGGGAAAAAAAAGACACCCAAAACAAAACATGAGGATGTGTCAAAGACGTGTCTTGTGGAGCTGCAAATGTTCTTCAGGAGACTGTGGGTTTTGGAAATGCTTTACCAGCAGAGTGAGGAGGAGGAGGAGGAGGAGGAGGAGGAAACCCACATGGTGAAAAAGCTCTTTATGTGCAGATGTGTGTTCATTCAGGCAGCCTCGGTTTTCCAGAGGTTAGGTAACATCTGGCAATATTTGCATGGCCTGCATGTCTCTCTCCCTGGCTGTTCTTTCCATTTGCACATAAAGCTAAAGCACCAGAAAAGGGACCACTCTGACTCACTACACACACAGACACCAGTACTGCGCTTATTGTCCAGCGTGGCTGTGCACAACCAAAAACCAAACCGGTCACCTACATTCAAGCTTAAAACCGCTCTTTTCTTCTTCTGAAAACAGATTGTTTTGGAGTGTGGCGTCTTGTTTTTAGATCACAGTCTATTAACTGTGAGAAGCCAAGGGTCAAGGTTAACAAGTGAATATAAACTAGAAACAAGGCTTTAGCTGAACAAGCACTTGGCTCTCCATGTGGGAAATTCATTTCACTTAGGCCAGGATTAACATGAAAATGAAACATACAATGGAGTATTGTGGTGATTCAAAATAGCAGCATGGGGGAGCATGGGTTTTTTTTAACCTCAAAAACCAATAGGATGGTAAATCCATTTGAAGGTTGTATTGTCATGTAGCATCTGGCTATGCAGCCCAGGGAACATCATGAGTAAGTGGGGAATTTCAGGGAAATTTCAAAAGGCATTCCAGCTTTTAACAAATGTCTGACAAAGGAGAACACAACACAAAATTATTCCCCACTTGCCAGATGCCCCTTGAAACTGCTGAGCTTTGCGATTACGTGCAGATATAATAACTGCTTTTTTTTTATCTTTATCTCCAGTACCGTACCATTGGTTTCTCTCAACATCTCACCCAGAGAAGTTGCTGAAGGACAGCACACTGGCACAGAGAACAAGACAGCAAAGAGCCTGAAGACAAACACTAGGCCCATTAATAAAAACTCTATCCTGAAACAAAGACAATTGTTATTCTGTGCATGCATGTAGTCGACTTGCAAAAGAAAATAAACCACCTTGAGTAAAATAAAACCACTCTCGGGGTAAACAATGGGCAAAATAAATTTGCTTCAGATGGCAGATTGCGAAAGAGACATAAAGGAAGTGGCGGTTCAAGAAAAAGAACGATCTGCTTCTGGTGCGTAGACGAGCGTGTGACCAGCGCACATTCTTAATCAACAAGAACAACTGTGGCGAGTCAGAGAAACAGACTTGACCTTTATGTTTGAGACACGGGCAATATATTGTTCAAGATGTAACTTAAATCTAGACCGCAGCACAAAAGGGAGTAATGAATGTTTTATTGTACGTGCCACTCAGACCACAGCATTACAAAAGTACCAAAAGCATCTCAGTGACGTTTCAGGGACGTGATGCATTTATTAATCATCTTTGACGCTGGCCATCACACTCTTTCTACTGGTCAGGATGATCAACACTAAGATGCTTTGGCCCAGAATTAAGTAATTAGTGTCTGGTAACAAAGGCTGCCACTAACTCAGACTGTAGTCCTATTATCTGTGACAGGATTGGTATTTGGATGATGTACCTTGCCCGCTGGCAGGCACCGCTTCTCGCTTCCTGCTGAAACCAAAAGCTCAAGAAGACTGCCCAACAGTGACGTGACAGTCAAAAAGAGCCATCCCCTTTAGCATATCCTTGCTGCCATAATGCAAATTCCAACAAAAAAAACCAAACATTTTTGACCATTCTTTTGCTCTGGTCCTCCTTAAATTATGACAGCTGAAACATACATTTCAGAAAGAAAAAAAAAAGTTATATGGTTTTGTTCCAGAAGCGACAATATTGGACAGGGATAACATAAAGCACAAACTTCTAAGAGTTAAGAAGGATGAATGATGTCATTTTGAGCTGTGTATCTTAAAATCAACACAAAAAGACATGTTTACTAGGCATGCCCATACACACTACAGCATTTCAGGATGACTAAAGTGATTTGTTTCAGGGACACAATGGCCAGCTTCAATAAATTACTAGTGATCGCAAAACAAAGGGCACCAGGATCATCCCTTAACATTGGTCTTCAGTTGAAGCAGGGGGGTAATTTAAATTGAACCGCAGGACAAAGACAGGCCTTAAAGATTACAGCATGGCACCAAGAGCAAAGGCATCTCAATGACATTTCAGGGGCATGGTTACCATATAGTACTAAAGTCAGTGACTGCAACAAATGGTATGTCCAGAACCGCATGTGTGTATAGTTCAGTCTAATCTTGTACAGAGCTGGACAAAGCCGTTCTATGTGGCGGGATGTGTGTTTCTGGACCTTGTAGCTCTCAAGGTGGAGGGCATGGCTGCTGAAACCAGCAGAGCTCACCCCACGGACAGACAAGATCGACTAATGCGACCTGTTTTAACCTCAGAAACCGGATGGGACACAAATCCAGTCCTGACATGAGCCAGCCTGGCTACAGGTCTAGACTACGTCCTCATAAAAATCCCACTTGTGCTTTTTTGACGCCTGGCCAAGGAGAAACAACGCCTCTCCATCTGGCCCTCCATTTTCACATACGTGCGGGGCTTCGAAACTGTTCTGAGGTGTGAGTTAAGGAGCTAAACGCTACTAGCCAACGAAAAAACGGCACTAAACACTTCACATTCACAAATCGGCCGCATTTTCAGACCCTTGAAAGACCACACATTCTGACACCCTGCGTGTCACCACGCATCGATGTACTCCGCCGTCATGCGCTTGCGTAGCAACGCCTCCCGACGCCTCATTCGAGAGCTGATTGGCCAGAATCCCCGCCAGACGCGACGCTATTGGACGCTGCGCTTGTCAATAGCTTCAGCCAGCTTCCACACTCCAAGCCTGTTCCAGCACAGCGCCTCTTGCATCATGTCTCTCCTCCATGGACAGACCACCGAGCCTACCACTAACACATCAGCTTCAGAAACTAGGTCAGTGGGACTAAGTCTTTTTCGCCATAGAGAAAGAAATGTTGGTCATAACTTAAACAAACCCACTACAACGAATTCTGCCCCCCCCCCAGGAGCAGCCCCTCCGTGTACAGTAAAATACACCATTCATCTGCACAAAACTGCTGTCGACAAAAAGCCACATTTCACACCCTAAATTCAACAACCAGCCCATAGTGTCCATTCACGACACTGGTTTAGGAGGTCTAACTAAAGGAATTAACGTTACGCCAACTTCCATTCACCCGCATGGACTTGTCAAGTAAATCCACGATTTGCATAAACCACGAGGTCCAGAGTTCGTGTGTTTTACACTATTTCAGCGTCTTATACTGTGGGTTTCCCCAGTCTTCATCACATTACTAAGGCCACAGGCCACGTTTGTTTCTAAGCCCTTTTGTTCTCGTGTCTTGTAAATTGCGGTGTTGGAATACGATATAATTAAATACAGTATTGTTAACATACCCCAAAAATGTAGCATTAGTCATATCTTGTTTGTGTATGTGCTTTTATTTGAAAATCCCTATTTATAACCGTTGAGAACGGCCACATGGTCGTTGGGCGCGCAAATCCGGAGGGAAGTGAAACATTAAAGCTTACAACATAGAAATACTGCAGAGAAAGATAAAGTAACACTTTCTACTACTAATAAAAGGCCACGTTGCTACATTATAGCAACACGGCCTTTCATCAAAGCCCATGCTGCCGAAACACGGTGAATCCAGACTAAAGAGAACCTCACCCACTAAAGACAACTGGAAAACCAGTACAGAGCTCGCTTACCTGGTCAGGTTGACAGTAGACGATGGTAGACATATTTAGGGTGAATTCAAAGGGGACTGACAAGTACGCTGCCGTTCCTGTCGATCTGGAGCTCTGCCGTGAGTGTATGTGAGAAGACAGGAGTGTCTGTGCGTGTACGTCGAGCCTCGCGCTGCGGGGTGTGTGAGCCGAGCGCGCGCTCCACTAAAGACACACCGCGTTGACGTCACGTGGCCCCGCCCGCCCGCGGAAAAGTACGGCAGGAGGAGGAGGAGAACAGAACAGGTCCGGCTGGAGATCATGTAGCCATCAGAAAAGACTTCTGCTGCTCATTGGGTTTCAGGCATTGTTCAGATTGTTGAGTGTGGGGTAAAGTGCAAAGAATGGAAACATGCCTTCTGTAGAGTTTTTTATTTAAACCGTATTGAGAGTTTTTTATATATATACCTCCTTTTTTAATAACCTCTGTAAATACCCAGCACATCATCTGTCCTGCTGCTGCTATATTTGCACAATCATATTTATTGTGTTCTACCTTTGTTCTGCATTTTTGCACAGAATACAGTATCTGTCAAAATACTGTATTCATTCAGACTGTAACTATTGTGGATTGTATTAAATGTTGTCTTGACCAGTTGTTGCTTTTTTCTTCTTGTGCTGTCTTTCGTCCTGTCTGCACTTGTGGTTTTGTGGTGTTCTGTTCTGTTCTTGTGTTGCTCCATGGTCCTGGAGTCATTGACTTGACCTGACTTATTGGTTTGGTTTATGTTGACCTCGAAATTGTCTAGTCGCTAAATATCAATGGCCTAGTCCCTGGTTAACCAGTGCATTTCAGAGAACTCCCTCACTTTATACTGTATCTACTTCTAGTATTACACTCTGGACTTTCAATTAGCATGTGCACTTCACTGTACCTCTGCTTACTGCCACTACAGGCACCCTTAAGTCCTGTCTCTTGACTTGATTAAGTATAATTTTACACTTACTCAATGTGGTTTCTAAACTCCTGTGCAGCACAAAGATGTTTCCAGTGCAACAACATGCTCCTGTGCAGTAATGATATATGTATTAAGTGGTGCAATATGAAAATTCTGCAAGGTTTACATCCTCCTCACACTGTGATCTTGTGACACATATGTATGGTGCAACATAATCCATCCTGTAAGTTTACATACACTTCCCACTTTTATGTCTCCCTTCTTTACTGTCTACTTACTTTACTGTCTTGGACTCAGATTCCATTCACACTACTGTCACGTTGCTGTAATGCTAATGTCTGTTTATTGAATTGTTTCTGTCATTCCTTGCACTTTGCTCAACCTTGCATTTTGTCATTCTTTGCACTTTGCTGCAAACTGCCTCCTGTGCAATAATCATACCTATGGTGCAAAACCCATCATTCCAGATAGTTGTCTATTTATTGTTTGTCTATTGTCTACTGTCTGTTGTAACTTGCACTCTGTTGAATGTTGTATGTTGTTATATGTTGCACTGTGGTCTACGGAGAAACATTGTCTTATCAAACTATGTACACAGTTGCTGATGACAATAAAGTAACCTTGAGTTATTTGTTTGTTTCTTTGTTTCTTTATTAATTTGGTTTATATTGACCTTGAATATTCCTATTAGGTCGTCTCTAAGTAGGGTTCAGCCCAGTAACTGAATTGCATGTGGATGTTTTGTCATAACTGACTATTTTACTTTTAGTATACATTTTACTATTAATAATTTGACTTTATTTAATGTATTTATTAGAATCTTACTATAGTATAACTTTCTAAAATTCTAAATTGTCACATTTTTAGATTTCAAATTGAGGGGATTCATACTATGGAAACACTCCTAGTTAACATGCTGTGTGTTTTCTTGAATTTTTAATGGTGTTAATCTAAAAAACATAGCTCTCAATCATTTAGAACTAAATTATAAAGAGAGGTAGGCTACTATAACTGGTATTATTTATTTTCATTAGTAAGCTCACTGTACCTGAAAATGCTTGACGTTTTCAGCCACTCCGTTTTAGTTCACTCGCTTTCTTTTTTGCTCATTTTTGTTCATTTGATGCACTGAGCCGCTTTACGCTCAAATACGTTCAGTTAGATCTTTATACAGTTCTGGCTCGCATGTTTACATTTAATAAAACAGTCTAAAATAAAAGATAGATGTGATATTATGGCTGCTTCTTGACTAGATAATACCTTCTCGCTTTAGTGAAGAAGCTTCTAGCTTCTGGATTGTGAAGCAGATTCCTCTTGGTGTGAAGAACCTTCTTGCCGGATTTCAAAGTGGGTGCGATCCTGGGCTGACGTCAGAGCAACGAGATATCCCTCAGAGTCTCCCGTGCAGGTAAGCTTCCCTCTCTCTCAATGAGAGTTGTAAGTGCTAATTAGATTAATGGATCAACACCACAGATGTAGACATGGTGAACCAAGGCATGAGCGCTAATCTGCTCATTCAGAACAAGCCGGCTTCTGTAATGTCATGACAGCAGAACAGCAGTAATGGGCCATTACAAACATGTGGGGCCATTGTGTGCAAAAACACCTCCCTGACAGATAATGGCTCATCAACACACGGATCAGGTCACCCCAAACAAAGTTACGTTGTGACCGAGGGATGGGATTAAACTAGAGATCCTGTTTACTTTCAGAGCCATTGTGGTGGCAGGCCATGAGCGTCCATTCCGGGAGGCCCGTGTTTGAATATGTGATAACACTGGTTTGTATTGTACGTTCAGAGAAGAGCTGTTTCTAAGCAATGAAACATTACCACACTCCAAAATAGTAACTCAACGTTGGATCTTGCTTTGCACTTTGGATATGCTTTAAAGTGATTGTCTGCTCACATTAAGGCTACACAATAACAATAGGCTTAATGGAACAATAAGATACTGTACTGAGCCTTTTTAGATATTCGAACATACTTTACTGAAGAAATTAAAAAGAAAGTCTTTGAAAATGCTTAATAAAACATACACTGATTAGGCATACCACTGAAACTACCCGTCTAATCTTGTGTAAAAAGTGTAGTTCCTCCTCAGCCGTGACCCATTGGGACATGGACTCCACCAGAGCAACAGATACCTTAAGTCTATACTATAAGTTCTGATCTGAGGCCTTCATGGGTCAGACTAGTTTGTCCAGAACATCCCACAGATGCTCAGTTGACTTGAGATTTGATGAATGGTCTACAACAATGTTTAGGTATATAGTATATACACATAAACACAGGGCCCAAGGTCTCCCAGCAGAACAT
>JBBPCY010000156.1:17634284-17652481 GCA_037974405.1 Brachyalestes nurse | reverse complement strand
GTTTTCTCTGTGTTCTTTATCCGTGTGATGAGAACCGAACCCAGAGAACTTGTTAGTGACGTCCTGGATCTCCTTCATGTTTCTCTCAGAGTTAAAGATAAATTTAAATAAATTAGAGTCGTAGAAGATCTTCAGCCCAAACAGATGGTCAAGCTGGAACTTCATCACTTCCCAGCTGATAATTTGTGTCTCTGTTGTTGTTTTTTGTGCAGACAGTAAATAAACAGTGTCCTCTTTCCATGTTGCGAAGATATTTCGACCATTCAGAAAGCAGTGATGTGGTCAACTCGGCTGCGGCACGTTTTCAGTCCTGCCGCCCAGCAACTCGGGTTCAGTTCAGGTTCAGGTCGCTTTATTTATAATAAATAAATATTAAACATATTTTTGTTAATTCTAGTGGGTTTGAATGTGAAAAAAATATTTTTGTTGGAGACACCGTGCCCCCAGGTTCCATTTACTGCCACTGTAAAGAAATCAGAGTTGGTAAGTTTCTGTACGATGCGTCACTTTAAGTCAATGACTAGTTTAGTCTACACAAATTGTAAAAATTGGTGGAATTCTCCTTTAAACTGTCCCCAGCAGTGAATCCCACTCCTGCTTGATGCACCGAACCGTACACGTCATGGTACATTTCGAGGGCTTAAAAACTTTACGCTTCACTGTCTTCTCCGTGGCTGTTATGGTGCTGAG
This sequence comes from Brachyalestes nurse, assembly GCA_037974405.1. Classification (NCBI taxonomy): domain Eukaryota; kingdom Metazoa; phylum Chordata; class Actinopteri; order Characiformes; family Alestidae; genus Brachyalestes; species Brachyalestes nurse. Next base: position 17,651,791 of record JBBPCY010000156.1, on the reverse strand, counting down.
CCGAAGAGACAGGTGATCTGTTTGTTGTGTTATGTGGGATGAAGAGTCTGTCTTCACCCATCGCCGCTGTATTATGCTGCTGTCGCCCCTCACAGGCGCAGGTGTCAGTGCTAATCCCCCAAATCTGCCTGTGTGAGGGGTCGACAGGCGAAGGGTTAGAAACAGAGAGGTTGTTCTCTCTGCATTTGTTTTCGCCACCATCTCACATTTACGCTGTGTCTGGCCTGACTCTGGGAGCTGGAGAGGATGGAGGGAAGGTATGGAGGATACATGGCTGGACTGATGGATCCGAAGGGAAGATGATGTCGAATACATCCTTGAAGAAAATGCTTGGGATGTACGATGCCTAGAAAAACCCTTAGTAGGTGTTTAATGTGAGGGTTTAAACTGCAGCGTCTTCCTGCAGGCCTCCTATTGTCCACTCCATCGACAGAATGGAAATAGACTCAAATTTAATCGAACAAAATATTTCTACCCACAACTTTATCATGTGAAGAGATTCTCTTATCAGTGTGTGAGCCAGAGCTCTGCATAGGAATGAAGCTGAAGCCTGGGCTCGACTCGTATCCGCCTCTTAGAGGCTCGGCCAGACAGTGGATGCTACAGAGTTGGGGCTGTCACAGAATTTTACAGCTTTACTGAGTTACTAACTGCTTAAGCTGAGTGACCGATGGGTTTTACACAGTGTTTATTATTAGTCTATTTATACACCTGTAACACACTATTTTTTATTGTCACGTTTTTGTGTTAATTGTACCTGACAAAGAACCACATACTACCTCAGACTGTTAACCTCTCTGTGCTTTATGCTCCTCCTGCTTCCGGGGACTTAACAGATAATTAGAAAACAGATGTGAACCTGACCTGAGTCTGATGTAACAGATGAAAAATCGATAAACCCGAAACCTGATAGTGGTTCGAGTCCAATCAGGCTTGGGTCGGGCAGCAGGCCTCTAGTGTGAAATGATGTTGAGCTGCTAGTGAGCAATGAGGGGTGAAGGGGAGGACAAAGAACCTCCTGCCGTGAAAACATCCCACATCTCTCCACAAAGATGAACTGCAGCTTTCTTGATATCAAAGAAATGCCACAAAATAAAAATACAACACAATTAAAACACTTAATTGCTGACTTGCTTTCTCAGTACAGGGTAAAGGGGGCATTTGGCTGACACTCTTATCCAGAGCGACTTACAATACAGTCTCCCTAGAGACACTGAGGGTTAAGTGTCTTGCTCAAGGACACAATGGTAGAAAGTGGGAGGCTTTGAACCTGCGACGTGGTCATCGGGTTCACAGGCAAGTGTGTTACCTGCTAGGCTCTTCCCACCACAGTTCCAGTTTTCACACCTTTTCCTCATATGAATAAATTCCATCTCTGCTACTGGAGGGAAAAGCAGTTCTATTGAAGGCCCTCCAGACCAGGTCGCTCTTCTGAATCCTGTTATGCAGTCCTGATTCTGTGCATATGCTCCTCACCTGTACGCTCAGACAGACGGCCAGAGAGCGAGAACATCTGTGTGCCTGAGCTGTTTTTCCACTTCGTCTGTCCTGGATTCGGTCTCTGGCCGGACGTGTCTGGGTCAAGAGTGTTGCCTGCAGCAAATGTGTGTTCAGTAGATCATCAGACCGGTAGATTGTGAGCCCGTCCGTTTAGTTAATGTCTCTTGAAGTTTCCTGTGTGCACGGCTCAGAGCGCAGATATCACATCAGCAGAACTTACTGAGGCTGAGAAAAAATGGCTTTGGCAATTGCTTACCTGTCGTAAACGCCAAAAGTGGAGGACAGATGCGCTGCGTCTCCTGCAGGAAAACAGACAACAGTGTCTTTAATGTGCTGTAGATTTCGAAAGCGGTGGAAATGGGGTCTGTGCTGTGGGAGAGGCGGGGGAGTAGAAATACTGTAAACACGCACTTCTCCTTCTGCTCGTATAATGTGGGCGTAGAAAGTACAAAACCTTTCCAGTCTCCTTCAGCTTTTCAGTGTCTGCTATTGTTGTCTGTGGTCTCATGCTTGGCACCTATGTACGATAAACTGTTGAGCAGGACAGCTCCCTTTAGGACAGGTGATACCAACACTGCAACTTCTGTTCTCATATATTCCGCCTGCTCTTGGATGTAGTGGCACAGACTCAGCTCCACTTTTCAATTCTGAGATGTTAAAAACATGTGTGAGTGATTGAGGGACGGGGAAACTGGACTCAGACTCGAGACCGAAGACTCACTGAAGTTCAGCCTGAGAATAAATATGAAGAAAAGTAACAAAATCTTTTCTAGTCTTATGTGACTTTGCCTTGGTTTTGCTGTGGTCAAGAGCGGTGCTAGTTTCTTGCAAGTAGAACCTGTAGTGAGGTAAATTTCCACTTCTGGCTTGGTCAGGCACTAGATGGCGCCCCTGAGTGTGAATGGGTTTTTTGTGTTATTTTTGTGTTATTTGTAAACAATTCATTTTTATACAGACAAAGTCACTTATTATCTGAAGACAGAACAGCATATTCCTGTAATATATTAAAATGTTGCAGGACTTTCTTACAGTGACTTATGTACATTCAGGACCTTGCTGGGCACCAACCAGTGTTGCCAGATTCTGCTGATTGTTTCCAGCCCAAAATATGCCTAAAACTCGCCAAAATGCTGTCAAAACCACCCAAAATATGAAATCTACCTCTTAAGAGTGATACAGTAATGGCCGCGGCTGCCTATACCCTTGTAAAGTAAAAATATGGAGCTAAAGCTTACTTACAAGTAATTATGCTATAGGCTATAGTACCGTAGATCCATGCAGCAATTTCTAAATGGCAACACTGAGATCATATAGCTGTCAGTGCTGGAGATGAAAAATCTGCTAACCGAGTTGAAAGGAAAAAACGTGAGTCAGGGTGGAGCGTCAACGAATGCAGTGGGAGGGCACTCTGTGGCGTGATGCTGGCCATCTAGATCTCTGACTGATTGGGTCAAAGCAGATTATGGATTGGATTGGATGTATTCTCACAGAACAAAGGGGCGAGGTTATATAAAAACCCTTAAAACTAATGTCAAAACCGCCCAATTTTTGTTAACCCGCCCAAGCCATTTTTTACCTGCAAAGTAGAATTCAAAACCGCACAACTGGGCGGGAAACCGCCCAATCTGGCAACACTGGATACTGGCAGAGAATTGGACTACATCTTAAGACTGGATCAAGTGATGACATCTAAGTGTTTTAAAAACTCATACACCAATCAAGCTCAAGCACTCAAGCACCTCCCTAATATTATGTAGTACCCTTTCCTGCCACCAAAACAGCTCTGAGGTGTGGACTTCATCAGATCACTGAAAGTGTACTGTGGTATCTGGCATCATTACTTTAGCAGCAGAACCAGCAAGTCCTGTAAGCTGTGAGGTTTCTTGTGTACTGCAGACTGTTCCTGAACAGTTTTTGCAGTGGGTGCATTATCCTGCTAAAAGAGGTCACTGCCATTAGGGAAAACCCTTACCATCAGGGGGCGTACTTTATCTAGAAAGTTTAGGTCGACGGTCAAAGTAACTTGTTAATGAATGTCAAGATGTCCCAGCAGAACATCACCCAGAGTGTCATGTTGCCTCTGCCAGTAGTGGTTAGTTTCTACTTTTGGTTGATACTAATCACTATTAGGAACACCCCACAAGCCCTACTGTTTTAGAGACAATCTGACCCAGTTCTCTTCCCATCACAATTTGGCCCTTGTCAAAGTCACTCAGATCCTTATTGTGGCTCATTTTCATGCTTTCTCCATGAACAGTGGTTTCCTGGCAGTGAATTATTTCTGACAGTCTCCTCAGCTGGAGTCATGTAATTTGGTGCCATAGCCCCTGATATGTGCAATTCTCTTCAATATCTCAATGACTACACCTTTAAAACTCTTAACGTTGTGACTTATTGGTATAAATTGCAGTTATTTCACTGCCATTGCACTGGTTGTACTTTTGCATTTTGGTGAAGGTTACTAAAAACAAATTTTGGGTAACAAGGTTAACATGTTCACCATTATTATGATTCAAAGTGCAGCAACTATTTTTGTATTAAAAAAAACACCTCTTCTTTTCTCACTGAACCCCTGCTTCATTGCAGTGGTCTTCTAGCAGTGAATTGTTTGCTGTCCTGCATGTGTCTATGTCCAGTATATGGAATTCTCTTCAGTTTCTCATTGACTGCACTTTTTGTGTGCTGTTATCTTTACTCTGAAGTATTATCCTTCCTTTATCCCATAATGCCTTGCTGTAAAGCAATGTGAATAAAATGTAACATTCGTAGTGTACCTGTGGTGTTATCCCAAAGTAGTAAATACGAGCAACAAGATGCTACTGTGATTACTAACCATTCGTGTCCATTAGATGGCGACAAACAAATCCTCCTGAAAGCTCTGCAAACTGGGACCTTGCATTTCTGTCTAGTTGGTATGTGGTTCAGACTGATCAAAAACAGATTTATTCTGTCAAACAAACATAGGTCTGCAATCAGAAAAAAACGGCTTCTCTTAAACAGTCAAATACAAACTAAATCCCCAAGTATTCTCCCAAGCAGTGCTTTCCAAACTACTCAGGAGATGAAGCCTATTTGCTTGAATGAAAGAGTTTGAAAACATTCCCTTTCTTAGAACGCAATACAGCTTCTCACAACATTCACTAAACTTTATGATTTAAGAGGTGAAGATACTAAATTACTTTAAACTGATGACCTTTTTGGATTTTTGGATGCCCTGCATTTGGCTCTGTTTTATGCTAAACATCAGAATGAGTGAAGGGGGGGGGGTCGTCTTGGCTTGACACCAGACACCAAAACAATAACATAAGAAGCAATTACCATGATGAGTGTAATTTAAGGAGTGATTTGGTGACATGTATTTGATGATGAATGATGAAAAGAACATAAGAGTTACCGGTTGTTTGAAATATGCTGGTTTAAAAGAGGAAAACAATCATTAATATTACAACATAACATTCATCTTAGAAAACTCCTAAGGAGTATGAGAGTCAAGTCCATGATGGCTGTTAGGGGGTCAGTATGTGCAGGTAAGAGCATCAGCGGTCCAGCCACAGACTTTAGCAGGAGTTATGAAGATGACCCAGGTATTCACTCTACATATCATCTAGTTGAAACTTACAGTCTCGGCAGGAGATTTTCTGACCACTATCAGGTGGGTCAGTAGTACATGGCGTGACTCCATTTTGGTAGAACTCAAGAACCCAGAAGGCAAGCACCAAGAACCCGGTGGAGGACCTGGACCAGCACTGCACCAAATGAACAGCTGCACAGGTATGAACAGCTCAGAAAATTACAAGAAAAGCAGAGAAAAGAGAAAAACACAGTGAATGGGAAATGTAAACAGTTTCCCAGACAGTTCTCTCTTGATAATTAACTACACAGGTCATGCTGAATTCAAATCTGTGTTTAGTTTTTCCCGCACGTATAGTTTTTGTGATGAAACTAGTTATATTTTGCATGATAGTTGGTATAATTAGCATATAATAATCATATGCTAAGCGTTTTTGAAGGAACAGTGGTAGCTGACTGACACTGATCATTATATCTATGCCACAGTGTGCGCCTATCTGACTTATTGAAATATTGAAACAGTTACTTGATTGGTGCCTGTGGTTTTTTAAAAAACTCATGCAAGTCTATTGCAAATCTAATATTACTCATAACTCAAAAAGTTGATGTGACTGAAAAAAACTGAAAGCATATCTGAAATCAGCATGAACTAGTTTAGAAACCACAACACTTTTCTAAAAACTGGTTTAGAAAAGTGTTTTTGGTTTCTGATTACAAAAAACATGGTTGACCTGTACTATTAATGAACAAAATATGACATTTTGACCTGGGCAGTTTTTACGCCAATTACTAGATCTTGAACGCACATTTTCTGTAATTTCACAAAAAATAGTTTACAGCATTCTGGGGAATGAAAATATATGCATGACACAGAAGAGCCATTTTGCTTCCCTATTCAACCTCTCAATTAATGATTATTTAGAGAACGGCAAGGAGATGAGACCCTCGTTATGATTCAGTAACCTCCACATAATGTACAGGACTATAAAGAACTCTTGTGTTCGTCAAGAACCTTTACATATGTGCAGCGTCTTGGAATCTTAATGTTCTTCACACTCATTAATCTCTTTATCAAATATGGTTCCTTATTTCTTCTAAGTATTTTTAAGAATGTGCTTTAGGTGCTTGAACTTTTATAACGTTCTATTTAGAGTTCCAAACAGTAAACTTTAACTACTGAGGAAAGAACACACACCTTTCTACATGGGACGTCTCGCAGTCACCCACCCCGGCCCCCTTTCTTAAAGCAGTCGTCCAATCATCGTCCAGCTCTCCTCTAGCCATCACTGCGTGTCCTGCCGTGAGCAGCTGGTCCCACTAGTCGAGTTCCCTCTGAGCTGTCGCCACTGCCCGGACACCTCTGCTCTCTCTTGCATTTCCATCCAGCCACTTCCGTTCCAGTTCCATCCGATGTCTCATCAGTGCTCCAGATGCTGAAGACTGGTGCGCCTGGTGCCGGTATGATGGGTCCGGGACGCTGTTCTCTGCTGCTGGTGAAGCTCCTTCTGCTCGGGGTTTTGTCCGGAGCGCAGGACGTGGCTGAACCCGGGACCGAGCCTGTCCCTCAAGGGGCTTCGACCCTCGCCTTCGTCTTCGATGTCACCGGCTCCATGTACGACGACCTCGTACAGGTGATCGAAGGAGCCTCCAAGATCCTGGAGACGTCCCTGAGCCGGCCCAAGAGACCCCTGTACAACTTCGCCCTGGTGCCCTTCCACGACCCAGGTAAAGACCCACTGAGACAAAACACTTGAACGAACTTTTGTTTCTCTGAGTGGCTAGATAACACCGGAATGTACGAGGATCAGCCCATCCTGTAAAATTCATTATTACATGATCCCCGTTATTTACAGCAGCATGTAGCCTCCAGCAGTGAATGAACGCTCACAGGGGGCATCTGAGTTTCCTAAAACTGGAACCGCAGGGACAGACTTGACTGTGTGTTCAAACAACACTTGATGTTAATTCCACTCTTGGGGTGTTTTATCTGTTTTACATTGTTCTTCCAAAAAATGTCCTCGTCTTCTATCTGCCTCGCCGCCTCAGGAAATCGTGAAGTTTTTAAAGGGCTGTTTGTGGAGTTTGTGGTAGCCCCCCCTTACCCAAAGTGATAGTGGCGAATTAACATCGAAACTGTTGAAGGAAAAACACAACAGCAGTAGAAGAGTGAATTCAGCACTTGTTGCCTCAATCCGTATACTTCATTCAGCGCTATATGCAGCTGTTTCTGTTTTAAATACCCAACACCTACCCCACAAACGGTTAAGAAATAAATTACAAAAATTAAGGGTTAGTGGACATCCTCAGTGCTGCACGGACACCTCAAATGTAAATAGTGGTCGTAGGTGTGAACTGAGCTGACTGTAATTAGACCAGTGGGTGTCCGTGCATGTTAACAAATACACACCTTCGTGCCAGAAACGTGACAGATCTGGCGCGTTGGTGCGACGCTCTTGTTCTGAATGCAGCTCACAGAAAGCCATTAAAAACACTAAAAGCTCTAAAAGCACAATGATCCTGTCTGGAGCAGCGTCCAGATGTGCCCTCCCGAATTCATTGTCATTATCATTCTGGCTTGAAACGTGCTACAGTGGCGGCATTTGTGATTTTGTTGATTGTTAAGTGAAATGGATTGAAAAGTTAACGTTACAGAGCGAGCATTGTTTTCCCCACCTGTACTCAGAGAAACTGTAGGATTGGCAAATAATTTGGACTGCGTTGAGTGATTGCTAATTACAGAGGGGGAGAAGTAGCCAATCCCAGCACAAGAATATTAAAACTATTAGCCAATCGTAGCGCAGGAGGCTTAGGATCATTGATTCTATTGGCCAGTCGAAGCGCAAGGGGCAGGGCTTGTCTGAGTACGGGTGGGAAATAAAGTTGCATAATTGATCAAAACTTCAGTAGTATTTCAGTGCTGCAAAGCATTCAGTATTCATGATTTATTTAAATGAAAAATCAGACATGTTGATTCAACTGTAAAAAATGTTCATGTTTTCTGTGTTCAAAAACATTTGATGAGTATTTTATTTTTTTAATTTTCATAGTATTGCTTAGTGTTGAGTATTTTGATGCTGCACAATTGTAAATGCTGCAGCGTACACAGGGAACACAGCGGGAAGTTCGCACCAGTTCTAGAAGGCCCCCAGGTGGATGGTAGGCACACAGGCCAAGGATGTAGTTGGATAGGAGTTGCAAAGTGAACATGGCATTGGGGCAAAAAAAGCTGTTAGCTTACTCACCAGAGAGAAGGTGGGAGCAAAGGTCGCCCGAACAAGGCAGAAACAAACATTGTTTGAGTGTAGAAGTGCACACATCCTTGTTCCTGAACCTCAATTTGACCTACAGTCTCTTAACACCAAATAGATTTTCCATCCGCTCCTTGGAATTTCTTTCAAGATGCACGTCGGTGTCTGGTGATCGTTTCAAACCGCCATCCACTGTAACTAAAACGAGAGATTTGCAGCACAAAAGAAAAAAAGAGGGGTGACCCTTGGAGAGAGTCCGCTTAAAGTGGTTTTCCAGATGTGCCGTTGTTGTAGGCTTACAAAAAATACCCTGTCAAATTCTTTATGCTTTCTAGTGGATGGCATCGATCAGCTCTGGCAGCCCAGGCCACGTGGCCAAAGAAAACAAATCTGCTGACTAAAAGTATGCATTGTTTAAATAAGTATTCAGCACTGGAAGTTTTTTCGGCTGGATATTGTCAAGCGGCAAACCACATTTTATGAAGTACTACCAACTGTTCATAGGTATATTCTGGGCAAATGAAAGGCAATCCCTTTGTATTTCAGTTTGTTACTTTATATAAAAGCCTCAGGCCTATAACTGGGATCCTGAACATTTTGTTAAGATACAAATTTTTGATTTGTATAATCTTTACTGGGGCCTCAGAAAGTGCATCTTACAGCTTTCTTAGGGCCATGATTTTCTTTTCAGGGTTTTGCTGTAGGCAGAATTTTCTGATAGAGTGCTTCCATTTAAAGAAAATGTTCGGCTTTTCTGCCCTCCGCAAATGTAGTTGTCCAGCTAATATATATTCCGGAAGTTCACATCAGGAGCTAACAAGCAAAGGAAATTTATAACTCACCAATTAGAATTATTCTAAAGAGTGTTGAGAGTTGTGTATGTTTGCTTTTCAGCCAAAACAGTGAATGGATGTAAAATGGACCTTAAATAGCTTGTATAATGAGAGAGATGGAATCAATATTGAGTAAGTGGTTTGCTTTAGGTGTTGGGGGTGATTGGGATATTCAGCAGTGAATGAAGATGTTGCGATTTGATTTCACACATATCAGATTGCAGGTTGTGCTTAGAAATTGTCTTGCCAACTAGAACCAAACACTTTCTGATCACAAATGAAGTTATACTTGTCTTTTAAGCACATATGTGGACAACATCCAGATGGATCGATGGGTTTTACAAACCATGCCTTTGAGATGATGTAACAGCGTGATGTGGTTTGAGGCAAAAGTGTGATAACTTAGACATTGCCGTCTGTACAGTTCTATATGGTGGTGCCTTATGGTGGGCTCAGACTTGGCAGGTTTGGTTTGATTTATGTTACAGCAAGAAAGTACGCACCCATGCAAACCTAGTGTGGACCAAATAAGCAGAACGAGATGTTCTGAGCTGGCCAGCCCTGATTATTTCCCACACAAACTCTGGGGCAGCTTAAGTATGAATGCAACATGTACCAACATGTACCAAACATGTACACATTTGGCTGCATACATCAATTATATGATGTATTAGTAATGAAATTATATAAAAATTATGTTAACGTTTTCTCTGTTTTGTGAAAGCAGACACTTGAGGCTATCTGCTATAGTGATTTCATCACGCTTCACATTGTGCAAAACCACAGTAACAAACAGACTCTCATGGCCTATTGATCCAGACTGTCATTAGTAGACTTGATCTCTCTAGTACACACACTTGTAGACAAGTGTCTACAAGTGTGTGTATATAAGAAACAGAACAGCGTAAGACCATTTAGAGTGTATTATCATGCTTTTGGTGACTACGTCTATGTTATTTAATTGACCCGGTTGGCTGTGACATTTCAATATGTCTGCACGAACGCTGAGCAATAAAGAGCTAAGATGCAACAAGATGCAGTTTCTGCTTTGGTCGTACTGAGAGCTACATCAGCCTTATAGCTCCTTGTACAAAATTTGAGTTGCAAAGTGTAGACATGAATCATGGCATGTACGAATATCGTTTAAGGGGAAAAATAAATGAAAATCAGTTATGTTATTTGACAAACTATAGCTCAGTTTGTCAATGTGAAGACCCAGCTTCGTCATTTGATAGTTTGTTTATCTGCTGAAGCAGAAGCTGGTGTAGCAACTACACAGACATGTGTCTATTCTCTTCATTCCTTGTCCCATGCAGTGATGAGGAAGCGAGACCTGCTTGTTTTGGCTGGCTCTGAATCAGGGGCCTTATTGTATTTGCTCAGCAAACTGGCCCACGACTGGAGGACGGGGAGTTCTGTTCGGAGGCATGGGGCTTCTGGCCTGGATAGATCTTCCTCTGATGAATGATTAGGACCACGTGGGAGGAAGAAATCATCAGGCTAGTGTTTCTCAATCGTGGTCCTGTAGGAACCCTGCCCCGCAAAATTCTGCTTTTTCCCTTCTCTAACGCACCTGGTTCAGCTGAAGCGGGGCTAGATGAGTTGATTTGGGATTGCTGCGGCAGGAAAAACGATAAAAATGTAGAGCTGGGATTAAACGACAAACACTGATGATCCAGAGTCAAAAGGAGGCAGAAAAGCAGAATGTGATGAAGCAGAAGCATGACCTGGAAGAGGAAATGGAGTGTGCCCTTCAAGCCTGAGGGTGTAGAATGGCCGTTAATGGGTGGCTAGGGCCCAGATGTCCTGAAGAGATTTTAAAATCTCGCCTGCCTACAGCCTGTGGCCGCAGGGTTAGTGTTCCACTGCTAATCTCTCTCCCTCCATCCCTGGCCAGTAAATGCAACCTCCTGTGAAGTACAGTCTCTTCCTACACGTTTGCTTATGTGTACATGCGAGCAGAATTTAACTGGTGCTATTTGGGAGGGAGGCAAAATGTTGGGGGACAGCGGGAGCTTTGGGCTTTTTCTGGGCAGCACACAAAAATGCATACACATATACAAACACAGATACAAACCTAGCTCAAGCTTGTTTTCCATGTTACATTTGTGGTAACAATGCAGAGTCAAACATCTTTACACACACAGTTTTCCATGTAGCCTACTTCAGATGTCATCACTTAGTGAAGTTATGTTGTTCCTGAAATTTGCTTCTTTGGTTTTGCAGTGGGACTATAAACCTAACACAGTTAACAAATACTGGAATAGTATTGTGTAAACTGCATACCTGAATCACTGCACACTTGCCTCAGATGACTTAGAGTTAACAAATAGACAGACATTCTTGTGGTTTGTGACATTATATGACAATGTGTCTTATACAAATGGGCAAAAGTTTGCTTTTTGTTAAGAACAGCTGTGCTAGCAGCTATGCTATCTGTACTTTTGTCCATATTTTACTGTCTTGACAGACTGTCTACATCTAGAGTGAAGGGAAGTGTTCCTTTAGACTTGTTCTTATTGGTCTGTGGTTATCCTTGATGTTTTATTGGTTGACAAACTTCAAGAGGGATGAGTAGCTCCGTTATTGCAGAAAATTGGCGGTTAGTTTCTGGGTCAGAGATAATCTTGAACATCCTGATGGGTGTCTGGTGGACTCACGTGTCAAACCTCGGCCCAGTGACGAAGGGAAACTCTCTTGTTGTGGTTTGGAAGTTAGTGATAGGAGCCCTGTTCCAAAGCAAACACTCAGCATTTCTTTTGTTGATTTTATTCTGAGGGAAATTGTTCCTTGCTTTTTGTATGCTCATTCACTGCCACTATGAAGGATGGGTTTAGTAAATGGTAGCCTGGATTAGCCTCGATATTCTTCTAGTTAAACAAAGTGTTATTCTGCCCCTATATCACACATATTCCCTGCCAAAGTCATATGTAAATACTGCCTTTCAAGCAAATATTTCTGACCTTGTAGCACTGTATATGACTTCTGCAAGCATCTTGAAATGTGCAAGATGCAGTAGACACTTGAGACCTGAGACCAAAATACAGTAGACACCTGTCCCTGCAAGCCTCAACAGCAAAATTAAGAGGAGTCTCTACAAAAACCCTCAAGTGACGCAAAATTGTTGAAATTCTTAAAATATGTATGTGTTATTTGTACAGGTCTGTTGTTGCTCCAGTGATTTATAAACATGCTGTCGGTCCATATATATCTAACTGTCCATGGTGGCTGGTTACCTGAATGGTTTCTTATTACCTGATGGCTTCTATTAGAATAGCAGTCTCCCCCAGACGTTTTTTTTTAAACATTCTTGTCTTATCCTCTCTGTCTCTAACCCTCTCTGTTTTCTGCTTCAGAGGTGTTCTGGGGTATGGCTCCCTGTAGTTTGTTTCATTTGCTTAACCTCTTGAGAGATGGGATAGTGCTGCATTTAACGTCGGAAACATGCGAACACATCTAAAGCAGCTTCCTTTGTTAAGGATCTCTTTGACCTCTCTCAGGTTGAGTGGGTATGGTCATCTTTGAATCCCCCACCCAGGTTAGATTACAAGGGTGGCGTATTCGGCAGAAGCAGGGCCCATAATGATGCCATTAGGTAGGAATTTCTAGCGTGGAAGCCATTTTTGTAGCCAGGCTTGACTGGAGTTGGGAGTGTGTCAGGCGTACATTGTAATTCTCTCGTCTCATCTCTGTAATGATGAACAGGGAATATTATAATGGCCCCTAATTTGAGAGCAGAGCGTGTGCTGACGTCAGCTCCTCAGGTGTTGCACAGGCAACCATTTCCAAATGCCTTTGAGTTTTGTGCTTAGTCATTACTGTAGTGCGGTGCTCTATATGCAGCCACACGGACAATGGCAACCGTATCTCCTCTCTGTTTAGAACTCTCTTCTCTCCACAGTGCTCAGGATCTATGTGAATATTTCTCTTCAAAATTAACATAAAATACATATTCTAGCACTGAAGTCTTTGTGTATTGAACCATGGAGAAGTCCAGAAGTCTGGAACAGCCTATCTCTAAAATCAACAGCCTCTGGGATTTTGTCTTGATTGAGGCTGTGAGTTCAGCTGCTGATTGCACTGGATGTGCCCCAAGTCTTGTTTTGATTGGATAATGGGATATTTCTTGACCCTTTGTGACCGGTGCAGTGTTGCAGGCTTGCACGATACCTGAGGTCATCGTCACAGTGGGAAGAATGTGGGAAGAGCCAAACCTGAAATGAGAAATAAACAAAGATGAAATGATGGTAGAAGAATCTGTGCAAAGGCTGGAGGTTTGCACATTTAAAAGTGAATGAAACAAATAGCATTTTGATGACCTACCACTAGCATAAACAGTACAGGCAGGCGCAGGTGCTGGAAAACATTAAGATGGCTCCAGCTGCTCATGTCTTGGGGTGACGATTCCTTGGATGAGTAAATAAAAGTAGCAAAGCCTGCTGGACACATAACATATATTCTTATATTATAACAGATATAGACTACATTAATGCTTCTACTTTTTGTATCATGTGATGTTAACCTCTGACCTACTAACCTCTGGTCTGGCCTTTTATTCCTTTAGACCCAAGCTTGCTGTTTTATTCTCTTGTGCTGACTGCTTTTCTTTAACTGTCAAAAGATTTGCAATCTTTCTGAAGTCTGAACAGTCGTAGATGACCTGACAGGCCACAGGAGAGAAGAATGACATTATTACTGCGCCTGTGAAACCCATCTGTGGTTGGAGTGCTTTTAAAGATTGGAGGTGAAAGTGTTCATTAGAGTTTGCACAGTAAATGTTTCCAAAATAGTTGCTTGACTGGCAAAGCAGTAAGATGCTGGAGAGAATTCACAGCTCTGAAAGCGCTCCTCCTTGCCAAGCCATATCAGAGGCATTAGAGGACAGTTTAGCATGAATGCCCTAAATGTGTTGGTTTTGGAGTGACATTGGCTGTTTTGGCAATTACATCATACAGTGACTGACAAATCACATTTTCTGCCATATCTGTGTGGCTTTTGGATTAACTAATACTATGAATCCTTTGCTGTCAGATGAATCTTTTTTAACTGTCTTTAATCCTTAATCTGTGTCTGGAAAGCTGGTTTATAAGTCTAATTTGTCGTAATTCAAATATAATGAGGTTGACAGAGGCGTTTATGATAAGCATATGAGATGGTGATTTTTCTCTCTTTCTATCTCTGCCTGCCCAAACAGACCTTTATTTGAATGTCTTTACATGGTTACTCATTACTAGTGGCTGGACTGTTTGACATAGGCCTTCAGATCAGCCATAAACATTGAAACACCCCAGAAATAGGATTCTTTGGGATTCTAGTAGTATTCCAGTGCAAAGCTAATTGAACATTTTCTGCTGTTCTAGAAAAACACAGACATCTGAAGCCTACATTAAAGAGTTTCATTTTGGCTCATGCAATTGATTCCACCTGGTGGAAATCAAAATGTGGTTGGTTGGATCCACTGTTATTTTCTACTTATGGTTGATAATCTGATATGGTAGGACTTTAATTCAGAAGACCTAAAGGCCTGAATATTGGGAGAGCTAGGTCGTTACCACAAAGAACAATATCCTGATTTCCGTAGGGCCTTTTGAAGACAAAAGGGCCCTGAGGGTTTGGTCATCAAATGCTGACTCATAGGGCCAGATGTACTTACAGGTTTGAGCTTGTCCATAGTTTGGTACATAACCGGCAGGCTGAAATCGTCCAATTTGCACCTGAAACAAGTACAAAAGGCTTGCAACCATTAGCCCCAGCGTAATCTTAAGATTTAAGAACACAGTTTTCCATAAACATGGCAGTCTGGGTGTTCTTTTACAGGCAGTGGTAAGCAAGAGCAAATGCTGATACACTCACAAAAGCTTGTAACAGGGAAACTGTTGATTTTAGTGGAGTGTTTATTAAACGTTATTGGCACAGAAATGAACCTATAGTGCTGCATAAGAAGTACTGCAGTGAAATTTCCTTTCTCGTAAGTGCTTCTACAGGCTGTAATTTTATGAACAAAATTAAGATTAACTGCCTCAGATTAATGTCTAGACGGTCATTAAAGTGTAGGATATTTGTTACGTTTTGCACGCAATCATGTTTTGTATTTAATTCGATTTTATTTTTCTTGTAACTGGGAAAGGCATTTGGTCTGTATTAAGTACGGCTCCATAGCTGGCAGTTGCGGGCCAGCCTTGTGGTTTCCCGTGAGCTTATGTTTGGTATTTTCGAAGCACTGTGTTTCTTCTACGAGTGCCTGAATAACATGTGTACGTTTTCGCATAACACAAAATGTGTGTGGCGAGTGACATATACCGCACTTACCAGGCCTTAATTTGGAGGACACTGCAGAACACTCCTAGGAAGAAAAAACTCAGTCCTCTTTTTTCCAGTGTTAGAAGCAGTAGCTAGTGCTGTTGCAGCTCAGACATGTCAAAGGGTTTCAGTTCGTTTCCATTTCCATTTTTCAC
Source organism: Brachyalestes nurse (assembly GCA_037974405.1). NCBI lineage: Eukaryota > Metazoa > Chordata > Actinopteri > Characiformes > Alestidae > Brachyalestes > Brachyalestes nurse. The sequence goes on along the minus strand of JBBPCY010000156.1, from coordinate 17,636,185 downwards.
TCGTTCCCCTTTCGACCTTTGCTTTTCATTCCTTCCATAGTCTGTCTGTCTATCCCTGTCTCTCTTTATCTCCCTCTCTCTCTTGTTCTTTCCTTCTCCCAGGGGAGCCGTCTTCATACTGCTGAAACATTTCCTGAGTGGCTGCAAAAACGCCACTCAGCTCCCAGCTGGCATTTCAGCGTCTGCTTTTTGTGTGCGTGTGTGTGTGTGTGTGTGTGTGTGTGTGTGTTTGTGTTAGAAACTATGGACAGGACAAGTGTTAAGGGTACATGGTGGCCATAAGGTCAGCCTTTGTCACTGCAGACAGGTGAAATTTAACAACTCAATCCGAACTCATTTATGTATCTCTCAGTTACGGAGAATAAAGGAATATTTCTCAGATTCTATGTATATCCAAAATGTAGCCATCCTATGGGTCCTATGGGTGCTCAATTGGTTTTGGAGCAGAAGGAACAGCACATTTGTCTCCAACCATGTTGAGTTGTTAAGTAATCAGAAATAGATTTGCTTATGCGGTTTCTGTGACTGTATGATACAGCATTATCTAAAAAAATGAATGAAAGCACACAGCATAGGTAGTAGCAGTAGCAGCCTGTTCCATTAAGAAAGGTCTTCAGCAGAAAACTGAACCTCTGTTTAATAGCTTGATCCAGAATTTAGCGTTTATGTGCAGCTTTACCTTCTTATTCATGTCACACATACAATATTTGGCCGTGCACACACTATGACGTTATGGAACCTCTATACATTAGCCCCTGCAGCACTGAGGTCATGACTAATGTTTCGGTTAGAAATTACTGTATTTGAAGATAAATTAAATCCATATGTTTTGAAGCGATGGCTGTTTCTTCAGGTCTAGGTGTTTCTATGATTTACAGTGTAATAGGCATAAGTCAAGAGTTTGGAGCCAAGTTCCTTGGATTTGAAAAATAAAATATTTTGGTTTCTGTCCAGAAACTGGGCTCAGCTAAATCATCTTAGCATGGAGATTTTATTTTTTCAAACTGTAGACTGAGCATCACACAGAGCGCTCTGTCTACTGGAGGATCTAAGATTATACTGTTAACGATATTCTTTTAGGAAACCAAGTGCAGATATTTACTTCACTTATAATGCTTTATCCTTAGTATTAGAAATCATACGTCTATCTTCTTATGATTTTATGACCATTATAACATTTATTGCCCACAGCTTTTACGCACCTTGTCATAACCTTGCATTTATGGGAAATACGTTCTTGAACCATTATGCTGTTCATAACCGTTAAATCCTTTTTGGTCAGAATGATGGTTGCTCAAAGGAGAACAGACTCTTTGAGTTGAGCGGTCACACGTGCATTCAATCTTGCACACACAACTTATATTATTGTAGGAAATCAATGCCAAAGGAATGTACCGCTCTAGAGCAGCTAAGTCTAAGATCACCATGCCCAGTGCCATGCGTCCACTAGAGGGGTATAAAGCACCAATGCTAGGTTGTGGAACTGTTTATGAACATTCCCTAGAGAGATGAAGTGCCATCTTATACTTTTGGGATGAATGGCATCCAGAACTAATCATCTAACATCACTTCTTCATGTCACTAATGGTTTCATGGCTGAACGCAGTCAAATCCTAACAGCAATGGTCCGAAGTTTAGTGTAAAGGCTCCCCAAGAGGCTTTTTCTGTACCGAAGGGGATATAATAGGATGTTAATACTGTCAGAACAAATGTTAGATAGATTTGTGTCATATTTGGACATATGGTGTACATGTAAGCTCTCCAGAAAGAAGAATAGCAGAGGTGGAATCAGAAGCTCAAAATTCAGAACTTGGCATCTGAGACTGTGCCAGCTTCAGTAGATGAAGGCCAACCCTGCGAGGTCCCTGAGGCAGCCGGAGAAGGACCAGGTCCAGCTGGAT
>JBBPCY010000156.1:17619619-17630647 GCA_037974405.1 Brachyalestes nurse | reverse complement strand
CATTTGTGAAGCTGCTTTGTGACAATGACCATTGTTAAAAGCACTATATAAATAAAATTGAATTGAATTGAATTGAACTTGCCAGGTTGACTCATAAACCACTGATCATAAATTAGTAGTTCCTTGATTAAGTAAAGAATGACTTCTTCAAATATTCTTAAATGTCAGAACTGACCCTAATCTTCACACTGAGGATCAGCTCAGTGAGATCTTCTCTCACTAAACCACTGGAAGACCCCCCTCTTCTAGCCGAAAAGTGTATTGGCCGGACAGTTGTAATGTGTACCAGGAGTTTTTTCCCCAGTTCCTGCATGCAAGAGCAGGGCAGACTTAAAGACAGCTTCGGACGCTCGTGTTGCTGTTAATGGCTCCCAGCTGCACTCTTTCTGTGATTAGCCAGGGGGCCGTAGCTAAAAACAGAGCATACACCAGCCCAGCACAATGACCCTAAAGGGCACTGGCCATAGTGTGCATCTGCCTCTCCATTAAGCCCCAAAGTAACCACCATAGGCGCCCAGGCGCCAGGGAAGCAGAGGCAGATGACTGTAAATGAACGTTCTCGCATATAGATGTGATCCAAGGCCAAGTGTGCCTGTACTATACAACTGGCAAATGCCTACAAAAGCTAACTCTGAGACCCCCTATCTGTTTTTATGGACGAGGGTGTTGTGCTTACTTTTTATATGACATAATAAGAATAATTCACAGTGTAATTCCAGTATGCAGGTTGTGAGATGTTAGGGCACAGTGGCGAGTTTTTACACTTCTAGCGAAACTGGCATGAATGGGAAATGAGTTAATGAACAATTATGCCAGTCATAAGTTGTATTTGGCCAGAATGATGACCAATCAGAGATGAGTAGGCCTATGAGTTGAGTAGTCATGTTTCGTTAACGGAGGATGGTGCTTATTCAGCCAAGCAAGCAGTCAGCCACTACTCTGGGCATAATTTACAGATCACTGAGGCTGCAGGCTTTCATTTCTTTCCTACTGATGTAGTTTCAGGCTGTTCAAAGTAAATCAAGCTTGTTTTTTTCTGGATATAATTCAGTCATGAATGCTGGTCAGCAGCTGAAATGGGAATGTTTCTATTTGCTAGTAGTAGGAGACCATGTGGTCTCATTTGAATTTGGTGCACTGAGATTGACTGAACAGCTACAGCTTGTGTAATGTGCGAGCCTCAGTTTTGTGGTTGCCATAAAAGTCTGCAAAAACCCCCGAAAAATGCTGTTAGAAGCTGTAATCTTTTAGGGTTTTAAGAGACTATCTGTGTGTACAATTCGATGAAGATAATACCTCATTTAATTCATGGTAACTGGTTTTGTCTAGGAAAAAGGCAGGTACTTGGCAGTATTTACCCAATATGGCTGTATTATTACTTGCACATGTTTGATATTGAGAACATATTCAGAGTACCATTCGTAGTATGTAATGACATGATCTTGTAGTCTAGTCAGGCACAGTCTGTTCTTGTAGCACTTCAGAGAGATTTACTGAGCCTAAGGCTACAGATCCAGAGGTCTCTCCCTGATGGTATGAATACTGTCCTGTCCCACAACATCTTTCAGTGATTATTAGTCCCAGCAACAAGAAAACATCTATTCTGGGCCATGGCAATAGTCCTATTGTGAGACTGGACAGGCAAAAGCCTTTCCAGAAATGAAAGAGCAAATGCCTGGCTTTGTGGACTGTCTTCGTGTGTGGAGGACCGAGGCTATGACCTTAATCTCATAATGAGTTCAAATCACTGTGCATTCCCTCTCCATTATCCAATTATTACAGTTTTATGATTGCTGATCATTTTTTGGATGTTGATGCATTAATGACACACAGATGTTCAAATCATTCTCTTGACATAGATGCTATTGGCACTGAAAACTCCCCTTGTCTGGTGCCAGCATGAGTGCCTTATATTAAAGGGCCATGGAGGACTCTTATACTGTATATGGCGACGCCTATATACTGAAATGACCCATATGTAAAGGATAACTTTATGAAGTCACCACAGTGTGTGAGCTAAAATATGGTATGCTTCCAGCGGTCCCTGAGAGACGCGTCGTCATACTGGAAGCCGTCCGACTGCTCTCTGACACACAGTGGGAAGCATGCAGCCTTGTTTTGACAGTTTTATAGGGTGTTTGACCCACCAGCCAGCCTTTAGCACCAGTCAAACTCTAAACCCTCCTATAGGGGGCCCCGCAGCCAATGGCATGCAACCAATCCGGGCTAAACCAATTACGCTGGCTGATACTGGAAGCAACCCCAGGGTTTTATCCTCAGACATTCCCACTTGTGTTCTGCAGTTGTCAGCAGTAGTAGGCCTGTGATCTCATTTAAACACACACACACACACACACACACACACACACACACACAGAGTTTTAGAACAACACCTATGCCCTGTTTACACATGGTATAGACAAATACCTTGTTCTGATCTGATTAAAAATGGGCATCCAAACCTGGCATTTCCATGTGTCTGGAATTCCTCTCCAGTGACCAGTAAGCATCGGATTTTGTGACTGGAGGACATTTATTACTGTTACTGTTACGTTTTCTTTTTATTATGTATGGGGAGAAAGGTGGGCCTCAGAAATAGACTTTATGACATTAAAGATCAGACCATTAATATAAAAGACGTTTTATCACTGTTTGTTGTGGTTTAATGAAAAATAATCAAGCCATCAATGCAACTACTTGCGCTTTTTCTCTCCCGTTTTCGGGCAAAAGTGGAAATGCTTGATGTTATATTTAACCATTTCTATCCCCGTATTCGTCATCAGACCAAACTTGTGCTGGAAGCCCTTGTTTCTGCACATGTACAAAATGAACATAAACAGGAGGTAGAAAATGGTAGAAAAGTAAGAAACTACTCTTTCTCTTCTACTTTCTCCTGGTCCCGATTAGTGGTCACCACAGCATATCAACCGTTTCCACTTCCTTCTATCCTCTGCATCTTCCTCTCTCACACCACCTGCGTACATGTCCTCCTTACCACATCCATAAACCTCCTACTAGGCTTTCTTCTTTTCCGCTACCCTGCAGCTCCATCCTCAGCCTTCTCCCATCACACTCAAGGGTCTCTCCTCAGCACATGCCCAAACCAATGCAATCTCGCCTCTCTGACTTTTCCTTTTAATGGTCAAACTCCAGCTGTCCCTCTAAAAAACACATTACTGATCCTGTCCGTGCTCATCACTCCCAATGCATATCTTAACATTTTCAACTTTGCCACCTCCAGCTCTGTTTCCCGTCTTTTCGTCAGTGCCACTGTCTCAGAACCAGACAACATCGCTTGTCTCACTACCGTATTGTACACCTTTCCTTTCACTGGTACCTGCTTGTCACAAATCACTTCTGCCACTTTTCTCCACCCATTCCACCCTGCCTGCACTCTCTTCTCCACCTCTCATTCACACTTCCCATTACTCCACACTGTTGACCTTTACCTTCACCAGCTCTACTCCCTGCAAACTTTGCATTCCACTGTCCTCCCTCACATTCACGCACAGGTATTCTGTCTTAGTCCTACTGAACTTCATTCCTCTCCTTTCCAGAGCATATCTCCATCTCTCCAGGGTCTCCTCAACCTGCTTTGTACTCTCACTACAGATCACAGTGTCATCTGCAAACACCATAGTCCACTCAGAGCTGAACAGAAAGAAGCTAAAAAAGCAGCTGCAATAATGAGGTTGAATGGAAAGTCCTTCTTTGGTGTCTTGAATGTATTAGGGTGCTTCTTCTGGATTGCATCCTGAGCAAGCCAAGGGTGACAGAGGCAAGAAAAAACTCGGAAAGAACTAAGACTCAAAAGGGGAACCTATCATATATAAAAAGCCATAATAGCCTAGCTAAAAATAACGGATCAGAGGGGTACCACAGACGTGAGAACACCTTGAGACACTGGCATCCCCCACCCCCTACCCCGCCCCACTCCAATGCCAACAAACAAAACTGATCATGTAAGAGTGACGGTACAATAGACTCAGCATTCCAGTTGCTTTCAGTTCTCTGTGTCCATAAACTCCCAGATCTGCACCGTTTATCCAACAGGAAAAATTAATTACTGAAAGCCTGACTAAATAAATAGGTTTCAGCCTAGACTGAAACTGTATATGAGTCCTGAACATTAACCAGAAGAATATCCTTAAGCTTTGGACTTTGGGATTTCAGACCAGATAGTTTCCACAGTAGCCTAAGCTCTGAATAGAACACCGCACCTCACACACACACATACACACACTCTCAAAATGACGAGTGCTGTCATTTGCTCCTTCAATGGCCGTCTGAGCTCAGAGATTGACGCAGAGCTGTGCCCTCAGGCAGTGCCTCTTGGAGTGCAGTTGATCTAAACCAGATCCAGAGGAATTCTCCTTTTCCACATGACAGCGCGCTGTGGCTTCGGTGGTGCTGCGCAGTGGGAGGTCTTCAGCCACCTTCAGATGTGTGCATTTGTAGTCACTGTCACATGCTTTATTTTCCCATTCCGTTTACGTGAAGTGTAGCCATAGTCTCTTTTAAAACTGTGGGTAGTGTCAGCTAAAACCACCCTCAGCCTTTTCTGTCTGTGCATGTAGTTTTTACGCATTGGGACGACAGTGTTTTGTTCTGGTGCTGCTTCAGTGGGTATCAGTCACAAGTGCCTGCTGATACCCTTGATAGTTTTTGCTTACATTCACATTGGCTTCCACTGCCAGTGACTCTTTCTTGGTTAGAGGGTGTGCCTGCATGGAAAGCAATCCTTACTTTTCATTTTTTGCCAGTCAGCTGGAAGAAAAAAGCTGAAGGCTTTCCTCTCTTTCAGGCCCTTCACAAAGGCGTACTGTTTTGTTAGCTCCATGGTGAAGTCTTGAACCAATTGAATTAACCACAGGACATTAGTAAGATGTTTTACAGATAATTTGGGAATAGGTCTTAAAAGCCAATTCTCGTACTGGTCTTTAAACAGAATCGTCTTTTAAAATATGGGGTATTTTGTATTTGAGAGGCTCATTGAAACTAAATGCTTAGTATTGTCCTTTGACTGAGGATTCATGGTACACACTGGATGCTGCTAAACATGTGAATTCAGTTACTGTGCAGAATTGGAGTTGATTTTCTTCTTTTTACTTTTACTAGCTTGGATCCAGTGCATGCATCTCCTAATTCATTTTCCTTGTCAGTTGTGAACTGGTCATTCTCAGTGTCAGGTTCTCCAGCATCAGTACTTAACCATGTTCACAGTAATGTGCAAATGTCTTAGGCACCTAAGCAAGCTGGTTGATCATTTATCTAAGCAGTAATTGCAGTGTATTTGCTTGTATAGACTTATAATTGATGTATGCAAACAGTAATGAAGAATTAACAGTAGTTTGAAGAACAGATTTTGATTCCAGATTTCTCCTTTATGCCTCCAACCATCCTATTGCTTTATTGAATTCTGCCGTCAACCCACCTGATAGGATTTAATAAAGTACTAAGTAAGTACTGGATGACAAGAAGGAGAGAGTTGGAAATGATCATTGCTTAAGTTTTGCACTGAAGCTAATGCATTCAGATAGAGTTGACAAGTAGTGGTACTTTATCCCACCAATTAGTGTACGTAATGTATGATTCACAGCTAAAAACAGTCTTAGCAACCTTCTTGTAGCAGAATTTTAAAATGCTTTGTAGGTATTGTGGTGCTGTGTCTGAAACGACTCATAGGTTGCACATGAGATTATTTAGCAAGTCAACACAGGCAAATGATGGCATGTCTCTGCTGATTGAGAGCTGAGAATTGCTTTAAAGTCTTTAAAGTAATTTTGAATGCATTTTCACTTCAGAGTATGATGAATTTCTGAGTGAAGCATAGCTCCTCTTTGAGCTTGCTTAGTGCTCAGTGAAGTGAGATTGGGAGACATCGTGGGTTTAATTCCCTGTAAAGGTAAACCTGTATTCATACTGTACAGTTTACACTGAACTCCCACGATGCTAGAATTTAAAAGATCGATGTTACCCCTGTATAGACTGCACTGTGATTAATGTTCTGTCATTGGTATAAGCAGGAAAATACAGTAATAAATTAACTGAATTTACAGTAATAAAAATACAGTGCTTGAAGAAGAACAAAATGAAAACCTCGAGACGCTCCACGGGGGAAATTCTGGACTGCAACGTCACAGGGCAGCAGCCAATCAGCAGCAAAGGAGAAATAAATAACGTTCTCGGATTGGCTACTTTCAAACCTCCCGCCTCTGAGTACAGCTGACTGTGATGTCCGGGCCTCGTGCGCCACGCCTCTTCGTCCTCGTGTTGCTTGTTCTGAGTACAGAGGTGGGAGGTTTGAAAATCTGTAAGGGACTGAAACCACGGCTGTATATTGTATATATACTGTATATATTTTTTTCTTTTAAATGATATGGATTAATAAATTGTGTCCAGAGACAAGAACTTACAGGGTAAAAAAAAACTTGACTGATGGTTGACAGTTCAGGACAGTGAAGATGTTTCTCATAAAAAAGGTAATAAAATAAAAGCATGATCTCAACACTAACTGCTTACAAATGAACATGACGGTGTCAACAACACAATGCAAGCATATGTCCACTGCTGTTGTCAGTGATTTGTGGTCTGTACACATAAGTATTCCTAGATGCTCTTTAATTAGTCTTTAATATGGCGTGAGGGGGGGTGTATGTTCTGGAAGACAGATCTCAACCCTGAGGGCAGGAAAAAAAGAAAACAAATGTTGTAGGCTGTTAATATGATTGCTTCCACAGCTTTACACACTCTCTCAGGGTCTGACTGCTCTTTGGTGGGTTCCTGGGTCCGATCACTATCGACCAGGCTCTACAGTGTATAAATAATCAGAATTTAAATCTAAACATTTTTCGTAATGTTGGAATACGTCATCTGGAAGAGTGCAATTCTGCAAACAGTGTTTTAATTAAACATGTTACTCGACCTCTGGGTCAATGTCCTCCTGTGGTCCTCTTGTGATTTGCACCATGTTTGTTTTTTTATTCAAGGAAACAAACAACAAACAAACACACAAAACGTTTCACTGAACTGCCCTGTTTCATCATTGGGCCGTGATGTCAGAAGCAAGGTTTGTCTTGGCTTGGTTTACTGCCCGATGTTTTATGTCTCATTAGCCCCTCTGTTAACATTTAAACCTGCATGTCATCCATGGAAGGGTGCGAACTCACGTAGCATTACCTCAGATAGCCTAACAAAACAACCGGATTTGCCGTAAAGTGTGGAGGTTGTTTATAACATGAAATTTTAACAGCACCGGTTTCCTCTCGATCGCCCCTGCTCTCAAAAGATGTTCCAATGTGATAAACATTCTGTGTTTACATCATTTCTTTTTGTCAAAAGAAAAGGTCTCGAAATTCCGCACTGCTGAGATCACGATGCACATGTTGATGTTTATGCCATAGATGTACTGAGGAGGCACCTCAACAGTTTCCTTTGTAATCATCAGAAATATGTGTAATTGCTATTTTTTAGAAATGTTCTTAGGAACCTTTCTGTTGGGTTTATTTCATTCCCTCTTGTTTTATTTGAAAGTTGTATTGTTTGGCTCAGGCCTTGACACAAGTGACTGCTCTTATTGATAAATTTGTCCGCCAGCAACTGGCGTCCTTGGCCTCTCCAAGCTGTGCGAGTGCAGCCGTCCATTCTGCTTTCCATATGTTTTGTGCTCAGTTAGTCTTAACTATGGCACTGCTTTCTGGTCCAGTTAGAGACAGACAGTGCCTGGCTAGCTCTGATAAAGCTCCTTAATCAAAAGATATGGCCTCGTCCTCTGTAAAGTTTTCCATTCATGAAAAGACTTGCCTGAGAAACCTGTTCCATATAACAGAGCCAAATAGATTTCCCTGTTAGTTTTAAGCAAGGCTTTGATCACACAAATGTTCCCTTTCTGCACTTCAGGGGTCTCAAAAGCTGCCAGAATTCTGGGGCTTGAAAAGAGTCTCTCTGGGATGCGATAGAATTTTTTAGGCAGTTGTAAGTGAGAAGGACCAGGTTTGTCACTGCACAACTGTTGTGGTTTTCAGAGTATCCTGCTTGACACAGAACAATTGTGTCAGGCAGTTGGACAAAGACTGATACAGCAGCACCCTCTCACAATTGACATGCCATGCTTATCAATTAAGGTGTAGACCTTTGGAATGGGATAAGTGATCCACCATCTGCTTTAGGACGACCTGACATGTCTCTGGGGTTCGTTGTTTGGACATGTGAACTCAGGGTCTGCTAAAAGCTTTAGGGTCTTTGTTTGGACATGAGAAGACAGAGACTGTTTGAAAGTTCATGGGTTTTGTCAGGGTTATTGAAAGCACATGTCTATGTGTCTATGCAGAGTATTGCCCCATTTCCTAAGGGGGAGTTCAGCATGATGAACATAAGCTCTTTATAATTGCTGGATTGATCTGACGTGCACTTTGTAGCTATGTGGACATCTTGTATACTATCAGAAAAAGGTACTGTCATGGTAAATTATAGCTCCCCAAGGTACAAATACCATAAATGTACCATAAATGTACTCAAAGGTACACCATGGTCATTAACATACAACCTTTGTACCTTTTGATCAGTTACCTATTTAAAAAATTAAAAAAGTAAATAGGCTGGAGCCAAGACAGGGTATATATTCAAATGTGTAACTGCAGTAGAATACAGTAAGACTAGGTTCACTACATATGTTTACGTTTACGGCATTTAGCAGACGCTCTTACCCAGAGCGACGTACACCAGTGCTTTAGTAGTCCACAACATAAAGGTGTAACTCTAAGGGTACCAACCCAATGGCTGCACTTGTACCCTGAAAGGTACTATTTTTTTCTGACAGTGCAAAGTGTACGTAGCCTATGTGACCGGCCAATGCGTAGAAGGCTTTTAAATGGCTTTCCAGTTCGGCCTTCTTGATCTCTTTCTTTCAAAATGTCCCTATAATTTTTGGCGTGACACTCATTTGGAATTCCTGGCTTCTCTAAGCGGTCACCCCTTTAAAGTTTGCGCTGTGGTTCAGCACTACAAAGAGTTTTAAAGAGTGCTTTTAAGTGCAAGGTTAAAATTGTTTTAACTGTTCTCTGTATTTTAGGGAACTGTGCTGGGCCTGCATTGGTATGCGTCAGCAGAAATAATTTTTTCCTGCCATGCACAGTGCATAAAGCAGAACAGCTGCGATGCTGAAGTCACTCGTCTCTTCTCATGGCCTTGGAAAAGGCAGCTCTGAAAAGCTTCACAGCTCATTAGAACTAGGAACAAAGCAAGCTGAGAAAAAGCAACTACTGGCTTTGGCTGCACAAAAAAAGAGAGCCGGCCTCGAAACAGAGCATGAGGTCACCCGGCATGCACTGGCACTTACAACAGCGGAGCGATGACCTCACGCTAAAATTTGAGCCACTGACAGAGGAGCATACCTTAGTTATAAGGTCTTTCCTGTTAGGGGTGAGAACAGCTGATGTGAACAGGAGATGAGAACATCGCTAACGAGAACAGTACAAGCCTTCCCGCCAACTGTTTGCCTATTAGTCGAAGAAAGACTTGCTTTACAGATTTTTTTTTTAAATCCAAAGCAACTTCCATTCCCTAACTACAGGGGGCAGTCTCCCTGGAGCTACTTGGGATTAAGGGTCTTGCTCTGGAACCCAGTGGTGGTGAGCTGAGGGTAGGATTCGAACCCATCCTACCCACTAGGCCACCACCATCCCATATTCCACCTCAGATTCCAGATGATATAATATTGCCCTTCTTTTCAAGCCAATCACAGGCATGTTCACAAGGACAGAATTCAGACATAAGCATGCAAGTGCATTTTGAAATTAGTAGCTGAGGTACTTTCAAGGAGTCTAATGAATCCAATGTTGCTCTTAATGGATAATATCATGCTCATCCTCTCTTAACATTCAATGTAGCTAAAGCTAATGGGGGCTTGTTTGAGGATCAAACTCTAGGAATGACTTCTGCAGGGTGCAGTCTGACAGGACCTGGGTCAGATCCACCCTACTCAGTACGAAAGTTGAATTTTCCTGTAACTAGATGCGCTTCAGACAGACTATTGCCTGCATAGCACAGCTTAGCATTGTATTTATCTCTGATTTGAAATCTTAAGTATTTGGATTTTTTAGTCAGTTTTCCCTCTGGGAAAAAGACCTTGATTTCAATCTGGCAGATGGATGAATAAAGGCAATGGTCAAAGTCAGATATTGCCTGATTTGCTCCAAATGGAATCGCTCAAAAACACACTTCATGCGTTTGCCATTGTGTTTGTTGAGCAATGAGTATTTCAGAATAGCCAGATGACAGCTATTCTGAACACACTACTCCCAAGGGTGTCGCTGTAACATGTGGATATCAAAACATTTGAATGAACACACTTGAAGCTCTCTACACCATCATTATCCTATCATCACCTCAGCTGTTAAAGAAAATACTGACTACCCGCTTTATTACTTTAAAAGCTCCATCTCTCATTTTCTCACCACAATACTGTTGACCAGATATTATTGACTTTCTAAACAGAGTGGTGTTGAGAATCTTTAGTGGCTAAAGGATGGCCATCACAAATTTTGTGTCCAAGTCTCAGTCTCTAAGTATGCACAGCAAACTTGCTGATTTCCATTAAGTCATTTCATTCATACTGACCTTTTCCTACATATTGCTTAGGGAGAATCACATGCACTGCACTGTGACTGACCGGCAAACGACTGGTCTTTAGTCTGGCCTCTTGATGAAAGGGCGCCATTGACTGAGCTCCAGGACCGTGAGCTCACATCATGCCTGCAAGCATCCAGAGCTGTTCTGGGGCACCTCCTGGCACACTAACTGCTGCCAGTCTGCTTTTAATCTGCTTGTGAGGTTTTGGAGGCCCTGGCCAGACATAGCTGGTAACTGGCAGGCCTGGTTTCAAGTACTGCAACTTCAAAGGCCCATGAACATCAGCCTCACACACCATCATCCGCAGAGGTGGACAGTAACGAAGTACATTTACTTGAGTACTGCACTTAAGTACAGTTTTTGAGTATCTGTACTTTACTTGAGTAGTCTTTATTTTGG
>JBBPCY010000156.1:17576596-17619519 GCA_037974405.1 Brachyalestes nurse | reverse complement strand
CAGCTGATGAAGAGTCAGCCTCTGCTGGAGGCTTGGCTGGGTGCACAAACCTGTCCATGTTTTTGCTAGCAGTGCTGAAGTGGAGCATAGGCTCTCCCATTGGTGTGCCCCTCTCCAATACCTCTGCGCCCCCCAGTTTGGGAACCACTGCCCTAATCTAATGCATCTAATCCAGGGAATCAGCAGTCAGGACCATATGTGAAAAGTGAATATTAGTGCCACACTCAGAACTGGTACTAAACTTGTCAGGGCAGTAGATCCATTAGACACACAGTCTCTTCTCTGCTGTTAGAATAAATGTATGAAGGGAAGGTTTTATTTTCCTCTGTTTCCTTTATTGGCAGCCTTACTTTTACTACCACAAGCAAAGCAAATACTGTATAGTCCTAAACAGGTCCAAAATATGGAGAATAAATTTGGATCAGGTTTTGTGTTGTACTGAGCTGCAGCATTACTGTCCAAATGTTGTTGGAACCCATGTGTATTTGTGTGTGTGTGTGTTGTCGCAGCGTGGGGAGCTGCTGGATCTGAGAGGTGGGCTGTTCTCTCTGGATGAAGACGGCAGTCTGCACATTGCTTCTCCCAGCGGGGAGGAGTCCGGAGAGTTTGTTTGTACAGCTACTAATGCAGCAGGATACAGCACCAGAAAGGTCCAACTCACGGTCTATGGTCAGAGTCCAATCTAATCTCTCTCTCTCTCTCTCTCTCTCTCTGGTTGCTGCTAGAATACAGTATATCATAAAACTGTATTCCCTCACACTAGTACAGTTACTGCTCATGTCAACTGCACTGTATGTTGTCTTGTCCCGTAAATTATTGTGCACTCTTTAGTCCTGTCCAGCTCTCACTGTTGTAGTCTTGTGTATTCTTGTGGCGTTCTGTTTCCGTTCTGTTTCAGTTCTTTGTCATGCACCATGGTCCTGAAGGATTGCTGTTTCATTTCGCTGTGTACTGTGTATGTGGTTGAAATAACAATAAACAACTACTTGACATCTCTTTTCTTTCAATTTCTTTCTCTGTACCTCTGTCTGTCTCTCGGACCCTTTGCATCTTCCCCCTGACTCTCTTTGTTTCTCTCGGTCTCTTTCTACTTTATTTGTTCCTTTATTTTTTCTCTTTTTGTCTTCTCACCTCTCCTATTCTTTTTACCCCTTTAATTTTGTTTGGTTCTTTCTTTCCTTTTTTGCCTTTCTCCTAATTTTTTACTCTTTCTCTCTTTGTCATTTTGCTTCTCTCTCTCTCTCTCTCTCTCTCTCTCTCTCTCTCTCTCTCTCTCTCTCTCTCTCTCTCTCTCTCTCTCTCTCTCTGTCTCTCTCTCTCTCTCCACACCCGCATCTGTTCTCCATGTGTGCTGTTTTCAGTCCTGATTTCTGTGTTCCTTGGAATGGGTCTCTTGTCCTCGGTTCAGAATATTATTCTATAGGCATGTGTGCAGTTTTCTGAAGTACGTTGTACACATGTTTTTTTGTTGGGTTGGGGGTAGCCTTTGTACATTTCATTTGCTTTCTGCTGACAGTTATTTTCTTTAGTTTCCACTCTTTCATGATGTTTACATGCACTTGTATTCAGTGAGACCAAGACTGAGTGGTGGTGGTGTCGGGGACCAGGCTGGACCACGAGAGCCCATAGAGCTGTCTGTACGGCTGGGTGATGATGTCACACTGCCCTGCGAAGTGCAGAGCATTCCACCCCCAGTTATCACCTGGTCCAAAGACAAGCAGCTCATCTCCCCTTATTCGCCCAGGTGAACACACACATACACTGTCTGACAAAGGTTCCTTTTTAGTATTACTTTTTCCATTATGTAAAGTAAAGTGGCTCCTTATAGTCACGTGTGAACACAACACACCACACCACACTACAGCACACAGTGTGAACTTTCTCCATTCACCAAGTGAAGCAGGGGACTGCCACTAACGAGGGGGCCCGGGGAGCAGTGTGTGGGGACGGTACCTTACTCAAGGGGACCTCAATGATGAGTTGGGATTCGAACCCACAACCTTCTGCTTGCAGCGGCAACCTCGTAACCACTAGGCCACCAGCTGCCCCAGAAAGGACAACGCTCCACTGCTTTGTTAATCTAGTTTCGGATTCATCAAAGTGTCCGGCTTGTTTGTATTTAGCTGTATCAGTTGTGTCTTTCAAGCTATAAAACTACACATTAGGAATGTTTTGGCTAATAAATGGTTTGAACACCATGCTGGTGACCTCACAACAAGGGAATAAAATGTATGGAACATGGCATTGTTTCCACATTAGTAGCATTCAAAGAGAAATATTTACACAATATGAATTATTAATTATTTAGTCATTATTATTATGGAAAGAAAAACATATTTGCATGATTTCTCTCATTTTTGCATACTTATTTTGCAACAATATCCCATATAAGTTGCCTGAGCAACTTGATATAATTGACAGAACCATGAATTTGGCTCGCTTTATAATGAAAATAAATACATGAACTGATCAATTAAAATGTAATAATCATTTATAATGCAGATATTCTCATGTTCTGCTCGTGTTATTTGGAGGACCTGAAGCAAGCAAAAAATAGAGGGTACCACAGGACTGAAAAACATGTTTGTTTTTAGTATAAATGTTATGGAAAGCTACTTACCTCCAAATCTGTAAAGGGCACACTCTCTGTTTTCTGGCTTTGAGATTTACCACTTCGTTTAATTGATAGACTGGTTAATTGATAGATGGTCTGTTGCTTTAAGTGTGCGCAAATTGTGGTTCTTTTTAAACAACGTCTAATCCATATACACACAGGGATAGCTCTGTGCTGTGTAGGCCTGACTGCAGTCTTAAGGCAAAGAGATTGTGGTTGGTTTTAAATTACACAGCAAGCAAACTCTCTCTCTCTCTCTCTCTCTCTCTCTCTCTCTCTCCCTCTCTCAACTCACTCTGAAGGAGCAGAGAGGTGTAATTTTACAACCTCGTCCGTGTACTCCATAGGCGCTTGTTGTGGTTTTGTGGGTAGTGTATTCGAGCAGCATGTGTCTCGCTGTGCATGCGTCTGAAATTCCGTGTTCTGCCATGGTTGACATTTGCCTCAATTTTCCTGCACTCTTACGACTCCCCTTTCTGTCTGATAGACACACTCAGCTGCCCTCAGGCTCCATGAAGATCACAGAGGCGCGCGTGACAGACAGCGGCATGTACCTGTGTGTGGCCACCAACATCGCTGGCAACTTCAGCCAGGCTGTCAGCCTCAGCGTCCTTGGTAAGACCCACAGCCGCCTCGTTTGTCTTGGGTCCCATCCACAGACAAAGCAGCTTATTGTTTTCAAAACCATCTAAACTTCATCTGTATAATATGGCATTTGCCCTGAATACTTGATTTCGCACACCGACCAGACTGACGCTTTTGGGGCGAAAGGCTCTTTGCTGCTTATTTTTTTTTTTACACAGGATACATTCTTTTGTGGATGAGTTTGCGAACATCACATCATATTATCTGTGCTGTTTTGGCAAAATTATGAATTATAGGTTATTCCTTTTACTGTTTTAATGACAGTATGGCCATTCATAATAGGAACACACTTTTATTACTGTTATGTTCCTTTGGTTTCCTTCTGGTTCCTTTCCATTTCTTTTCCTGCCAATACAGTACTAGAGTAATGGGGATCAGGAACAGATACCTTTCAAACATGCTGTGGACGTCCTCAGGATTTGCCTAAAGTGAATTTGACACCATTGTTTTCTGGAAGACCAATGATTGGTACGCTGGAGGGCTTCCAGGCTAGAAAACAGTTTTCACTTTCAGTCAAACAAACTGAAATTTCAGTGCAAAAGACCCCTGATCCAGAAAAATAAAGCTTTTATATGAAAGCATCTTTAGTCTCAAGACGGACTCCATAGATGTAACCTCCTTATATGTTCTCAAAAGCTTTATTAACCATGCATTTATCCTTAAACACTCATATCCTACTCTTATAGGAGTGGTATATTCTCTTTACGCTATAAACATTACACACATAATCTGTTTGCTAACACGTCTTTGTGCACAACGGCTGTAGATTTAAAGGCCAATTTAACATCAAGCTCTAGCAATGGTGGCATGTACAAACAGCCATGTCTTTACACACTAATCCGCTAACCCCTGAGGCATTCGCCTGTCAGCGTGCCCTTAGCAGCTGGGCTTAGATCAGTCTGTGCAAGCAGCTGTATGTCACAGTCCCATCCATTCTGCTGTGAAATCTGATTACACAGCAGCACTGGGTCCGAGAAACCATGTCTGCGAGAACACTGGGATGAGGTAACCCCATTCAAAAGAGTGATTTGCAGTGGGAGAAATCTTTTGAGACAGTTTTAGTTTCCGAGTTTTTTTCCCCTCCCTCCATGATTGTTTGCAGATAAGTTTTTGAGCAACAGAAGATTTTAATCTGTTGTCCCCTGCCTCCCGATGGAGATTTAGGAGCCAGATGAGCAAGAGTTGTACACTGGAGTGTTTTCATACATACTGCCGGCACGGTATGTCGGCTTCTTTGGGAACGTCTGACCAAAGGCTCAATCAAAGCTTAGGCCACGCTTTCCAATAGAACAGAACCTGATTCTGCTGGGTCAGCTTCAGGTATTGGGAAGCTGGTGCTGCCTGCAAAACAGCCAGTCAGGTTTAGGCCCTGCTGAGCTTGGATAAGTAAAATATATAACACTAAGAAAGTCCAAACGGAGGCCTGCGGTTGTCCCTTCTAAAGAATCTGTGTCAGATTTTTGTCAGGTACCTTTCTCGTTGGCTGATATTGCTTTAGAACTCTCCTTGCCTTAAAACTACCTGCTTCTAATGACGATAGCAGCTGTAAATGCTTTTTCATTTGAAATGAAAGACAGAATTTAAATGAATGGTCTTTTGCCAAGGGGGCGGATACTTACTCTGCCAGCTTGTATTGAATTGCTGGGAACATTTGAACTGGGTACAAATAGCCTCAAAATATGAATACACATAGGCCCTGCACATGTGAGCACTGACATTCGGGGAGATGCTGTCTTCTTGCCACATGAAATAAAATAATGTTCTTGTGGAGTCTGAGAGTATAGTTGGGAATGTTTTTCATCCACCATCACCTTAATCAAGCCTGGGTCATTTGAATGGGAGATTACAGTAATTCAGGGGAAAAAAACCTTGATCATTTGAAAGCAGAGATGAAAACAGAGTTACTGTCTGTGAAACATCTCACCATGGAACTATGATGACTGATTAGACATATTGCTTTGAACAAACTAATATGTAGCTACATTGTAAGGCTTATTTGTTAAAGAGTCCATGCCATGGAAAACTGAAACATAAACATAATTAAAGTGTCAAAATGTACAGTTCGCTCTCTTTTACCTATTCTGCCTACATTAGTCTTTCACACTGAAGTTGTAAAGAGTCTCCCAGTCTGTACTGCTTTTGTTTCTTCACATGTATCAGTCCTAAAGGCACAATAACAAAAACATTAAGGAAAACTGGAAGTTAACTAAAAGAAAATTGGCATGTAAAAATACATTATTACTGTTTTGGGATTATAAAACAACACAGATATCACAAGGGAACCTCAGGAAAAGAAATCAAATGCAAGAAAAAATAACCTTTCCTCAGTGCGTAATGGAATCCACATTCTGGAAGGCATTTAAGTTATTATAATATTTAATTAGCATCAGTAATACAAGGATGTTATGTTGTGGAAACCCAAGAGGGGTACATGCAGAACAAATTGCTCCCCAGAAAAACTTGCTTTATCTAATCACCAGCATTACATATAAAAGTCAGAAGACGTGTATAGAGTCAATGGTGGTTTTGAATGGTAAATAAAACATATGTATTAGTCCTCACACTGCCTGGTTCCTCTCTTTATCGCTGCAAAGCCTAATTGGTAGCTTTCACAGTTTCACATCAAACCACTCTGAATGACTTTTACATCCTAACAATCGCTTTTGGAATTTCATGCCAGATATTTTCTGTTACTGTCCTAATGTGACATGTTTCCCATCTTATAACCTTAATCTCTAGCCCTTTGTAGATTGGATTGTTTAGACCTTGTCTCAGATTGTGGCTTTTTTTTTGTTTTTTGGGATGATCTCCTCAGAGCCTCCCAGTATCCTAGCTGGTCCTCGTGTGATGAAGGTCCAAGTGGAACATTCAATAGATTTAACCTGCGTGGCTCGAGGGATTCCACAGCCCACTGTTAGCTGGCTGAAGGACAGCACTGCCTTAGTGCCGGATGGGGCTCATTACAGATTGTCCACCGATGGAACACTGACTGTCCGGCAGGTGGCCCTGCCTGATGAGGGAGTGTATACCTGCGTGGCCATAAACACCGCCGGACAGGACGAGGCCAGCATTCAGCTGCAGGTGCAAGGTGAGGCAGCAAAAGCAGCCATTGCTGGTGCTGATAAAATCACCAGTTTGTACAGTGTGTACCCTGTGTACTTCCACTGATCCCCAAAGAATGTGATTGCATGCACAATATGTAGATGATTTTCCAGTTTTCTGTAAATCTAGAGTCAGCATCTAAAAACAAAAACTCTTGTCATTCTTGCATCCTTCTCATCTCCCCTGTTCACGGACTCCTCAGTTCCTCCTGTGGTGGAGGTGTCTGAACCGCCCTTTAACAGCCCGCTACAGGAGAGAGTGGCCAACCAGCGCATTGCCTTCCCCTGCCCTGCCAAAGGTAAGCCAGCCTTATGCAGCCCAGTCGATAGCACACAAAGCTGAAAGACATCAGTGTGACATATCCCGTTCTTTTTTTCTTTCTCTGCTTGCAGGCTTGCCTCAGCCAGTGATAAAGTGGTTCAGGAACGGTCAGGAGTTGACAGGCAATGAACCAGGAGTGTCCATCCTCGAGGATGGAACGCTTCTCATCCTTGCCTCAGTGTCGCCGCTGGATAATGGAGAATATACCTGCACAGCTGTCAACGACGCAGGCAGTACAGAGAAGAAATACCAACTCAAAGTTAACGGTAGGTTAAAGGGGCATTACCATTGACTGCTCCAGTGGATTTAAGTATTTTAGAAAGCACAGTGGAAGGGTAGCCAAGTACACTGGAGGTGTAGGAAAGAGATGGGACTAGGAGACGCATGTGTGTACGAGCACAGACGGAGAGCCAGATTGGCTGAAATATGTGTGCAAAATGCACATGAATCCGTTTCGATTTACTAAAACTACAGCCAGGGTTTAAAAGGCATTGTGAAAAAAGTTGTGACCAAGCTTGAGATAAAGCAGAAAATAAAAGTGACAAAAATATTTTCTACAAAAGCATTCTACAGAGGTTAACTCCACTTAAAACGATCAAAACCACATGGACACTGTGTTCTGTGCTGCATCTTCTCAAAAAAGAACATGAGATGAGTTTCAATAATGTTATCCTAATCAGTTAATTATCAATGCTATTTAGTTGCAAGGGAGAAGAACACATTTTGGTTCCATGCCCATAAACTGCCCATTTAGGCTTGCGTGCAGTTTCTCACATAACACGCAGGCAGGACGCATTTGGGTTGTGCAAAACGTAGTACATCATAGTCCCATAGTGTAACCCAGCTTTATATTATGGGTTTTATTATTTGGTTAAAAGAAAGTCATCACCAAACTACAATGAATTAGTCTTTATTAGTGAATTAGTCTGTTCATCCTAGCATCCCAGAATAGTGATTCCTGTCAAAATTTAAGTGAATGCACTTGTTTAGAATTGTAACATCTCTCCTTTCTTTGTCCTCAGTGCCCCCTGATGTGCAAGATGGCAGCGTGCTATCCAATGTCTCTGTGGTATTGAACCAGCCCACCAGTCTGGTGTGTGACGTCACTGGCACACCTCCACCGGTCATCACCTGGTACAAAGATGGAGTGCCGGTTTGTAATCTTCCTCCATTTACTTGCTCACTTGGTCAGCATCTGAAACATACCCTATTCAGTAATGGAAAAGGATCAGTAATACAACGCTTTTGGCTTTGAATTTAACTGCTGTTGTCCCACTTTCCAAAGCACACTTTAAATTTTAATCATATTCCCACCATTTTCATGTGTCTCAGGAGCCTAACATGAAGTTATGCGCAGGGATAAAGTGGAATAAGACCTAATGAGAAATAAACACAGACTTTCTTCTCATACCTAGCAAAGCCTTTCATGACCAAGTTCACGCTGATGACAGGGTCTGAGCTCCAAGAGAGCAGTCATAAAAGCCAGCGTCCCTCATAAAACAGCCTTTATGAGAATCATTCTCAGGATGAAGTGTGCACTGTAAAAAGTGCTGCTAGGAAATCTCTAATCATGCCACAGGCTTTTAGATTTTTTCATTCAGATGAATATAGCAGCCTAATATTGGTCTGTGGTTATTTTAGGAATAGTGACCTTTTGTACTACTCTTCTGCACCCTTATTTGTACTACCCTCAGTAAGAAGTAAGAAATGATCATTTTTCAATAAATTATTTGCACTTATTTTTGGGCTTCTGAATCCACTTCCCATGAGCCTGCCTTACATCAGCATGGAGGCTCAGTGGGTTAATACAGGGGCATTCTAACACACACCTTGCGGGATTGTATCTTTGTCTGTAGCTCTGATCATAAATCGATCACCCCGATCGTCCTCCCCTTGTTTTGGCTTGGTGGCTGGACCAGTGTTCAGTGACGGATTAAAATTTTGTTCATTTTAAACTCATACTAACCACATAAACAAGTCTATTCTACTTTTGGTTAAGAGAAGATTTAAGAATGTATTTACAGCAAAGATTTAAGTGACTTTACTTGTACGCAACATTGGCCTCCAGTGCTAAAAAAGCAAAATTTAGACACCAAACATGCCTTGATGGATCAACCCTATTTGCAGTAAGAAGAAATTTGTATGAATTTGAACAATTCATCTTAATCTGAACAATAAAATCTATTTCTGTTACAAGGATTAAAATAACAGGTAGATAATGGAAATCCTGATGATTTGAGAGTGAATTTGTACTGTGCTTTGTCCAGGTGGTTGCCAGCGGTAATGTTCAGATTCTGCAGCGAGGAAAGACTCTGAGACTGCTCAAGGCTGCTACCGCAGACGCAGGACATTACAGCTGCAAGGCAATCAACGTTGCAGGAAACACTGAGAAGGACTTCTATCTGGATGTACTTGGTGAGTCTATATAGAATAAGAGAAATTGGAAGATCTTTATTGCCATAAAAAAGATCAGATCAGTAAAAATAAGATTGGTAGCTTGTTGAAATTGTAACAAATTGTAATATCGGTGCTTTCCATCAACCCTATGTTTGTAACCTGCTTCTTTTTTTTTTACTAGTTCCTCCTACTATCATTGGAAGTGGCGGGTCACGTGACCTCTCCGCTATTCTCAATCAGGAGATCAGCTTGGAGTGCAAAGTCAAAGGCGTGCCCTTTCCCACAATTCAGTGGTACAAAGACAGAAAGTGAGTCAACCCAACAAACCTCAAGAATTCTCCCCCTACTGTGTCCAGGCCGAAAAACGTAATTCTGAAACTGAAACTTCTGACACTTTCTTGCTTTGTTTCAGGCTGGTCTTCACGGGAGACCCAAACATTGAGGTGTCTGACCGAGGCCAGGTGTTAAAAATTAAGAGTGCCCGCCTGGGAGACCAGGCCCGCTACCAGTGTAGTGTGACCAACTCTGCTGGAAAACAGTCTAAGGACTTCAACCTTAGTATCTATGGTGTGTGTTCATCTCTATCAAAATGCAAAACAGTTTTTTTCAAAACTTGCCTCAACATGAATACACTACTTTGCCCAAAAATACTGTACGGAGTTAGGTTTAATTAACATTAATACACTACTTTGCCCAAAAATACTGTATGACAGTATTTTATTAATTTTACTAATGTATTTTACTGTGGGATCTAGTAAATACCACTGAGTTAGGTGGTGTTAGGCCTGCAGGAGCTGGATGTTAGATAATATAATGGAATCAACAAGTCATGTGCTTATTTGTAATAGATAGTACTAATTTTCTCAAGACAAAGACAAAATACTCACTCTTGGTCTCATTAAAGTCCAGATACTTAACTTACTGTAAGCCTTAATTTAACCGGTGGCTTTCAGTCATGTTACAGATGGAAAACAGTGATGGGAGATCCCTAACATGGCTCTTTACTGACAGAGTCACTGTAAACTGTGACAAACTAGGTAGAATATAATTTAATGTCTGTTACAATTGTCAGGTAAAACATATGCAAGATCTTTCCTCAAGATTAAAATGTCTGTGTTTAGTATGAAATAACCAATGTTCTTTTACCCTAATATATGTTTTACAAGAGGTGAATTTTCTATAGTTTTATGACATAAAGGGCTGGTTCTTTGTTAAATCAGGCTCTTGCGGCTCAGTTAACATGAATTTGTTTGCATAAAGCTCTTAGCCCCAAATGATGTGATCCCCAATCTGTGGTGTATGTTTAGCTGTGTCCTAATATGAAAAGGAAGAGTCAAAAACGGGCGTTTGCTCTCCTGTACACTCGCCGTTTGTTGTGCTTTTGCTCAGCCGCTCTCCAGATCCACTCCCACCCACTTGTGGGCAGAAACTATCCTGAAAGTTCTGTCGGGTTAGGGTTAGGGTCTTGTGTTTTTTTCTGTTTGTTTCCAAGACCTAAAATAAAGGATATTTAGGTTTTTTTAAGGGGGTTTGCATGTGACGGCATTTAAAAAAATCCCAGTAGTGGTATTGTTACATGTTTTTTAAATTAAAATGGGATAACTGGGATAAAAAAAAACTGGGATAACTTCCACATAAGGTGTTGTTTGGTCGTATGACGACAATGAAACATTTGGTATGTCGACGGCAAGGATCCGTGTTCTAAGGGTTAAAGAATTCTCCAAGCAAAAAAATAATTTTCTGTCTTCACTTCCCTCTCTTAGTGCCGCCCAGTATAAAGGGAGGGAACGTGACCTCCGAGGTGACAGCTCTGCTGGATAACTCAGTTACTCTGGAGTGTGAGGCCCGAGGTGTGCCCCTCCCTGCCATCACCTGGTATAAGAATGGCGAGACGATTCTGTCCAGCAGACAGGCCCAGTACGTGGAACGTGGGCTGTACCTGAAGATCCCACGGGTTCAGGTGTCTGACGGTGGCCATTATACCTGCAAGGTGACAAGTGTGGCTGGTACTGCGGAAAAGGCCTACGAGCTGGATGTCTATGGTGAGCTCTTTCTTTTTTCTTTTGTATATACATATACATGCTTACTTTTTCTCCATGTTTCTTTCACTGCACGATTGCTGTTCCTCTGTGTTTTATTCCCTCACGGATACTGTTCTGAGAGTTAAATGGGATATATTAGGTAGTAAGTGAACAAATGGGATATATTAGGCAGTAAGTGAACAGTCAGTGCTTGAAGCTGATGTGTTGACAACAGGAAAAATGACCCAGCTTAAGGATCTGAGTGACTCTGACAGAGCCAAGTTGTGATGGTTAGATGACAACATCTCCAAGGCCAGGTGCTGTGTTTCCAGTATGTAGGGGTCAGTACCTACCAAAAGTGGTCCAAGGAAGGATAACTTGTGAACTGCGAGGGTCAGGGGCACTCGAGGCTCATTGAAAGAGAGGAAAGATTAGCTTCTCTGGTTCAATCTCACAGAAGCATAAATTGTTCAAACAGTTTATGCTGGCTGTGGCAAAAAGGTGTCAGAACACAGTGAATTGTAACTTACTGTGTAGGGGCTGTTTGGCCACAGACCAGTCAGAGTGCCCATACTGACCCGGACATTTTTAGAGGCCTTGTAGGGTCCATGCCTCGATGGATCAGAGCTGTTTTGGTGGCACACATTATCAGCAAAATTATCAGCTAAACTTCTGAGGAAATGGACCAGATTGACTTGACCTACCACTTTGGATGTGATCTGACCCAGTTTTCTAGCCGCCACTGGCACTCAGGCACTCAGATCCTAAAGATTTTTCTTGCTTCCAGCACATCACTTTCCAGAACTGACTGCTCACCTGCTGCCTAATGTTTACCACCCATGTGACAGGTGCCACTGGTGATTTATTTCGCCTCTCAGTAGTTTTAATGTTGGGGCTGACTGATGCATATGCACTAGTGTAAATGTAAGTATATGCATCATTCATCCTGCATACAAATATATAGCGCTACATATTTGTATACATGCATGCACACATAGTATACATCATAATCAGATTGTTTGAAATAAAGTTGATGCACAATTACTGTGTTTTTTTTTCCAGAATTAATCATGTTAGAAATAATAAAACATGAAATGTGGCCTGTGAAGTTATAGCACAGTTTATATTTTATGTTTAATTTAATAAACTCAGCAAACAACTAGCAATCATGCATTACAGTATGTGGAAAAAAATCTGCACATTCTTATTCAGAGTTTTCTTTTCTAGTCCCACCCTCTATTTCTGGAGGTTCGGGTGGCCCTGTGGAAAAGAAGGTTGTGGCCAGTAAAGCTCTGACCCTGGAATGTGAAGCAGGTGGCCACCCTCCGCCCTCCCTCACCTGGCTGAAGGATGGCTCTCCTGTGAAATCTGGAGAGAACTTAAAGGTTCTGGAACAGGGCCGCAAGATCCAGATCGTCAATGCTGTGCCCTCCGACGCCGGCAGATACGCGTGTGTCGCTACTAGTGCTGCAGGGGAGATGGAGATCAAATATGACGTTAATGTTTTAGGTAAATGATTCCGTTTTTCACCTGGGATAACACCAGTTCTGTCCCTGTTGGGGTTGCTGCCATCTGTGGGTGGGTAGGGTGGTACTCTCTCTCCCCCTTTTCTCATCCAAAAACGTTGCGATAGTTAAAGGTAGTACCTGTGGTTATGTAATAATGACTGATTGTTATTGCATTCAATTTAACCAATTCAAATGACAGTATGACAGTAAAGTGTAAAACAAGCTACATAGACATACAGACAATCTTAATGATGCGAAACCTGAACACAAGGTCAAAAATGAAAGTCAGAACCTCTGGGTTCTCTTTAGTCTTTCATGGACCTACTTTGTCAAAGTCACTGTAATAAATGATATTATTCTTGCGTCCCCAGTTCAACCCGCTTCTCCCTAATCGGACTAATTGCTTTGACGTGCTTTATGGCTGCTCTTGCAAGACTATCTCTTTAGGCCCAGTGTCCCTCATCCGCTCTCCCAACAAACTGTTAGTGCTTTGGCTCTAGGCGCTTCAGATACTTTCATTTTCTCTGTGAATCAGCGCATAACTCTGCTGTCCTCTTTCGCTTGTATGCGAGCCAGAGAAAACGTCCGCACCCCGTACATTGATCATCTGAGCATCTGGACGCCACCATGAGTCTAATACATCTGCTCTGCAGGCCTCAAGCCATCACTCAGTCCGATTGTGTAGTGTTAGTGGAATGTGATCGCAGGAAATTGAAAGCAAAGTGTGGTTTATAAGGTATTGAACTGATTTAAAACAAATTAAGAGAATATAGACAAGAAAGGGATAGAAACAGAAAGATTAGCAGGGCAACCCCAGTCATGTGTTGCATTAAAAAACTTTGGCACTCATCAAGATTGTGATTATTCTGTTTGTAATTTAGGCTAAATGAAAGGGAACTGTGTTAAATAGATCATGTACACATCCAATGATTGGGTTTAATGTTGATGGAAAAGGATACATCTGTAAGCTGCTCAGCAACATTTACAAGTAATGCAGTAAGGTTGTCACGATTGTTAGATGGAATCAGTTATTTAATTTTAAATGACTTTTAAAATGTACATTTCTGATGAGTGGGCTCCGTAGCTGAGGGGCCTAGTTTGCAATATTAATGATAGTGTATTCCTATACTTTTGCTAAAGAAATATGAAAATTCTTAGGGAAGGCTAGCTGAAATGAACATTACAAGTGATACTCGGTCTACTGAGTAGAAGATTTCTGCAGTAAACATGACCGAAAGATTTCTCTCTTGGCATTAAAAATATTAGAAATGTTCAAAGTCTCGTTTGTTGAACAAGGACAAAATATATATCAGAACTATAATGTTTTCATAGCATTTTTTAATGGAGTAGATTATTAAAAGCTGGGAATATTGTGTAGCAAGAAACGTGTCGGTTAAGGGGGGTTCCTTTTGTGTTTGATAAACCTGGTACTGTTTACATTTTTTCATATTAGCGAGAGAATTAGCATAATATGATGTGAACCGGTTTTTTCAAACATTGTGTGTGTTTTTTCAGTTCCACCCAGTATAGACGGTGCAGATGAGAGCACTGATGTAAACGTCGTCATCAACAGCCTTCTAGAACTGGAGTGCCACGCTACAGGCGTACCTTCACCCGCCATCACGTGAGGGGCTTTTACTTAAATTCTGCTTCAGGGATCACTGGCTACAAACTGACCGGTATTTCTGCTGTGTATGACATGCAAACCCAACATATATATATCAAAGCACAAATTTGGTTCCTAAATGGCACATAGTATAACGATATGGTGGGGGAGTGTACTGAGATTTTTGTGCCTTTAACTGTATATGCACTCGTTAACTGTTTCGTCCCATTGGCTGTCACTTAACAGCTCATTTAATAACAGTTGTCTGGATACCCACATTATTATAATAATAATCAGTTTTGTAGGTGGCTTTTAGTAGGTTAGTAGCGTAGAATAAAAGATATGTCATTTTCTGGCTAATAAATGGTGAACATGCTGTAAATGTATTTCTTAGCAAAGAGTGTATTTTCAGTGAATATTAAAAACATGCAAATGTAGAAAATTTGTGTGTGTGTGTGCAAAGAGTTTTGACTGGTTGTATAGAAGGAGGCTTTTGAAACTGTACTTGAATTACAGTCCTGCAGATTCCTTTAGAGGGAAAGAACATCCTTGTTTAACCCCTCTGTTTATTCAATACTAAACTTTCAGCTCTTGGTTTGTCTCAAGCTTTTTGACAACTCTGTTATCTCACTGTACCCTTTAAACCCTGCAACTCACAAGCACACAGTGGAAGGCGAGGGAGGTGTGGGGTTTGCATTTAAAAGCTGTTGTCTTAGTAAATCCAGTGTAATATTCAGGTGCATTGTGAGGCACATATTACAGTCACGTCAGGGCACATTTTATGCTGCGCCTGCACCTTATTTTTGTTGTTATTTGTCTGTTATATGCTGTGTTTGGCCATAAAGGAGCACACAGATGACTTGAATTGATGGGATTTGATTTGTTAGGTGTGTTTCTGGCTCTAACACTCTGAGAGTCACAAACTGAGCTGACTCAAGGACTTGCCTTAGCTTTCTTGTGCATGATGATGCTGGATTACAGAGCCAAGCCAATTTCCTTCCAACTGTACAATGTACGGACTATTTCTCTTTCATGCTCCTTCGATGAAATTTCCTCTTTTTTCCTCTCTTTGTAGGTGGCTGAAGGATGGAAAACCAGTGAGGCAGGGTGAGGGAGTGAGGATTGCGGCTAATGGTCATCGTCTGGTTGTCTCTCGTGCTCGGGTCTCAGACACGGCGCTGTTTCAGTGTGTGGCCACAAATGAAGCAGGAGAACAGGAGAGAGATTTTAAAGTAGCTGTGCATGGTAATAGAAAAGACCCATTTCAACCCTGAATCTGCTGTTTAATGCTGTATGTCATTTTAATCTGCCTTTTAACCTGTTCTTAATATGGTATTATGTTAACTGCTTTCGAACAGCGGGTCTGAGGCAGGAGGTAATCAGACATTATATGATTGCTATGTAATTCTCATTTCATCCATAGAATGCAGTTTATATTGGGCTTAATTGCTATAAAACCACTGATTCCTGATTTCATTAAAACTCTTATAACGAGTTCATGTTTCTTTCTCATGTAGTGCCTCCATCGATTCGTTCTGCTGGCCCTGCTGAACGGTCTGTGATCCTTCATAATCCCATGAGCCTTCAGTGTGTGGCCAGTGGTGTCCCAGCTCCCAGCATCACTTGGCTCAAAGATGGTCGTCCTGTGGATACCACACAGGGTTTACTTAAGGTCGGTCTCTCATTGTGCTTCAGAGCTCGTTCACACTGTTTGAAATCAGTGAAATTGGGCTTTATTTTGCAGTTGAATTTGTTCAACGATTTTTAAATCAGAATCAGCAATGCAGTGCAAAAGTTAACACATCATCAGCAGGAAACATTAATATTGAAAAGTTTACCTCAGTTTTAAAAGCACAGGAAAACTTTAGAGAGAACTGGAAAATGGTTGTACAAAAGTATATTTAAAACGAGTGCTTTTGGAACACAAAACCATACAAATAAAATTTAACAAACTGTTTGATGAATCCAGCTCGGTTGGTCTCATCCCAACCAGCACCATTTTTT
Source organism: Brachyalestes nurse (assembly GCA_037974405.1). Classification (NCBI taxonomy): domain Eukaryota; kingdom Metazoa; phylum Chordata; class Actinopteri; order Characiformes; family Alestidae; genus Brachyalestes; species Brachyalestes nurse. The sequence goes on along the minus strand of JBBPCY010000156.1, from coordinate 17,603,301 downwards.
TGTTTTTATTTTTTTTTCTTATTGGAAATTATTTTCTTGCACAGGATTATGGAAGTAGATCTGGACCTGGTATATATTTCAGTTTATGAAAGTTAAAAATGGAGTGTGTTAAATAAACATTTTCATACTCTCCCTGTCTGTAATATAGTTGGAGTCTGCAGGCAAAGTTCTGCATATTATGGAAGCCAGACTGGAGGACGCTGGCAAATACACTTGCGTAGCCACCAATGCTGCAGGCGAGGCCCAGCAGCACATTCGCCTCAGTGTGCATGGTATGGGACAAGTTATGAAGCATGTGCTTGCCATCAAAAATTTGGGGACATCATGCTTTCAATTTTTTTTAAAATTAAATTTGCATGTTTTTGTCTGTTTGCAATAACTCCAGTAGTTTACATCTTGCCATTTGTTACTGCAAAAACTGCTAAAGCCCACATGTTTTATCTCCTTGTTGTAATGTCAACGCTCATCAGCACTCATGCTACTCTCAACCGTCCAGCTTTTGGGCTAAACGAGCATCTTTATGTGTTTTTAATGATAGTGTGCAAAAGAAAACTGTCACATCATCATCAGATTATATTATTTAGTCTGTAGTGTGCAATATTGGATCTTGAAGTTGATTTTATTTGACTTATTGTTGATAAAGAGGCTATGTTCCACTGTCTGCATATGTGTACATCTCAATTTCTTTGAGACAGTCCAACAGTCATGTGTGGATGATTGACTATCAGATGATGCAGGTTAAACAGTGGCAAGGAAATGGGAAAGCTAATGTTACGTGACAAGGTTGTAGCAGTAACTGTCTGTTCCATGTTGGATCCTTGAATTTGAGGAAATTGGGCCTGTAAATTCCTTGAAAACGAATTGATTTTGATGTTTACAAAGGTGTGGGAACCCTGTAAATAGCTGCACGATTTTAACAAAATGCTGGTATCTAGGTTTATTAGTACTTAACAGAAAATTAACAGTGTAAAACAAACTGGTGACATGTGTACATGGCTACTGCACATTTCTTACCTAAACCATTTCCTGTTCCACAGAGCCTCCCAGCATCCAGTTCGCTGGAGAGACCATCAATCAAACCATTTTAGCTGGATACCAAATCCAGTTGCATTGTAAAGCAACAGGACGCCCTGTGCCAGGTAAGTACCTTTGATTCATTGGCATTGATTATTACTGCTTGTCACTCCGAGATCAAGATGTCATGGTTATGTTGGGGTTGTTGTTGCTGACTGCAGCTATCACCTGGTACAAGGACGGCCGGCCGCTGACTAGCGCAGCAGGGGTGAGCATTCTGAGCCGCGGGCAGGTGCTGGAGATTGACCGTGCACAGGTGTCCGACGCTGGACTCTACAAATGTGTGGCTGTCAGCGTGGCTGGCAAAGCAGAACTCACACAAAGTCTGCAGGTGCACGGTGAGCAGCTGTGTGTAGGGAGGGTTCAATAACACATTCTGACTAGAAGTTCTCATAAAAGTGTGTTTTCTGAAGTTTCAGCCTATAACACGTGTGTATAAGTTTAAGGGTATAAGAACCAAAAGTCTACTCAAAGTGTTTTTCAAATACTTTTTAGAATACATAGCCACTTATTTTCTCTCTCTCCTTTTCTCTTTCTTTGTAACTCTTAGTCCCACCCTCCATCTCCAGTAAAGGGGGGATGGTGACAGTGGTGGTGAATGATCCAGTGAGGTTGGAGTGCGAAGCATCAGGTCTGCCTGTGCCTACCCTCACTTGGCTTAAAGAGGGCAGTCCCATCTCCAGCTTTTCCAATGGCATCCAGGTAATCCTTCTTGTGCCAATTAGTGTTTTGTCTGCTTTAGCACACTTAACTAATGTTACGAAAAACTCGATAATTGCCTGGGGAATTAATCCAAGGAGGAAACATTCAAAATCTAAATGTCATTGTCAGTAACCATAGATTCACCATCCATTTCATTAGAAACATCTACCTTGTACTGGTCAGTTTCTGCCTGATCCTGATGACTTTTGACCAGATATAATTGACTTTCTCAACATAGCACTGACGTGGTGGTGTGTGTGGCACTGGTACTGTACATGTGTATCAGGGATTGCAGTTTCATTACTCCCCCTATACAGGCTGTAATTGTACACTAGCAACGTGGAGCTACAAGAGTTGGGGCTTAAATAAAGTTCCTGGTGAATATTAATGCAGCTTATTGTGTGACTGTGGATTGTGTGTGTTTCTGTGTGTTTAGTTACTGTCTGGAGGAAGGGTGCTGTCCTTCAGCAGTGCTCAGGTCAGTGACACTGGCCGCTACACCTGTGTGGCAGTGAATGCTGGTGGGGAGCAGCAGAGAGAGTACGACCTACGTGTCTATGGTGAGGTCCTTCTTCCTCAAAAAGCTTAAAAAAATTGGGCGGGACATTGATATTTTCTCTGTTTTGTTTAGACCTTACACATGCCACACCACCTTAAAAAACAACAGATTATAACCCTTTATAACAGTAATCTGTCAGGGTGCCTGTCTCCCAGCGAAGGGAGGCGCAGATGCAGACTTCCATGCTTTAACTTTTATTTAAAAAACAAAAAGACACAAGGGCCTAAACACAAAGAAAAATCAAACACTGGAGACAGAAGTAAACTCGAACGCAAGCAGAAAGTCAGTGGACCGACAACTAAGGTTCCATTCAAACTAAACGAAATACCCAAACTACACAAACCAATAGAAGCTAAACATTACTTCTACAAAAACACCAGTCAGCTGAAACTAAAGATTGCTTAATTACAAGCAACTGTACACAAACATGTCAAAATAAAAGACCTGCGTACTAACAGAAAAGGGCTGCCTCTAGCGGCCGCCAAACAGGGATGTAACATAATCTTATTGTCACGACCGGGCTGTGCCGGCTCAGGAATGAGGGGCGCAGGTGCGGATTCCCATGACTGACTTTATTTAAACACAAAACAAGACGGCATGGGGGCCAAAACTAAAACAAAAGGCAAGATCCCTGAATGGACACAACTTAGAATAAGGTGAGGGTGGACTGACAACGAGAAGAAAAACAGAAGCACTTTTATACTTATTTACATCAACCAAAATCCAATCAAAACACTAACCCTTCAATTCTTAAAGGCAACCAGGGAAGAGACCACACCCAGTGTCAAAACAAAAGTCCCCGCCAGTCCAGTCCGATTTTAGGACGTTACACTTCTAAAAGGGTAGCATTTCTTTTCTCACTATCAATTTTCTATTGTTTATTGAGATTATTCAGGTGATTGACCACTATACACTACTAAATTACATCCAGATTTCAAAACTTTATTCTGGCCTGAAACTGGATTCTCAGCTCCTCAATTGTCTGTGCCAGACCTCCCAGAATCTGCAGACTAGAAAAAGCAAAAACCCTTTGTGAGTTGTGGATATATTTGGAGTACAACTAATGTAATGTAACCGTGGCTTTACTCCTCCAGTAATTAATCTCTTCTCATCACTAGCCCCGACTATACGTAAAACAGATGCTGTGTAATGGCAATACGAGTTCATATTTCACAATAATAGAAAGCATCTCAAATTCACGTTGGCTTGAAACTTGATTACCATTTCCTTATTAGCCATGACAGCACATGAAAACCTTTTGCCTGTAAGCTTTTAACAAGCAGTCCTTTGTAGGAAAGAGCACTCAATATTATGGCTTTCATCTTGAATGATTGAACTTTAAAGTTTGCAATAAAATTCATTTCCTCATAAGCTTCCCTTTATGATGCCATCAAGAAAAGTATTATTGAAACACAAACTTGTTCATAATGGTTTTCATGAGCATTACAATGTGCTTCCACTCTTTGCAAGATGAAGATAATCACCTCCAAACTCTTGAGAGACAGACAAGAGGCCAGAATAATGAAAGAGCAAAGATGGAACTCCCACACCTGTGATAACAGCTTGTTGAAAGAGGAACATGGTTTACAGTCTGATGTCATTTTGAAGCTGCATTCAAATTGAAAAATCAAAAAGTATTTTGGATTTAAATTGCACCTTTACAGCTGTCGTATGCCACTTCATTATTTACCTAATAGAAAACATTTTTCTAACAAATACGACTGTCTCAGAATCAGTTCTACATTTACCATCTTCTTGATTAGAAAAGCCTACTTCATACTATTTTATGAGGTCTATCTAACCTCTTAAGGAAGTTATACAACAGTTATCTCTGATGTTGTTGTTCAGCCTAGACATGTTTGTTTTGGAGGACTAATATATCCAATAAACACTAAAAGTCAATAGTCACCTAGATTGATACACTGAAAACACATAATCAAAAATTCGCTCAGACTATTCAAACCACATTCAGCCCTCATTAATGTGGCATAGGCTCAGCAGTGTAGCTGTTTTAACTTACTTTGAGTTTAAAACAATGAACAAACCTACCCTACTCCATTCCAGCCATTTCAGTCAACACCAGGGCTGGATATAACAAAGTAAACCTAAGAGCTGATCTTGAACTGACAAAACTGATTCTAGATCAGCAGTCATACTCCTGAGATTATGAAAACAGACCCTGTTGACCACAATTGCTGATTACAGCTTTTGGCCAGACTAGAAGTTTCTAATATGCTTATTTTAATAGCTAACAGTAAATCATACTGACTTATAAACCACAAGCCTGTGCCACCAGCTGGGAGCGATTTGAACTGGTTTGGAAGTTTTGGAAGTGTATTTGGTTTACAACATTAGGCTCATAGTTCCAGAGTTTACCTAAAATTCGTACACCAAACGTGTCTTGGGTGATTAAGTGCACCTGCAGTATGTAGGAAATTGTGTTAATTCCATTAGATTCCATTAAAGATTCACTATATAGGGGTACAATTACAGGCAGTAGCCCATTTATTACCATACACAGGTGGTTGGCCTCCCTCTACTGGATGAGTAATTTGGTAGTTGGTGCACCATGTTACTCAACACAGCAGTGACACTGACATAGTACTAACATGGTATCTGTGGTGCTGGTTCTAGTATATCAAACCCGATGGAACTGCTGGGTTTTTGCTCATGAGAAAAATGACTATTATATCTAGGTTGGTCTTTCCAAGAAAGAACCAATTATGCAAAAATGAAGATGAAGGCACTCATCAATTTAGTTTGTCGCAGAAATTAAACTCTAAATATGGTAGATGTTCAAAAAAGTAGCAGGTGAGTATTACACACACAAGCATAACAAAAACCCCTACACTTGCCCACTTTTCTCCTTGCAACACATCATTTCAACACATCAAGAACTATCTATTCACCTGCTGCCTAATATATACCACCCATTTAATGAATTGGATTTAATGAAATGGCTGATTGGTGTATAGAGAAGTAGCAGTACAACAGTAGCACATGTCAAGGCAGGGCTGCACTGAAGTCATTGTAGCCTTAATGCAATTTCCAGTAACTGTGCATGTCTTTCTGTTGTGTATTTCAGTACCACCCAACATCATGGGTGAGGAAGTAAACAGCACAGTGCTGATTGGTCGTTCGGTTGAGCTGCGTTGTCAGAGCGATGCCATCCCCCCACCCACTCTAAGCTGGCGTAAAGACGGAAGGCCACTGTACAGAAGGCTGGGAATGACTATATCTGAGGATGGCAGTGTACTACAGGTGGGAATCTCCTTCCACTAAGCCATGCACACATCTCTCATTTTGTTTCCATCTGATTACTGCGTTCTTTAGACCTGCAGGGTCTACAGTGCTTTAAGGTTTGTTGTGAATCTTTATCGGCCAATAATGGGGCCACTTTAGGACCAGAAGTGAAGATCTCTGAGCTACTTATTCCTTTATACACTACAATGTACCTGTATTTACAACTAGTGTGCAGTAATAGCAGTACTGTTTGGAGGTATTCAATCTCAAACAACTACTTAGGTTAAACAACACTATTATTTTGAACATTTTGGATGATGGTGGATCACTCTTAACCATGCTGTGACACTAACGTCTGTAAACAATTCAGCAATACAGCTGTGCCTTATCAACAAGTGCCACATGCCATACAATTAATCTCCAAAAAATATCTGATCAATAGTCAGAATCTGACCTGAATGGATTAAAGTGTGGCAAGAGGTGTCAGTGAGTAGAAGAATAGATTTGTTGCTACTGACAATGTGGAAAAGCACATTTAGTCAAGTTTGGGTTGTTTTGTATATGCAGATTGCAAATGCCCAGCTGCAGGACACAGGCAGGTACACATGTGAGGCCACCAACGTAGCAGGCAAGACGGAGAAGAACTACAACCTGAATGTGTGGGGTGAGTGGTGCTCAGTAGTCACACAGTGTTGTGAGACTTGGGATGTTGGTATGGTAACACGCTTGCTGTTGCAATAGAGAACGGTTTGCTGGGTGTGGCAGGAGGAGATGCATTGTGAGCAGTGATGTCAGTGGCAGTGAGATGATATAGTGCTGGACAAACTTCAGTGAGTGAAAGAACCACACCTCTTTCCTCACTGCTCCCTGTTCATCATTTTAATTGTCTACGCAGGAGAAAAATGAGCTTTCGGCTCCCAGCCCTGTGAGGATAAAGCTCACTCTGCCAGCTTTCTGCTCCCAAATGTTTGGGTGGGAATGACAAGATTATTTATTCTTAATGTGTGTGTGTGTGTGTGTGTGTGTGTATTTATGTGTGCACTAGTGTTTCATATGTATGTGAAAGTAGTGTGTGTGTGTGTGTGTGTGTGTGCATGAGTGTTTCAGTGTATTTAGTTCTTACTGGCTCCCCATGGAGTAAAGTTTGGTCTGTCTCTCTCACTCTCTCTGTTCTCTATCTCCTACTTCTCTTTTTTTGTCTTTTTTCTCTCTCTTTTTTGCCCCCCTTTAGTTCCCCCTAGTATCCGTGGCTCTGAAGAGGTGTCTCGTCTGACGGTGACAGAGGGTGGACTCATCACTCTGGTCTGTGAGTCCAGTGGCATCCCACCTCCCAGCCTCACATGGAAGAAAAATGGCAAGTTCATCATCATCATCAACAGTAGCATCAGCATCTACATCTTCTGATTCCTCCAGAATTTAGATTTTGTCTTCTCTGTCTGTTTGCGTGAATGCATTTACAGGCTCAGAGCTGAAGGTGGACTCCCGTGTGCGTGTGCTGTCTGGTGGGCGTCAACTGCAGATCTCTAATACTGAGAGGACTGATGCTGCTTCCTACATCTGCCAGGCCTCCAGTGCCACTGGCAATGCTGTCAAAGAGTACAGTCTGCAAGTCTATGGTACACAGATATTTTTGGGCACACAAGTACACGCACTCAGTTTTAAGCTTATGCAAAAACAACCAAATATTAATTCAGAATTACAAAGCCCAGCGCAGAATCCATGAGTTGTATTGTTCTTTGTGCATCATTTATCCTGTGTGCATTACACAAACATATGCACAAATGGCGCTCAACAGATCCTGACTTCTTGCCTGCCCTGTCTAGATGCTAGCTGGCATTTGTGCAGTAAACATCAATTGGTCAAAACACAATCAAAGGAACAATGGGGTAGAAGAATTTGATATGCGCCATGACGCACTTGAGAATCATTTAATTTACCACCATCTTCAAGACACATTATGAGAATCTGGTTTATCTTTTCTTTAAACAGAAAAATCTGACTTTAGTGACTATTGTGGCAAGAGTAGGCATATCTACAAGTGATGGAATGATGGTTGCATTTTTCATTTTAGCCGGAGTGTCCCTAAAATATAGAAAAATAAATTGTAATATTATGGTCATATCACCCAGCATGTCTTGTACTGGGCTAAAGAACAATTCTCCATCCTGTCATCTTATCTTTAGTTCGTCCGTCCATCAGTACATCAGGAACGGGGGACGTGACAGTGGTGCGTGGGGGCGATGTCACACTGCAGTGTGAGGCAGAGGGGTTGCCCAGGCCTGCAGTCACGTGGCTGAAGGATGGCAGACCTCTGGGTGTTGGAGCTGGAGCTGGAGCTCAGGTTCTCAGTGACGGCAGACTCCTCCGCATCAAAGATGCTCAGGTTGCTCACACTGGCCGATACACCTGCATTGCTGTCAATGTGGCCGGACAGGCTGACAGCAAGTATGATGTCACTGTGCATGGTAAGAGCATGTGTGTGATGCCATTGTAACATTATTTGTATTTATTTGTAACATTTGATAAATTTTGTGATATTCTATTTGGGTATATAAATAACAGGTACTTAACAGTGCCCTTTAAGATTATCCAATTGCAGTGAATGGATCTTTATCTATTGTGGGCTATAGTGGCAAACCATTTATGCTCAATTAGTACATTTGATTGTGTTGGTTGTACATTGAGAGTGGGTATTTCATTGAATTGATTTAAATTAAGTGTTTTGTAATAACTGGATGCCATCATCACATTTGTTATTGGATCTTTTTATAGACTTAGAAAAAAATATATACACTCCATAACCCCGTAACAGTCTGATTGCCCATTGGTAAAAAGCTTACACTACTGTGGGCTACTGGTGTATTGGATCATGCTGGAATGATCATGTTACGTACTATTTTTCAAAATGTTTTTGTCTTGATTTTGACACATTATGAATGTGATATGTGTGCATATAGTTCCGGCAAGTATCAGCAGGCAGACCCACGTGCCTGAGAATGTCAGTGTGGTGGTGAGGAATCCAGTTGCCCTCACCTGTGAGGCATCCGGCATCCCATTACCCGTGATCACCTGGCTCAAAGACGGCCGGCCAATCAGCGCGTCCGGCTCTGTTCGCATCATCTCAGGTATGAGCCTCCTGATTCTGTAATAGCTCCAAACTGCCTTCAATTAAAATATCAATATCAGCATCAGAAACAATCTGAGAGTCCAATAGATTTATATAGATTTAGATAGTAGGAATATGACAAAAATATAATATCCTGATACTTCCAGAAAATTACGCATTCACAGTATGCCATAATATGCATTTTTTCTGACATCCCATGAATTGGAGCAGACAATAAAGAGCCAAAACTACAAATACAGATCATTTTTAGTCAATGTTTCTATACTGCACCAAATCTAATAAACTATAACTACTTATGCAAAAATTTGTACACACTGCACATTTTGTGTCTTAAATCAGAACTTTATCCTCTTGAGTGTTCAGGAGGTACATCAGTTGGATCAAATCTTTTGAGTTTGAGTGGTCAGAATGTAGTCACATTTGCTCACATTTGCAATATTTCACTTAAGTATTGCTGTCAACTAAAATATGACTAAAACATGACTTTAAAACATGGTCAACAGGCTCTAAAATTAATTTTTCTAAACAGGCTTTGTAAAAATGATGCCTAAATGGTGTTTAAAGCTTCCACTCTTCATGCTTAAGCTTTAATATGTGGTGCCGCACCTACTCTCTTCTCACATGTTTTTACTTCAGGAACTATTGCCCGTTAATGTGGCTTGATGTAATTGTTAATGTGACTATTTGCCTCTGTATTGCTCAGATCAGATGTACTGAAACGTTCTTGTGTTTTATCAGATCAGGACACATGTATCACAATGTAAATTGAGCAGTTGCTTTCAGTACCCAGTCCCACTGTTTATTTCATCTCCCGAATTTGCAGATTCGAGTCCTCAGTGGCAGTTTGCAGACAGAGGTCAGACAGGTGGTTAAAAGTCAACCATAACAAATTGTAATACGATCAGTAAGACAGCAGGCCAAATGCAACAGTGCAAAAGGGACAATTGAAAAGACAAACAGTAAGGCAGGGGCTTCTCATATTTGAATCAAGTGAAAAATGTGCATTCATGCTCTCCAAAGCAAACAGCAGCTGCTTGAGAATCGGCCGCAAGTGTGTGAGGTACATCCATCACTGAACGCCATGCTGATCCAGACGTCATAAACCAAAGCCGAGGCAGAGGTCACCTCTGGAAAAAGATGCAGTGAATCAAGCTCCACTGCACAAAAAGGCATAGTTACAGTGGCCAGACTTTCATAGTTACTTATGTTTTTACTTCCCTGATGGCTACTTTATTGCCTGGATTTCCGAACATGTCCAGATTCGTCCACTCAGTACTGAGGTCATAGACAAACTGAAGGCTATTGTAATACAAGCCACATTTGCTGACACATTTGCAGTTTTATGGCACTTATCATCGACACTAATGCAGGCACATTTTACGCTAGTGTGTGCGTCTGTGTGTGATGGAGTATGAAGTGTTTTCCCATCTTCTCCTGATAAGTATTCCTTTGAAAACATTGTGAAATTGGATGAATGAAAGTGAGAGTGATTTGTGTGGGTGAGTCGAGTCACTTGTTTAAACAGCTGTCTGGACAAGCGCTCCCATTTCCCATGAAACAATGTGGACGTTTGTGGGGTGTATTTTCTGCAGATACGCTGCAACCTTGTGAGTGACTTCTTGAGGGACAGGTTAGTTATTTAAATTGACTGCCAAGACTGCTACATTCAACAATAAGTAATTACCACTGATATGAAAATGTAATTAGACTGGCTACTTGTTCTGATGCTGGTGAACACTGACGATTGAAGGTGAAGGAAACGACTGTGGCCTGATATATTGCACCAAAGCATTAAGTAGACAAACGGTTAACATCTGGAGAATTATTCCAGTGAATGATACAGTTGTGATCCAAATTCAGCTTTGAAGTTGAGGTCTATGCAGGATGATTTTTTAGTCCTTTCTCCCTCAGAAAACTGAAGTAATTTGTCCTGCTCCTGCCTACAACTTAATAGTTTCTTGTCTCAATGTCAAAAAACAGTTCATGTTCAGATAATTGGTTGATCCAAAACAATATAAGTGATGTTTATTACTTTTTATTGTTTAAAGTATTTTAAAGTCACGTGTGAACACACCGCATCACAGCACACAGTGTGAACAATGTGAAATTCTTTCTCTGCATTTAACCCATTTATGGTGTGTCTATGAATGCCCTGGAGGGGGCTGACGCCCCTCCCCTTGTGAGTCCCTGCCACGCGCCCATAGATCCCAGGATACCCGTGCTCCTAGTAGGGAATAAGCGGTTACAGAAAATGAATGAATGAATGAATAACCCATTCACCAAGTGAAGCAGTGCGCTCAGGGAGCAGTGTGTGGGGACGGTACCTTGCTCAAGGGTACCTCAGTGGTGTCACCACCAGTCCTGGGATTAGTGTGTGTATATATGCTATGTGTATATGCTAACTATCCCTATTCAGGGATTTTATCATTTTACTTAGGCTGTGCATTTGCGCGATTGTTTGCTTGTCTATCCTGCTGCGCGTCACAAGGGGGGAATTCAGGTCCCTGTTCTGTACTATGTGAACACTGTAGAACCTTATAATATAGCTGACATTTTTGTTGGTTGTAACATAATTACCAAATAATTACCAACAGCATTACATGCCTTTTGTGTAGAAAACAAATTACTACCAAGGGTGGTATTAATACCACTTTAATACACTTTAATCTGGTCATCTTTCCTTTGGACAAACTTTTCCACAGTACTATTGCTGGAATTTATTATTACTGTAGACGATGCATAGCAAATAAATGCTACTACAGTGCCGTCTTCTGTGATGTATACAATACTAGCAGTACTGAGAACTACTTCTGCTTCCAAGATCTGTGGAGAATAGAAGATACAAAGTCAAGAGACTAAGCACCTGTTTTACCCCAATTAGGGCCAACTGCTGCTTAAAGCTCCAGCAGAGATTGTTGCTCCTGATACACCCTCAGTTACTCTGCCAACAAAATTTACCAACAAAATGTACCTCTATGGACACTTATGCTTGTTCATAAAGGCCGTCTCTTGTTATTTATCCCCATAAAGACTGTCTTTTCTTTCTCTCTGGGTTGACCTGAGGAGGATGGGTTCCCCCTGAGGTGTCTTCCTCCAGCTGAGGGAGTTTTTCCTCACCTCTGTCGCCTTTGCCTTACTCACTAGGGGCTCGGACCTGGACTCTGTAAAGCTGCTTCTTGACAGCTTGGTTGTAAAACGCGCTATATAAATAAAAATGAATTGAATTGAACTGAATGAACTTCCATCCCGAATAAGTTGCCCATGTAAAACAGGTTTCAATGTGCAAAATGTGATTGCTTGGATTTCATTGTGCTTTTCTTAGGTGGGCGAAGCCTGCGTTTGATGCATGCCTCAGTGGAGGATGCTGGGAGGTACACCTGTGTTGTATCTAATGCTGCTGGAGAGGACAGGAAGAACTTTGACCTGGATGTATTGGGTAATGTTACTGGACGCCTACTGGCAAATTTAACATACCATTCAGTTATCATGTGCATTGCCAGTTGGTCTGTAAAAACTCTATAAGTATGTAGATGTATATTAATGATTATATTTAATGTAAAGTTTCTAGTTGTCCTTTCATCATGAGGTTTTACCTGTTTTCGCTAACCTGAATGGTCTATTTGTGATTAGTTCCCCCTAGCATTGTAAATGAAGGCAGATTGCAGGACATGAGAGTGAAGGAGGGGCAGAACGTCACCCTGACCTGTGAGGTCACCGGTATGTCATCCATGCTGACCAAATACACAAAACAGATACACATACCTGAACAGTCTTTCTTTTCATGTTATATCTACTCTGACCTCTGATCTTGTTGCTTAGGGAACCCAGTGCCAGAGATAACATGGCTGAAGGACGGCCAACCCGTGGTGGATGAGGTGCGTCTGCAGGTAATGTCACACGGGCGCTTCCTGCATATCAGCGACACCCAGGTTACCGACACAGGCCGGTACAGCTGCCTAGCATCCAACAGCGCCGGAGACCGGAGCACACATTTCAACCTTAATGTCCTTGGTATGTCTGTGTGCCTATTTATGGTTTTGTGTTTATACAGTATGTCTGCATTTGATAGTCTTATCAGTTCATTACATCAAAAATAAAGGCTGAGAATATCTAGATTAAATTTAATTACACATTTTATATGTAAAGAACGTTACATGTATAAGCAATCTAAAAATAAGCAGTCAGCATGTTTATAGTGTCATGGTGTAGGCATACAGTATGCGCAATGCTAAATGGTGGGTTGTATACATTTATTAATATAAGTACTGAATTTGTTATAAGTATTTATTAGCCTCTTACATTCAGCACAAGACTAAAGAAGCAAATGCTGTAGGTGTTACTTGTGTTGGAGTCAAGCTACTCAACTGAAGTCTATATGTCAGAATTTATTCGTGTCTTGGTTCCTCTAGTGTTGGTCTCTTGTGTGCATGTTTACATGTCTCAAATACTGAAGTCTGCCTTTGTCCCCAAGTTTCTCCCACCATTGCTGGCTCTGGACCTGAAGGCTCTTCTGAGGAGGTAACTGTGACTCTCAACAGCCCTACATCTCTGGTGTGTGAAGCACAGTCCTACCCCCCCGCCATCATCACCTGGCTCAAAGATGGAACACCGTTTGAGTCCAGTCGGAACGTCAGAGTGTTGCCAGGTTAGTCTCCTGCACCACAGCTCCTTCATGCTTTAGTTGTTAAGATAGTTTTGCTATACGGTATGTGCAAAAGTTGACATGTCCCTGGTCTAACTATGGATTTTGTTGATTTTTTTAAGTGTGTATCTGTACACTCCCTCTACAGAGAATACAGTTCAAGTCAGCAACTGTAAAATGTATATAATTGGCAGGAAAATGCTGTATTTAAGTTTGTTCCCTATAGAGAATGTTAACTTATTTTAATTTGTCCAGAGGTGTTTACATTTTGTATATTGTTGTACATTCGCTTTGCATTGCATTCGTTTTTTTATAGAATGTAATTGCTTTATCACATTGTCTCTTGCATCCCCTCCTCTCAGGTGGCCGCACACTGCAGATTCTGAATGCACAGGAAGAAGATGCTGGCAGATACACATGTATAGCTACAAATGAAGCTGGAGAGACCCTGAAGAACTACGAGGTCAAAGTTTATAGTGAGTGTGTGAGAGTTCAGACCTCGTCATTTTGGCCAGGCTGCTGCCTTTACGAGGGCATGGATGACGCTGTGTGTTTGCGTGTTTGTCTGGTTTGTGTGTTTCTGTGCTGGTGGGTACGCGTGCTTTCCCCTACAGTTCCCCCTGTTATCAGCAAGGATGTTCTAGGAGAAGGATTTGCCCCCAAGGAGGTCAAGATCAAAGTCAACAACACCCTGACACTAGAGTGTGAGGCCCAAGCCATCCCAACCCCTACTCTGCAGTGGTACAAGGATGGACAGGTCAGAGACTCACAACAACAATGAGAAGATCTGAAACTAAATATGTTTGAAAGATATAAGTGAAAAAATACTTCATTAAAATGGCTGTTTAGAAAACCTTTTTCTATTTTTTGATTCTATTCTGTCTCATTGATCTTTTTAAAACTATCCATATTGTGTTGCAGTTTGATTATAATTGAAGACATTATTCGATCTTTTGGTTATTTCAAAATGTGAATAAATGTTATTCCATTAAAATATCATGCAAAACATTACAAACAGTCATATTATTCAAAACAGAAACTATCTCTCACTCTTTGTCTCTCTAGATCTTGAAGACAGATGGCCGCGTTACAATAACAACTAATGGTCGCATAGTCCAGATAAAGCAGGCTCAGGTGTCTGATACGGGCCGATACACATGTGTCGCAACCAACATTGCTGGGGAGGATGAGAAGGACTTTGATGTAAATATACAAGGTGAACAAGGTCCCACACAACTCAGCCTCCTGTCTTCATGCCACATACCCTGAAACCTGCACAGAATTTGGTTTATTACTTTAACACAGCATAGAATGTTTTAGATAGTTAAAAATATGCTTAAGGATTCTTCAGCATCGTAGTTAATTGGTTTATGGTTCCCTCTAGTGGTTGGTTGTTCTCTGTGTAGCTACTACATAGGCCAAGTGTTTCGTCTCCAGCCAGGGAAATTAAATTAACACTGGATAATTTCAGCTCTAACTCTATTGTCTATTGTCAGGTTTTTTCTATGTAAGCTGTAGATCTGATATCCAGTCATTGTAATAAATGCTTTCCTTCTCAGTTCCCCCTAGTTTCCGAGGAAATGGAAACTCTGGTGCTGGCTCTTCTGGGGAGGTGAAAGACGTGATTTTGAATAACCCCATCTCCCTCTATTGCGAGACCAACGCTGTCCCCCCTCCTACACTCACATGGCACAAAGACGGACGGCCACTCACCTCCAATGACCGAGTCCTCATCTTACCTGGTGAGTTTATCCTGTTTGTGTACACAAAGTAATATACAGTAAACTCCCAACAATCGCGGGGGTTACGTTCCAAGAGCACCCAGTTACAGAAGAATTTGTGATGTGGTAAAAAAAAAAAAAAAAACGTAAAAGACTATGAAAAATTTTCATAGTCTAAACCCTAAAGATGCCCCCAAATATGCTCCCAAAACACTTACATTTCATTTTAAACTCAGCTTAATACATTATCCTTAAAGAAAATGTAAAGGTAAACCCGTATTTGTATTGTACAATGTACACTGACCTGCTATCCCGCAGTGCTATAATGTAAAATACCGACGTTGCCCCTAGACTGTACTGTAATTCATGCACGTCAGTTTTCTTTGGTATAAGCAGGGGAATTTACAGTAATAAAATACAGGGCTTTAAGAAGAACAAAATGAAAAACACGAGAACACTCAAAATAGCTTCACGCAGGAAACTGTTCTGATGCGGGAATGCTGGACTGCCACTGCCAGAGATGCGTCACAGAGCAGCAGCCAATCAACAGCAAGGAGAAATGAATAACGCTCTCAGATTGGCTACTTTCAAGCCTCCCGCCTCTGAGTACAGCGGTATTTCACCATCCAAAGACACGTTTTCTTTGTGTTCTCTGGAGGACAGTACCAGATATTTTATACAGTTATATTTTATATGGAAATGTGGCTGAATTGACATTAATATTTATGTTACAAATTAGTGAATTATATTTTTCTTAATAATTTAGCACTAAAATGCATAAACAATTATAAATTGCCTCTAAAAAAGCAAAAACAAAATGTGGAGGATATCTATGGTTTTCGCGAATTTGCGGGAGTTTCCGCAAACAGTTATTAGTTAGGTTCTAAGGGAAAAATCTGCTAATAAGCGGGTTTACTGTTTAGTGTATGCTTATTTACTCCTTGCTCACCTTTTAGTGCGGTAGTTTGAAAAGTGTTTTTAATGATGCACTGAGGTGAGTGTGTGTTTATATTCTAATCTTTTTCTGTCCTCCCTGCAGGTGGGAGAGTGCTTCAGATTCCCCGAGCTCAGGTTGAGGATTCTGGGAGGTACACATGTGTGGCTGTCAATGAGGCTGGAGAAGACTCAATTCAGTATGATGTCAGAGTGTTATGTAAGTACACCCAAAAAAACAGCACTCATTTGTGGCTGGTTGGAGTAGAGATTACCTTGCTGGTGTATATAGTTAGTCCACCTTGCTGGTATATAAAGTTAGAGTCCATCTATGCATGAACACGTTGTTGCAGTTTTCTAAAACATTGTCACTGACCACAGAGCCACTCCTGTCTGGTTCCTTTCTCAACCTAGCACTGACGCTGCTGACAACCTAGTAACACCATCATGCCAGTTTAGAAAACACTGCTTACAATGGTGTTGAGAATGCTCATAAAGTGATCAGTGAGTAGAAGTACATGGCAGGTATTTGTCATTAAGTGAATCTGGAGTGTTCGTGAATGTCTGTTCTCTTGTGTGAGCAGTGCCCCCCTCTATCCGAGGATCTGATAAAGACGTCCCTGATGAGGTGGTAGTGCTGGTGAATAAGACCACGTTACTGGAGTGCCATGCAGATGGAAGCCCCGCTCCTAAAATCAGCTGGCTCAAGGACAACCAGCTTCTCCGCCCAGACAGGACACACACGCTGCTTTCGAATGGCAGGACACTGCAGGTGAGATCCACATAGCATCTTTCTGTAGTAATTTGTTTAATTGGTTTGTAACATTCTTCTTGTGGTGTTTGTGCATGTTCCTCCTTTCTTGTTTTCTTGTGTTGTTGTTTACATTCTCCACATGCTTTTGTTTGCCTATGTCTGTAAATCAGTGTGAGTTTGTTGTTGTTTTGGTCTTTGCCCTGACTTTGCCCAGCCCCCCTTGTTATCCTGCTCGCCTGTGTTTTGTTCCTGTCTCCTCCCCTGCCCAGGTGTTCTTGTTTCCCTAGTTAGTATAAAAATCACCAGTGTTTCAATCTGTGTTTTTGGATTCTTTGTATGTCACCTTGTATTCTCTCTTGTGATGCTCCTGGTAAATACCCTGTTATTGTGCTTGTCTTTGTTTACTTTTCTCGCCCTTTCCTATTGATCTTTGTTCATTTGCCCCTAATGTTTTGGCTTGTTTTTGTTTAACCCTTTTTTCTATTAAACGTCTCTCACACACACATCCTGTTTCCATCAACCCTCACTCATTACACAGTTTATGGTCATCTTATGCAATGTTAGATACATTAATATTAGCTCAGTGACTTCAAGGCAGCAGGACTGAAAGAGTATAGTGCAAATGTTAATAGTTTGGGCAAGTTTGGTCTTCAGCCAACACAGACTGAACTGAAAATGGCAGGCAGTGTTCTCCTCCAAGCATGTTGAGCTATCCACTATTGCTGTGATTTTGGCAACTGAACACATGAATGTACTTTCAAGTCATTTGTCTTCACTGAGACTAAAGAAATATATGTATAAACTGAAGCTATTGTGAGATTTTTTTCCTCTTTTTGATGCTGAACATTGTGTGTTCTGTCCAGTTTAATGCATTTGAAATGTAAACTGGAGTCTTCTTGTTGTTTTGTAATATGGTTTAACGATCGTGTGGTTTGCTTCGTGTGTTTAAGATTCTGAATGCTCTGGTGACCGATACGGGCCGTTATGTGTGTGTGGCTGAAAATGTGGCTGGAAGTGCAGAGAAGTATTTTAATCTCAATGTACATGGTGAGTTTTTTCATTGTTTCACTAACTTGACTGGGAATGTGTGCATGTGCAGAGTGTATACAACTCAAATAATGACCTTCCAGTGTTGTAATAGACATAAGCTCAGGCACACAACATGTTTTATCTTTACTACAATAAAAACAAATACATCAGCACTTACTGATCTGATCTGGACTGTGTATGTGCTTGCATGCACTCTGATCAAAATCAGTGCCTCCAACAATAAAGGAGGCCTCGATCTTCCTATGTGTATTATTTAATTACAGCCAGCATGGATAAACAGATTAAAGGGACACTGCCAAAGTTGCTGACTGTATTTTAGGAAGATTGTTAAGTTTGATATGATTAAAATTTCTAAGTTAATTCATTAGTTAAAGTAAAACAATGTTAAATTGACTAATTGAAGGGTCAGTGTTATGGATAGTTCTGTCATTTGATTTTTTATTGCTATGTGTCGTAGTTCCACCCTCTATTCTGGGTGCGACTGTGGAGAATGCGACAGTGGTAGTGAACAATTTCATCTCGCTGAGCTGTGAGGCCACTGGTTTCCCCCCTCCCACATTAAGCTGGTTCAAAGACAGGAGACCGGTTCTAGCCAACAGCAACGCTCTTATCATGCCAGGTATACGAATACATGCACTCATACACATAAATGTGCACGCAGATAATGTGTGGATGTTATAATTTGCCTTCACATTCTGTGTTTTTGTCTTTCAGGTGGCCGTACTCTACAAATTCTGAAGGCTAAGATATCTGATGGCGGGAAGTACAGCTGTGTGGCCATTAATCCAGCAGGAGAGACCCAAAAGTTAATCTACCTCACAGTTTTTGGTCAGTGTAGATGTGTTTAAAACTGGAAAAATACTGATTGTGTCATGTTTCCCTATTACTCCCCAAGGATGGCAGGCGCTTAGGCAGACGTTCATGCGAATATACTTTTATTTATAAACCAAACAAAAGGCACGAGGGCCAGAACAAAAAGAAGAAATGGAAAATACTCTCACATGAACCAGGGCAACGGTGGACCAACAAGGTCTATCAAAACTGAACTGAAATACCAAACCCCAAAACCCATGAACCAATAAACCAGGGCTATTCAACTACAATAGCAAGTGGGCTGGATATGAAAGTTACTGGGGGTTCGGGGGCCACAGAATTTCGTGCTGTCCAGACTGTCGTTCCCGGCGGAGTGTGTGGGGGTGTTCTTACGCGGAGGGTGTTTTTTCAAATTTACCATCGACCCGGTTTGCCCGATGGCCAGTCCAGCACTGTGTCAGTGCTGCTTTAACCTAGCTGTTTTAACGACGTCCGGTTCTAAACGAGAACTCTGAACTCTGTTTAAGTCGTTAGAGTAGATACATCACTGAGCTAAAACTACAGAGACCTCCCCCTCGCTGTGTGTGGGACCGGATTCTCTTTCCTTACTGCCAGCTCTGCACTGCTTTTTTTAACACACCCTTTTCTGACAAATCCGGCTGCGATTGGCTAATAATACGGCGACTTCTGTGCTCGGATTGGGTAATTTTATACAACACATCAGATAACCAATCCTGGCGTGGGACTACGAGCCAATCATGATCCAAAACACAAAATCAAAATATTATTGTATCACACGAATCACACACTGATTTACGGGCAGTCTTGCGGGCCATAAAAATTCTCAAAAGGGCCGGATCTGGCCCGCGGGCCGCCAGTTGAATAGGCCTGGCGTAGAGTGAAGCCCACCAGATTGACTTCAAATGGCCCCATGAACCAAGGAGCCAGTGAGACAAGTCTTTGGTGGATAGTCACACCCGGGAGTTCCATGTGCCTGTGCCTGTTAACCACCACTAGATGTTATTCAGCCCATGTGAGGTGGCAGCGTCTGATAAACCTCTCTGCTGAAGGCACCCCTACCTCTTTCTCATGGTCAAGGAACATTTGAAGGGTCGAGTGATGATGGGTGTATTTAACCCACACCAGTTGAGCGGACCATAACGAAGGATTTGCCGACGCGAAGCACCAAAATATCATCTCAAGGTCCTGGTTGACCCTCTCCATCTGGCCATTATACTGAGGCTGAAACCCTAAGGAGAGGCTGACAGAAGCTCCTACCAGATGGCAGAAGGCCCTCCAAAACCTCATGGTGAACTGGGACCCATGGCCACTTTACAAAAGAAACCCTGAAATTGCACAACATGCTGAATTAATAGTGTAGTAGTTTCTTTAGTTGAGTGAAGTTAAGCCAAAGGAGTTGGCAAATGATAAGTCTTAGAAATCTCATGTACTACAGTAACAGTACTACAGACTTTGGGAACACTGTGACAAATGGGACCAAGGCCTGATTGGAAAGGGTAGAAGGTGCGGAAGCCCTGCAGGAGTGCAGTGGGTTTTTTTACTCTTTTCTTGTTGGGCCAGTAGAAACATCTCTTGATGGGCTTGAGGGTCCTCTGGACTCCAGAATGTGTGGCAAAACAGGACGTATGATCCCACCACAGCACCACAGCCCACGTGGTGGCAGGAATGGGAAGGCAAGGGCTAGACAGCAGAGAGACAGACCCTTCCTGGTTGTTTCTGACAGTGGTCCCCCTTCCCAACACAGGGGCGAGCTGCTTGGCTGACTGAATGTAGTCCAAGAGGTATCAGAAGGAACGTAGCTGGGTATGTGGGGGTAGCTGAGTGGCCTTTTCTTTGCTGAATACCTAATCTAAGTCCCAGTATTCCAGAGGAATGATGCTTGTGTTGGAGGAGTCAGGCTGAATCTTAGTATGCACTGTGAGAACTTGGGGCCAGGGAAGAGGATCCATGCACTGAAAGTCTGCCCCCTCTCGGGCCGGTGAGGTCATGTTCCTCATTTTTTCAATTTTGGTGGGTAGTGCTGGGAGGTTTACTTCACTGGCAGCTTAAACCGAGAGATGGCTTCTGAAGGGATGCATGGAAGAGGGGGTACTCAGATTGGGCCCTGGGGAGATATAAGCAGATTTAGCAGATAGCACAATCCCACAGGGTAACTTTTATCTTTCTCCAGTCAATGCTGGGACTGTGTCTATATAGCTATGGGGAAGCTAGAATCAAGGTGAAAGCAGAGGTGTTCAAAATGTCCTCCAAGTCGCAGATGGAATGGACTGGTAGAGTGAGTGACTCATGAATTTCCCAGCTGTCAACCATCAAAAGCAGAAATAGAGAGGGTCAGGAAGAGGAGTCTAGGAAGATAGCGCTCCTGGACCAGATCTTCATCCATGAAGTTACCCATGGCCCCAGAGTCAAGTGTACCTTCTAGGGATGAGTGATGGAACTATGGTCAAATAGACTGATGAGTGATGGAACTATGGTCAAATAGACTGAAAACTCTGGTTGTGGAGCGCTTCAGGAGGTGATGACTAATGGGGCAGAGGTGCATGCGGTGCCCAATACTCTCACAATGCAGACACAACCCTCCTTTAATCCTCCAGAGTCATTCTGTTGGAGTTAACGGCATTCTCCTTTCCTCCTTTCCTCCATCAGGCAGAGTCTGATGTGTGTTTGGTCAAAGATAAGGCAGAGGATGTCGAGGTTTTGTCCTAATTGGAGGCGGACTTTGTCTCTTCATTGGCGTTCACTGAAGTCTAGCATCTGGTCACGCGCAGGTTCCCGAGGAGCCAGTTCGTCTTTTAGCTCCTCTGAGTGTTCCTGGAGGAATATCGCCGACAGGGCTTCAGCTTTTACGCCATTTTCTGTGGCAAGCGTTCTGAAATCAATGGCGAAATCTGCCCTAGCGAAGACTAAGAAGTCTGCTGGATGCCTTCTTATCATACAAAGGCTGACCATAAAGGTAGCGGCCATCCTTTGAGCAAGGCGATGAGGAAGGTCACTTTGGAATGTCCTGACAGCCTGTAATTCAAGGAGAGGGGAGGACTGAGGGGTTGGCTTGGAGAGCGGGGAAGGCCTGAGCGAGCCGGAGCTGTCTATCCAGGAGGCGGTTCCTCAAGCAGCGGCAGCTCTGAGGAGATAGAACCATTTCAGATGGCTCAGTCATGCTGTGACGTCTGTCGTTAACTGGCAAAACCAGGCCCGGGCTTTAAATCGGGGTAGTAAGCGGCAAAATGTGGTGACCTACAGGAGCAGCTCAGAATAGAGAGCTAGAATAGAGCCTCACTTGATGTCCAAGTAAAAATGTAAAAAATGCTAAAAATAAAAAGGCATAAAACTAGGGAGGGAAAACTGGATAGCACAGAGTGACGGAGAGGAGAGAACGACGAGACAGAAAGTAAACCCAGGAGGCTTTGGAAGAGAACTAGAATCATGAGGGATCAATGAAAGACAGCCTGCAGGGGAGAAGTCGGAACTCATGACTGGGCAAGTAGAGAGAGGTGAGAGGAGGTTAATAGTGAGTTAACGAGGTAATTAGTGAGAACAGATGAGAGACCATGGAAGGAAAAGAGCAGTAGGAAGGAACCACCTCCTTCAGGTGGCGAGCTGAAGTACTTCTACCAGGGAATACCTCCCCCTGGCGGTTGCCAGAGGTACTGTTTTCAGGTTGTGACAGGAAATATGAATATGTGCTGATTTGAAATATGAAATTAATAGTTAATAGTATGTTCAGCACTGTTTACATACTACACCAAGCTCCTCCATTTAAAAAAAGGAAGGAAAAAATTGAATTTTCTATATGGGCCATTAGACGGGCACCAATTACTGACACAAGTATTCAGACGCATTCACAGCTTGTGTCACCTACATAGCACTGATAAAAAAAAAGTAAGATGTTCTGGAGCAGCTGTGTGACCAGCATGCCTTTGGGATGAGTTAGTGTGTGTTATTTGTGAGTCAGAATTTCAGTATAACAACAGCATTTGATCTTATTGTTCTAGGTGCAGAATGCAATCAAATCCACACAGCAGTGTCCCATGATCTAGTGAAAAACCTCCCTAGATGGCTGTTACTGCAACAAAGCGAGGACCTATCCCCCATTAATACCCTTGATGTGATGAAAGCACTTAATGGGCAGGTTATGTTGAATCTTTAGACACGTTTCTCTATACTTTTTACTGCAGAGCAAAACAAATGTAGTGCTCTGGCTTTCCACTGCTTTTTCAGGCTCGGGAACCTGGTTCTGTGTTCTGAGCAGAGTGGGAGGTGTGAAGGTGTGGGCAGGCACTGCGCTCCCCTCCTCAACAGCCTGCTGTGGAAACTGGGGATGCTGGATGTCCAGTTACTGCAGTCAGTGGCCAGTCCAGTCCCGGCCTACCGCGGGTCCGGCTGTGGAAGTGTACCGAGCCAGCAGTGTAACGGAGCAGGGAGGTGGAGAAACAAAACAGAGCTGATGCAAGACCAAGATGAAGTCCACAATTACACCCGCTGGCTGCTTCTTCTGGCTCGCCTCACTCTTTAAGTGCATATTTAGCACAACAGACCAAAAAACAGGCGAAACGAGAGCGGCCGCCAACACACTTGAGACTAAAATAATTTTAGTGCTCTACATCCAGCTGGTTTTACTCCTCCTTCTGCTCTCCTCTCTACTCTCTTGTACTGTTCGCAGAAGAACTAATCATAAAGACGGACGCCAGATAATGATGTCTGATCCTCTGGGTGACCGGCATTCTTCAGTGAGGTAAACGTGAGGAAGGTCAGTCTACACTTCAGTAAAGGTTTCATATAATGCATGTATTTTTTTTCCCTTATTTGACTGCTTATTAATAACACCTTCTCTTTAGATGTCCTGTCAAGGTAAACACACACTGGCCATTTTATTAGAAACCCCTACATCATGGGTGCAGCTTGGTCAGAGAGTCTGTAGCCCACCGGTTGCTGCACAATTTTGGTTCGCTTGCATTTTGAAAGTGGCTGGGGTTTTTTTTCTTTTTAAGTAGTGACCGCAGAAGGAACCCAGATGGCTAACAGAACCGGTGTTCTGTCGAAACATCGGGGACTCATTGCCACAGCCATAAATTTGTGCTACATTGGGACACTGGTTTATCTGCCTTGTCGAAAAATGCTCCCTTTAAGTTTATATAGTTTATACAGTCTATACAGTGTATACAGTTTATACAGGCAGTTTATATAGTTTATACAGTCACTGATAATGATGAGAAACAGTCAAATAATATGCATAATCAGAGAAAAATATATTTATAAGCAGTCTATCGATTCACGCTACCCTGTCGAAAAAAATTCCCCTTTAAGTTTATACAGTTTCTACAGTCATTTTACAAAACTGATCATGATTACAAACTGACTGTATAAACTGTACAAACATAAAGGCAGTATTTTTGACAGAGTAGCATGATTTGGGTAACATGATTTGATAGACTGCTTATATATACACATTTTTGTTTCTCATCGTTATCATTAATAAACTGACTGTATAAACTTAAAGGGAGCATTTTTCGAGATGACCTAAAATAAAAGATGTGACAGAAGAGGATGACTAAAAGCTAAAGTTACTAAGGCATTTTGGCATTCTTCATGTTTCTCTCCCTGATGATCAAAAACACAGAAACCATATAAAAATGTGAATTCTATCCTAGTATTCCTGCATGACGTGAAAAATATGTTTTTCTAGTTTTAGGCCAGAATTCCCTCAGATGTACCCCACAAAGTGCGAGGAAGTTATAGGTGGGTGTTTTGACCGAAGTCTTACAGTGGAAGATCATTGTAAGCTAATGAAAGTGTTGAATGGAGCTCTTTGTGTAAAGCAGGGCTGAAACAATTGACCCTTGGTGCTGTACTGTATTAGTTAGCAGGTTTTACTGTGGATGAGATCATTCTATTCTCACCTCATGCCAAGCTGGAATGTGTAAATTGTTTAACAATGGAAAGGCTGAAAATGCTTTAGTTTCTAGCTGTGGTTTAACAGAGCCACAGGGAATCAGTGCAGCTGGAATTCGCTTGTATTGGACGACAGAAAGTTTCCATTCCTGGGTTTCACACTTTTGTTATGTTCTCATTATATAGAAAGACGGCCAAGTGAGCAGTAACTCCAGGATTGTCTTACCTTATAGGATTCCAAGCATGATTTTAGTACCTTCAGCTGACATTTAATGCCTGCCACCCTTTAACAAAATATTAGGAGCCGGGTCAATGCCTGTCACTCCACTGCGTGCATATATATATATATTCATACATCCACTCTGTACATATATTCATACAGATACTCCATGTGTACATAAATACTTATACTAAGTTTACATATACATGTATATTTTCCATACACACGTCTATATTTATAGTTCTAGATTGTTTGTATAGTGAACTTTTTATACTGTTGGACTAGTTTTTATTCTACTGTTTTTCATTTTTGCTGCTCTTACCTTCGGTCTGTCCTCCTTCTGCCATGACAATCTTATCTTACATCAAGAAAAATACAGTAAATATGATCTACTGGCGCCAGGTCAGGCTTTGCAGCTACATTAAATTGATCACACATTCCCTTTATATCATAAACATTCCCTTTATATCATAAACATTCCCTTCATATCATAAACATTCCCTTCATATCATAAACATTCCCTTAATATTTCAGTGTTGCTCTGAAACTAATGAATAAATATCCATCAGCACTGCAGGCTGTGAGAAGTTATCTCCTAACCAATACACTCGTGTCTGTGTCTGGTATCTTACAGAAATGAAGTTGTAATCATTTGAGCCTGAGAAACTCAAACTGAGTCTGTTTAGCTGCAATAGCACTAGGCTCCACTATTGAATCCCAGGTACCAAAAATAGAAATATAGACATTTGTGTATGCAAATATATGTGTATATAGAACCTATATATGTATGTGTATATGGACATAGTGGAAATATATATATATATATATATATATATATGTATGAAGACTGTGGATGTATATACAGGCACACACTGGAGTGTCTTCAGCTGTTTGGTACAACAGGCATTGACACAACAGTAATAATGTAACAGTTGTTTACCTATGCACAGGTGATTATTAGTGAAGGAATCGTGTTTATTTGTACACGGCGCACGGTGCCGATGGACGAAAATGGCTGAAAATGATTTGTTGATATGTTTTGTTTCAGCTTCCCACACCCGACGCATTTGAGGCATGGAATGAAAATGAAACACAACCCGAATTATAAACAGAGTTATAAAATAACCAAGGTCTGAGAGATGGGCCACGCCTGAAACTCCTCCTCTTCCATGTTCTGCACCCTATAAATTCTCTTATCTCCTTTTAGTCCACTTTTCCACTCCTTCTCTAAACCTCCAGAGACGGGGGGTGGGGGAGAAGGTCCTCCCTCTGTCTCCAGATCCGTTTGGGATGTGTCCCACACATATTTTCATATCAAGACAGAACGAGTGTGAGGGGACTGGGCCTGTGACAGTGGCATTATGTAGTGACTGTTTTTATTATTATATTTGACATAATAACAGAGATTTAATGAGATAACTAAACAATTCAGTCTAAAGTGATAGTCTGTCATGATCCATAATGGACAAAGTCAGAGATTTACATTTACACCCGCACCACATCCACCAAGCCCAGAGTGTCTGTAACATCTTCAGCACCACACCAGGATCCGTCCACTCCTCTCACCCTCAACAGCCCACATGATATAGCTCCAGTCCTGGTTCTCCTAATCAATCACTCCCTCTAATCACAGCAAGTAACATATTTAACGTCAGTTAATTCAGAAAAACTGTCCTAAACCTTCCAGCCCCAGATCTGAACTTCTGTCAGTAAAACCAACAACAACAACAACAACAACAACAACAACAACAACATTAAAATACGCCTCCTCTTACAGAGCCTTTTGAGACCTGAGCACAGTTCTGTAGAAAGAAAGACACACAAACATTAAAATGAGTAAAGAAAAAAACTATAATCGTACAGTAGTGGTTACACACACACACACACACACACACACACACACACACTCTCTCTCTCTCTCTCTCCCCCCCCCACCCACACACACACACACACACAC
>JBBPCY010000156.1:17540350-17576496 GCA_037974405.1 Brachyalestes nurse | reverse complement strand
TCGTCCTCTTCACAATAAAACAAAGGCTCTTTTAAGAGCCACTTACTTACTCATATAAAGGGCTGATCAAGAAGACTTTTGTGTTCATAAATAAGGAAGTTCATCCCTATTGTATGTAATCTCATTTTGATCTCAACTAAATTGGTAAAAATCACTTCAGAAGAATGCAACATGGATTGTCTGCTACATCACCTTTTAATATTAACAATAATAATTATGTTGTTGTTGCTGATGCACATTGCATCTTAATATATCAAAATATATACAAAGAATTCTGAACTAATTTCTTTCAACAATGAACATTAACATCAATCATGACCATGAATAAAAATAACAATGAAAAAAGTAGCTATCACATGCTATTTCAGTCATATATACTGCAACAATAAACAACAAAACACACGGGGCATGCCTATAACATGAGAAATCTTTCTCCAACATATCATCGTCCTTCCCACGTCCCGGTAAGAGGAGAATGTTGTATTGTAGATCTCTGGACACTCAGAGACAGCTAAAATAAGTTATTCCTCCATACCAGCTGTGTGTGTTTCGAAGGGGCAGACCGAACACTAGCCCGCTTCGATGCTTTGATTCTACTGGTCGTGCGAAAATGCGTCACGGCGCAAAGTTCAACTAAACTTTGACCGCAGTGCGCGCACAAGGCCGCCGGATTGCGCGCAGCACCGCACTTGCGCCCCGCTCGGCAATAAACGCGGCACCGCTCTTGCTCCGAGCAAGCCATAGAAAACAATGCCGCATTCGGTCTGAAAGCCCTTTACACATACATGAAAATATAAGCAAGTGTGTTTAGTGGTTAATACACGGCTGTTTATTTAAAATAAACAAAAACAAACCAAGCCTCATTCTTTAGAACTTTTTGTTACTTAACTTTCACTGTATCGTAAACCGTACCGAACCGTGATATCAGAACTAGATGTTCCAACAGCTAGTGTTAAGTCTTCCCTGACGATTAGAGACTCTTGCTCCAGCAAAAGGGGTGAACTATCTATCTATACTTTTGCTTTATTAATACTCTTGATGTTTGAAAGAATCTTCAAAATAATCCATAAATTGCTCAATAACTAATTCAGTGGATCATGACAGCCTTGATAGCAACTCTTCCCTGTGGTTATTTTGACTGCAACACTTCTCCAGTCCTGAGTGCTGTGAGTTAAATTGCGTTTGTTCTACCCCTGCGTGGAGGACTGCATAGAGAAGCTAATATCTGTTTTCCTCCCATACTCCTCTTTCTCATGCACTGACTGTAGCACTGTGTGTGCTCATACAGCCCACCAGGTCTTGGTCTTGCTTGACTTGGAAAAGCAGACGGTTTGCTTTATAGGATCGGTCAGCCTTGATTTTTTGGCTTTGAGCTCTGCAGTGATCTCAGCAGTTGCAGTCTGTTTGAGCAGTAAGGTCTGTTTCTGCTGATGAGAGCGCAGCTGTCTTCTAATATTCCATCATCCTTAAAAACAAAATACTCTGTCCCATGCTATGATACCAGCAGCGGAACATCAGCAGTTTTTACCACGCACAGACTGTTTATGCGTGGCTTCAGAGTACAGGTACAGTTCCAATGGCTTTTATTTAATGTTAACACAAGCATTACACATTCATTGTGTACATTCACTACTGCACAATGAGCTAAAATCAGGTCTATTCCCCACCCAGTACAATGCAGTAGCAAGTATGAAGTGATTGTTCACAGTAGGCTATGCCATTTGACATTTATGTATTACATATTCTCTGTACATGCAACACATAGCTCAATTACAATCATTGCAAGATTCCAGTGGGAAAATTCAGCCTAATAATAACAATGCAAAATGTGAAAGTGAGCATTGTGTGCATGTGACAATGCATCATGGAGTATAAGCATTCTATTGAATATGATATTAGTTTCTGTATTATTTATGGTGCCCAGCATCAGCAATCCAGTCCAGCACATTCATGTTAACCTCATTAGTAAATCATGAATACATTCAAAATTGGTTCAAAATATTATGAAAATATTGAATTGTGGAACCAGTGTCATTAATCAAATTGAATCATGTATCAAATTGTGTATAATAACTCCCCTAAAGATAACATGACTAACAGTGCATCTGGTGTAGCACATCTAGGGCTTGAGCAAGTATTAAGTTGCAAAAGAATGCAATGATTGAGGTAGACAGCAATAAGTAATTGTGCTAAAATAGTAAGTAGATCATTACGCTTCATAGTCCACTTGATTGTTGAACTGATTGTTTACTTGCTGCCAAATATTTTCCCTCACCCTTGACATTTGCCACTGCAATGAGAAAATCTATGCAACTCCCTTCACCTGTCTTTGGTTTCAGCCACATATGCTGATCCTGTTCTCTAATAAAAGGAAAATAGAAATGTTAACATTTATTAACGTTTATAGGTTTATTTTCAGCACACATTTTTGCTGGATTGAAAATGTTTTGAATCTGAACACCACTGTATAATATCTAGCTGCAATATGTAAATTAATGTCTAAATGTTTGGAGATATCTGCTAAGCTAAAGTTGATCAGTCTCGCCTGCTCATTAATCAAGTGTATTTATACGCAGTTTGTTCCCGCTTAGCTGCAGTATTAGCCTCTACTCTTGTCTGGGAAGGCTGTCACCTAAATGTTGAACAACTGCTGCGGGGAAAGATTCTGTTCAGCCACAAGAGCATTAGTGAGGTCTGGTCCTGCTGCTGGATTATTAGTTCTGTCTCATGAACCACCTCACTTTAGAGAATTCAGTTTCCCCAATACCTGACACTTGGCATTAGCCATGGTGACCTTAGGCTCCAGAGCTTCCCATTCTATTGGCAAAATTGTTATATATGTGCTATTACAAGAACCAGAAATTGCGATGAAACACAGCATATAACAGCATATAAGGGATGCTGCTGGCAAGTCAACATTACATAAACTGTGTCACAGTGCTGTCTAGCCAGTTTCATTAATAAGAGATGCTGTCATCTTTGGCCGTCTTCAGTAAGTGGCGTATATCTACTGACCATCGTATCCCTTTGTTATGAAAACACAGAGATATTATTGCTAAAATCAAGCCTGAACCACCAAGCTGTCATAAATTACAATCAGTAAATGTAACTTCAGGTCATTATAGCAGACAATAAGCTTAGCTCCAGGCTTAATCAATCAGAGCAGGGTTGTTGTATAATGAATTGCTTCATCAGAACGGTGGCGAGGCAGAGCTAAAGACTTGGTTTGCTTGAATATGAATGCAGTGCTGGGTTGGTTTCCACGACAACTGTGATGGAATGTGACAGGTGTGTAGGTGGCTGCTGTAGAAGAGTAATAGGATGGTAATGAAACTGGTTAGCGTACTGCTAATGTTGCGCTGGACCGCTGGCCAAAGAAGAGGGCTCCCCATCGGCATTCATTTATCTGAGACTTGATATTTCATTGAATATAGGCTGTGTGTGTGTGTGTGTGTGTGGTTCTTTATGGGCTGGAGTAGATTAATATATGCGTATATAAGGCACTGGTGTGTTTCAGAAATGATTTGTTACCCCTTCTTCTCCAGAACACTGAGTAAAACGTCAGTCTGCCACTTTTTCTCCTCGCCCTTGTGACAGGTGCTTGCTTGTTTTCTGCCTGTGTGCCTAAACCAATCACCATCACCACCCCCACCCCCCTAAACCCTGGAGATTTCAATGATTCACTGTCTAACTCACACCTGAAATGTTCCCCTAGCAGTTAACTAGGCTTTTAATGGGACAGGCCACACTGTGCCACACTGCCAAAGCAAATCCTTTGAATTTACTTTTTAAAAGATATAACAGCATAATTATTGCCAAATATCATATAACTGAAAGACAAAATTGTGTTGATATAATGTTGATGTTTGGGCACACCCAAGTATTAAAAAAATTCTAGATGAAAATAATAACACATTCTCTACAGAGAATTCTTCACATTTTAATTCACAAAAGCTGCATAATTGCTAAATTTAACATATTGGAAAATAGAAAAAATATGAAACATAGTCTGTGTAAACAGTAATTGTGCATCGCAGCTTTTAGTAAAATGTCATTTAATTTTGATGACATTTTTTCACTCAGAAAATCAACAAAACATGACATTTGATCTGGGCTGTTCAGACATCTGCCGCATCTGTATATGTGGAAACGATGTACATATTTTTAAGTGTGCTGATCTGATACTTTTAAATGCAAACTTTTGGAATTCTTCACTTTATTTTTAGTTCTTTTTCTTTTTAAAATGCCATTTTGTCTTTTCTTTCCTTTTGTCTTTGCTTTTATTTTTTTATACCTTTATACTTGTATCCATTGTTTACATTTCATTATTTCAGTTCTTATTATTTCAGGTGTTGTTTCTCTTTCAAGCACTTGATATATATTTTTTTAATTAATTGATATATATAACTACTACTAATATATATAACAACTACTACTAATAAAAAATATATATAGTAGTAATATTAGTATTGGACAGCTCTTTCTCCATCTCCTTCTTCTTGTAATTCTCTACATTTCCAGCCAGTGTCTGATTGATCTTCTCTGCTGCAGGAAGAGTGCTGGCATCTGCACTTTCATGAAAAGGATCCCTCAATAAATGTCCCACTGTAGCGACCTTAGCCTTGCCCAGGCTGTTAGATAAGCCACAGTGTTCAGGTCCATAGACTGAGCTAGATGTCTGTGTGTTCAGGTGAGCCCAGCACAGACTGTTGCCATGGTACTGTTATCTTGTCAGGGGTGAACGAGTTGTTAGGGCTTTCAATGCCAGGTCTATTGCTAAGTAATGTGAAAGCTCAGTTTTTATGAAGATGCATGTGTCTGCAGTAAACAAACTGTCCAGCGCTGCTGGGTATGCAGCCTTCAGGAAAGATATGTGCCCCACCTAGAGTGACATTTTGCATAGAAGCCCTACGAGTTTGCATTGTTTTGCTGTGACACAGAGTACAAAACAAATGAAAAGGTAACTCCTCATTACTGCAGGAGTTATCATGCTCATAGAATCTTAGCTTTGATACTGATGTAACAACATTTATAAGACTGAATAAATCATTTAAAAATATTTACATTTCTGTTATTTGTGTACTTAAAACATTTCATTATAATCATAATGAATTATATTATTATAATTATAAGTACAGATTATTGTGATATATATTATAATATATATATTATATATATTATTATGTTATAGATATATATTGTAATTATATATTATAATTATCTTTCTGAATTTTTGTAAAGTGACCTTGAGAGTCATGAAAGGCGCTTATAAATAAAATTTATTATTATTATTATTATTATTATTTGGGTGACTGTTGAACAAACTGTAAAATAGAAGTAAAGTTTGTGCATGCATGTAAGTGAGATGCATATGAAGTGGGATTGTAACTGAATGTGCTCAATGTTGGTCAGCATTGCCCGTGTTCAGGTGTCAGATGAAGGCACTTACACTTGCGTAGCCTCCAACCGAGCTGGGGTGGACAACAGACATTACAGTCTGCATGTGTATGGTGAGTTAGTATGGTATTTTTCAAAAGTTACCCTTTTTGAATTTCAGATTTACACGAATAAGAAAAGATTAAATAAATAAAATAAATAACTAAATCTATATATTTTTTCCCCATTTAAACTAGCCAATAAACCAACTGTCCACAGTAGTAGAAGATTACCTATGATCATAAGAAAAACACTTGCTGTTGCTTTTTTTTCCTGTATTCTTCTGTATATTTTTTTTATCAACTAACTAGTTTTAATGTTTCCCTTTTGTTAATGTTGTTTTCCTATCATTTGCTGCTATCAGTTCCCCCAAGTTTGGATGGCGCAGGCACCACAGATGATGTAACATTAGTTAGAGGAAACACGTTGGCTCTAGTATGCATCTCTGATGGGACCCCCACTCCAGTGGTCTCCTGGCTGAGGGAGAGTGCTGCTCTGCCTGTGGACACCCACACTGCCCTGCTGAACCACAACAGCACTCTGCAGATAGCTCACATCCAGGTCCACCACACTGGACGCTACACCTGTGTCGCACGGAACCAAGCTGGAGAGGCTCGTCGCCACTTCAGTCTCAAAGTTCTGGGTGAGCAGAGATAGAAAGACAGTAAAAAAAAAGAGCATTTAATTTGAATATATTTAGTCATTAGAAATACTACAATCTTTTCTACATTTTGTATCAGAAATAGAGAAGATGGCATGAGTAATTTTCCTATTACTGTGCTTAGCTATGATTATTACACAACTATATGATTATTATACTACATCAGCTTTAAAGAGGGAAGGACAGAACGCAAGAGAATGAGAACACAAAGTTTTTTTTTTTTAGATCAAACATAATTTCATCAGTCATCTCCTTTGTCTTTCAGATCCTCCAAGAATAAATGGCTCTGGTTTTCCCACGGAGGTATCAGTGGTGGTGAACCATGTTCTGGAACTCGTGTGCCAGGCAGAGGGCATTCCCGTCCCCATACTCACCTGGGTGAAGGATGGCAGGCCGCTGCCCCAGACAGAAAGCTTGCGCCTCCTCCAAGGAGGAGAGGTTCTCAGGATCAGCTCCGCACAGGTCAGATACGCTGAGATCAATGTACTAAGCCTTTAGGGACAGTGTCAGGTGTAAAACAGATCACAGGTGTAATTCTGACCACATGATATGGACAAACCATTACACAAGCCTAAGTATGCAGTTTTTTTAAATACTGTAATACTGTGAAATACTGTGAAATGCGCACTTATTTTGTTTCTACTGTCAGATTGTGTTTACTTTTCAGATTTCTGTTACGACATGTAAAAAGAGATTTTCTCTGTAACCTTTTTGAATTGCATTGCTTGCCTCTGACACACACTTGCAGGTTGAGGACACTGGGAGGTACAGCTGTCTGGCCACCAGTCCTGCAGGAGATGACGACAAAGAGTATTTGGT
Source organism: Brachyalestes nurse (assembly GCA_037974405.1). Lineage (NCBI taxonomy): Eukaryota > Metazoa > Chordata > Actinopteri > Characiformes > Alestidae > Brachyalestes > Brachyalestes nurse. The sequence continues at coordinate 17,569,580 of JBBPCY010000156.1, read as the reverse complement.
CAGAGTGCATGGTGGGTACAGCATTACGGTTTTTGGCATGTCTTGAAAACACAAACAGTTCTAGTGCCTGTTATATAAAATATTTGTAACCACAGTCCCGCCCAACATTGCTGGAGAGAGCAGCGTTCAAGACGTATCAGTGCTTCAGAACAGGCAGGTGACTCTCGAGTGCAAGTCAGACGCCGTGCCGCCTCCCACCCTCTCCTGGCTGAAGGATGGAGTGCCCCTTAAGGTACATGCACACATATGTGTGGGGACTAACAACAGTATGAAGACTCCACTCCATATAACTCTTTATAACTTATTTCCTCTGACTTTCAACAGAGAGCTGTTTATATGTCCCAGAAAAAACCCCCAAAACTTTACAATAAAAATATATGAGGAGCATGCTTACCTTATTTATTATTCCTTTCTCTTTTTTCCTTTTGCGCTCTCCTATATTCTTTCACTGTGGAAACAGGAAAAAACTGCAAAAGAGAAAATGTAATAATTGGGAGTTTGTATTTATATGCCTTGAATATGAGTATGAAACAGGTCATGGATACAAATAAAACCCTGACAGTTTTTTTTTTCATTCTTCTTTTCTCTGCAGGTTTCACCACGAGTGCGTGTGCTGTCCAGTGGACGCTACCTGCAGATCAATAATGCGGAACTGGGAGATGTGGCTCGCTACACATGTGTAGCCAGCAACATTGCTGGGGAGACGAGGCGCCATTTCAATCTTAGTGTGAATGGTGAGCAACAAAGCAATACAAGTGTCTTGAAACCTTTAAGTATTTTTTTTCCTGTATGACAATTTGCGTTAGCTATCCAGCTAACCATTAGTAACGCTATTCATGAATGTGCTATACACTCTGCACCGGGGTCACCAAACTTTTAGAAACTGAGGGCTAATTCACGGGTACTGAGCCATACAAAGAGCTACAAGTTCGATACACTATCTAAACTTATCTAAGCTTCATGTATAATAAACCTGTTTAAAATGCTTTTTTTAGATATTGTCATTTTCAAATCTATATAAATGCTAGAAGAAGAATAACAACAGGATCAAATGAAATGTTAGACGCTGCTCACTGGTGAGTTGTGCTATTTTTTAGAACAGGTCTACTCATGTGGTTCTTAGGGGCACCATGTTGGTGACCCCTGCTCTACACTCTATACTCAATTAATATCTGTTTCAAGAGTGGATCAGTGGCCGGTTTCTGGAGTAGGAGGTTACTGACAAACTATATGTTACAAGAAATTGTACATTTATGTAGTGGTCCTATAATGTAGGGGTAGATTATGAAGTGACTGGTCACTGGAATCAAACAAGAGTCTCTAATAAAGCACATAGTTAGTAATTTCATACACAGCTAGAATGCATTTCCACAGGAAAATGCAAAGTGTGATTGCACTTCAGCGCCCACAAAAGCTTATTTCTGATATGCGTATCCAAAAACAGGAAGAATGTCACACTATCACACTTTACTGTCCTTCAGGCTCAATATGAACATGGCCTCAGATTGGCTAACTGAGCCAAAAAAGTGTAATAAGTTGTAATAAAAACAACAATAATAATAATAAAAGAAGAACAATAGTGTGACTGATGTCAATTCAGACTGTGTGTGTGCACCTGTTTGCCTCTAGTTGCTCCCACTATAAAGGATGGTCCTCAAGCAGTGTCTGTACACGTTAACCAGCCCGTTGTTCTGGAGTGTATTGTAAGTGGGGTCCCTGCCCCACGTGTCACCTGGAGAAAACAAGGAGCCATTCTGGCTGGAAACAGTCCCAGGTCTGTATAACAGTGTAGCTCAGTCCACTTTCGTTTATGTTATTCACTTCGACTAGACTAATGCCTGGCTCTTCAACATGGACAGGTATAGGATCACTGAGGATGGTTCTCTCCATATCCTTTCTGCACAAGTAACCGACACAGGCCGTTATCTGTGCATGGCCACCAACCAGGCTGGCACCCAGCGTAAAAGAGTCGATCTGCAAGTTTATGGTAAGTGTACTAACTGTACACAACATGTGTTCAGTGATATCAACATGAGGCAATGGGTATTGCTTAGGTGTGCGATTATTTAAGCACATTCTGTGTGGGGTGTATAATGATTTAGATACACAGTTTACATAATGCTATTACATGTAAATGCATTTGTCCATTTGCTCAAACTGCAGTGCCCCCCTCCATTGCTGACGGTCCCACTAACGTAACTGTGACTGTCAACATCCAGACCACACTGTCCTGTGAGGCCACAGGTATCCCCAAACCTTCTGTCTCATGGACCAAAGATGCTCACGCCCTCAACACTGACCAGAACCAGAATATGTACAGGTTCAGCCAGGTTTTCTTCCTGTTTTATTGCCTCTCTCTCACTGTGTAATGCATGTCTACATGTTGCCATGAAAGAGCAATTTTTTAAATATTTATCCTGTGTTCCTGGAAGGTACTGATGGATTATTTAAAACTTACTTTGCTGAGCATGGGATTGCTTCCCAGTTTTGCTGTATTTGTTTTAAATGAGATTGAAATTTTTGGTGCTAATGTAAAATTAAATGTTTTTGTGCTGACAGGTTGCTCTCATCAGGCTCGCTAGTTGTCATAGCGCCCACGGTAGAGGACACGGCGCTGTACGAGTGTGTGGTGTCCAATGAGGCAGGCCAAGAGAGCAGAGCCATCCGGCTTACTGTGCATGGTGAGTACCCCCTTACTGTGCCAAAGCACTTTGACTCTCTGTAGGATAAAGAAGTTAAACCGCAGGCTTACTATTCAGTCATTATTTTTTGGTAAGTTATATGGTATATATTATGTAATTTAGTTGTGAGAATGTGGGTTTCACTTTTAGGCAGTTTAAGGGGTTATGGTTTGTCTTCCCCTGTAGTTCCACCATCAATTGCTGATGAAGCCACCGAGCTGGTGGTGAACAGACTGTCTCCAGTGGTCATCGGCTGTAGTGCATCTGGAGTGCCTGAACCTGTCTTGCAATGGAGTAAAGATGGGATGCGACTGGCCAAAGAAGGAGAGGGATACAAGATGCTCCCCTCTGGTGAGTATTTCTATGTGCACTTGTGTATTTTACAGGCTTTGACTACTTCTTGGTAGTTCTTGGTAGTACTGTAATTCCAAATCACCTGTCTAACATGCTTTCATTTTAATCTCACACCCTCACAACATACGGCATTTTCCCCTTGAATATGGAAGAAAACATTTTCCATATATTAACCATCCATCTTCTATTCCTTTGTCCCGCACTCGGGGTCAGGGGGTTCTGGAGTCTATCCCAGCTGCTAAGGGCAAAGGCGGGGAACACCCTGGATAATCGCCAGCACGTCGCAGGGCCACATACAGAGACAGCCAACCATTCACACATTCATACCTAGGGGCAATTTATCATGCTCAACTGACCTATCCCCAGTGCGGGAGTCGAACACAGGACCTTCTTGCTGTGTGGCAACAGCGCTAACCCCTGCGCCACTGTGCCGCCTCATATATTAACCTTTCTATTTAAATTCCTTATACAATGTAGTGAACTGATTCCCAATGTAACAGTCAAATTAGTCTCATTAATTGGGTCAACTCTACACTTAAACATTAAACTTAAATTATATGCTTTGTAAGGAAGAAGCTCTGTTGAGCATAAAGATTGACCAGTCATTGTTCTGTACTGTAAAATAACTTTACCCACAAGGATGCACATTCATTGGACGAAGTTCACCTTTAAGATTTTTTAAACATTCACAAAAAGCCTGTTTCAGCTAAAAGGACGATATTCTATGTAACCCTGAAAAAGAATGTGTGTCAGAGATATTTATAAATGTGGGCTAATCCTGGTGTCTCTCAGGTCCTCTGGAAATTGCTGCTGCAGAGCTGAGTCACTCTGGCCGTTACTCCTGCTTAGCTAAAAACGCAGCAGGGTCTGCTCACCGCCATGTGCAGCTCACTGTGCAAGGTAAAGACAGAGCTAATCATGTAATGACACTCGCTATGCTAGCTAATGTGCAGCCAAGAAAGTGCTAGTATCTGTCTAGAAGGTTATTAGACATTTTTTTTAGGCTGAGAAGGCTACTCGGTTTAACTGACATCTTACACTGCTCGAAACAACTGGGGACATTTAGCATATCAAAATGATTTCAACAACAAAAGAGTATGTTTCAAGTAATTTTATTAAAGATTAAACCGATTTATTTGAGGAAAACAGTGTAAATATTTGAGTACTATCTGGGGAATAATGCCATAACCCACATATTTAAGTGCCCTGTTATAATGTCAGCCCTTATCAGCACTCAAAGCTGTTTAATCCATAGTTGAAGCAAAAGTCATTTACTATTTGCTTTTCAAACGGGCTTGGAAAAGTGCCAAATCAACTAACCAGCTTTTTACACCAAGGAAGTCACTTTCATAAACACGTACCTTAGTGTGGCAAAACTATTCCCAAATATACCCAAATATCTGCTGCATTATAGCAAAACCTTTGCAAGTATCCTCAGACTTTTGAGAGGCAATATGCATCTATTATCTCTACTTATATCTTAGCTATGAGCATTTTGGTAAAAACATATAAGCCATATAAACCATGGCATTTGTTACCTACCAGAACCACCAGTGATACAAGCTCACCCCTCCATGCTGGACGTAATCCTAAACAGCCACGTGACCCTGCCTTGCCGTGCTGTCGGCTCTCCACGCCCCACCATTACCTGGCAGAAGGAGGGCATCAGCATCTTAACCTCTGGTGAGTGCTGTCTCTACATGATCAAAGAAATTAATGTGTGTAAATTGGCTGGAGTTTAGCACCACCTCAAGATAATAATGCTGCTAATAATAAAAAAAACTAGAGAACTTGTGACTTTCTGTTACCTTTGGCAACACTGTCATTTGCTGACTGAAGTAGTCCTTAATTTTACCAAAGTTAGTCTGTTTCATTACCTTTTTGGGCATTTCATCCTTAGGAGGTGATTTCACTGTTCTGCCCAATGGGGGCCTACAGATCTCCCGGGCCAAGGTGGAAGATGCTGGAACCTACATGTGCGTGGCCCAGAATCCAGCAGGCACAGCACTGGGCAGGACCAAACTCCGGGTGCAGGGTAGGAAGGAATGATTGACATTAATTTTCATAGCTCTAGAGCACATCCATTGTCAAAATCAACAGTGTTACAAAATACTGTCACACATTGCGGATGATGCCTGTTAGCTGTTTGTTTAGCTTTATCAAGCTGTACAACATTAAAAATGCCTATTGTTACTTCTTACAGTACCTCCAGTCATCAGTTCAAGCCCTATGTCCTACACTGTGGCTGTGGATGGGTCAGTTACTCTGCAGTGTCAGACTGAGGGCTACCCAACCCCATCGGTCAGCTGGCATAAGGATGGACAGCCGCTGGCTGAGTCTGTACGCCAGCGCGTCCTGAGCTCTGGCTCTCTGCACATGGTCTTTGCCCAGCCTGGAGACGCAGGCAGATACACCTGCACTGCAGCCAATGTGGCTGGAAGCAGCAGTGTGGACTTGAGCCTCACCGTACTGAGTGAGTTGAAAGAGGGACAGTGTGGTCAGAAACAGTGTAGTCATGAAGGAGTAGATCAATGGATGGGATGGGTGGATGTACGGTGGAATGACTGAATTAAAATGAAATAAATGAATGTGCCTTTTAGGTATTTTTATTTATTTTTTGGCATTAAGATTTAATTCGTAATTTAAAAAGCAATGAATATTATTAAAACATCATTTACATTTAAAACATCAACATATTTACATTGTTGTGAAAAAGGAGGTTTACCATGAACAGCTATCATAAGATCTGTAAATATTGCTTCAGTCTTATCAGTTACTTGCCTGTACTGTTTATACACATAACACTTACACGTGGCTTGCTCAGATAGGAAGCAAGTTTACACTTAAACTGGCAAGCAAAAAAAGAATCAAAAATTAGTTTATATATTCGTGTATTTGAATACATGTGTCAGTCTTTAGTGCTATTGCTAATGATCAGTATAATCTCTTCCTCAGTCCCTCCTTCCATCCGCGGAGGTGAACCAGAGCTGTGGGTGATGGAGAACACTCAGGCCCTGTTGTCATGTGTGGCGGAGGGTGTCCCTCAGCCCACCTTAAGCTGGGAGAAAGAGGGCATCCCACTGACAGACACAGCAGGGGAGTACACTATTCTGCCCTCTGGAGAGCTCATCATAGACACCACTCAGGTTTGAAACAACCTTCGGTTTGCTTTGAAAGAAAAAGCATTTTACTGGCAACAATAATAGTAATATATATAAAATAAAAAACGAATTTACATAATTTCATCCCAAAAACAGTCAGTTAGCCAGGACATGACTGATGTCTGAAGATTTTTACTGGAGCTGTGAGACAAATGTTTCTAGATTATAAATAATACACTTGCTAAACTAGTTTTAGACACTGTATGACATATTGCCATGTGTAAAAATGGAATAAATATACCAAAATAGCTCAAACAGCGCAAAACTAAAGAAGCGAACTTCAGACACCAAGCAAGTCTTGAGTGATAGACTGTTTCAGGAAAGCGCAGTAGTATTTTTTTCCACTATTCCATTGGTGTTTTTCTGCTTCACATATGTCTTTTTGTACCTTCTGGAATACAGCCTGAAGATGCTGGGAGTTACACATGTGTGGCCACCAACTCAGTGGGACAAGACAGTCGGACCATTACACTGTCTGTGCACACGCACCCCGCTTTCACTGAACTTTTGGGAGATGTGGCTCTGAACAAGGGAGAGCGCCTCCTGCTTACATGCGGGGCTATTGCCATCCCTCCACCCAAAATCACATGGTCATTCAACAATAACATCATCCCAGGTATGGGCTCTCCCAGTCCTCCACATAATAATGCTTTATGCTCCACCGACTGTGAAAGTGTATTCCTTTGGGGTTTTTTTTTCATTCAGAGTATATAAAATTGAGTAGAGCACTTTGTTAATGTAACCACTTATTTTTCTGATACTGCTGTTCATTTACTCCCCACAGTGATGGATATCAAATATACATGATTTTTCTTTTACCTCGAATACAGTCAGTCAGCCAAGAAATGTTTGATGTCTGAAGTTTGCTTCTTTTTATACTGGAGCAACAAAACTTTTTAGATTTCTAGAAAATTGTTTATTTGGGTCAATTTTTTATAGATAACAATGTGCCAAGTTTTAAGAAACCACATACAGTAATCTGTTTGAGATTACTTAATAGTTCATTCAGTCATGAGTTTTGCACAAACCTATTTTTGGAACATTAGATTTTCTTTTTTGGGACATTAGCCACATTAGCCACAAAAGCTCCAAAGCTAAAGAATCAAACAATGGACACATTTCTTGGCTACGTCACTTTTAGTTCAGCCTCTTTTTGTCATTTCGCCAGAACAAGATCAGCCAAGATGTAACAATCTGTTTGTGCTTTTAGCTTATTATGACCATGTGAACGGCCACAGTGAGCTTGTGATTGAGCATGTCAGTAAGGATGATGCAGGCACATACTCCTGTGTGGCAGAGAACCGTGTAGGATCCATCAAATCTCTGGGCTTTGTCTATGTTAAAGGTAACACTGCCAGTCTTCTAGTGTTCTATTCATGTAAGAGTCATTGTATTTCATGTATCTGTGTCAGTAAGTATTCTGAGTTACAAGTCTGTTTGTGTACCCCTCCAGAGCCTCCCATAATAGACGGTGATGTCCATTCAAACCATATTGAGCCTTTGGGTGGAAATGCCATCCTTAACTGTGAGGTGCGGGGAGACCCCCTGCCCACTATCCAGTGGAGCAAAAAGGGTGTCAGCGTCCAGATAAGCAACCGCATCCGACAACTGGACAACGGCTCCTTGGCCATCTATGGCACTGTGGTACTGCGACTCAATCCCCATTCCCTTCTAGCAAATAGCTTCAAACGTCAGCTGTATTATAATTTATTGATTTCAGTATGCAGCTTAAGGCCGTACCACCCATGAGAGTTAAAGGAAAGGAATATAATGGAGCACCATTTATTTGTTCATTTGAACTATTCTGTCCTCCTTTTCTTTAAAACATCCTAGAGTTTATCCGAGTGTTAACTGCTACACAAATACTGACATTTTACCAAACCTTTTATTGGTTTCTTTTATTAGAGTGAGGATGCTGGTAACTACATGTGTGTGGCTACAAATGATGCTGGAGTTGTGGAGAGGACAGTTACACTCACCATACAGAGTAAGACAACTTTCACCCCCTCCATCCACATGTACACACACACACACACACATACATGCATGGATTGTAGGAGACAGCCAGAGTTGCTGTTGAAAAATTACATGTTTGGAATAGGTTAAAACTGTTTCTGAATAAAAATTAAATGTCATACTGTAATTTGCTCTCAGGTCCAGAATTACAGTACTGCAGTTTTGACTAAATTAGATGGGTTAGAGCAGAGAACACTCTTAACCACACGAAACAGAGTAACAATTGTCTCACTGTTCAGGCTCTCCAGTCTTCACGGTAGAGCCGGTGGACACAGTGGTGGATTCAGGGTCTACCATGGTACTGAACTGTCAAGCACAGGGTGAGCCCACACCTGTCATTGAGTGGGCCAGTCAGGGGCGCCCCCTGCTGAGCAACGACCGCTTTACCACACTGTCCAATGGCTCTTTGCGACTAAGCAGCGCTCAGAAGGAGGACACAGCCGAATATGAGTGCATAGCCCGCAACCTGATGGGCTCAGCTCTGGTGCGCATGACCCTCACAGTGCGTGGTAAGTTAGACAAATGTGCCTTATTTGGTGCATGTTGCTGTTCCATGTTTTATTTTTTGAAATTGATTTTGACCTTCTCTGGTGCGAAAAACACAAGGATGCTTTGTGTGTGTGTGTGTGTGTGTGTGTGTGTGTTTGTGCATGGTGAATCAGTTCACGGAGGCTTTTCTGAGTGGATGGACTGGGGTGCCTGTAGTGTGTCCTGTGGAACAGGAGTTCAGAAGAGACTGAGGCAGTGCAACAACCCCCGACCCGCCAATGGTGGGCGCCATTGCAGCGGCTCAGACTCCGAGACCCGCAGCTGCCAGAGCAAACCATGCCCAGGTTTGTGTATCTATATTTAGTGTTTTGCTTTTCTCATTTAGGAAAGCCAAAACAATTCCATACTGCAGAGGATGTGATTACGTTTTCTTCTAATCCACAACCTTTATAATGTTGTATAAATTCAACCTAAAAAATCTCTCTCCTGTGTTATGTACATGTGCCTATGTAGTGGATGGTCGGTGGTCAGAGTGGTCAGCTTGGGAGGAGTGCTCACGTACCTGTGGTCAGGGTAACAGGACAAGGATCCGCACCTGCAGCAAGCCTCCAGCCCAGCATGGGGGGAGAGCCTGTGAGGGCCGTGCAGTAGAGGTCATCATGTGCAGCATCAGGCCCTGCCCTGGTGAGTACACAGTACACCTTTGGGGCTGTCAATTTTTTTCCTTCATTTATATCTGGTTCAAGTCATAGAAAAGGTTCAGAATGAGCTGAATCAGTGGGGGTTGAAACAGGGAATGGTGCAGAGCTGCGACCATTGAGTACTAGTGTCTGATGTTGTTATACCTGCTCTCCCTGTTAAAGGTTTAGATAGCTTTTATAAATGCTCAGAATAAATGAGCACCATTATTTGTTTACAGTAACATAATTAAAGTAAAGTATGTTAGGTCTTGCATGTTTTTCTAAGCTGTAGTTTTGACTGTTTGCCTGTCTGCCTGCCTCTCACAGTGGCCGGGAACTGGGGTGCCTGGTTGCCATGGAGCCCTTGCAGTGAGACGTGTGGAAAGGGCATGCAAACGAGAATCCGGCTGTGTAACAGCCCCCCACCTTCCTTTGATGGGCCACCATGCAAGGGGGTAGACACCCAAACTCAAGTGTGCACAGAGAGGAACTGTCCGGGTAAGAGATTATCTGCAAGAGGAGAGAGTTTTTCTGAAGAAAGATTTAGGAGATACGCTTATGATTCATTTTAAAAACAATGCTAGCCAGTGATGTCATTGCTACAGTAAGATTATTAAGCTTTTTAAAGCTTACTGTACTGTAACACTACAGTAGGAGGATTAGAAATCCCGTTTAAAAAGAAATTTGATGTGCTGATGCCTTAAAATAAGGATATTGTACATATGTATAAAGTATAAAATGTATAAATGTATAAAGGTGTTCACTACTGACATTGTGTAAACACTCCTGTGCTCTAGTGGATGGAAAGTGGTCATCCTGGGTGAGTTGGGGAGCCTGTAGTGTTTCCTGTGGAGGTGGAACCAGACAGAGAACGCGCCTATGTGCAAGCCCCGCCCCCCAACATGGAGGAAGGCAGTGTGAAGGAAATAATGTCCATATTGACTTCTGTAATAGTGAACCATGTCCTAGTGAGTGCTTAAACAAAGTATGGCTCTCTCATACATTCATTCACACAATAATGCTGTCAAATAAACTCACACTGTGAAAGAATTCTTTTGTTTGTTAATATTAGAGCCTTGAGAAAATGTAATGTAACATGTTCACTGGTAGCAGCCTTCTCTAGCTGAATGTTCTCTACAGGTAGTGTAAGCATCTACAAAGCATCTGTAGAGGATTCTCAAAATAAAGTGTTATGAAATTGATTATAGCAGAGTTTGTTATGCAGAAATGACATAAAACATGTGACAGTATGAGGTTTTCAACAGTCTGCCACATAATTTAACTCCGAATCCATTTGCATGATTTTATATAGTGTTAAACTTGGAAATCTATTTAAAGCTCTTTAGACTTGGAAATCTGTTTTCGGTTTGCAGCTGGATTTATGTGAATGAATTAAAAATGTATGTCTCTGTTGCTCCTCCAGTCAATGGTAACTGGGGTCCATGGAGCAGTTGGGGCAGCTGCAGCAGGACTTGCAATGGAGGTCAAATGCGTCGCTATAGAACATGTGACAACCCCCAGCCAGCCAATGGGGGTAGAGCATGTGCTGGAACAGACACGGAGATTCAGAAATGCAGCACCGGGAGCTGTCCTGGTAAGACCAGAATAGACAATTTAGTAAATTAAACTGAGGGATTATTCAAAGATTAGTATGATCATAGATTATGTAATTTCATCATTAATACCATTGTCATCATGTGTATGTGTTTGTGCATGTTCAGTGGATGGTAACTGGGGTTCATGGCAGCCATGGGGTGAATGTTCGGCTTCTTGCGGTGTGGGGGAGAGGACGAGGGTTCGGCTCTGTAACAGTCCATCTCCTAGCAACAAGGGTCGCCCCTGTCCAGGAGACTCCACACAGCTATCCAAGTGTAACATCCAGCCATGTCCAGGTAAAAACCATGTCCCTGACCTATTTCTTTTTTTTTTTTAATTCAACTCAGCTCTGTAACCTTTAGTACCATTGTCTAGTTCATTTTCCCAGCTCTCTCGCACCCACTTCATGAAAGGCTTAATCGCCTCATAGTTAGATTGTGTTAAGTTGTGTTAAAGAAGGGAAAACACCAAAATATGTAGGAAAGAACCAAGACTGGGAATAACTGGTCAAAAAAGGAGATTATTTTATTCAAATCATGCCACATATCATGGATAATTAGCAATATAACATTTTCATCTGTTTGTTTTAGGAGGTCCTCAGAAGGCTAGAGGAAGTGTCATTGGCAACATTAATGATGTGGAGTTTGGCATCGCCATTCTTAATGCCACCATCTCCAGCAATCCATCAGGAGGGAAAGTGGTCCAGGCCACCATCTCCAACATTCCTAGGAATCTGGGTCAGTCACAGCATTTTCCAGTCTTTGATGGATCACGGATGAATATTCTAAGTCTAATGAACTGGGAGTTAAATAAAATAAATCAGTTAACTAACATATTAAAATGGATAGTGTTGTGACAGACGTCTTTTTCTTTCAGTCTGTCACAGCAGTCTTTTTCTTGCTTTAGCTACTTTATAAACTGGTGTAAATTCTTTTTCCAGGCCCTGCTATGAAAAAACTGATCTCCCTACTCAATCCCATCTATTGGACCACAGCTCAGGAGCTGGACGAAGCTGTCAACGGCTACACCCTCACAAACGGCGTGTTCAGACGAGAGACTCAAGTAGAGTTTGCCACGGGTGAGTGGAATGGAGTAAAGGTCTTTATTTTATAATATCTTGTGATGCTGGAAAGTTAACCTGCCTAGTGTGGGCATGAGTGTGACGACACACTTGTAAGGGAAGTTCATTAACAGCCAAAAATGAAAATGAACAAATTGTGAAACAGTCAGTCACATAAACCTAAAGTTGGTGGACATCCTCAAATTGCTCTTAAGACAAGTGAATACAAGACAATAAAGCCAACTAAATGCAAGGCTGATGTTTGGCGGTCATATTTGTATAGAATTTGTAAACATCAGGTGCCTTTCACACAATTAATGGATTCTTAGAAATGGTCAAAAACCAGTCTAACCTGTGAAATAACTTTTTACCACTAACTTCCATCAACAGTTAAATTACAAAAACTGGAGATTTTTTTCCGACAGTGATGATTTATTTGTTTATTTGCTTAAGGGGAAATCCTCAGAATGACCCATGTGGCGCGAGGACTGGACACAGACGGTGCTTTGCTCTTTGACATTGTGGTGAATGGGCACATTCTCCATTTGCCCTCCAGTGTAGATATTAGCCTAAAGGTAGATCTTCTCCTTGGTCTTCACTATTAGAAAAGGATTATAATCTGGAATATGAAATGTTCAGGCTAAAACACAGCACATGCCCATGAAAGTCTTTATAATTAGCTAATAACCTGAATGTACAAGAGCTGTGTGTTCCAGATAGGTGTAGGTATTCAAATGTATAGATAAACTTATCTTACTCTTTGTCTACTTTAACAAGTATGTGAATAAGGACTTTGTTTGAGTCTCGACTGAGCATTAAATGTAAAAGTGTGATATTTCTAATATAAGAAAATTGTACAATTATGATCTGTGTTATAGAATCAGTAAAGGACTAATCTGTGTTATGCTAAAGCCTTCCAGTAATGGTGTTCAAAACTCTGGGGTACACTGCTAGTATTTGCCTTACGCAACTGTGTGCTGTGTTTAACTCCAGGACTACACAGAGGACTACATCCAGACGGGCCCTGGGCAGCTGTACGCTCTGTCCACACGTATGTTCAGTGTAGACAGAGTGAGTGTACCCTATTCCTGGAACCACACAATCTCATACGATCCTTCCAGAGGCAAGATGCCTTACCTGGTGCAGACACTCCATGCCTCTGCTATCAGTGCTCAATACCGCCCTCTAGAGGAAATACTGGAGTTCACAATCCACACAACTATTACCAAGGGTAAGGCATGCACATTATAATGTTTCATTATGGCCAGTACTCTCTGGGTGTTTTTGTGTGTTTGTATGACTTGGCTACCATTGTCCTGTCATCCACAGGAGAGCGTAGTAACCAGTGTCCCAGTGGCTTCCTGCTAGACCCAGCTGGACCCTACTGTGGTGGTATGTTTTTTTACAGGTTCTATAAGAATCTATAATCCTATAAAGCAGGCTGAGGAAAACAGATCGCCAAATAAAACATAGCTGAGATGTAGGGCTAGAATATAATAAACAAAACATTTTGTCATATGTATGCTATTGTAATATGTATCTTTCAGTGAGTTCCTTGTGACTGACTAAGTACTTTGTGTGTTTCTGCCTGCCATGATAAAGACGAGAATGAATGTGTGGAAGGCAACCCATGTTCCCATGCCTGCCATAATGCTATAGGCACCTACTACTGCTCCTGCCCCAGAGGACTCACCATCTCTGCTGATGGCAGGACATGCCAGGGTACCTACTGTTACAATTACATGCACACACACACACACACACACACACACATCCACACACACACACACACACACACACACACACGCACGTTCTTAACTGTGGATCAGTCTTAACATAGCAGTGACGCTGATATGTTTGTGATATTTGTGTGTACATGTGCATATGTGTATATGTAATTACTGCAAATCTAAATAAATATTGCAAATGTAAAGTTAATGAAAATTCATCTGAAGCAGCTGGTAGTCTAGTGGTTAGGGTCTTTGCCCTGCGATCAGGATGTCGTGGGTTCGATTGCCAAGACTGCTAAGCACCTCTGAGGTACTCTGAGCAAGATACCGTCCCCACACAGAATTTCGTGATGTTTACTGTGTGTGCTGTGTCCATGTATGACAGAATGATCACTTTTACTTCATCTGAAGCTACACACTGGCTGAATATTTTTGGTTGGTAGACTACTCTCAGTCCAGCAGTTACACTGAGGGGTTTAAAAACTTTACACACACTGCCGTGAGTGATCCATTCTGTTCAGTACACACACACACACACACACACACACACACACACAAACACACACACACTATGCCAATAACATGCCAATAACATGTCTGTGTCACTGCTGTTACCTTCTCATATCTGTTTACATCCTGCTCTTTGTTAAGGTGGGGCAGACCTGCTTGTGTTGTTTTGGATTTGGTCAGACTAGGTATTGGATGATAATTGTAGACACTAGACTAGAAAAAGGTCCTTGTTTTCATTATATTCTATTGATAGCTGTCCCCCCCGACCCCGAGTGCGGGACTAAGGGGTAGTTAATGGATGGATGGATGATAGCTGTCCTTTATTTTGAGTGTTATCTGGAGATTATTACTTGTCTTCTACTTCAGATATCGATGAGTGCTCACTGGGTGGGCACATGTGTCATGATGGACAAGACTGTGAGAACACTATAGGCTCCTATCGTTGTGTGCTGCGCTGTGGGCGGGGTTTCAGGCGAACGGTGGATGGCTTAAGCTGTTCAGGTTAGTTTATTTAATGTTGAAATAGTTCCCTTAATACTCACTGTTTGATATCCATGCCTATGTAAAATTTGACTAAGATAACGATTAAGAGCATAACCAGAGAGTTACTGATGTGACAGTCTTTACAATCACAGAGTCAGAAGCTATTTACACATTACAGGCAAGAGCATGTTTTAAAATACTTAAAAACATTTTTTTGAACAGACATAAATGAATGTCAAGAGTCTAGCCCTTGCCACCAGCACTGTCTCAACACAATCGGCAGCTTCCGTTGTGCCTGTGAGCCAGGCTACCAGCTCAGGAACCGCAGATGCATTGGTAAGTCATACACTTATTTATTGTACATTAATACACTGTCCTTGTATCAATGTAAGGGTATGAATACAATCCCAAGAAACAGAACTACTAAAGCAGGTGTTATCACAATTCTGTGAAAGGTTTTGATGCCCCTAGTCGGAAGTGATTTTTTTCATAATACATCTTTCAAAAGATTTTTAAAATCTTAGTCAATGCTTATACACGTGTTATAAAGTCTCTATGTAGGTAGGCTTCAGATAAAGTGTTACCACTTCATAGGACAACTGTCACGTCGATGTGCCCATACCATGACCTCCGGGCGTGCATAAGAGCACCAAGAGCCTTTGTTGCCATTCATTCTTCTTTATTCAGTAGTACAGAAAACAAAAATGGGTATGAGAACCCCAAAGAAACGAGCACAAAGCCAAAGGTGAAACTTAAATACTGTAACCCTCCAAACCAAGACCCAATGAACAAACACAGTCACTTAAGTAAACTCAAAACAACTGTTCTTGATGATTAAACCAAACCCCACCCTGCCAATACAAAAGTCCCAACCCAAAGTACACAAAACCCCAAAACAAAACACACACCGACCCCTGGTGGCCGCTAGGGCGGACGTAACAACAACCTTTTCCTCAGTGTTCACCAGACCCGCTCCTGCTGCTCTGTAGTTATTGTTTCCCCTGCTGTTTAACACACTATCATGTAATACTACTACTACTACTACTAATAATAATAATAATAATAATAATAAAATATATATGAAATAATAATATGTTTAATCATTATAAAGCACTTTTTAGCAAAAGAAACACTGGAGCACTAAACACAAGCAGATCCGTGGAATTTCTTAATATAAATGCCCCTTCTGGCAAACTGAGTAACTGATGTTCATGACCAGTAATTAAATGTATTTTTTAACCAGACATTAACGAGTGCAGGCAGAGAGTGTGCCGCTCGGACCAGCAGTGTAAAAACACACGGGGTGGCTACACCTGCATTGACCTCTGTCCTACTGGTATGACCAAAGGGTCCAACGGCACCTGCGTAGGTAAGAGTTCACAGTACTCAGTACTAAGACAAAGTTCATACTAAAACCAATGTTCATATTATAGTTATTATTGTTTATAGACCACTGCACAGACAGTGTTCCTTGTAAATTCAAGGATAGCTCTTCAGCTCCTCAAAGGCTTTACGATGGATCCTCATAAAACAGTAATGAGGGCTGATCTTGGATCAGATTCTTTCATATTTATGATGATTGTTGTCACAAAAGCTAATTCTAGATCAGTATTCCTACTGCCAAGGCGGTTTGTGAAAATAGACCCTGTTGACCAAAAAGGCTTCAGACTGTATTTGGGCTGCTGAAGTTTTATTCATTTTTATATTCATTGTAAGTCACTGTGTCGTAACAGAGAACTGTAGGCAGTTTGAGAGAAGTTTTATTTGACTATTAACTTTTAACTATTAACTTTTAAAGTTAGTGTTAGCAATATTAATCTCTTATCTCTAGTGCAAAATGTGGACTCCAAACATGCCTTGGCTGATTAACTATTTCTTTAAAATAAGACATTACAAATCCTTTAAGTTAGGATTTGTCTAGGCCTGTCTAGATACTTTTGGACATATAGTTTATGCCACCTTTTGGGCACTACCCAATTGCATGTATGTTATTTCATGAGTTTGATGTTCTACTATGTTCTAAAAATTTAGAAATAAAGTACACTCTACGAACAAAACTTTTCATAGATAATGATACAAATAACTAGATACAGTGTTCCCCCGCAAAGTCGTGGTTCAGAGTTCGCGGCCTCAGTCATTCACAGATTTTTTTTTTTAACCTAACTAATAATTGTCGACAGAAAGCGCCGCAAATATCCTCCTTATTTTTTTTGCCTCTTTTGTGGCAATATATAATTTTTCATGCATTATTATTAAGAAAAATATAATTTACAAATTTTATGACAGAAATTCTGCTAAATTTCCATATAAAATATAATTGGATCCATTTTTTAGTACTGTTGAGAGAACACAAAGCAACCGTATACGAAAATGCATCTTGGGATGGTGAAATACCCCTGTACTAAGAGATGGGAGGTTTGAAAGTAGCCAATCCGAGAGTGTTATGCATTTCTCCTTGCTGCTGATTGGCTGCTGCCCTGTGACGCATCTCTGGCAGCTGCAGTCCTTGAGTTTCTCGAGTTTACCTTTACATTTTTTTAAGGGTCATGTATTAAGCTGAGTTTAAAATGAAATTTAAGTGTTGTGGGACCATATTTTCAAGCATATTTAGGGTTTAGACAATAAAAATAGGCCTTTATAGGGGTTATGTTCATAAGTCGGGTGTCGACTGTATTACTAAAATGTTCCATGTTCTCCATACAGACATTGATGAGTGTCGAGACGGCACTCACCTGTGCAGATACAATCAGATCTGTGAGAACACGAGGGGAAGCTACCACTGCACCTGCCCCAGGGGCTACCGCTCCCAGGGTGTGGGTCAACCCTGTCTTGGTATGTAGCTGACCACAACCTCCAGAACCCCTGGCTGCTTTGCTGCTGCTCGCTGCTCAATTCCTCAGCTGCCTCCCCATCTCTTTTTCCCAGTCAACTGCATTACTCCATTCCACTTCTGTGAATGCTGAACGTTTTCCAGCAATAATCCTCCCCATGCATAATCACTGCTATGCACATTCAAATGCAAATATCTCCCTGCTTGTTTGTATTGTTGCAATGCTTTCAGTCCCTGCAAACCCATACAGCTTTTTGAATAGATCAGAGCAGGTCAGCCTTCAGAAATAAATTCCATATTCAGTGGGACTACACATGTAGCCCGGTGAGACTGAGGTCACATACAGTATATGAGAGTGGGACAAGAAGTATCAGACCGGTAAGTCTGCTCTCACATCAAGGCCACTACTACCCTCCTTATACCTCTGTCCTATCTTTAATCTGTTCTTTTGTCTTCTACCTTTACCTTTTCCTCCTGCTCGGGGCCTTTACCCCAAAAGGAATAGTTTGGACAAAAACGTGTACAGTTTCTCCTTACCCTAAACAAAGTAAAACAAAAAAACCCAGCATGACTAAATCTCGAAGCCCGAATTTTGTTATTGTTTTCTGTTTTGATGGATACAGTATGTTGTACAATATCAGAAACCACGCAGCAAGGCCCATTAAATACCAAAGTAAAAAATAGTCAACTTAAGATACCAGACATGTCTGGACCATGTTTAGCAGACCTGGCAACCCAACATTAATTGAAACAAAGTAAGACTCGCAATGGCGTTCTGATATTATGATGCGATTAAATGAAGCATTCCATCTTTTTTTGTGAGGAAAAGGGGAGAATTGTGTAAATTAGATTTTTCACTGAACGCTTCCTTTAAGTGCTATGCTTTGCTCTTGCATTTATAGAATATAATGTATTAGGCCTCAGGAACGGTTCATATCAAACCTTAAATTATAGGGCTTGGTAGTCTTTGTACTGAAACTGATGTTAAATTAATGACAGAGAGCAATTTGCCATTCATTCCTGCATGTCAGACATGCTGTGGTTTACAGGGTGTGTACTGATTCCATCTTTTCTCTCCTCTTGCTTTTTTTTTACCTTGTGCTTCTGCTTCCCCTTTACCTCCTTATCTCCTTGTCCCCCTGTACTGACCTTTGTTTCTTTACTTTGATCATTCTCTTTTGTTCCTCCTCCTCTCCCTCTCTCTCTCTCTCTCTCTCTCTCTCTGTTGTGCGTTGCTGTGAGAGCAGACATTAACGAGTGTGAGCGGGTGCCGATGCCCTGCGCTTACCAGTGTGTGAACAGCCCGGGCAGCTACAAGTGCCTTTGCCCTCCGGGGCGCCATCTACTGGGCGATGGAAAGTCCTGTGCGGGGTTGGAGCGCTTGCCCAACTACGAGAGCTTCTCGTACGGCTTCCGCACCTCGCAGTCCTCCCCTGAGCGTCGCTACCACAGCCTGGCCTCCCAGAGCTACCACTCCTACTCTGCTACTGGTGGGCGCTACAGGCTCAGCACTGCTCCCTCACGGTCTCGAAGGGCCACTAATGCCTGCCCTTTTGGCTATAGGGCACAAGGGGACGAGTGTCTAGGTAACTGGCTTAACTTTGGAATGAGTGGCATAACTTTAACTGACATCGTACAGTGCAGTCTGTAAGTAACACTGACACAATTTTGGCTGTTATTGCTCGTCACTCTGGTTTTGAGCTGTAATAATGACTACGTACTATAGAGAGAATGTGGAGGGAAAGGGAACTTCCAAAGCGATTGATTCATGTGAGCAAATGGTACGTTAGGAACCATTAAACATTTGTTGACTATCCCTTCAACACTTCAGATTACTTTAATTATATTTGAACACATTTGCTGAGCTGTCAACCACCCTCTCATGAGAACCATTCACATTTACAATTCAGCATGATAACAGTGCTGTAGCTGACTACTAACTTCACTAACAATATATACACTGTTCATCAACCTCAGCAATAGATATTTCCATTACTTATCCTTGTGTACAATTATCACTGTATTTATTAAAATAAACTTCCAACCAACAAGCCTATATGGAATATAGGCTTTTGAATATAGTCTGCTGTCTGTTTTGTGCTTAACTACATGTACACTACCAGTCAAAAGTTTGGACATACCTTTTTCTTCAACGATTCCTTTGTTTTTATTATTGGCTACATTGTAGATTAATATTGAAAACATTACCTATTGCTCTGATGACAGCTTTGCACACATTTTTTCAATCAGATTCATGAGGAATCGACCTGGAATGGTGTTTAATTAACAGGAGTTCTTCGTCAAGAGTTCATTAGTGGAATTTCTTGCCTTCTTAATGTGGATGGGATCATCAGTTGTGATGGTGGGTTGGTACACAGTTAGTAATCCTATTCCACTATGGTTCTACTCCACATTATGGCAAGAACCACTTAACTATATAAAAAAACAACAGTCCATCATTACCTTATTACAAACATATTCTCTCAAAACATAACTCTTTTTTTGTTTATTGCATAATTCCTTGTGTTCCTTCATCATTTTGTTTGTTTTCAATATTAATCTACAAAGTAGAAAATGATAAAAACAAAGAAAAAACATGAGAAGGTGTGTCCAAAATTTTGGCCGGTAGTGTATATTCATTATTGTGCCAGGTAACCAGAAACATTGACTGATTTTAAAACACGCTCCTAGACTTTCACATTGACAGTCAAAAAAGCCTTCTTTATTATAGAGGGCAGGACAATTCCCCTCATATATTAAATGGAACACATTACTCTGTGCACTATAAATGTGGCCTACTAGAGTACTCCAGCAGCACTATTGGATGAAGAAAAAATCCAGCTAACTGCACGCACTACTGTGACATCTTGAGGTGCCCATGTTGAAAAGTTGAACCTATTATTATGAGCAGGTGTGTTTTTCTGTGTCTGTGTAGATATCAATGAGTGTGAGCAGAGAGACACGTGCCAGCATGAATGTATGAACACACCAGGTAGCCACAAGTGTTTGTGTCCCAGTGGCTATCGCCTCATGACCAACGGCAAAACTTGCCAAGGTGAGAAAAAGACACGATTTACCGTGTCTGCATGATTACACATTGTTAAGAAGCGGTTTGATGTCAAAAGATTAGTTGTAGAAAACTCAGTTTTGTTGAAAAGGTAGTGATAGAAATCAAGAGTTGGGATGATTACAACACATATGCCCATTTTTACAACTACATTTTACTCCTATGTAATGTTTATAAAATAGTGTTCTATTGATACCATGTTACCTTACAACACCATGACTCTCTGTTCTACCATAAATGGCTTGAAAAAAAACATTTTACACCAAAACCTTAATGCAAAACATACATAGAACAGTGTTGCAGGCGTCCGGCAGCATATCCGTAATTTTGCTTGATAGTTTTCTGTCTGTGAGTGAGTTTTCTGGTTCCTGTCTCCATGACTGCGAACAAATCCGACTTGTTAGAAGTTTTCTATATTGGAGCATTTCACATTAAATCACCGAAAACATGTAAATATCCGAATACACTGTATTTCTGTAACAAAATAAAAATAGGTGCTATCTTCTCTGTACTTGTAATGTGTATTTGAATATATTTTTGTTGCTTAGCTTTAGCCTTTAATTTTATAATACATTTTTTAATTCATTGTAAATATTGCATAGTCTCAAAGTTGTTTCAGGGGCATATTTCACTTCACATTGTCCTTGTATAACTGATCTTGAATTTGAACAATTTTCCTTGGGGAAAAAGAAAAATTCCCAGATTATTTGCAACATTATTTGCTTAACAATATCAGATTGTTTCTAAAGTGTTTGGATTTTGTATGACCATTGTCTCGTTGCAGACATTGATGAGTGCTTGGAGCAGAACATTCAGTGTGGTGTGAACAGAATGTGCTTCAATATGAGAGGCAGCTATCAGTGCATCGACACTCCCTGCCCACCGAACTACCAGAGGGACTCAGCCACAGGGTAGGAAACTGACACAATTTCTCTTCTAGTCTCAAGATTTTCAGTAGAAAGTGACTCATTTAACCAGACTTGTCTAAATGCGTGTCAGGTGCGCTCTACCCACTGTTTTTGACTGAAACCCCCCTTTTCCTTTTATTTTCAGCTTTTGTCTGAAGAACTGCCCCCCCAATGACCTGGAGTGTGCTCTGAGCCCCTATGCTCTGGAGTACAAGCTGCTGTCTCTGCCCTTTGGAATTGCTGCCAACCAGGACTTGATCCGTCTGGTGGCCTACACTCAGGATGGAGTGATGCACCCACGCACCACCTTCCTGGTGGTTGATGAGGACACCACGCTGCCCTTTGCTCTGCGAGATGAGAACCTGAAGGGCGTGCTGTTCACCACTCGGCCGCTACGTGAACCGCACACATACCGCATGAAAGTGCGAGCCCTCTCGTACGGCACTGATGGGAGTATCGAGTATCAGACCACCTTTATTGTCTACATTGCTGTCTCAGCCTATCCCTACTGAGAGCACTTTACCATGATTGGGAGGGAGAAAGGTGGAAATGCGCTTTTTGTGCGGGACTTAGTGTGTGCGTGTGTGCAGATGTGTGTGTGGGTGTGTGTGTGTGTGTGTGTGTGAATGCAATTGTGTGTCCGATTGTAGATCCGCCACTTGAAGAAAAACCCACAGGTGGTAATTTCACCTCATAGAGCGAGGAGCTGAGCTACAGTGCCCATTGGGCAAGTAATTGTTCAGAAATAGGATAAAGAGGACTCAGCATTAACCTCTGGGGCACACCAAAGACTGTTTTACCTGCGGCTGGACGTCGGAGAAAACAGCCAAGCAAGTTCTATGTGGTTTGGACAGTCCTTTTTGCCAGATCTTTTTCAGGATAATGGGTGGTAAAGAGTTAAAAAAGGAAAAATGTACATGTATGTCTACCTATTAACTTATTGGGAAGTGCTTGAAAAATGAGAGGCAGTATTTTTTTCCATCAAATTATTTGAGCATTCTGTGAAAGCTGAACAGTGCCTCCGGTTTTGGGAGTGGTCCAGAAAGAAGCTTGTTATTCGTGTAGTAGCAGTGGCCCAGTACAGGTCAGGGGTGAGAAACACCACCAAAGATAATCAAAAATAAATATTTATCTCAGGTAAGCACTGCTTTCGCTCTATAAGACAGTTCTTGTCCATGACGTGGCTTTACATTCTTAACTATGTACAGGACTTTATATTATTGTTTTTGTTACAGAATTGCAGCATTACAGGTTAACACACATCTGATCAATTTTTACAAGTCCATGATAAAGATGTATTCTATTTTTATGATTTGTATATAAGCATTTGGTTTTCCTTCTGTAATATGTTTCTATAGTGTTGTATTCATTTTTAAAGCAAACAATAAATGTACAATCCTAAATTGAATTAAATATGTTTGGATTGGCCTATACAGTAACCCCTGCTTTTCAGCAGTCTATCGCGGATATTTCAGAGAACCAGACTAACTGTTTGCAGAAACCCCGCGCTATCATAGAAACTGTAGATATCCTCCGCATTTTCTTTGCTCTTGTGACGTCCGGGCCTCGTCCATCAGGCCCCCTCGTCCTCGTGCTGGTTGTTTATGTTTGGGCGTGGCGGTTAGCAAGGCAATCAGACACCTGAACAGAATGAACCTCCGCTCCCAAATAAAATCAACCAGCACGAGGACGAGGGAGCCCTGATGTCACAGTCAGCTGTACTCAGAGATGGGAGGTTTGAAAGTAGCCAATCCAAGAACGTTATTTATTTCCCCTTGCTGCTGCATGGCTGCTGCCCTGTGACACATCTGTGACTCTGCAGTCCAGAATTTCCCCTATGGTGCGTCTCGAGTGTTCTTGTGTTTTTCGTTTTGTTTTTAAAGCCCTGTATTTTTATTACTGTAAATTAATTTATTACTGTATTTAAATGCTTATGCCAAAGAAAATTACAGTGCAGTCTATACAGGGGGTAACATCGGTATTTTACATTCTAGCACTGCAGGAGTTCAGTGTAACCTGTACAGTGCGGATACGGGTTTAAATTTAGATTTAAAGTATTAAGCTGAGTTTAAAATTACATTTAAGTGTTTTGGGAGCATGTTTGGGGGCACGTTTAGGGTTTAAAAGGCATTTTTTTACCACATCACAACATTGCGGTTTTTCATTATACAGGGGTTTACTCTTGGAACGTAACCCCCCCTGATAAGCAGGGGTTTACTAATGAAAATCAGGAAGGCTTTGATCATGTGTATAAACTTTTATTATTCAATCTCAAAAGCACAAACATAAGAAATGAATATTTAGTAAGGCAGTTTTACACCAGTTTGGTTTGTAGAGTGCGTTTTGCACTTGGTCACAGGAGCGTGAAACATTACTGCATTAGAGAGACAGGTCCATTTGTTCCAACATCGCTAGTCCTCAGACAAGCTTGAGACTGTGATGGACTGCTTTTAAAGCAGTGCTCTTTCAGTATGAATGGCCAAGACATGATTGAGTACGGACAAAAGCATTTACAGACCGCCCTATACAGACTTGCAGTAAGTGCTTAGGAATTGTAAGACACACATAGTGATTAGGAATGACAGCTTAAGAAGCCAACAGATATGGTGAAGGATAATCATTAATATGACCAACACCAGCATTAATACCTTACAATAGCATTAGTGAAGAACAAGATTAGGGAAATGACTGCTCACTGAGACACCAGTGAGAAACATCTGATCAGAAAAGGACAGTTCTAAACCAGATGTTCTGAAGCATAAACTAAAAAATTTATCAATACGTGCAATAGCAATGGTCAGTCATTTGGCTGCACTCTGCAAAACACCAGTACTGTCCGGCTCCAGTCTAAGCGTGCCTCAGTCCAGCACAGTTTGGTGATTCATTCAAACACACCCTATTCAACGCTGTTAATTACTAGGTTTAGACAGTGTGTTCAAGCAGGAAATCCCCAAACTATGCTAAACACTGGCCCTCCAAGACAGGAACTAGACCCAATACACTGTATGTTTGAAACACACAAAAATAATAGGTGCTATGTTCGTTGTTTAGTAAGCCGTTAATGCCCTTTGGTTGTTTTAATAGTGAACACTGTGGAGCGATGAGCCAGGATTAAGGGCCGAGAGAGCAGGAGTGGGAGGAAGCCTTTAGGGTATTAATCCTAATCTGTCCTGGGCCAGACGAAGCAAGGCGGACAGACACGCCCGCCTGGTGAGACGCCCCACCAGCCCCATCTGTGGCTGTGCATTTCAGGCTGCGACCGCACGGCACTCCAAATACCAGAAAACACAGACTATGAGGGGATACCCAAATCTCTTCAGGAAGTATTATCACGTCAACTTTAAATACAAAAAAGTAAAAACAGTTAAAATAACAGATTTTATAAAATCATAATGACTTGCATTCTTAAGGTGACATGCCTTAAGATTTTATTTCCTGAGAGAACCAAACTCTACCATAAAAAACTGATGGCACCATCACGTATATGGAGTATGTGCGCGCATTCATGCGTAATGAAGATGCAGAGATAAGAAGACTGTAAGACAATCCGCAGAAGGGGAGACCAGGATGTGAAATCTGATATGAGTTGATGTCAGCACCCTGTAAAAGTCTTTGTTCTAAATGTACCAGCAGGTGCCAATCCTGTGGTTTTCTGTCTGGGGGAGTAGGATGAGGGGGTAGAACTGCCAGGCCAGCGTTTACACTGTTTTCCTAGCGGTCAGCACCCTGACGATGCAGCCCACTCCTCCTGCAGAGAGAGCCTGAGGAAAACAAAGCCAATATAAGCATCCATAGCCCACAACAAAACATACACTACCATGCAAATTAGAAATCTGATGTCACGTTTTTATTTTACACAGAATAATACCATCTTAGAGTATACACTATATTAGTATACTTGTAGTTTAATAGTGCAATACAAAAGCTATTTTTAATATATAATTTAATACCTTCATTTCCAAAATTATTTAATGATATTAATGAAGATTTAAACTTCATTCTTGAAGCTCCACAGTTTTGTAACTCAATTCAGGATTATTTAGGTTTTATGTTTAATGGATGTATAATTTAAGCTTAATAAGGAATTGATGTTTTTGTATGCATTCAGTTCTTTTGACAGTTCTGTAGCTTCCTACCAATGATCTTACGCCTATTTAAAACATATTTAAACCATCATGCTGTTGAGAACACCCATTCCAAACTTTTAATTGTAGGGTGTCTTCATATAAACCAATTCCTAACATGCATAATTTACATTACTTGAAAAATAAACTCGATCTTTGACTCCAAAAATTCCGAACTACAGCAACATAACACTTCTACAGTGTTATCAGTTTTCTGTCTACGGTAGAGAAAACGCAGTGTTTAAATGCACAGTGTTTCTCTATAGTGCCCTACAGAGTCAACGCAGTGCACAGATCTGTTAAATACTAAACTGTGCAGTACTCTGGCTCTGCAAAATCTACTTTGACGATCACTGAATCTGTGTCCCTCAGCACACATTACCTTCTCGTGCCACTGAAGGAGGATGGCGCTGCTGTTTTCCGAAGGTCGCTCGAAGCCTTTGTAGATGTATTTCATCAACAGGTCCACGCCGTTCTTGTCCAGTGACTGCACTCCCTTCTCTATGTCACTGGCCTTGAAGGAGCTAAGCACCTTAAGCACCAACCCCTCGGCACGGTCCTGAAGAAACACGACCAAAGATCAGCCCTTAGTGCTGACATCACTGATACAGTATGTTAGTTTAAGGCAAGGCACCATGGAACAGTAAGAGTATTTTCGGGAGGAAACCAACAAGACACAGCACCAACAGCTGCGAATGGAGAGAGAGGGATTAGATGAATTATTTGATACACTAAATCATTAATTAAATAATTGTTATGCATCTCAGAAATAATTTAATTTTTCATAGTTATAGTGGCATCAGCTAGAACCTAGAATTACTGAACTTACAATTCATTTTTATGGATTTGTTCTGAAGCACCTGTTAATTAATACATCCTGCAAATTACTGAGGTCCTAGATACCATGCATAACGAAAAAAAAAATAAGACAACAAAAACTGCTTGACAAATGAGAAACCAGTATTTAAGGACATCATATCATGGCTCCACCGTATACATCACTAAAAATACCTCTCTTCAGAGAGGTTCTATAGGAAAAGCAACGGTTGTAGATAGAACCACAACAACATTGGAATATGTTCTTTGTACAGAACTGTTGAGTTAACAATGCTAATGTTAACAATAAATAAAAGCCAATGGATGTGGATTAGCGTTATTAATATGATATGTTAAAAGGTGCAACCTTAGCATTTTTGGATGTATTATTTCTTTAAATGGTTCTTCTCCACGATGGATTCTTTGAAGAATCTCCTGAAAATGGTTCCATACAGCACTAGCAGGGTTCTGCTATTAACAGACCAATCCCTGCTCTCCGTGCTCACCTTGACATTCTGGTTCTTTGTGTTGATTGGTGGGTTCTTCAGGACTGCCTGCAGCGCTCCCATGAGGTTCCCTTTACACACTGGAGTTAAGAAAAAGACTGGGGACTAAAAACTGTAAACACAGAGTCATGGTTAAACTGCGAAGCTGACCCCCTTCAAATGCTGTTATAACATGCAAAATTGTGCAAAAAGAAATGGTAAACACAAGAAGTCAATCAGAAGCAGGAAATAAAGTTAGGAGTCACACAAAATGGACATATATGGACATGAAAACAACTTCCTCATCTGAAATGACTGAAACATGTTACGGAGGGGGTGGCTGAACAGTGTTTGAAACAGTCAGCAGACATAAAAAGTGAGTGCTGTCTTTCTGGAGGAAAGGAGCGACTTGTGAGGAGGCGTGAAAGGATTATATGCTAGGAATGTGGTAGGAAGGCATGTCTGGACATCCACAGACTCCAAATCAGCTTTCCCTGACTAAACAGCCTGGGTGGAACCAAGATGCCTGTGACACTAAAGTATGCATTTCAGTCAAAGTGTAGAAGGGCTGAATCTTAAACAGCTCTCTGCTCCCTATAGGGAAGTACAAACTTCTACACAAATAGACCTTTGAGACTTTGCCAAAGACACTGAGCAGCAATCTATTATTAGTACCGTCTATTAGTGGGCAATTATCATACACAGGCAGCTATAAATAAGACCACAAGTAAGACTATTAATAAGGCCAGCATTAGCTGTTTTTTTGCAACTGTAATGTTAATAAAGACATATTTGTAATGGGACGTGACATATCATTCCTTAAGACATCAGACTCACATCAGTTATTCCAGACCTTACCCAGAGCTGCAAACATTAACATGCATTAATCATTAATCTACTCAGAAAACATTTAGGCTCTGTGGCAATGGCTAGCTTATCACTTTAAGACCTAATATGCCAGCTAGACTTCTTTTACAGAGCCAGCTACAGCAGGAAAAACAGAAATAATATAAAGACATCAGCCAGCTAAGTAGCCATTATTTCGGCATCCACAAATATTTTGACTGTGATTTGCAACACCCAGCTAATACTAATATTTAACATACAGTTAAAAGTGCACATTATTAACAATATTTAGTCGCAGTGTTCTGGATGATACAAGCACTTCTTATTCGAATTTGTCTGTCCACCTTAAATTAGAGCTGCGGTTATTGTACAGGAGCCACAGTGTAAAACACTAGTAACAATTTAACTGCTATACCAGTTAAGGTGGAACGGGAAATAAAAAACAAGAAGATAATTTCAGCTTTATGCCATTTCCACGTAAATGCAACATACACTACACTGTTAACTAGTAACTATGGCAGCGTTTTTCGTTACTGATCGTTAAGGGAGTCATGCACAGTTAAATGTAATTGTGCAGACATGTCCATGTGATGTGGGAGCAGAACAACAGAAGCTCAGAGGGACAGAAGATCAGAAGAACAGGACGACGGAAGGACAGACGAATAGAAGATCAGAAGGACAGAAAATCAGAAGGATATTGTCTGATCAGAGAATCGACCTCCGCCTCGTCTGGACCCAGCTGGTTCTCTCCCCCATCCTCCTCGTCCACAAACTTGTTCTCGTCGTACTCATCCACATCCACCTTGCGGAATCGGTCGGACACGGTGTTCTTCGACATGATCTCGGGTTTCTTAGCCTTCACGGTGGACCTCCAAAATAAATAAAGAGAACTGAGATGTTCCACAGACTAGTGTCCACTTGCTTCCTCAAAACAGCCCTATGTTCACTCCCTCACAGCGCCCCCACCTGGAGGACCCGGAGAACTACATTCGATTATTTTACTATCTGGACAAAAGTATTAGGACGCCTGACCATTACACCAACCGGGACTTTAGTGACATTGCGATCTCCGTTCCAGTTCAGCCTAAAGGTGTTGGATGAGGTTGAGGTCAGGACTCTGTGCAGCCAGTCAAGTTCTTCCACAACTCATCCAGCCATGTCTTTATGGACCTTGCTTTGTGCACTGGGGCACAGTCATGCTGGAATACAATGTAAAAACTCCTGATCTAACCAAGACTTGGAATCTTATTTCTAGCCTAAAAAGTCTTCTTGATCTTGTTTTAAGAATAATATACTATATAAGAGCAGATTTGTAAAATTATTTAGTTTGTTTTAAGATATTTTTTCCTATTTCAAGAAATCTTACCAAGTATAAATATCTTACTGCACTGGCA
>JBBPCY010000156.1:17519730-17538180 GCA_037974405.1 Brachyalestes nurse | reverse complement strand
AAATAAGATAAAGAAGACTTTTTAGGCTAAAAATAAGATTGCAAGTCTTGGTTAGATCAGGAGTTTTTGCAGTGTAGAAGGTTCTTCCCCAAACTGTGTCCACAGTTTGGAAGGATGGCGTTATTCTTGGTATGAAGCATTAAGATTGCCCTTCACTGGAAGCAAAGGGACACCGGATATCAATAATTAGGTGTGTCCCAATACTTTTGTCCTCATAGTTTACTTTCAAACCGAATGCACAAGTGTGTTTCGATTAACTAAACTAATGCACCTTTTCAATACAGCCCTTTTCTACCCTTGACATGGGTTCAGACCTGACCAAACGTGATCTTTCAGAAAATGCTACAGCATGCTCATTTGAATGCCGAGACACATAAAATGTTTAAGAAATTGTGCATTCTACGACAAGGACATTCTAAATGAAGTCAAAGTGATTAGATTGTTGCTCTCCTTGTAGGCCTACTTTTGCCCTGTGAAGGGCTTCTTCGCCATAAAGTACACCTTTGTTCAGTCAAAAAAGGCTTTTGTTATTTAGGTTATAAGATTTTATATTGCATTTTTTATCTATTATTTTTGTCTATTTTTACTATTATTATTATTGTTGTTATTAATACTACATTCAACATTGTGATGATAATCAGCATTGTTATTAATAATAACAATTATAAATATTAACAATGAAAATAAAAATATTTATAGCAGTAGCTGAGTGATAGATCTGAACAGGGGACAAAAGATCTGATCTGAGGACATCCATGCATTATCTGTTTAACCCAAAAACATTTACAGTGAATGGGTATTTAATTCTTATAATGAGTTTTTAATTCTGGATTCCTGTTTAAATGAGACACAATACAGCACAGCCAATCATTTACAAATAACAGTCTTAAAGACACAAAAACAAAAGCAGCGTCTTTATTTCTAAGGGATAAATCAGTCAGAGAGAGAGAGAGAGAAAATGTCCTTGTAAAAATGAATAATGACTGTTTTTGGTGGATACAAACTAATAATAAGAAAAATGTGGGATATGCAGCCTTTAATAAAGTGGACAGCGACTGTAAAGGCAGATGCAAGAGATAAAAAATCCCTGATTATTGTATGAAATGTGTTTCACCACTAGAGGGCTCTTTAGAGTCTTAAAAGAATATTTAAGTTGTATAGTTACATATATCTTATGTGAAAAAGTCCATATTATTAATATTTACAACAGACCAAGTTACCATTGCGTTGTCCAGGTTATCTGAACTTTGTGAAGCTTCCTTTGAGATTGTAGTCCTCTACATCTGGCTCTTTTTAGGGGCAAAATACTCACACCTTGAGTTAAATACTGCTTGGATTACACCACTGAGGCCTTTGTTGTTGAGGCCATTATTTCACAGGGGTCATCTACCAGCTCCTGGGCACATTACCAACAGGAATTTGTTATTAAACACCACTATCGGAACTATTTATCACACACAGTAATAACACACAATGACAAAAGTCAATCTAATCTAATCACTCAGACACAAAACGTAATCATAAAATATGATTAAAATATGTTAACAGTGACTCTGAAACTGAAAATCCCTCATGGGCCTGGTCTGGGCCTAATGTTTGCTTGGAAAACAAAGCCGTAGATTATTACCTGCAAACACTCGGTTCCTGTTTCTTAATAAACACTTTGATACGTGTCTCGGGTGGGAGTTGCCTCAGGACTCCGCTGTAACCTGCCCAGCCTAACTTTTACCTTTAGGGCAGAAGTTATCTTTCAACACTTATTCTGTGATCATCCAAAAGTGACAAGACAGTTGGCACGGGAGAAAAATGATTTTTTCCCAATTGTACAAGCGTGTGTTTGCTTCCTTAGGCTTTAGGATTAAAGCTACGAGGTTTTTGTAGCCAACAAGCAGTCATAAATACACTTGCTTATGTGGTTTCTATTAAAAAAGAAAAACAAAAACTATGCAAAGCTGTGTTGAAGTCTGACTATCTAATGACACATTTGTTTGTGATTATCTACAGAGGCATTTTAATAGGCTTCCTTTTCCATAACTCAAAACCGAAGCAAATTTCAGATACGAAGCATGACTAGGATGACTGAGTAAGGATAGGGTAAGAAAAAAAGCATTTTTTGACCAATTTACGCTTTGAAACCAGGTTTACCAGCATGTGAAAAGATACCCGGTCCTAATAGGAGAAGCAAGGTCTAACTCGGGTTAATGATCTGCCAGGAAGAGGACTGTATCAACAGCAGCTGTGACACGCCACGATGACATCATTCTACATGTACGCGATTGCTAGACTACAATAAATGTGTCACTCAAAAGCCTGTGGCACACTTCTGAAATCACTCATCCTCTGGTACAATTCGTGACGCCACCACACCGACAGGTCTCTCTGTCTCAGCAGGGATCCTTCTTTATTTCACTCTGCTGCTGAAAACTGTACAAAGACTAAAACGCAGCCCTGAAAACACACTGCCATTCTGTTTCCATTCTGATCTACTTGTTGTGTCGACCTGCACTTTTTTTCCACTGCCCCAAGCTCAGTGTCTCAGACCTTTGTTTGGGCAGAGCTAAGCAGATGGGAGATAGTAGCAGGCCCGGCAGCAAAAGTCATGTGTTCTATTTATGAAAACACTGCGACGTCACACTTTCATTCCCCACGAGATGATAAACAAGTCAGCTGGGGTGACACGGCAGCTTCTTCTTTCATCCAGATCCGCCGCCTCAGTACCGCAAAACATCACATGATGCAGAACAAAAACACAGTGTAATATACAGGCCACATGAAATAAGGCAGGGCATATCATACACAATATTTACCCCAGTACTACTTCATTCGTATCCGTTTGCTTTAGGTGACGGGACGGCTGCATCCTCGAGAAGTCTGGAGGTTTATGGAGACTTTTTACAACTGAATTATACCAATTAGACACATATACAACTCACAAATAAACATTTATTTAGATAAATATTGTAGAGGCTGAGTATGATCACTCACAAAAGAAAGACTGCTCATCTCACCAAAATAAAAAAAAATTAATACAAATGTATTTGGTTTTTTTTTTAACAGACCTTCACTATGGAGTTAAGTTACTGAACAGGAAAATATACATGCATGAAAATGAAAGTAACTGCAAAAGTAAATTCAAGAGCTTGCAGGTCCACTTTCTACCATTGTGTCTTTGAGCAAGACACTTGCTCTGGGGGACTGTCCTAATAACTAATGATTATAAGTCGCTCTGGATAAGGGCGTTCGGCTAAATGCCACTTTCTATTAGTACTACTACTACTACTACTAATATTACCACTACTACTATTACTACTATTACCACTACTTCTACTACTATTACTATTTATACTACTACTACTACAGCTTCTACTATTAGTAGTAATAAATATAATAAATTATGTAAGATAGTAGAATTATTATTGCATTTACACCTTTTATCCAGTCTATTTGATCCAGAGCTAACTCTGTAGCTCATTGATGAATCTAATAAGAGAGACCGTGTCCATGTCCAGCTGTGTAACTCTCTATTAATAGTCTCTGGTCGTGCTGGTGGAGCAGGAGAGTGGAGCTCTTCTGCTAAAAGTAGGAGCGGTAAAAGCGATGTGTGAGATAAGGCTGGAGGAATTCCTGCTTTCGCCTGGGGGCAGAGAGTCAGTCAGTCAGTCAGTCAGTCAGTCAGAGCCACAAACCAGTCCTGCTCTCAAAAACCAGCCGGGCTATGGGAGTCTTTCAGCTACTTTTCACACGCAAATACTAGTGAGAGGTAAATAAAACTACTGCGTTCACCGGTCAGGGAGGCACGGCTGTTTACTTCCTAGCTCTGGAAAACTGGGAAAGTTGCTAAGCGACCGTGACTGCAGCTAAGCTAGGCTACTGTAGGAGGAAAATTGGGATCAAAGTTTGACTTTGGACACGACTGACCGTCCACTTCGCCTCGAGAGTAGGTACACGGATTCCCTCGACTTCAGTTGCGTCCTCTGGTGTTACACCGGGGGGCTGGACGGCTCTCGGCGGGGTTTCGCCTTTCACATGTCTCTGCTGAGGACTTTAACCTGCCCGCACTTCCAGCATGTCGACCGGAGCCGAGAGGAGAGTGGAGTGCCGCCTGAGGCAGCTGGAGGCGCTCATAAGGGACCAGCGCTCCTCTCTCAACCTGGAGAGCTTGTTGGTAAGGACGAGTACCCAGGGCTAACTTCTCCAAGACCGGGTGAACTCTTCGACTAGATAAGGCTGCTCTTATACCATCATTCTGCGTGATATAGAGATGGGTACTTACTGAATTCTGCAAGTTATAACAGAGGAAATATCAAAAAAGCGTAATTTAGTCATTCTACTAATTAGTCATTCATTACTACTAATACTGCTACAGCTATACTACGACTTATTACTACTAATACTGCTACTAATACTACTACACATACTACTATTATTACTACTACAAATACTATTAATACTATTAATATTACTACTTTTATAACTACTATTAACTTCTCCCAGATCCGGTGAACACATCGACTAGGTTTGCCCGTAGACCACCATTCTGCATGGCATAGAGATGGATAGCCTACTTACTGAATTCTGCAAGTCATGACAGAGATTATCAAAAAGGTGCAACTCAGCCATTTGCCAGACTGGATCTTATTTTTGTGTTGTCTCTACTGCTACTGGATCTTTTTTTATTATTGAAACAATTTGTAACATTTCAAGAGTGTTTTCAGGTAATATAACGTATATAAAGTATATTTCTCAGAAAGGGAAGCTATTTTTTCATCAGGTACATTTTTGGGTTATTTTTCCTGAACATTGTTACTTGTATCTCTCTGTTCTTAAGTTTATCATTTTAAAGGAGCCCGGGCAGTGAAGAATAGCATCCAACAAACCTCATGTTCATGTTTTCTAGAAAACATAGTATTTATCAGTTTTTGAGATACGTTCTTCCTCTCAGTTAGTCTAGCTTTCTCCTTTAAAGCAATAAATAACATCTTGAATGCAGGCCTGTTGTCAAATTTGACCATAAATGTTCACCCCTTTTAAATGTGATGTTTTATATCATCGTGTAACTCCAGATATCAGAGTAGTTGAGTGTAATTTAAGGCCCAGGCTAATAATGTAGACTACAGGCAGTTATAAGAGCCTCTTCAAGTGTTTGGCTTCAGAAAGGTAGTGCAGTGATTGGGGGCATTCCCCTGCTCACACCTTTCTGGACATTTGAGCCAGTCTTTAAAAGAAACATTCTCAAACCAGTCTTACAAGCCTCTGTCACCACCCTTTCAAAATTTCCCAGCTACCTGTCCAGTAAAGTCTTATGTTACACTACCTTAAAGAAATGTCTGAGAATAACCCAGTGCATGCAGTACATGGACAAAGCATAAGCAAAAAATAAAAAAACAAAAAAGAAATAAAACAAAAACAAACAAACAAAAAAAAGAAACAAAACCAACAAAGAAGCTTAAACATAAGTATATAGTGTCCAGAATTCAGCGGAAGTACCAGGCCACTGGGTCTTATCAGCTTTTGTGTGATATCATCTCTGTATTGGGTACACACCCTTCTCCTCAAGATTGTGCCTGCCTCGGATTGGTCTATTTCCAATCAGCTTGTGTGTGTGTTTGTGTGTGTGTGTGTGTGTGTGTGTGTGTTTATGTATGTGTGTGTGCCTGTGCATGAGTATGGACATGATCCCAAAGCGTCTTTCTGCTTCAATCACCCACTAAGCACTGAACACAGTAATTGCTGACAAGTCTAATTTACAATTTTCTCTTTAGCCCAAATGTAATCAATCAGCCAAGACACTGGAGCTAGGATGTTAATGTTGCTAACAAGTAATGGAAGATTAGAATTCATCCATGAGGATTGTACAAAACGCCCTGACACTTTATGACATACTGTTATACAGCACCGAATGATTTTGGGGAACACAATCCAATTGTGACTAATATTGTAATGAAAAATGATATGTGATAATATTCTGTAACGTCTATAACTTCAAGCCTTATTCTTCATCAAGAACACCAAGAATACGCAAAGTAGTGTTAGCGATTTGAAAGACGAATGTTAAATTCTGTTGATATTTAAATCCTACTGTTATCTATAAACTCTTATCTATAAAAATGAGCAAAATTACACAGTTGACACAATTCAGGGCAAACCTAAGACTTGCCAGTAAAATATCAGCCTTGGGGAGGCATTTCACAGTTGCACCATTATAAGTTTAATATCTTTTGGAAACACGACATCCAGCTCAATATGCAGAATACAACAAAATGGCAGAAACTCACCTAGCCAACGCCATTTGCAGCAATAGTTTTTTAAATATGGAAAAAATAAATTAATGTTAGAGTCAGAGTGCAAGGAATACCTATATATGACTGCCTTTGATACTGTTGAGAGTGTTGTTTAACATGGAACAGACTGTAGCCTGTATCATTTTGTTACAATTTTTATATAAACTGTTTTGGTCATTTTCAGCAACTGTCAGCTTAAATTCAGTTTTGGACAACTGAATGCGTTTTAGTGCATCACTGAGTCGAGGCAAGTGTATGATGATTTCACTGATACCTACAGCTCAGTAGCTCAAGTACAAAACAATGATGTAAAGTAAAGATCAGAGACCAGATATATCTTGGCTGATTGACTACTTTGGGGATAAGGGCAGAAATTTGCACAAATTTGATTTTGATTGCTTTAAGTGACTACACAGCACATTTCCACCTTAATTATCAGCTAAGCATTTAATAGCAGGTCTGCTTCTTGCTTTGAGGGTGCCTTTGATGTCCTGTAAACGGCGTGGAGTAAAATGAGGGGGACTTGCCAGGCAAGCTTTTCTGGAACCAGCAGAACAGTCTGTCTGTGTGTGTGGCATTTCTAATCACATAGTCAAATTATCAGTCCTTTTCTATGCAAATAAACAACAGTTATTTTATTCTGCTGTATTAATAGACTGCTGCCATGAAAGCTTGTCTTCTGGTCTTGTTAAAAGGCCTATGCTTTCCATACAGGTCTGGGTAAACTGAAAAGGGCTTGTTGTGACACGCTGGCAATGTCAGCAGGGTCAAGCCAGTAGTGTGTAACAAGTGAAAAGTGAACATATTGCTTTGCAGACCTTTAAAGAAATGACCACACACTCTCTTATGGTCGCTCTTAAATGGTTGCATCACTTGCATGCTTATGCTCATTATGAAAAATGATAGCGGCCCACAAGTAATCTCTGGAGTTATTGTGTGATATATTTTAGGGGTGTGTGCGTCACCAAATGTAGAGAGCCAGTGACTAGGAAAGAACTCACTAAACCCCTGATGCCTCATCAACGTTGGGTTTATTTAAAGGCAGATTCACCTTCTAGCCTGGACCGGGCTTTCCTTAATCTCTGTATTATAAAAGGAAACTGTCTAATACTTTCTGCCAAAAGTAGCCAATCAGCTGCAACATGCCTCAACATGTTCAAAGTTTGCGGCTTAGTACTGGAAGGCTAGTGTAGCTAAAGTAAAAAACTGTTTATTACCCACAAATGAGCAGTGTGCATTCTACATGCATTATTCTTTTAAGCACTAAGTTTACGATGCTTCTCGGTCTATTGTATCACAATGACCTGTGTGCCTTAACTCCTAAAGTTTCAGTAAAAGTTTACAGAAAAAGATTTTCGGAAAGGCTAAAAGTGAGCACGGACTCTGTTGTCGAATGACTATGAGTGATGCCACAGCTGTCTGTGCCTGGAGTGTATGTGGCCTCTCTCTTGATTGAGTAGGACAGGTAGGACCTGTGCAGTGTTCGCTTCGTAAATGCTGTTCTAAACCAAAGAATCAACATTTGGACACTTAAAAAATGTTTGCAAGAAATGTTACGTA
The DNA here is from genome assembly GCA_037974405.1 of Brachyalestes nurse. Lineage (NCBI taxonomy): Eukaryota > Metazoa > Chordata > Actinopteri > Characiformes > Alestidae > Brachyalestes > Brachyalestes nurse. The sequence continues at coordinate 17,530,339 of JBBPCY010000156.1, read as the reverse complement.
GCATTCCTTCCTAAAAGTCCATGATTGAGTAAGTATTTTTTTTAATTTAGCTACAAAATTGTCCCTTAAAATGCGTTTTCCCCACTGACTTTGAAATTTAGATTGGTAACTCTAGACCTGGCCTCCCAGCCCACACTTCACCTCTTTCTACCAAGGGAAAGACCATTCAGGAAGCTGAAGTCACATCCTCGAATTGAGAACAGAGAGATAACCAATTCCAGCATTCTGAGCGCCGGCTGTTTCCTGCCTCCCAGTGTGTGTGCGTGCATACGTGTGTGTGCATGCCTGCTGTGTTCATTTGAAGAGACAATGCTAATGAGTGTGTATGCGTGTGTTTTTCTTTTCCCCGTTTTCTACCAAATTTAGTCATCGCCATTTCCACCCATTGGTTAGGTTCAGGGAGGGTGAAGGCTAATGCAACATCATTGGGCAGCTTAACATGCTTGGAGGAGAGCACTGACTGGCAGTTGTGTTACATGAGCTAACAGATGCCCATGCTCGCTAGCGTCACACTGAGTCATCGGGGTCATGAGCCATGATACCCACCCAGAAAGAGGCTAATTGTGTCCAATTGTGTTGTCTTAGACTCCCGGCCATGGATGACTGTGACACCGCTTGGGATCAAACCTGTGATCTCCTGATGATGTGGCCAGTTGAGTGTGTTTTCTCTTGAAAAGTAAAGTGAGGCTGAGACAGAGAGAAATTCATGCCAATCATTCAGTTTAATTTGAACATTTGGCAATTATAGTTATAATGTGCATGATTTTTGCAGTATAATTGCTATCTTCAGATCAATACTCCTCAATGCATCGCAGTTTTGTACCTCTGGAGAACATGCGTATGTGTGTTAGTGACAGAGAGAGAGTGGAATGTTTGGGTTCTGGGGGTAGGGTTGCAACTATGGAGGTCTCCTTTGTATATATTTTTAACTCTGACACGGCCCTGTGGTGTATCATCAGTGTGGCAGGTATATGGTGGAGAGGGAAGCCTATAGGACTCTAGAAAAGTCAATAACCATCCTGAATTGTAATTAAAGAATAGTTCAGAACAGAACGGAAACTTTTCAGCATTTTGGCTTATATCCTCACTACAACAGCAACAGCAAGAACAGCAACTATGACCGAAAGCTAGAAAAAGGGAAATTGGGGAGCATTTTCCTAGAATGAAGGATGAAGTAGTACACATATCAGTGGGAACAAAAGTCTCCATTTTTGGTGATAGAAATGCTCAAAGTGTTGGCCCTGTGGTTAGGAGAGAGAGTGAGTGAGTTCAATCATTGGCCATGCTTTGGGGATGATTGGCTTTGCTCTGTGTGGGTAGTTTGGCCCTCCCTCTAACTAAGTTACCCTACATGATGCTAGGTAGCCTAGCTCCTGTTAACTGACAAAACACAATTTTTGCAGTTAGTGCTCTCTAGTATTGAGCTGTTCAGTGTTATGCTGAAGAAAATAGTGGTGGTGCTTCAAAAACATAGTGGATGAAAGTACATAGTAAACCGATACAAGAAGACTTTTCATTGACTTGCTTTGTACTTTGAGACAGTATTTTCCTTCTACTGTAAAGTTCCTTTTTTGAAGCTTTTGTATCAAAAGTGACGCCTGACAGGATGCATCCTCATGTGGATTCTAAAGCAGCGGAATCATTATGACAGTTTGCCTAAACATAACCAGACATAAATTTTTTTTTTCATTTCTCTTTTTTGCAGCCCTTGTTCAGAATGATGGGAAATAGCTCAAATATTTGCATGTTTATAGATAACAGCGTGGCAAACAGTGTCGGAAACCATATAAGTAAGTTATTTGAGATGAATTTGAGGCTACACGCTGGAGTTGGAGGCATGTGTGTGATTTAGACATGCAGTTTCCACAATGCTAATAACCATGAGGTAGTAGGTTCCATAACTTGTTTGCTCCATTAGCCTCATATATCTCTATGCTGAACCAGTGGGTCCGACTATAGGGACCAACCACGTCTTGAGTGATTGACCACACTTGGGCTAAGAGGGAGAAACTGTTTACATGCGGCTTTGTACTGAAGCTAGTTCAACTTCAGCCCATCAGTCCATTTACAGGCCCATCTTTGCAGTGCATTTCATCAATATACCGCAGAAGTTCATGAGTAAGTTGTAAAACAGGTCATTTGTGCCCCGAGGGCACTGAAGAAATTCTTTAGCGCAGATGCCTCTAATGGATTTAATCTGTGTTCTCGGTTTGTGCAGGATTCCGTGAACGCCTTGGCTCTTGACCTGAATCACCCTGCGCTGCGGAAGAACAAAAACATCGATTCCTTCTTGAACAGATGTAAGTCCCCTTAAACAGGTGATATGCATAACATCTCAAGCCTGAAGCATTATTCACAGGTGAAAACAATCAGGGTTTAAAACTGGTTCTCATCAAATGGAAACTGTAAATTTGATCCTTAATATAAACAGCTACTTGTCTTTTTTCAAACTGTTGTTAGAAACACACTCATTTAGGCCAAAATTGGTTTAAACACCTGGAAGTGTTTATGAGTTCAGACATCACAACAAGAGGACAATAACATTGGCAGCATTCCCAAGGAAGTACTTTTGTCAGTAGTTCCTTGTATTTTTGCAAAGAATACTGACAACATGTAGGCATCTTTCTGTTTAACATTTCGAAAGTGTACATTTGTTAAAACACTAGGAAAGTAGCTTAGTTCTGACTCCTAGAGTGATTCTCTAGAATATGCTGTTGTCTCTTTGGGGCTTCAGGATTCTTAATGGCTTGTTCATGATGTCTCTGACTGTATCCGTCCATCTTGTTTCTGGCCATCCTCATCCTTGGTTACCTTTAACCTTTGTTTGAATTATTGTCTTCTCTAATAAAATAGTTCTTCAAGTAATATGTCCAAACTAAGAAGCAAGATTTGCTTAAGGATCTAATCGTTTATTTCTCTGCCATTTAAGGAACTCTTAAAAGTCTTCATCAGTTGGAAGTTATCAGTATTTTTTCTGTGCTGTTTTTTTGTTGCCAGGCTTTCACATTATTTAGAACCACAGAAAGAACAGAATCTTAATTATTACATGTTAAGATAATCTCCAATTCCTTCATCCTTGCTCTGCTGAGTGCTAGCCTGTTGTGTTATTCTGACTGCTGGATCCTTTGCTTTTAATAATTAAAAGGAGACAATGGCTGGCTGCTGCTATCACTATCAATGATTAAGTTAGAGGTGTCACTAAACGTTAGTTTTCTTCATGTTTTTCTGCCATGATGATCATATTGTTCATATATCGAAGATTTTTAATGTTTCCACTCATCAGTCTTGAATTTTTGATAATCTTTCTCCGATCTCTTATTACCTGTTCAACTCACAAGTATATGGTGGCACTATGCAGTCTCTAACTCCCTTTGCTGAATAGAACCTGTCTGTTTGTCCATTTTCTGTTATAACTGTGGTTTGTTGATCAATGTAGAAGGCCCTCATTAGAGCAATGAGATGCTCAGACATGCCCATTTGTTTGGACGTTTCATCATTTTATGTGATCAGCACAGTCGTTTCTGTAGTCAGTGAAACACATGTTGACTTCTTCCTTGAATTCCTTGGCTTTTTGCATTTATCCAGTGAACATTCTATCCTGCTCTTCTATCTTTGCTGAACTCTGCTTGCATGTATGCCAGCTTTTTTCCAGTGGCTTTGACATTGGGGTAAACCGACCTCTTCCAGTGTCTCTGCTGTTAAGTGGCTTTCTTTATTTTATGGTCGTCATTTGGTCAACAACCAAATCACCTTCAGGATCTTGAAATATTTCTGTTTGTGTAATTGATTTCTATGAATGTGTTTTTTTGGCACTGATCCTAGAGCCTGTCTGAATTCATTCTCTAACCCTGGAGGTTCTTCTGTGCATCTCAACAAAAAATGTCTTTTGGTAGAGGTCTTGTGTATATTATCCACCTTTGTTTAAAATTTGTTCGATTTATGACTTCATTTTGACTTCGATTTATGTTGACATCTCTTAGTGGATCTGATTGGTAGAAACTGATCTTACAGGACTTCTGAAAACAATCCTTTCTCAGTCTTAATCTATTCCTCTGCTTTTCCACATTTGTTGCTATTTTGATATCTTTAGGAGGGTGTACTACTGGTCCTAGTCGTTCCTGTCCTCCGAGGGAAATCATTGTTTAGTTTTATTAAAATATCTTTGTCCTTCTTCATTTGCGTTTCTCTTCCCTTTTTTACAATTGCCACTGTATCTTTTGTCATCCGCCTTGATTTTGTTCTACTTTTTATTCTTCCCTGTTTTTCTCTAAGCGGTGTAATGCACTGAACTGCAGCTAACACAGCTTCACTGTACAGCTCTGCAGCCCTACTTGGAGATCCCATATGCTGGATAATATGATGCTGTGTGATACCACTCTGGTTCTCCATCGGTTCTGTCCAGCATCTGATTCCTGATGTATTATTGTAATCCAAGTCATAGTTTGATAGTCTTTTTTTTTTTCTTTTTTTTTTTCAAATTCGCTTGGAACTTGCGCATTAAAAGTTTGCAATCTTTGCCACAGTTAGCCCCAGGGAAAAAAGCTACCCCAAGACTTAGGATTAAAATGTTGTAAGACCTCAGTGTGATAAGTAGTTGAGAAGGTGTGAGATTTCATTGTGATTTGTTGTGCAGATGAAAAGGCCGTTGGCCGTCTGCGGGAGCTGCAGGTGAGGCTTGATGATTTCGACCGGATAAAGCTGATCGGCAGAGGAGCCTATGGAGCAGTGCAGCTGGTAAGTGACTGTGTGTGTGTGTGTGTGTGTGTGTGTGTGTGAGAGAGTGTGTGTAACAGGAGCGTCTCCCTCCCAACAACACACTGTCCGTCCTCAGGCATTGACTTTTTGTCTTTTCTACGTCAAAGCTTGTAATGCTCATACATGTTAGTACATGCCTAAAGTGCAAGGATCCCTGAAAGGACTGATCTTTGGAGGGTGTTGTGGAATTTTGCAGTTGCCAGGTTATAATTTAGGCCTCTGTGGCACTATATGTGTTCTTTGTCAGTTACAATACTTATAAAGTGAGACTGTACATTCCATTTTTAGAAATACTGAAGCTTACTGTCCAAAAATACATTTCTAATTATTTTAAGCTGATAATTTCAAGTATTTTCATCACCTAAACATAAAACTACACATAAACCATTTGGACTGTATTTGTCGATGTAAAATTATATGTATTCCTTTATGTAGTCCTGCCTTCTTTAGGGATGATGAAACATTGACCTTGTTTTCTGCTCACTGTTGTGAAGTGTGACTACACTGAATAGCTGTTATGTCTTTTTGATCTTTTGGGGACATATTTAGCCCACATTTCAGTTCCTCGCTCTTATAACTGCATATCTTAGCTACTACTTTCCCAGTAGTTACTGAATAATAGGAGTTAGTAAGTGAATAGTAAGAGCTCATAGGGTGAACAATTGGATTTATGTTCATACAACAGCAGGAGATATTTTGAGCGCCACTTCCACCACCATGACTGTAAAACTGTGTGTGTGTGTGTGTGTGTGTGTGTGTGTGTGTGTGTAGGTCCGGCACAAGGTATCTAAACAAGTGTATGCTATGAAGCAGCTGAGTAAGTTTGAGATGATCAAGCGCTCTGACTCTGCTTTCTTCTGGGAGGAGCGCAACATCATGGCCTTCTCCAACAGCCCCTGGGTTGTACAGGTAGGATATTATTGCATTTCATTTTCTTACTCCAGTTTTGCAACACACAATCCTTGTTTGCCTTGAATATTAAATAAACTACTCTTTACAGAGCAAGCTAGAGAAGGCAGAGGACGCATAATCTAGTGAATGCAGAACTGGAGTGCTGGATCAGATTTCACAAACCTTTTGATCAGTTATTTCTTAAAAAAAGATTTTTGTGTGTCTTGTGTAGATCACATAATGGGTAATCCTGTTGATTTTATGGATTTTTACACCCATGAGGTTATGTTAGTCGGTCCTCACATCCACAAACAAATGTCAAATGTATCCAAACCTGACTTTTATCACGAAAATAGTAACCAGTAACCAAGTCTTGGTTACTAAAACAGCAAAGAATTGTTTGTAGCTCCACCCCCAGTGGTACAAAAGTTAAATTATTTTAGACTGTGAGTTTATTTAGTTATTATAAATAGACACTTAATTTAAACTTTAAACTTATTTTTTTATATTGGTTGAACACTACCCTCTAAATAAAGCATAACCAGTTGCGGTGTAGCCCCAAAAATGCTCTCTTTAACCAGTGGACAGTACAACAAAGGTAACAAAGTACATCATTACTGCACTTAAGTGCGTTTTTCAAATGTTCTTACTTGTACACGTGTATTTTCTTCTTTTTTTATGTTTTTACGTTGTACACAGTGAAATCTTCACTCTACTTTGTCTTACAAATAAATCAATCCCTTTTCTAAGTACAGAATATCCAGTCATAGTTTAGCAAATGTTTTCTTTTGAACTAATCTGTTTAGTGGTGTTTATGATTCATGTTAAACTGAATCATAAAGTGCTTGTTAATAGAAATATTAAAATAAAATTAAATTCTTGAATATTAAAAACAATATGAGCGTTCGCAATAAAAGTATTGTTATTAATTGTAACTCTTACTAACTAGCTGTGTTGCCTCTCCCCGCAGCTGTGTTGTGCGTTCCAAGACGAGCGCCACCTGTACCTGGTGATGGAGTTCATGCCGGGCGGAGACCTGGTGACCCTGACCATGAACTACGACATGCCGGAGAAGTGGGCACGCTTCTACACGGCGGAGGTGGTCCTGGCACTGGATGCCATTCATTCCATGGGCTTCATTCACAGAGACATCAAACCTGACAACATGCTGCTGGACCGTAATGGCCACCTGAAACTTGCTGACTTTGGCACCTGTATGAAAATGGACAAGGTGAGGGTGTTTATGGACGTATTCAAGGACATATGTACACTACTGGTCAAAAGTTTAATCATTTTTATTATTTAATACATACAGACATAAATATTATAAACTAGACGTTGAATGGTATTTTTATCTCGAGAGAATTTCCTGTACTGTAATTATCAAGTTGTCTGGCCTGAGATGTGATCACCACTTCTGAAATACAAGGCATTCAGGATAACGATTTTATAAAGTTAAAACTATCATTATGAAGTCATCTTAGTCATTAATATGTCCATTCTGGAAACATTTAAAATTTTAAATGAAGTAGGCTGGCATTTCTGCCATCTTGTGGAGAGCAGGTTAATTGCACCTTCGGTTGGAGTCTGTGTTTGCTACTCATTTACTTTAATTACCAACTCTAGGTAAATGTCCAGTAACACATGACATGTGTGTTTGGATTTGCAGTCTGGAATGGTCCGCTGTGACACCGCTGTAGGGACTCCTGACTACATTTCCCCAGAGGTATTGATGTCACAAGGTGGGACGGGTTACTACGGACGTGAGTGTGATTGGTGGTCTGTGGGGGTCTTCATCTATGAGCTACTGGTTGGTGAGTGACAGATTGTGAGCTGTTCTAGTTTATATACATAAATGCTATAAGATAAAGTTATTATATATTTGCCATTGCCTTCTGCAAGGTGACACTCCATTTTATGCGGAGTCGCTGGTGGGCACTTATGGAAAGATAATGGATCACAAAAACAGCCTCAACTTCCCTGATGACATAGAGATGTCCAAAGATGCCAAAGCCCTGATCTGCGCCTTCCTGACTGACAGGTGAGAGACGGTGACTGAGGGAAATGAATGGGTCATCTGTTGTAGAGCGCGAAGCATGCATACACATCTAGTGCTGAGCATAAAATTGGCAGGTGATACATTATTTACCGATAACTTTAAAAAGGAAGTTTGCTTTAATACTGAAATTATGAATCAGATACTGAAATTCTGACTGATATCACAGCCAACAACTTGGTGTCCTGTTTTTAGCCTGTGCAAGCTGTGAAGCATGCACAGAAGTGTGGTTTAGTCACCAGTGATGTTTATACTTTACTGGTTTTATCAGAAAAGTAGTGTTTATACTTTAATTACTAATTGTGTTGAAGTTTATTATGTTTTAGTTTTAGTTTTCGTTATATAATCAGAATTACACAATTGCACACTCCTTTTCTACATGCAAAAAAAAGGTTTGATTTCTCAAGTTCAGATCTAAGATCTTAGTAGCCAGTTTCAGATCTGGAGACAGCTGACTAGTGATGACAAGCGATTTAAATCAAGCTCTATTTGTTCTTAGTTTAGTTTCTCTCCCACCGTTTCAGTTCCTCACTCTAACTATAACTCTTTTAGCTAACTCATTGCATTCAGTTCCTCACCTCCCACTTGTACTCTTATGTAGTTCCTCACTCTCTTTAGTCCTCTAGCTCACTTTTGATGTATTTCTCACGTTTTTTTCCTCACTCGCATTCATTCAGTTCCTCAGTTTTCATTGACTCCTTCAGCTCACTCTCTGTTGTTCATTTTCTCACACTTTTCACTGTGTATTTCTTTCACTTTTCACTGTGTACTCCTTTTCAGCTCTAACTCTCTTCACATTTCGAGGTCACTGGTTCATTTTCTCACTCTTTTCATTCACTTCTTTAACACACTAACTCTTGTTCAGTTACTCACACTCTTCAGACATTCGCTCTTCTTTCAATACTCATTATTTTCACTCACTCCTCGTGCTCTCTCCCTCCTGTTCCCTCTTGGCCCTCACTTCTTTCGTTTATTCACTCTCTCACTTTCCATTTTTCACTCTACTTGCTAAATTCTCTGGCTTACGTGCTCTCGTTCATTTTCTCATTCTTGTCAATAAGTCTTATAGGTAGCTCGCACACTCTTGTTTGATTTGTACTCCTTTTCACTCCTGCTCATACACTGCTCTCGGTCTCTCATTTTACTTCATTCATTCACTCACTCCTCAGACCTTGTGCGCCCATTCAGTTGTTTGCTGCTCTCAATTAATTTGTGTTCGGAATAGTCTTATTCGAAGGACCATACTCACTAACACACACCAGAACATACCAAAACGTACCATCCTGTCTTTAGTTTTCAGCTGCGGCTGGAATGTCCCACACGTGGCAGCTCAAAGTCTGCTGTGCCCCTCAAGCATAAGGGAGTGAGGAAGGGAGGGCAGCTGTGTGTGTGTTTGCATACATGTGTGTAAGTGAGTGTGTGTGTTTGTCTGGGGGTTCTTGAGTTCTGTGGCTCCTCTTTCACATTGCGTTGCTCCTCTCTCACTCTCTTCTCTCTTTACAAACACAGACACACATAGCTGGACATACCCCGCGCACACACATACTCTGTTGAATGGACTAGTTTATGTGGAAGCTGTGTGTGTGTGCAGGGGTTTTTGTGCTGAGCGTGTTTGGTTTTGCTCTGCGGCTGTGCGTGTGTGTGTTGATCTGTGTTTTGGTATGTTCAGGGAGGTGAGGCTGGGCCGGACAGGAGTGGAGGAAATCAAATCTCATCCCTTCTTCAAAAACGACCAGTGGACCTTCGACACCATACGAGACAGTAAGTATCCAGTCTGTGTGTGTGTGTGTTCCTGGGTTAGTTTGCCATGCACCCCAACAGTCCTTCATACTGCAGTGTATTTTGCCGGTGATGGAGTGATAAAGTAAACAATTTTCTACATGACATTCTGTCTGTTACGGCATGCTTTAAACTGCAGTGTGTATTAAAAAACGTGTATCCAGGACATTTTATGTAAAATTTTGATATGTTTCGTTCTGAACATACACACACACATGTATACACAAACACACACCCACAAGCATACATGCACACATGAATACATTATATATGTATGTATGTATTATATACTGACTCCATTCAAATGTGTACATCATTTAGGCCTAAAACAAATTACTAAAAGTTGGTCAAATGAATGCCAAAACTATTGATTTGATTGATTTGTGTGGAAACTGGGGTTGGTACTATGTCAGTATTTACTGTTATGGTGGCAGAGCTTGTTTTTGTATCATGCATATCACTAGTACTTAAATAACACTGATCAACTGCATGTTACAATACAGAGATTGTATAATTAGTCCAGTTTAACTGAGTGAAGTACAGTGTGGTGTGTGATGCACTGAATAAATGACTGTATTCATAGGCTTTGTTAGCATTTTAAACATCTGTTTTCTTATCAAACGACTTACTGCGATGCACATCATGAATTGAGAAAATGTCTTGAATTCTAGTATTATATTTTTGCATCTTTTTTTAGGGCAGTTTAGTTCAGTGAAAGCTCCAACAACACAGCACAGAGTGATATAGGAATATACATAGGCTTTAGTAGCATGGCTTTTGGTTAAGACAGCTGTGTGCTCATGTGCTACCCTGCCTACAGTATTGTACACATTGTGCAGTTTGGTCAGTATTGTTGTTAGTGTTGATTTATGCAGATGTTTCCAGATGTTTTGTGTGCTGTTGCTGTGTGTTATTTATCTAGACTGTTGTGTTCATTTTTGGATACGGGTGGAACCCTAGTGGCAAACTTGTGGCAAACGCAAAGCTACTAATGAGAGGACTGATTCAAAACCACCAGCAGCCTCTCTCTCTCCATCTCTCTCTCTCTCTCTCTCTCTCTCACTGTCTCTCTCTCTCTCACTGTCTCTCTCTGTCTCTCTTTCTGTCTCTCCCTCTCTCTCTCTCTCT
>JBBPCY010000156.1:17476381-17496160 GCA_037974405.1 Brachyalestes nurse | reverse complement strand
TGTGTGTGTGTGTGTGTGTGTCTGCATGAGAGAAACTTTTGTTTAAAGTCTAAAATGTTTTGTGTGCTAGAAATAAAATCTCTGCCAAATGCACACGTCTATTTTTTTAAAATAAAACTTTAAATATAAATGGTTGTGTTTTTAAATATTTAAAATATTCCTTATTTAAAAATGTTAGATGCATTAAATGCATTTGTTTATATAAGAATAATTAAATATAATTTTCAAATATGATAGTTTGTCTTTCATCTGCTCTGTAAATCTCAGGACAAGAATGATTTTTTTTCCCTTGTTGGGGCATAATTGTGATAAGCATTGTGTGTGTGTGTGTGTGTGCATGTGTGTGTGTGTGTGTGTTTACGTGTGCAGGAGAGAGAGATATGTAGTCCAGGCGGGACAGAAACATCAGTCCACTCCTGCAGAGACTGGAATAACTTCTGACACAGAGAGAGACAGAGGGACAAGGTAAGAGCTGCCTCGCAAAGACAAGGTTCCACATTCTGTGTATCATCACTGGCCAAATATATATCCAAAACAGTTTTGAACACAATTACTATCTATTTGCTGAATTGCTGAATTGCTGAAAAAAAAATTGTGCATAAACATTTGTCTAAAAAGATTCTTATTACAGATATATAAATAGCTCTTTGGTAAAAAAACAAAAAATCAGCTTTTCTTCTATTTGCATTATGTTTTATGTGATGTGTTATTGCTTTGCACAGTACTGTACTAAATTTACTGCTTTCTATATCATGATTTTATGATTAATGGACCAATAGAAACAGTCCACGATTACTTCAATAACTGTGTTTTATTTCAAAATAATTAAGGTCATGTAAGGTCATTTTGTGAGTTTACTTCAGTTATGTGACTGCTAAGTGTTCTTTGTGTGTGTGTGTGTGTGTGTGTCTTCCTATTGTGTAGATGATTTTCCTGCCAATCCTTGGGGTCCTGTACCTGTTCACAGCTCCAGTTTTTTCTGTGAGTAACACCATACTGGTTACATATACTGGGATTAGCCCTAACCAACACGAAACCAGCTATGCTGCTCATCCATACTCAGCCAGAAATCATGTGTAATGTGCGATAACATTTCTGAAAGAAACATGGTATCAGGCAGGGTCTCTGAGATCACTTTTGCCTGATGATAAATGAAGATAGTGGAAGAAGAGGGTGAAACATGATATTACTGATATTTTCCCCACCTACTAGTGTTGTAAACAAAAGACATTTTTGAGGTGAACAAAAATAACATTTTGATCTAAGATTACACATCTCCTACAGTCCTACACTTCTCCTGGTTTGTTGAGCGGTCCAGTGATTTAACAACAGTTTGAAAAAGTTGCAGGAGGCTTCAGGACCTAAATCCTCCCAGTGTTGGTGGGTTACTAAATAAATTAGAGGGAAAATTGAGTAAATATGTTCAAATGAAAATAAAATGTCACAGTCTACCATGCTTAATATAAGCAGGAACATGAACAAGTAAGATTTTGATGTAAGTTGATTGTGGTTAACTTCAACTAAACCCTTCTACTTTTAATTGTAGAGGAGTTGAAAATGCTGTGATGAAATTCTGGTAGCTGTTATGTTATACTGTGTATGTCTGTGTTACGTTATTCAGTGTATACTGGTTTTCATGCTCTGGTTGGGACTGTCCAGTCACTCACAGTGACAGCTAACTGAGTGTGCAAATTTCAGTGTTGGTGGCTTTGAGCACTGTGCCATTATGAGTGAAACCGCTTTAGAAATGTAGGAAGGCTTTTGGGATGTGGAGAGTGTGGTTCAAGGAGGGATAAGCAATCTGAGGGATTGACGATGTGGTACAGAGACTTTTATTCAGAGTTTCACCCGTCCTGCTGCTCTAAATCCAGTGAATCAGGACTAATTATAGCCTGACTATAATGAAACATCCAGTTCGTCAGCGTTCATTAAGTTCTGCTGATGTCTGATATATACTCAGAGAAGCATCTTGTGAATGTTGTGGCATAATTTATTATTAAAATGATATTTCATAATTACATTGCCCATCTTGATCTGAGAGATGTTTTACTGCCAAACGAGAAACCTCTTTCTCACCTGTAACTGAAAAAAAACTTCCCATGACAGGCTGAAGAATGTTATCCCTGGCAGTGGGCAAGTGCTGTCACAATTACACAGTTAAAAGTAATTACTAAAAAGTAATTACTTGAAAAAAATTTATATCTGAAAAAAGTAAAAAAGTATCTGTTAAGTGATTCATTCAGTTTTTTTAATAAGCAGTGAATCAGTACAGTGGTCGCTATAAAGCCATGCAGGGACAGTCAGCTTTAGAAAAAAAAATATCCCAGTTGAAATTTGAGTTGCTTTAACCGTTTGTGCTAAACCCTGTGTGAGAAGGGAGCCCATTTTATTGTTTGGCATTTAAAATAAACAATAAAAACAAAATAACCCCCAAGAGATTTCTCGATGAATCCCTTAAATATCACTAGATTATTTAATTAGGCATATAATCCACAGCGACAACCCTAAGATAGAAATTATCATGTGGTGACATTTAATATAAATTTTTTGAATATGGTAGAAGGTGAGGAGAAAACTTTAAAATGATCACCCCTTGTGTTTTTGTCCGTGTGTGCTGTAGGTCAGGCAGCCAAGTGATGACTACTGGGGAGAATATGGACCGTATGGAGAGTGCAGCCGCACTTGCGGCACTGGAGTGGCAGTGAGGACAAGGGTCTGCAACACCATGAGGTGTGTATTTGTGTGTGTGTGTGTGTGGGTGTATGTGGATGTGTGTTTTTCTTTATGATTTTTTGTCTCTATTTTTTTATTGCAATTTACAGGACAGACGGTGGACACAACTGTGTGGGACCTTCCAAGTCATACAAAACCTGCAACACTCAGGTATGGGCGAGACCTGTTGTACGTCACTGACACAAAAATATATTGCGAATATGTTGCTGCATGTTGTTATTGGGAGTGTCCTGCAATATGGAATAAAGAGACAGCATCACTCATATACCTACAGAACATTTTTAAACGACTCTAGCCCGAAATATCTACTGCACTAAAGGCTCTTTTTTCAATTTTAATCACCTTATTACTCCTTTTTAACAAGGCATATTGGTTACCTTTCTACCTTTTATCATTCTATTAATTAATTTCCCATCCCTCCATTCCCCCATAAAATGCTACTGTTCTGTAAACTGCCTTGTTAAATTGTTTTTAAACAATTTATTCTCAGGAAATCTGGTAGATAACAGTGTCATATTATGGGATCATGTAAGCACAGTTCATTGTTTGCGCCCATAAACACTCACATTTACACCATAAATTGTCACATAAACACATTTATCTTACAGCTATGTCATGTGTTAGGGTGTAGAATGTGAGTGCCTGTAGATCATAAGAAGCCAAAGCTGCTCTGGGTACAGTAGCGTTTTTTGCAGATACGGATGATAGAGGTCAGTTGTAAACTAATTATTGTACCACTGATAATTTAGTATGCCTGTATTTAGTATGCAATGCTGTGTTCTGTAACAGGAATGTCCATCTGGATCCCGTGATTTCCGTGAGGAACAGTGCTCCCAGTATGACCGGATGGATTTCCAGGGCAAACGCTACTTCTGGCAGCCTTACTATGGGGGTACTGTGGAGTCCTCATCCATGTAGACAATTTTGAAAAATTTGGCGGTTTGAAGGTAGAATGAGTACACTTACTGCAAAAGTTGGAAAATCCCCAGTCAAACGCCGTGTTTATTTGAAAACACACTTCCTTTACAGGAAACTTGGCATGACATTTTTCTGCAAAGTGTAGTTTACAATTTCTACTTATTTGTTTAACATATTGGGGACATATTTGTACAGACTATTTTTTTTGTTTCATTTGTTCCCAATATGTTACATTTAAACAATAAAATGTAACTTGTAATTTGACCAAGGGGCATTCACACTTTTGCACACAACTATATTCCAAGTTTGCCAGTTTAGTTTTGCACTGGAGCAACGAGGCTGATGCATCTGACAAGTAATTAAAACACAGACGTCAGTAGCACTGTGTAAACATGCTTACCAAAGTCAACTAAAATCATCTAATTGCACTGAGTTGAAAATGTATGTCATATAGACTTGTTTGTGGAGTCACATGAAGTGGTATCTGTAAAAATGCACGAGCAAAATTCAGACTAATAGATATCTGCTGGTACTGCTCTCAGCTAGGCAGTGTATTTTTGTACAGTTCCTTAGATAACAACACAGTACTCAAACCACATAGGCAAGGGATTCAGTTTTTGTGATGCTTTTTAACCTTTATTTAAGCAGGTCAGTCTCGTTGAGATATAGAATCTCTTCTTCAAGGGAGACCTGGCCAAGATGGCACAACAAATAGTTTCATATAAAAACATAAACATAAAAAAAGCAAGGACATCTCAACTCAAAGTGCAATTATTTAAACCATTTACATATATGGGTGGACTTGTGTTCTACGGCTTTAACATAACCTATAAAATCATGTAAGGAGATTAGACACTGTAGTCTGAGAGTTTTCTGTAAGTCATTCCAAACAGAAGGTGCAGCTAATTGGTGTGCATAAATAGCTGTCACTTGTGCATATTTAACTGTAAATATGCCTTTATTATGGGGAAATGTAAACATTTGTAGCTTCAAAAAAATAATTATTTAACAAACTTTGCTTGTCTGGACGGGATTGCAGCCTCAAACCCATGTGAGCTGGTGTGTGTACCCCAAGGAGAGAATTTCTACTACCGGCACCGTCCTGCTGTAGTGGACGGCACACAATGCTATGTGGGCCGCAGTGACATCTGTGTGGAAGGAGTCTGCAGGGCAAGTACACACATACACACACACACACACACTCATAAATTAGGCACAGACAACAGACACACACTGATGCTGTTCTCTTGATATACAGGCGTTGAGTCATGGTGAAATTGTGGGTTTTGACCACGCACCTGCTGTCAGTCGAGTCCCAAGACCTGGAGTGACTCATACTACAGAGGCTTATAGGTGTGTATGTGTATGTATGTTTGTGTGTGTCTCTATGTATGTGTATTTGGAGGAAGGAATATTTTCATTGCATTTTCATGGAATTTCATTGCCGCTCTCATTATATTTACCCGATTCTCACATTCAAAAGCTTCAAGATGGGCCAAAATGTATGTGATTTCTTTACATCTGTGTTTGTATGCGTCCAGGTACTCATTCGGTGCTTACTCAGAGTGCACGGCTCCGTGCGGTGGGGGCATGCAGACCCGCAGTGTACACTGCATGCTTGATGGACAAGTGGTGGACGACTCATACTGTGTTGCTCAGGGCTTGCAGAGGCCAGCCGCCCAGAGAGCCTGCAACCAGCATGCATGTGCTGAGTACAGTGTCAGCAGCTTCAGCACGGTAACACACAAGGACACACTCACACATGCACACTGTGTACCATATAGTAATATTTTTTTTATGAAAATGTATTTTAACATGCATCAATATTAGGGCATCTTGTGCTTCGAGACTAAAAACCAGTTTGATGTCCAAATTTTGTTCCTTTAAATCAGAACTTGAACTAAAAGGCTAATATAGCTAACAAACACAAGAACATTTTTGTGTGATTTAGGATGCAGTGTGACCTAAAATAAAAAACTTCACCACTGCAGGCAACTATTTCAGACAACAGCGGGGCTGATCTTCTCAAAGCAGTCATAGAAGGACTGATTCCTGACATGGATTATTGTCACAAAAACTGATTCTAGGTTAGCACTCCTGCTGAGGTGGTTTGTGAAAACTAGGTGTCTGCAGCATTTGGCTGCTCTTTGATGGATTAATGAATCTCTTAATGAAGAGCTGGATAGGGTTTTGGGGATGCATTTAATGAAAAAAATAGGTGACTTGACTACTAGTGTTTGTTTGCAATGTTAGCGCCAGATAATTTAAATATGCTAAAGATGGACATCAAAAATACCTTGGTTGATCAGTTACATCTGGGGTAAGTGGACAATTGTGTTCCCCCTCAGTAGTTCGCTGATACTTGTTCGAGGAACCCCCAGAAAATTAATGTAAACCGAATATCCTCCGTTTTTTTTATGCATTTTAGTGCTAAATTATTATATATATATAATTTGCTGATTTTGTTACATATATATTAAGGGAAATTCAGCTACATTTCCATAAAAATAACTGTATACAATTTTCAGTACTGTCGAGAAAACACAAAGCAACCGTATACTGGCTGCTGCTCTGTGATGCATCTCTGGCAGACGCAGTCCAGCATTTCTGCATTAGAACAGTTTCCTGTGTGCGAACAGTTTCAAGGGTAATGCTGAGTTTTAAATGAAATTAAAGTGTTTTGGGAGCATATTTGGGGGGCATATTTAGGGTTTACCCTATAAAAATGTATCAGTTTAAATTAGTTTTAGGCTTCAAATTCGATTTTTTTAGTATATCTTTAAACTCTTGGCCCATTTTTGGTGATTTACATACGGGTTCATTATGTAATGACAAGACTGCAAAACTTTGGTAACTACTGTGAGTCTACTATGTGAGGTGTTTAGTTAAGTGAATGGAAGTTTGGATGTGACCACTGGTTGATAAGAGTTTAAAGCGTTAGTGAGATACTAATGGTCACCCTTCCTCTGTGGTTTCTCTCAGTGCTCAGTGACGTGTGGTCAGGGTCAGCAGGTACGAGAAGTTTTCTGTGTTGGTGGAAGAGGGGAACGTCTCACAGAGCAGCACTGCAGTGGTCTCGCACGTCCTGCAGAGGTGCAGGCCTGCCAGAGGCCCGCCTGCCACCAGGTCTTCCGCTACCATGTCAACGACTGGAGCCTGGTAAGAGGAGGAGACTTTTATATTATATGCTGCTGTACATAACCTTGAAAGGGCAAGGTATGATTAAAGTGCTCATATTCTACAGTTTTCTGTATTCTATTTTCCCCCTGAGCTCCACTTTTACTCTTTGTTTCGGTTTATTTACCAGAAACCAGTGATATTTCATTTTACTTGACCTCTCTATTTTCCCATCTCTCTTTCTTTAGAATTAAGTAAATAGTCTGGATTTTTTGCTGTTCATCTTTGCTGTATATCTACATACCCCCTGACCTGTACAGTGCCTCATTAAAAAAACAGCCTCGGCTGAAACGCTATGTGTTTATGGGTGGGTCTTGACTGCTCTAGGTTGAATAGGCAGATGAGTGAGTTGGGTGATGAACTGAAAACAGTATGTTTTATGAGCTATCAGATTCCATAGATGTACTGAGTGAATCGTGCATTTTGCATTTGAAAATAAAGTATTTATATACTCTATCAAACTCTTTAATTACACAAAAGTGAGGAAATTTCAGTTTGCCATGATATGGGCTTTCCATAATTGAACTCCTGTTGTCCTGTTTCTGGCTCTCAGTGCACTCGGAGCTGTGGCACAGGGACCCGGGAGCGTAGAGTGGTGTGTATGGACCTAGATCTGAACCAGTACGGAGATGAGAGATGTTCCCCTCAGTCCAAGCCTCACTCTGTGGAGAACTGCAACACTCAACAGTGTCCTGGCACACAGTGTGAGTATTTCTGGCAAATACATTTTTTGATTTTTTAAAATCAAATCTTCTATAAATATTCTACAAAAAATATTTTTAGCAACTCTCGAGACCCTGATAATGCATGATTAGTTAGTTCTCATCAAAATATGAAATTCGGTAAATAAATGAATATCAGAGAATATTTGTATGTGTTTTACTTTTTTAGCTGTGCCTAGTGTTCAGGACCCCAGGGGTCATGAGAGCTCCCTGAGAGGATTTGTTCCACACATCCACGGTGAACCATCAGGTAGACATTTTCATTTAAATGAGAAATGATTAAAAACTGACTAATGAACTGAGCATTTAAAAGTGACACTATGAAGATTACAGATCTAATACTATGAGTCTTTGTCTTACATTTTCTTCAAATGTTCATTTTTAAATTCATGTAAAGCCTTTTTGTATCAACTGTGCTGTTTAACTTGTACTGGCTAGTGAATAGTAAAACCATCTGGAAGTTATCTGCTCACCAGTGTTTGACATTTTGAATTATTGATAGTTCATAGGCCACACGACCCTTACGTACCTGTGGTTGGTCCACACTGTGCTCAGTCATTGTACGGCTGCTGTCCTGATGGCCACACCACTGCTTCAGGACCCAGGGGATATGGCTGTGCTGTGGACGACTGTGTTAGAAGCAGGTAAGAAAACACTTTTTACGTATATGTGCGCCCGCACAGTCGTTCATACATTGCTTTCCTGTCTAGGCCTCCCTTTTTTTCTTGCAATCATTGACATTTGGTCTTGGGGATAACACATTGTATCATCTTCACCATAATAATCACTATTATCTATAGGTTTGTGCTAAAAAAAAAAGCCTTGCTTTATTATGTACAGGCTAAACTTTGTGGTATATTTAATTCATTACCTGTGTGCGTGTGTGTGTTTGTGTGTGTGTGTGTGGCAGGTACGGCTGCTGTCTGGATGGAGTAACAGCCGCTCAGGGCACTGGAAGAGCAGGGTGTCCTGACTTCTCCCGCAGGGTAACACACACTTCTGTGCCTATGCACTGGCTTTCAAAAGTTTAAAATAATTTGCCCTATTAAGAGGTGCTGTCATTTTATATAGTATAGAGACTGAAACGTAGACCGAAATAGTTGCACGCCAAAGAGTAGCATGGTAAATCAAGGCTACACTAGACATTTGATTAGATTATTTATTCAACGTTTTTGGGAAAACATTATTATTAACAAGTTCTAAATTTTATACTGTTAAAATCATAAATGTAGCACTGTAAGTATCTATTTATGGTGTTTTTTTAATTATGCCTAGAGTATGATCACTGCTTTAATGTGCTTTAACGTGACATTCTGTATTTTATTATTCTGCCTATTCAATTATAATCTAAAATTGCTTACTTTCAGTTTTCCAACCCAAAAAGTTCTGACTAGCAGCATAATGCAATTATTCATTAGCAAATTTTGGCCTGTGTATATATACACGCGCGCACACACACACACACACATACATACATACATACATACAAACTAATTTCTCACCACTGGGGTCAAATGATGACGATTTTGTTTGTGGATTTCCAGAGATTTTTGAAAAAAAATTAACTAAAAGCGTAAGTGTAATTTGACAGTCTAAATGGCATTTTCAAATGATGTCAAAAATAAATAACATACAAGGTTCTGTTCTGACATCCCTGATGTTAATTGGTTTTATTCCAAAAGCATTAAATAACGATTTCATTCATTTTTCATTCATGATGTTGGTTGTTGGGACTGGGCTTTACACATCCAAGAAATTAGTCGCACCTTTATTAGAGGAACAATGATGCATTTTGAATTAAACATGGGCAGCCAAAATTGTTACCAGTGGATGTATGGCATTTTAAAATGATGAAATGAAACTCTTTAAATACAGACCTGATGGCCTCCTCTCTCATTTTGGCAGGACTATCCCTCGATTCCAGCTGATGTGTGCAATCTGTCGCGGGATGTTGGCCCTTGCTATGAGTGGAAGTCTCGTTTTTACTTTGATGCTGCTAACCACACATGCACACAGTTTTGGTATGGTGGCTGTCAGGGCAATGGCAACAACTTCGTCTCCGTGGACGAGTGCATGAGGGCGTGTGGAGATTCTGTCAGACGATCTGCTGCCAGTCGCGCCTACAGGGACCAAGCACCCAGAAGACATATTAGGGGAAGATCAGACCGTGCACGTGCTTGAGAAGGAAAGAAAAGAAATGAAAAAATCCCATATGAAAATACATTCACATGTACAAAAACAACCATACATCCCATAAGAAAAGACATGCCCCCTAAATACTTTACACACATATCAGCAATACAGTATTACATCATAAATAAAAAGGTCACTCTCAAAGGCTTAAAAAAAGCACACAAGCACAGTAGTGTACTTAATGTATGCCAGATGTCACAGACAATCTCTTAATGGATATCACATTAATTTTCCCTTGTCCTTTCATGTGTTTTTCCTATTTCTCTTTAAGATTAAAATAAACCAAATTGCTGATGACTTTTTGTGCTACTTTTGTTCATATTCATTGCATGTCACCTCACTGCTGGTTGACCTACACTGGCTGGGTGCCTGAATTAAGTTCAAGTCACTAACTCTTGCCTATAGAGTGACATCTGGGTCTGCACTCAGCTACCTTAATCCTACTGTTTAGGCTTACGCTCATACTCGGTCCCTCCACTCATCCAAGGAACATCGTCTGGCTCTGAAATCCCTACTCACAAGGCAAACCCAGTCCAGACGTTTCTCTTTTGTGGTTCCCCACTAGTGGAATGAGCTGCGTACGCCGACAAGAGCAGCAGAATCAAAAACCTCCTGAAGACTCATATGTTCAGAGAGCATCTCCAAGGATAATTAAGTGGGACTGAGAGAGAATGTAAATGATAAATGCTGTAAAACTCCTCTCCTAATGCACTTGCCTTACTCTTACATAAAGATTTAGCACATGATGCTCAACCCTCTGGTTCTCACACTGTCCTGAAACTTGAATGTGTCCTCATATTAGTAGTCGCTTTGGATAGCTTAATTCTGTATTAAGTAATCAGGGCACAGCAAAAAATAAGGGGGGTTTACAGCTGTTTATCAATGACGGGCCTCGTAACGACTTTTATTTTGACAGTAAAAAATATTGACCGAAGGAAAAGGACTTTTGTTGCAGAAAGCCATTCATGCTTTTCTGCTATTCCAGAAACAGCTGCAAACACTGCTGCCTCTCTCAGTTTTCCTCACCTTATTTATATAGCAGGCACGAAAATGGTAACGTTACGTAATTTGCTTCTTTTACTACCTTGCCTTATATTTTACAGTGTGTAGGATGTTGACTAAGGCTTCGTCGTTAGCTTATGCTAGGCTAGTGGTGTTATTTGACATCGTTCATTAGACGCAACGATTATCTCGAAATATTTGGTTAGATTTTCTAGAAAACTGATATATAGATCCGTAGAACGACTAATGCCTTATTTCTAATGATGTTAAAGCTCCTAAAGATTTAGAGTTTGGTCTCATACGTGAAAACTGGTAATTCAAGTTTGAGATAGCTAGCGTTAGCTAGTTTGGAAAACGTTAGCTTGTTAGCTAACAGTTCAGTTGAAGACCACAAAAGTTCCCTTTAAAGGGTTAATATTTTGAATTTCGCGCTTTGGGGAAGCAAAATGATTAATGTTAATATGACCTGTGTATTTTGCGCATTTGTAGTAATGATAGCGTTTGTACTCTTTTATCTTCTGTGAAAACACTACTGAGTGTTAATCTGACCGATCTTCCTTCTCTCTCAGTCCCACACAATTCTCCTAGTTCAGCCCACAAAGAGGCCAGAAGGAAGAACCTACGCTGATTATGAGTCTGTCAATGAGTGCATGGAGGGTGAGCTGTCTCTGAAATCAGTTTCTAATTTAATAGACCAGTGTATGCACTCACTATTAAATTAAGTAACGTGCCTGTGACCTTTTCCCTTACTTCTGTGTAGGAGTATGTAAGATGTACGAGGAGCATCTGAAAAGAATGAACCCCAACAGTCCCTCCATCACCTATGATATCAGTCAGCTGTTTGATTTTGTTGATGACCTGGCTGACCTCAGCTGTCTGGTGTAAGTGTCCATAATAAAAAGAGGGGGGTTATCGAACCAGAAAAAGGGAGTTAATGACCTGACTGATGTTTTGATGCATGTACTTTTGCATGTTTGATTGCTTTTCCAAATCCAGATGAAGCCATTAAGACTAGGCTGAAAAATACCAATGGTTATTCATTACAATGTACTCCAAACATATTTACTATATGCCCAGGGAACTAGCTCATGAAGTTACTTTTCTGACAGTATTTTACATAGGACCACTCTTTGCAATGTATGCTTTAATGACTTTCTAAACTCTTGATTACTCATTGTAAATACACAAAAAGGTGTGTAGGACATTTGTAAACTTGTGGATCTTTCCCTGGTGCTTTGAACAGGTACCGTGCAGACACACAGACGTACCAACCCTACAACAAAGACTGGATTAAAGAAAAAATCTATGTCTTGCTAAGACGCCAAGCCCAACAAGCTGGAAAATAGAAGATGGATAAAGGGACGTTTCACGTGGGCTACATCATTTTGTCTCATTTGTTAACTTGAGAACTACTGCATCATTGGGCAGTGTTAACGTAAAACCAGATGGGTTTCCCAAATGTGTTGTTGCTTTAGGATTTTTATGTTTCTACTACAGTTTAAATTTAAACTTGCTATGCCAACCTGCATGGACCTTTGCCACAATGCTAATGGGAAACCCCTTGTGTATGTATTTAATATTACGTTGATACTTGTGTAGTCAGTCAGCTGAGAAGGATCTAACATCCTGGATACCTTTTATCATGCCCTTGATTGTTAGGGGTTTGTAGTGGGTTAATTTACTGGACAGAATGATCAAATTAGAAGGATTAAAAAAAAAAAAAAATTTTGTATCACCCCCTTTGAAAATGTCATCATTTTTCTAGAGAAGTCATACACTCCTTTTCTCCCTTTCTGTGACTCTCTTGTAGTTTACACTGAATTTTGGATTCTGCTTACCTGTTCTGAAACTGTTAATACCCCAGTTTAATAAACCGTTTGGAGTGTTTCATTTAGCTTTTTTTGGTTTTGGAGTGAACACTCAGGAAATTGCTTCATTTTCAAAGCAGTAGAAGTGGTACATGATTCTGATCCACTATGACACGACTGGCAGCAAAGTGTCTCATCGTGTTGAACCTCCTTGTTTGGCTCCTTTTGTGCCCATCCCAAAAGCCTCAAGTGTAACATCATGTAAATTTGCCTTTTCCCATTAGACGTTGTTCTTGAAATGTTTGCATTTGTCTTAAATGTGTTCTTGTTCAATAACTTTTTCCCCCTCCCACAGTTTTTTTTTTGTTTTGGTAACTGTTTGGGAAGACTTTCTTTTAAATATAATGTCTGATGTTTCTCAGTGGCTCCATTATATTTTTGACATTTACTACAATAAACAAGTGAAATGACCAATGTGGCCTGGTTCTAATTTGTATAATGCAACTGTTCTTGACAAATGCCATTCTGAAAATCACGAGTGTATTTTGAGTAACTGTCTGCACCACCACGTCTTGTACTGATGACGAATTTGAGAGTTTTTATTATTATTTTTGGAATTTGAGAGATACAATGCTTTTTTTAAAACTCCCTCTCCCTGTTTGTGTTGATTTGTTTGGGGAGTCATTTTGAGGTTGTGTACCTTTAAACGGTGGCGGGCCGCCCTGCAGTCGCAGCGTAGGAAACCCCGTGCGAGCTTTCTGAGGGGACCCAAGATGGCCGAACACTTACAGTGGGGCTAATAATTACTCTCGTCGAGGCGTCGCGGTTCGGTGGTGCTCGACGGCTTGTGTAGGACATTCCTCGTTCGGAAAGTTTGACGAGCTCGCCTGTCCGACCGGTTACGTCTCCCAGTGTCCGCCTGCGTGTGAGCAGAGAGGCTGGTCCTTCCACGGCCCTCAGCCAGAACATGGCGGAACACTTGGTCAAAATATAAACGTTAGCCTGCCGCTAGGCTGCGAGCTGTCTTATAATGAAAACACGACTGTGGGGTTATATTTACATTTTTCGCAATTTCAGAAACGACGCATACTTATAATGGGGAACTAAAGGTGTCTGTTATTACGATTTATTTCCTCCTGTACTGGGCCAGAGCTGAACTGGTGTCAGGATGTTTGAGGCGAGCAGATAGCCCGCTAGCTAACGAGCTAGCAGTAGTCGGCTCGGTTGGTCGTAGCAGGGCGCCCGAAAAAAAATCCTCCTTTCGGCTAAGTTACTCTACACGCTTCTGACAAACCATTCGCACTCGATCGGATAGCCGCGGTGTGTGGAGACAGTCTCAGAGCAGGTGTGTGCGAAAAGGACGATGCTGTGGGAGGTGTAAACAGATCCCTAGCTGGCTAACGCTAGTCTGGCCGGAGCACCGCGAAAAGCAGCGCTGTAAATGTCACATCTGCAACAGAGAAGCTCCAGGTGCGGACGAGTCCGAGTGTGAGGAAAACCTCGCAAAAGGTGTGAGACATTTAACTGTAACTAGATTTAACGAGGGCAGCCCCCCTCGCTCCCCGTTCCCCCTTACCCCAGTCCGGTATAAAGAGTGACTCGCCAGGATGACTGACACTCGGCGGCGGGTGAAGGTCTACACTCTGAATGAAGACCGACAGTGGGATGACCGAGGGACTGGGCATGTGTCGTCCGGCTACGTCGAGAGACTGAAAGGCATGTCCCTGTTGGTGCGCGCCGAAAGCGATGGTAAGTTCGTGAGGTCTTGAGATTTTGTGGCTTGTTTATCGTACCCGCTTAAAGTTCAAGAGGGGAAATTGAAATATCCGTCTCCCACCTCTGTTCTCTCTCAGGATCTCTGTTGCTGGAGTCAAAAATTAACCCTAACACAGCCTATCAAAAACAGCAGGTGAGTTTAACCATGGATGTGTTCGTTTTTTACACCCACGATCATCGAACTCCGGTATAATCGGTTTTATAGGTTAATGCAAATAGATTTTAAGGACATCAAAGCCAGGAGCTAATGCGAGTTAATATTCCAGATAGTGTTTCTTTGTTTACATTTGGGTATGATAAAAATTTAGACCTCTGCTCTTTACGCAAGCAGGCGTAGCTGATCAGTGATTCTATCTGTGGCCTGGCATCATAGAGCGGAAACACAGTTGGTGACAGCCAGGACTTCAAATGACCACTTTGTGTCTATTCTTTTTAACTTGAATGTTGTACTCTTATAGGACACATTGATTGTCTGGTCTGAAGCTGAGAACTATGACCTGGCCCTCAGTTTTCAGGAGAAAGCTGGTTGTGATGAGATCTGGGAGAAAATATGTCAGGTGATTTGAATATATATAAATTTGGTCTGCCAGTATTCAGTGTTATTGTTTGGTTGTTGATACCTCTGTTCAAAACAGTGACCTCATGCTGGTTATATGTTTGTCTAAAGGTTCAGGGGAAGGATCCATCGGTGGACATCACCCAGGAGCTCATTGATGAATCAGAGGAAGAGCGTTTTGAGGACATGTCCTCCCCAGGGCTGGAACTGCCTCCCTGTGAGCTCTCCCGTCTGGAGGAGGTGGCAGAGCTGGTGGCCTCGTCACTGCCCTCGCCGCTACGGCGTGAGAAACTGGCTTTAGCGCTGGAGAACGAGGGCTACATCCGCAAGCTGCTGGAGTTGTTCCGCGTGTGTGAGGACTTGGAGAACCGTGAAGGCCTGCACCATCTCTATGACATCATCAAAGGCATATTCTTACTCAACCGCACGGCACTCTTTGAGGTGATGTTCTCTGAGGAGTGCATCATGGACGTGATTGGCTGCTTAGAGTTTGATCCAGCCTTGCCTCAGCCTCGGCGTCACCGTGAGTTTCTGACCACTACGGCCAGATTCAAAGAAGTCATCCCCATCACGGACCCTGAACTTCGTCAGAAGATTCATCAGACGTATCGGGTCCAGTACATCCAGGACATGGTGCTGCCTACCCCCTCTGTATTTGAGGAGAACATGCTTTCCACTTTGCACTCCTTCATCTTCTTTAACAAGGTGGAAATAGTTGGCATGCTTCAGGTGGGTATCACAGAGATGTGTAAAGTTATTTATAAGGATACATGAAGCTTAGAAATATTTTTCTCTTAATGTTGTCACACATCAGTGGTATAAAGTTGGTTAGAAATGTATAGTACTGTTTAGTGATGGTAAATCAAATTGTGTTGAGTTAAGTCAAAAGCAAACACTGCACATGATCCACTCGACATCCCTTAAGTTCAGGCAGCATTTTGATTGTATTATTTATACGGCAGCTGTATTCAATTTGTTTCTATACTTTGGTCCTGTTGTGGAATACAGCAAGTGAAAAGTCAGTTTTTGGAGGTGATGTGTTAAGATGTTAAGTGGGTCACAGCAATTCTAAAACAGGGATGTTCCTGGTATGCAGTGGTTAGTACCTACTAAAAGTGATCTAAATAAGGACAACCAGTGAACAGGTGAAAGACTTATAAATGTTCATGGGTAGGAAAGCTGCTGTAGTGCAAATAAAAAAAAAGTCTGGGTGCCTATTCAGAACTGGACCACAGAACAGTGTAGGAATGTGGTCTGGTCTGATGATACATGTTTTCTATTACGTCATGTGGATGGCCAGGTGCACTCACCTAAGGAACGGATGTCACCAGGATGCATCATGAGAACAAAGCAAACCAGCAGAGGCAGTGTAATGCACTGGGCAGTGTTCTGCTTGGGAAACCTTGGGCTCTGGCATTCATGTGGATGTTACTTTGACATGCGCCACCCACCTAAACATGAAGACAAAGTACACCCCCTTATTGCAACAGTAGCAATGCATTCATACAGCCGGATAACACATCTTGCTACAATGTAGAATTTATTCAGTAATGTTTTTGAACAACCTGACATAAAGTTCAAGGTGTTCACTTGACTTTTAAAGTCCCCAGATCTCAGTCTGATTGTGGCAGACAAAACAGTCTGATCCATGGAGACCTCATCTCAAAACTTAGAGAACTGCTGCTAACCTCATGATACCACATAGCACAGCACACCTTCTGCAGTCTTGTGAAGCCCTTGCCTCGATGGATCAAAGCTCTTTTGCTGCTGGAAGGAGACCTACACAGTTTACAATCTTGTGTGGCAAAGAAATGAATTTAGTGATGCACAACAGCTGAAACCATGGCAAATGCCCCATTACCTGACTTTTCTCGGGTAATAGGGCATTTATGTAAACCAGCTTTCTAATTCGAACTGTGAAGCGTTAATTGCGAGTAAGTATTGTTTGTTGAAACGAATGAGAGGTATGATATGCCGCATACAGGTATAATGAAACTTGAAGCTTTAACTCTGTTTCACCCTGTGGTTTAAATTTGACATTTTGGCCAAAGCCAGCAACAACACCTCATAGAATGTCACACCCATTCTAATTTATTTTCTTTAATATTTCTTTATAATTGCATGATAGTATTTTGGATTTATGTGCTATAGTACAATCTCGTAACTATTCAGGATTGATCAGTTGAGTGTATGATAAGTGTATAAGCAGTACTGTGTGTGGTTCTCCCGTCTTTTGGTTAGCAATTTTTAATGGGAGTTTTGAGAAGACTAAACATTACTATTCCAGTGCTATTATAGCATCAGTGTGACAGGGAAAAAATAAATAACAAAGTGATGATAAATATAATATTATAATAATAATAATAATAATAATAATGTATATGGCACATTTTCATATTGTCACTGTTGGAGAAAACCTTGTCTCCAAAATGGTAACATTACAGGAGAAAAAAAGCACTCTTAATTTTAAATGGTAGTAATTGTAAAAATACTTAATCTTTAGGTAATTTCTATTGATTTGTTTATTATGAAACTTTGCCGAAGTGTAAAGGGCAGCTGGCGTTTTCAAAATATACCATAGTTTAAGAATGGCAGTACAAGGTTGTGTTTTGACAGAACTATTTGCATGTTTGCTTTACAAAAAACTCATAGGCAGAACAGCCTTTCAAGGAAAATCTTTCAGGAAGATGAAGGGTCTTAAACAAAGCAATAAGTAATACACATTGACACACAAGCTGGAACATCTTGTTACTGTTGGTCTGAATGGCCACTATACTGGTAAATGCAAACATTGTGGAAATACTGGTACTTTTCTATTAGGTTGCCATAGAGATCTTGTAATGTGTAAAGTTTCTGATGGGAGGGGCTTTGTTTCCTTGGAAACACAGGATTCTCTCCTTCTTGCTGGTAGGAAGAGAACCTCTGTTACCTTTTTAGGTAGTTCTTTGAGTCTCCAGTTTTTGTGCTTAAATGTGTATTTAAAGCACCACAGATTCCCAGTGGTGATTCCTAGGGATGTTAGCTTGTCATACAATTACTAATATTTTCATTGGCAGAATTAGGTATTGTAGGAGAAAAGAAACACAAAAGTGTTTGCCACTGGGAACCATTGTGCTTACCATTGCTGCTTTGATTCTGATAGTCGACTTGCAAGTTTTGAAATTCTCAGAGATGGAAACAGGGAGTCAAAGAATTTTACTGATTTACATTCAGTAAACGTTCAGTGGTACTTTCAGATACCACCTCCTTAAACATTGCTGCAGACAAAGTGTAGCTCTTCATGGCAAAGGGATTCCCTCTTTCAGGCCCCAGTCAAATTCCCCTTATTTTAGTCCAATTAAGCATCTGTGCTGGACAAACCAGTCCAATCAGAGCCATGGAGGCACTGCATTTAACTTAATGTTAATCGTAACGTTTGCCCATGGCACAGTAGCTAACCCCAAATGTGTGTTCACATGGTACAGAAAGAACCCTCCAAACAAATTCAAGCTGCACTGTAGAAATGAGGTACATCGCTGTCAGCTCGCACTATCCATTATCTGAAAGAAAGGAGGCCCATCAGGACCCCACTGCTGACACAGAGACATAAAACTCATGGGAGAATGTCCTGTGGACGAAGAGATGAAAGTAGATCTTTTTGGTATAGATCTTTTGGCACATCATGGTTATGTTTACAGAAAACAAAATGAGGCCCCTGTTGACTCATACGTGTGCGGTATTAAAAAAATGAACACTGCCAAATAGTAGAGAATAGGGCTCAGTGTAAACTGGGTAACTAACAGAGATGGTTCAAGGCAAACTGCCGGACTGTTCTAAAGTGGCCATCAGATCACCATCCCATAGAAGACCTGTTGAGAGGTCTGAAGCAGCAGTTTGGAGAAAGCCCTCTTCAAATCTAGAAGTCCTAGAGTAGCTTGCAAAAGAAGAGTAGTCCACAATTCCAGTACAGAGGTGCAATAATCCTTGGCTATATAATTTTGTCTGTAACTTGTTTCCTCGATTGATATATTAAGCTTTGAGTAAACTTAGTGTTGTAAAAAAAAAAGTTCTGTAATGTTTTTAGTGAAATAAAGGAAAGCTACTTTTGGGAGTTTAAGCTGTTTTTGGAATTAATCAAATTATTTTAAAGCAGTATAACTGCAAAAATACCAATAATACTGCCAATAACTGTATATAGTCATATAAAGAGATTTAGTAAATGCATACATGTATGACATGTAACATGCTGTTCAGATCAGACAGGTACAAGGTCAGCTTACAGATTTTCAAAACAAGACATTACCTAAGGGATAAAGAATAATTAAAAAAGAAATATAGAAAGACCAGAAGACAAAAATATGTGAATGTGTGCATATGTACAGGACCTGCAGAAACATTAGCTGTTATTTACAGTGTTACATAATCTCATCAATGTTTGTACCAAGATTCGTTATGGTACAGATGAATCTGTCCTCTTTCTTCCAGGATGATGAGAAGTTTCTAACTGAGCTCTTTGCACAGCTAACGGACGAAGCCACTGATGACGACAAGCGGCATGAGTTGGTATGACGAAGGCATCACTTAATGCACAGAGTAACTTTTGGTGTCTGGCATAGTTGGGGTGGGGTGTATATTGGTATAAAAATGTGTACCGTAGTGTTGTCACGGTACCAAAATTTCAGTATTCGGTACCAATACCAGTGAAAATCCACGGTTCTCGATACCAATTTTCGGTACCAAAGCAAAACACAAAAACATGAGTTGAACAGCAACTACTCTTCTTAATTTAAAAATTTATTAATACATTTTTGTTAAAAGTTGTACCTGTTGACATTACATAATGCACAATGAACAAACATGAACGATCAAGTGTTTGTATAAAATAACATTCACACACATTAATTAATGTTCACTC
>JBBPCY010000156.1:17457019-17476281 GCA_037974405.1 Brachyalestes nurse | reverse complement strand
TGGTGTGTAAAAATAGTACGCTATTATGTCCTGTTTTAAACGCTATAGGAGCATTAAATAGTTAATAAAGAAACTTTTTTCTGATACTCGCGTTAGCATTAGCCGCGCATATGCTAACGATTAACTAAGCAAATGGCAATATTTATTTGAATCCGACATTCAAATTAATATAGGGTATATTTTTTATAACAAAAATATATATTTATATTTTATAATTTTAAATATAAAATAAAATTAAAACTTATCTGAATTCTTTCATTAATACATCTGGGTGACGGTCTTTGAGGTGTTTTATAAGGTTCGATGTATTTCCTCCTTTTGACAAAAATGACACCGCTTGCAAATGTGTTTCTGGTGATCAATGATGTTGCCCTTATCATCATCCGCAAAAACAAAATATTTCCACACGTAGCTCTTTTCAGAGCCAAAGGTTGTGAAAAAGCAGCCCTTTTCACCAACCGAAAGTCATAAAATCCAAATTCTTTATATATTGTATTGTTATGCATATGATGGCAATAACACACAAATAATCATCTCAAACATTATTAACCCTTTGAAGTTATGGTTTCTTCATAACCTTTTCAGTTGCAAGCTGTACAAGTTTAAGAAGAAACCATAGCTTCGAAGGGTTAATAAATTTGATAAATATGTCTTTGTATTTCTGACCTGACACTTTCTTTTGTCAGGTAAATTTCTTGAAGGAGTTTTGTGCATTCTCTCAGACTTTACAACCGCAGAATAGAGACGCTTTTTTTAAAACGCTCTCCAACATGGGAATCTTACCAGCTCTGGAAGTTATCCTGGTGAGTGTGAATATTATCTGTCAGCTGGCCAGAAGCAGTCAGTTAGATAGGAAATAAAATCAATGACATAAAGCACTGTATTATACATGTGATTGCTATTAAAATTATGGGCTGTGTTCGATATTTTCATATTCAAGGATTGTAGCGTATTTTGGTTTGAATATGCAAATAGTTGTTTAATATCCTTGATGTAATATCCTTGAAAACTACAATACATGCCTTTAACTAAAGCGGTGAATATTTTCTGTATGTGTAGCTCCTCAGTTCCTAACAAATACATTTATGTTGGCTGATTTGAAATTGGCTGATTTTGAATCTCTGCTTTAGACTTTTTCTGCCATTTTGGAACAGGCTTTTCACACTTGCTGATGCCATAAAACAGCTAACTTTTCAGTTGGTCACACCTTGGAATGAATAATGAAATAATGGAAACAATGGAACAATGATGAATTCAACCTTAGCAAGGATGTACTAGGGCTCCACTTAATTATTTTAATAATAGATTACTCTGTTCTGTTAGTACACTCTGTTTTAAAAGAGTGTTAAACGTATGTTGATTCTGCAAAACTCACTGTACAATAAAAAAATTAGAACATGTGCGTGTACATAGAATAATCTGCACCCTCTTCTTTCCCGCTTAACACTGTTTGACTAATAGTAGCTTTCAGAATGTTAAAGAACCTCAGAAGAGTCTAGAGCCTAGATCATATGGATTTAAACGCAGGTTTACATTTTTGTTGATTGATTGTCTGATACCATATTGCAATTCTTACACCCTTAACCTTTAGTAAAGTTTGTGTTTTTTTTGTTTGAAAGGGCATGGATGATGTGCAGGTTCGGGGAGCGGCCACAGACATTTTCTCTTACCTGGTAGAGTACAATCCTTCTATGGTGAGGGAGTTTGTCATGCAGGAATCTCAACAGAATGATGATGTAAGTGACACAACTGCCGACCCACACTATTACTTAAGATCTAAAAGGAAAAACCTCAATGGTGTGCTTACCATTAGGCCTGTTCCCTGACAGTCTTATCCTCCTGTCTATGGGTCTCTTTCTCTTTTCTCCGCAGGATATCCTGTTGATTAATCTGATCATCGAACATATGATCTGTGATACAGACCCTGAGCTGGGGGGAGCTGTGCAGCTAATGGGGCTACTGAGGACCCTGGTAGACCCTGAAAACATGCTGGCAACTGCTAATGTGAGTGAGAGCTGTTTATTTTCATGGGAGCAAAGAGCTGAAAATGAGCCATTCCTTGTGTTTTCAGTGCTTATAATGGAAAAAAGTGAGGGTACTCTTACTGGTAAGCACAAAGTCCTAGGCCCCAAATGTACTAAACTCAACAGCTGTGGTCGAACTGTGCTTTTTCATTTTCTGTTATTTGCTTTTTTCTTCCTTCTATTTTTTAGAGAGATTTTTCATGATTAAATGGTATGCCATGACTGGTCTAGTACAAGCTGATCTTGGTCTAGTACCCTTATTTTAATTGCTAACAGTTTATCTCATTCTCTTGCAGAAAACAGAAAAGACAGAGTTTTTAAGTTTCTTTTATAAGCATTGCATGCATGTGCTCTCAGCTCCACTACTGGCCAATACCACTGAAGAGAAACCCAGCAAAGGTAAGTAACGGAGAAGGAGAAAATGTGTCTGTGTGAGTCACTGTTGGAGAAAGTGACAAATATAGTTTGTCCAGGTTTGACTAATCAGGCTAGGGGAGAGAGCTGGAATGTGTGATCAGTGTGTGGGCTGTTGCAGACATTTAAACATTCTATACATCATTGGTGTTACTGAGTGCATACACACAAAGCAGAGTTTGTGTATCTCAGTCAGGGTTTGCTTTCTCAGATGATTTTCAGACTTGCCAGCTGCTGGCACTGATTGTGGAACTCCTCACCTTCTGCGTGGAACATCACACGTATCACATAAAAAACTACATCATTAACAAAGACATCCTGCGCAGAGTGCTGGTGCTCACTGCTTCCCAGCATGCTTTCCTAGCACTATGTAAGTAGAGACACACAGTTTGACTCTTTACTTAGTTATGCCATATTAGAGATTGCATCTGAACATCACAAACTTACTTAAGCGTATATTTCTAATTCTTATCTTTCTATTCATCTGTCTATCTGTCTCTATCTATTAATCATTTTATTTACTTTAGTAATTCATAGCATATGTGTGTTCTATACAGAGGTAAACTGTTTGTGATCCCTATTCTTGGTCATACTAAGAACATATGTTCTAAAAGATTTCTGCAGAGCCATGTTTTTTGTTTTCTCCTTATTTCCTGCATATGATAAACAGCAACATCAGCTGTCATCAGTTAAATCAGGCATTGCTGCTTTTTTAACCTATTTTTGTCTGTGCTTTTTTGACTTGATCTCAGCCATAGTAATCCTTATGACATTTTTGCTGTTCAGGTTCTTTGCGTTTCATGCGGAAAATTGTTGGGCTGAAAGATGAGTTCTACAACCGTTACATCATGAGGAACTTCCTGTTTGAACCAGTGGTTAAGGCGTTTCTCAACAATGGCTCCCGATACAACCTCATCAATTCAGCCATAATAGAGATGTTTGAATATGTCCGTGTGGTGAGTACAAATTAATGCTCATCAGGATTTGTTAATCATTAGCTTATTAATATAATTAAGCCTGTTTAATTTACTGCTGCATAGTCTATAAAATATTGAATAAAAAGATAAATTTTTATAGTATTTTTGTAAATGTGCCAAATTTGTATCCTGCTTTAATGTTTTGCCATATCCCTCTTCCCTAACTTCACATAAATCTGTTTTTCTGTAGGAAGATGTCAAGTCCCTGACAGCTCATATCATAGAGAACTACTGGAAGGCCCTGGAGGATGTTGACTATGTGCAGACATTTAAGGGCCTCAAGCTCCGTTATGAGCAGCAGAGGGAAAGGCAGGACAACCCCAAACTTGACAGGTATGTTAGCTAAATCTGTGGGAGATTTCAGAGTGGTAGTGACTGAATGATTTGATTTCCAGAGCTATGTATATGAAGTAAATATTGTTTTATGGTACGGAAACCAGACACTGTCTGTGTTTATCATCAGCATGCGGTCAATTCTGCGAAACCACCGTTTCCGGCGGGATGCACGGACGTTGGAAGATGAAGAGGAGATGTGGTTTAATACAGATGAAGATGACATGGAAGATGGTGAGGCAGTGGTGCCCCCCTCAGACAAGATGAAGAATGACGAGGACCTAATGGATCCCATTAGCAAGTTCATGGAAAGAAAAAAACGTGAGACTATACACGTTATTGGAACAAAAAAGCTACATACGATTATTATGAAATGATTATGAGCTACGTTTTAACTGCTGAGTATAAGGGAAAGGGGTGTGAATGTGATTTTCTGACACTTAAATATTGCTTAGTTAAAGGGTTTAACTGACACATGCAGCACTCAAGTCTCATTATCTGACACTTTGAATCACACACCAGCTCTCTCTTTCTCTCTCTCTTTCTCATTCATTGTCTTTCTCAGTGAAAGAGTCAGAAGAGAAGGAGGTTTTGTCGGGGAAGTCTAGCCTGTCTGGACGACAGAGTCCGAGTTTTAAGCTGTCCTTCTCTAGCTCCCCCAAGCCCAGTCTTTCTTCACCCCCAACAGCCTCTCTGCACCCTGGCTCACCAGGATCTCCCGGATCCCCCGGCTCAGGGACCAGGAGCTCACCGCCCTCGGCAGCTGTCACCACTAAGGTGAGTTACTGCTCTGCTGGATGACTTGTCACACTCTTTTGGAAACAAAATTCGCTGCGATTGGCATTTTTATTATATTTGTGAAGTTTGGGATTGCATTGAACCTTAAAAGTCCTTAAAAGTTAAAGATCTGTAATGAGTGTTTCAGTGAGAGTGGTATGAGATTGGCGTGCATTATTTTGACCAGTATTCTTAACCTCTGTTGGATGGCATAAATACCTCCATGCATCAAAACACTCTCAGAAACAAACTTGAAACTGTCATTAATCCAAAGCAGACAGTAAAAATCAGTGATTTGGTTAGGGGGTTAATTTTTATATTGTATACATATAGGTCAAATTAATGGTGAACAAACATTATATTGTGCACACACAAATGTGAAACAAGAAAGTTCAATTCTTGACATGCTGTTGGGTCCTGTGCAGAGTAGTGTGTCAGGCAGGCTAGATTAGGGGAGGTTCTGCAGGGCTGTGGCCATCCAGGAGAACGATAGTCTCCCAGAGCCAGATGTGAAATTGTCTGCAGTCTCTACCCATAGCCTTTCCCTCCGTCACCCTACTGTAGCTGATAGTGCTTGCAAGCTGGCAGTAGATATGGTTGGCTAAAACAACTTGTAGACCATAAGTGATTTCTGCTTACCTAGATAGCAGTGATGACATCAAAACAGCTAAAAGTTTTCATGTTTATCATGATATTCAGCTGGTTTGTTAAATAGGTGACAAAGGTCATGTTCAGCTGTGAGTGAAAACTTTAGCAGGCGGACACAAATCTCGTTCAGTATAGATTGATTGGTAAGTTATATGAATCCGAGAAAGTGGTTAGCTAGCCTGTTATCTCTGTTTTCTCCACTTTATTCTCAGGCCCTCTGCTACACTGAACAAATGGGTGAGTGAGTTAGAAAAAGCCAAACAAATGAACTTGTATTTTATGTCTTAATATCTCTTTTCTTCAAAAAAAAAAACAAAAAAAAGGGAAGGCTTGCTGTCTGGAAAGAGTTAGAGACCAAGTTTGGAACCTTTAGCTACCTGTGTATGATGGTGATTGTTTTTTTTTTTTTAATAGAATAGTACTTGTTAATTAGTAGGATAATATAATGTTTAACAAGTTGTTGTAGTCAGTATGTTTAGATTTTTGTTTCAACACTACAATTACAGTGGTTATTACAATTTCACTATTCTTTTTCTCACATTCACATTTAAAATAAAATAAACCTTTGTCATTTTCCCCTGTTGTATGATTAGCAACGGTCAATTCGCATCTAAAAGTGTCAGGAATCCCAGAGTGTTCCTGAATTCTGTTCCTGAGAACAAATATAAAGGGTTAAACAAAAGTGATTGCTCAGTTAATGGCCCAAAATAAGTTGTAGGTTACTAATTATTAGTAGCTGAGATAGCTGTAGAAGAGACTTATGTTGATAGTTTTGTTGACTTTGTTTCTTTGTCTCAGAGTGGGTTGGTAGGGCTGGTGGACTATCCAGATGATGATGAGGATGACGAGGAAGATGAAGATTCGGACAGTAAAGAGGGGAGTCCTCCACTGTCCAAGAAATCAAAGCTGAGCTCTTAAAAACACTCCCTGCCCAATCGCCATGGTAAAGCTCAGAAGGGAGCCTTATCCACAGACTTATTTCAGCGCTCAGCCTAGAACTCAAAACTGAAACAATATGAATGAAAAAAATGAATGAATGGATAAAAGAAAGAATGCCGCCCCCTAACCCCACCTGTAGGAGTCCAAGGGGTGCCACGCGAGGAACGGAGAAAGGGAGAGCAAGAGAGAGGGAAGAATCGGTCTTGGAACGAAAAAGGTCAATGTCTCCATGCGGAGAGTTCAAGTGCCAATCGGAGACAGACGCAAAAAGACTTGAAGCGGAAAGAGAGCGAAGACAAGGAGATAAAACTGTGGTTTTGGACATTATTAAAAGGATTTAATAAAAAAATAATAATTTCAACAAAGCTAAAAGTACTGGGGGGTAAAAGACCTCGCATACATACTTTCACACAAAAACTCACACACGCACACACACTCACATGCACACTTACTGAGACTGGTGCCCGCACGGAGCGTCCCAGACTCGGACCAGGACACACTGCCCCCCCTCTCAGGGAAGGACGTCACATGACCCAAACGGGCCAGCCAATCCTGAACCACCACTCACCTTCGCTGACTCCATTTCCATTTCTTTCTCTCCTTCCTCTGCCCCTTTTTCTGCCCCCCCTCCCACTTTTTTTTCTTTGTTCGTTCTTTCTTTTTTCTTTTTGTTTGTTTGTTTCTGGAGCCTGATGGGAGACGAGGGGGCAGAGCAGTCTGGGTTGTTATTGTTGATGATGATGTCATCGTTGTCCTCATGGCTCAGCAGAAGTTCTTCCTTTTTCAAAGCCAGCGGTTTCCTCTTTTCTTTTTTTCCTCGTTCTGTTCTTCTCTTCCTCTCCCTTTTTTAAATGACAAAAAGAGACCTGCCTTTAAATGTTCAGGACGTTTTCAGTCGCACTTGAACTGGTTTTTAAAACCTCATTAGGGGGAAGAGTTAGTTTTACCCTTTTTTTGCCCTTTGAAACTGCAGATTTTTTGAAAAATTTGTAAGCCCGTCTTGATTAAAGATTGAGTGGAACTCTAGATGTGATTGAATTTTTTTCCCCCTTTTTGTCATTTTCATTTTTCTTTTACATGAGTGTACTCTTAGTTGGTGGGAATATTTGGGACCATTAAAAAGATCTTTGCTGTAATATATCTTTGTGTTTGTACTGGCTCAGTGAATGCTGACTATTTTACTGGTATTCTGATCATTAATGTTCTTAATGAACATTGCCTGTTCATTTCCTTACATCCAAAGAAATACTCTGCCCCAAACTTACTTCTAGGAGAGCACTACTGAATTAATCCAAAGCAGAATCGACAGGTTGACTGTGTAGCAAAGTGCGCTCACTCTGTCTGAATGCTGCTGCGGCATTTTTGCTCCTATTCTAAAATGTAGCATAATTATGCAATGGCTAAAATTTTATGTTGTATTTCATTCTATTCGTTTTAATGAAAAGCGATTTATCACAAATTTGAACGACTGGTCTGGCCCATTAAAGAAAAAATTGTTTTCCATATTGCAACTTTGCCTTATAGTAGGTACTGAAAATGTACTTATGTTTCCATACTTTTGCATTTAAATCGGTGTAAGAAATCATCAGCCATTAAAAAAATCAGGATTAGTGCATCCCCACCAAAGAAGAATGAGATTTATTTGGGACTTGTTAGCATGCAGCTTAAGTAGTGCTACACAGTCCCCAGTAATCAACATTTATTAGTATTAACAATGCATTTTCTGCTTAAACTTATGAAAGATGGGGGAACAACTCCTTTACACGTTTCACAGATTGCACTACCTGCCACCGCAGCTTGATGGCGCTAACATTCCATTATTTTTATTCCTATCTACCACATCCGACTGTCCATAGACTGTAGCCAGAAGGAAAAGCTCTAAATAAAACTCTTACAAAGCTTTTAACTTCAATGATAATCTGACTTAAGCAATGGTAATCTGACAAACACTTGGAACACTGAACGGGACAGAGGTCAAGCAGAAACCCAGTCTTAACTGATTCATGAAATAAGGCCTTCCCAACATAGTGCACTGTATGGCCAGCCAAAGACTAAACCAGTATGACCGCTCACTATTTCCTGTCCTTTTGAAAATAAACTGATGAGTAGATCTAACTGGTCCTCTCAAACCATTGTAGTACTTCAGACCTGCTCAAAACGGCATGACATCCAAATACCCTTTTTATGTCTTGGAGACACTGTGGCTGGGCTGCGCTTCTGGACAGAGCCAGGTGCTCAAGCCTGTTTACCTCGTTTGGTGAGCATTTTGGCCGTGACAAATCGCTCCATGTCAACCCGGCATTTTGGCCTTGTCACCATTAGACGCCGGTCAAATCCAAGGGCTCCATACTGAGAAAGAATGACACGGATGGCTATTGCTCAAAGGCAGCTGGCCTGACTGACCCCTCAGTCAGGGGGGAGTCTCCTCACTCTTCGTGTGTGGTTGTCTGTTTTAAAATGTCAGCCTGTTCGTTTTCATTAAGAACCTGAGGCTGTTCTCCAGTTGGCATAAACCAGCTACACGTTGGCACTGGGGCGTCTCCAGAAACTTTTATGTTTATTTTGGCTTCCATAATGTCAGTTGACAAGTAAGATCTGTTTACACTATGTTTAGCCCTAAAACGTATGGACCAAACATAGATGAGTACTATGAAGAAGACCAGTTTTATCAACTCCATGTGTGGTGATTCTGCTGCCGATTTGAATTTGGTTCGTTTGAGGTGAAAATCACCCACCTGTACTAATCTAAGACCCCTGCTGTACACAATATGGACAAAAGCATTGGGATGCCTGACCATTACACCAACTGGGACTTTAATGACATTGCATTCAAATACACAGAGCTTAATATGAAGTTGGTCTCCCCTTTGAAACTACAACAGCTTCCGCTCGTCTTGGAAGGCTTTTCACAAGATTTTCGACTGTTTCTGTATGGAATTTGTGCCCATTCATTCTATAGAGCATTTATGAGGTCAGGTTGAACACATGGCGTG
Source organism: Brachyalestes nurse (assembly GCA_037974405.1). Classification (NCBI taxonomy): domain Eukaryota; kingdom Metazoa; phylum Chordata; class Actinopteri; order Characiformes; family Alestidae; genus Brachyalestes; species Brachyalestes nurse. The sequence continues at coordinate 17,467,176 of JBBPCY010000156.1, read as the reverse complement.
TCCAGAATAGCTTGGTATTCTGAAGCATTAAGATTGTTCTTAACTGGAAGTACGGGGCCACCTGAATACAATAATTAAGAGCCGTGTCCTAATACTTTTGTCCAGATAGTGTATGTAGACTGTTCCGACCAGGTAATTTGGGCTTGCGCATGCATTTCTTACCCGCACCAGCAGATGGTGGACTCGCTCACTCCTCTGGAGAAGAAAAGCCTTTGTGTGATGGATCGTGGGCAACACCAGTGGCAGCAGTCTGCTCCCGCACAGGAAATCCAGCACGTCGTGCGCCGGGGTTGTCCAAACAGCGGCACAATGCGCACTTTCATTTGCGCCGCCGGGCCTCTGTCGCCCGCACGAACAATCGCTTGTGTTCCCGCACAAAGTGGCTTCTGTGCCGGCCGCCACCTCCAGCCGACCGGGGCCCACGGTCAGCACGCCGTGTCCGCCCCGTGTGATTAATCACTGCGTAAAAGTCCAGCATATCCGTCTCGGTCGGCAGGAGAGGGAGCCCAGGGCGCCTCACTGCAGACACATCCGTTTATGAGCTGGCGACACACTTCTGTGCACCAAGGATAAGTCAGATTATGTGCTGTATTTTACATTAGAAGCACGTGTTTCACTAAAAGAAAAAGTCAAATTGCTACAAATTATGAAAAACTAAAAAATGCACTTTGCAGTTTCTTTAAATATTTTTTTTTCATTAAAGAAAGTTGATGCATAAGTGGAGTCTCTGTATTGAGACCTCCAGGGCTCTGGTCCTACTGGAATGGACACACTCGTCATGGCCCGGAAAGCCTGAGTGTTTCAGCATCTGGTTGAGATTAAGGCTTTACAGTATCCAAATGATGCCCGTGTTCGGGATTTCTTTCATGTTCCTGTTTAAGTTTGGCTGAGCCCCCAATAGGCCCCGAACTAAGAAGCTTTAGGGGCCAATGATCAGGAACTGATGAGACCACATGCTGTATTTTCAGTGCAAATGTCAATTTTGAGGGAATATTTCAACGTTGTCCAAAGTCATTTGGGTAGCTTTGTTGTGAAAATATGCTATTAGAGGTTTTTTTAGTTAATGTGCAAATGATTGCCCTCCCTAGGCTTTCACAGGGTGTAGAAACGCGTCCTTCAGAGTCATAATCGCCTCCCGCTGCATAAAAACGGGGCAATCAACATCAGATTATCACTGTATGAAACTGTATCATGCAATCATTACTCATTATAGTGTTAGCCAGTATTTTAGCTCGGCTGATTTCAGTTGCCTGTGTTATCTGGCCTTCGTTTGCATAAAATAAGAAAAAGCCCAAACTTGGTGGAATGTTGTGTTGCTGCATCAGCTGTGTATTATCACTTCTAGAAACCAGGTCCTTTAGAGATCATGTTGCACCATATATTCCTGAATTGCAATTTAATCACCAACATTTTTAAATCCCCAAGACGTATATCTTCAAAACAATACGAAAACTGTAACTTTACAGGAGAAGAAAAAAACCTTCTTGACTCATAATGGAAGTTAATGTAAAAAGATTTTTTTTTCACATTTCCACATTTATGGCAATTTCTGCTGGTCCATTCACTATGAATTTTGCATATAATGCACAAAGCTGGTACAAAAAAAAAAAAATTGAGATGAGTTTTTTCCCAATTGTATGTTTTCAGAGGGAGAACCATGGACTAATTATTACTAAGCTCAGTTTATATCTGTTAGCTTTTTGTGATCTAATATCCTTTTCTACCTCATATCTTTTAATAAGAGGCACTATGTGTGTAGTAGCTGCTGGGGTATTGCGTCCTGAACTAAATGAAGGGTATTATATTATTATATTATTAGGTATTTATTTTGTTCCATGCACAACATTATAAATACATGCTTATATTGCATGTTCTGGTATCTGTCTTGGTTTTAAACAGTGTGAAAAAAGAGCACACTCTTTTTTCCAGAATTGGGTTTGTCAATACGATGAGGTGTTCATGAAAACTTAATTTGAACATTGTATTTCACCATATAAAGCAAAGGTAGGCTTATAACATTGATCTTGCTGAAGGAAGGAGAGAGGCTTCAGTATGTGTGGTCTAAAAGCCTTGGGGAGTTGAGATTACGTACACTGCCTTTTCTGTTTATTCCAGTCACATTTACAGTAAAGGCATGGATGTGAACAGGCCTCTTGTTTCTGTACAGGATGAGATTTACTGTGTACTGCAAGCCAGAGCTGCCAGAAGCAGGACCATCAAGCATATTAAATTTGCTCCAGTGTAGAGTTACATGAATGAAGATGTGGATATATCTGCACCGATCAATAAACACACAGACGGAAGGAGAAGGGATGGTTTTGCCTTGTGTATTACACACACACACACACATCCCATGTTGGAGCCTTGCCTTGGGTCCATGTGTTAAATATAACCTGTGCTGCTGTAACCGGTGCTGTTCTTGGCAGCGGCTGCATGGTGTTAATGTTAAAGCATCACTGTTAAAGTTTACAGACTCAACCCTTAATGCACATAAAGGCAACAGGCTTCTGGCTTTAGTGTCAGAGACACGAGAGCCGTGCTACTCTCTCTCCTCTCTTCTCTCTTGCTCTTCACTGTCTCATTCTCCACACCCACCCCATCTTTCTCTCTCTTTCTCTTTCCCCGCTTCCACTTCATTTACAATTCTCTCTGTCTCACTCGTTTTTCGTAACTCTCTCCTGCTCTTTTGTCTGTCTCTCTCTTTCCCTGTCTCTGTCCCTGTCCCTTCTTTCTTTCTTGCTTGCTTTCTCTCTCTCAAACTATACTCTCCTGGCCTCTGTCTCTCTTTTTCTTACTTTTTTAATCTTCTCAGTCACTCCCTCTCTCTCTGTCTCTCACTCCCTCTGTAATTCTTTCTGTCCTGTCCCTCTCTCTGTTCTCTCTCTCCCTCTTTCTCTCTCACTCCCTCTCTTTCCATCTTTCACTCCTCTCTCTCTCTCTCTTATTCTCTCTCTAATTCACTCATTCTGTCTCTCTCTCTCTCTCCCCCTAATTTCTTTCTGTCTTTCTTTCTCTCTCCTGTCTCACTGTCTTTCTCTCTCTCTCGCTCCCTCCCTCTCCCCCTCTGTAATTCTCTCTCTCTCTCTCTCTCTCTCTCTCTCTCTGTTAATCAGAAGCCGGGGGTCTCAAAGAGCCTGGGCAAAAGATAAGAGAAACTTGTCAAACACCTCTGCTGCCTCTTTGTGTCTGTCTCTCTTTTCTGCTCACGCGGGCTGCTGTGCACACTCTCTCTCTCTGTCTGTGTCTCTCGGTTGGAGGGTCGTGCGTGGGTTTCAACGTTTAAGAGTCGGCTTGAGATAAACACACTGCCAGATGTCAGTATGGCAGCGTGAAGGAAGTCAAAATATCTTTGACCGCTGGTGGGTGGCTGATTATCTTCAGTCTGGTTTCCCCCCTTTACACCCTTGGAAAATGTTTGATAACGCCGGCCTCAGTATTACAGTAGGACGATTGTGCTTCAGCACCATGATTTGATTATGAGAGAAACCCCACTGGTGTGTCCTTCTCCGAAAGACACCAGATACTGGGCATAAAGTATATGAGAGTATTTTAGAAAACTGATATGAAAACATTGATTTTTTTTGCTGAAACACATTCAGAGCAGATCTGAGCAAATCTGCTGCAGTGACAAATAAGATAAAAGTAATCCAATTTAAATCATATCTGGAGTCAGGACCTCAGGGCAAACGTTGCCCACTCGTTCCCAAGGGCAGGTCTGGCCCAAAGGCTGGTTTGCAAGCAAACTTTAAGTAGACATACTTTGCCTTTATTTCTCTCCGAAATCCCTGATTTTCATGATTCCATCCAATAATAATTAGGCAGAAGCAGGTAATTCTAGCTATACACTTCCAACTGAATTTGATGTGTGATGATACAGAGAAAGTGCACCTTGAACTGTCTTGAGCAGTTCAGATGTTCCAGATCCACTCATTTTATTTCCACCATCACCAATATTCCCCCGAATATAGCTGTGTTTAGGCTAAGCATTTGCCAAACGCATGGTTTCCTTCTCAGTCCTAATGAAAACTTTCATAAAATAGTCAGAAAAAGTGCCACATGCTTCTGTTAATTTAATCAGAACACCTTAGAAAGCTGTAAAACTCTTCAGAAGACCAGCGAGGGAAGTATTCAGTGATAGCAGAGTTGCTATGATTAGTGTGCACATCTTGTGAGGTCCTCCAGACAGTGCTTTTGCAAAAACATTTTAAGATGCTTTCAGATGAGGTACTGCAGCTGCTTTGCACTGGAGATGCTGTTTGTCTATGGAGCAGTGCTGATTTACCATGATGCTGAGATATTGTTTTGCAAAAGTGCACGTGTAGATGGTTGCACCCATGTAGGCAGTTTTCACATTTGCACTGATCTACAATATACCTACTCTGGTGATGTAACACACCTAAGGGCATCAAGCAGTGAGCAAAGCAGCTACGTGGGCCTAGGCTCATAGTGACCAAAACACAAAACGATTATCATTCAAAAGTCCCCCTTAATATGAACACAGCCAAAGGGCACTTTCAGATGATGAGCGTTTTGGGTTTTGTTTGCGTCAGCACATGTGCACTGTAAATCAAGTCAGAAGACCATCCATCCGACAGTTTTGTGTTTGGCAAACCATGTATATCAGACATGTAACTGCAATGCAAAGACGTATGAGACCCTAGTCCTATAGCATAAGTCCAACTAAAGGGTTATAGGAAATTTAGGAAAAAAGACTTGGTTGGGTGATTGAAAACCCCCACATTCTCATGCGATTATTTGCGATCAGGTGGCTTAAGAAGGTTTAAGAAAGTGACCATTTGTCATACGTGAACACACCACAGCACACAGTGTGGACAGCACAAGGTTCTTCCTCTGCATGGGGTCTTTATGGGGTGCTGATTCCAAATCTTTGGGAACTCCTGGTCTAGTGTAACCATGTAATTTTGGTTTTCTCAGGTGGCTGCAAACATGAATGATTTTGAAGTGCATTTGAAGTATCCTGATACCAAAGCTCTAAAACTGAAAGGGGACATATTATGCTAAACTCTCTTTTGTATTTCCATTTGGGTCTCTACTGCTCCTATAAAAACTCCAAGTGCAAAAAAAACATCCATCCATCTGTCAATTGAGTCAATTGAAAGAGTTTGGTGTTAGGAATCATTTCCTTCTATGAGCCGTTTGGACGGCTCCCTTATCCTGACGTCAGCAGGAAATCTGCATAGAACCACCCCTCACCTGTCGAGCCCCCACCCACTAGATTAGTTGAAGATCCGCCATGTTTGTCTGCTGGTTTTACCAGCAGGCATAAGACGTCGAGTGCTACGCTAAAGGCAAAGGCAAGTTATACATGAAGTGTTGTGTTCATCATGCTCTGGGTCTGACTCAGGGTCGAACATATAGGGCTGGATAGTGCGGTGTGGATGTGTGGTAAATGCAGCATAAGCATGCCATGGATGGGGCATTGCCAGCCACCACTTATTTGCATAAAAGTGACAGAGCCCTTAAACGGCTCATTTTGAAAAGGAAAGTAACCGTCAAGAATCTCTGGTGATATCTCTTTATGTGAGAGAGATTTTGTGCAAAGAACTTCATGAACATGTTTTGTAGCCCATAGACCTATTAGAACTTGTTTAAAAAGAGGTATATGTCACCTTTAAAGGCACTGACTCCCCAAGGGTTTTATTAAATGGCCCATATCCTACATTTTACTGTTTAATTTTTCCCGTCACATTTGTGTGGGTTTGTGTGCCAAAAAATAATTCATGCACTATTCTCCAACCTTATTTCATCTATTGAAATTAAACAGGCTGTTCTTGTTGTTGTCTCAAAGACTGATACAAGCAAATGATCTATTTTCTGATTGGCTGCCTCATACTGCAGCTCATTTAAAAGGCAGCTTTGGGCTGAAATATATAGAACTTCAGTATTAATAGTAGGGGCCAAACTGCTATAGGCTGAATAAGGGGTTCCACTGGATCTGTGACCACAAATTCTTTGACTTGAAAGCAGGCTTTTTTTGCATCGTAGTTTCTATGTATTGACTTTATTGATAGGGGGCTTTATTGATAGATTGACTTTATTGAAACATGCATTTTGAAACTTAACCATATTTACATATTTCAAGCATTTTAATTCCAGAAAAGTGATGATACAGGCCCTGAATATATTGAAAGGCATACTCACAGTACTAACATTTTCTCCATGTCATACAGCTTCCATCACAAGTACAGAATAGCCTTCAATTTCATCTGTCCACCTTACTTTTGCCCAGAATCCATTCATTTTTTTACTCCGTTTTAAAGCAAACTCATTTCATTTTTCCAGACCTAAAGGAATAAGAAGACAGAAGACAACACCTATTTTATAAAAGACTAATAGGGGTAAAAAAAAAAAGTTCACAAACTAGGCAAATAAATGTGTGTGCATGAGAAAGTTAAATTACACTGAAAGAAAACAATCAGGACATCCTTTTATCACTGTCTGTGTGACCAGTTTTATTGGAAAATCCTCAGAAACAAACAAATAATGGCACAGCAGTATACAAATCTGAAAACATGCGCCGACCACAGCATGCTCCAATCAGAACAAAGAATTTAAAACAAACAAAACAGTCCCCCCAAAAAAACAAACCGAAACAAAAAAAAAAAAAAAACAACCATACTGAGGCTCGGCAAGTGCTGGCTGTTACATACACACGTCACATATCCAAACGCTTCACATCAAAGATGCGTCACTGAAGTGCCCTGTGAGAGAAGCACTAGTTGCAGTTTGTGTTCTGAAGAGTTGAGAGCAGTGCAAGTAAGTGTATCAGGAAAAAGAAAAATCGTTTGTGTTAAAGTATCTCCTACAGAGTTAAATCTACTCTTAGAGTTAAGTTCGGTTATAGGAAACTCAGTAGGATTTAATCTAACACGGGTAAATAATGCTTGCATAAATGTAAATATATTTTTTGGTTCATTTTTGTTTGATGTTCTTGTGAAGATACATAATCCTGAGCTACACAAAAATTAGTGGCGCTTGCGGACACTAAAACTACCATAAATAATCACAACTGTTACACAAAGATGCGTTTGGTGATGTCTTACTTGGATCTGATTCTGGGTGAACAACTGTCAGCAAAAAGAAAGAACAGTGATCAGATGAAAAGACACTGACAATTCACTTTACAGTATAGTGTGATGGAGCTGTTTCAGGTTTTTCCTTTCCTCTTCTTTTCATTTGTATTTAAGTTTAAGCATCAAAGATGTGTCTTGCTCAAGACCATATGCAGTATGTAGAATGAACACTTTAGATGGGCAGTTTTATTCCAGGGGAAGAGTTCTGCATGATTGAGCCTTATTCCGTGTGTGTGGCAAGTTCTAGTGTAGGTAGCTCAGGCTTGTCTGACTTTGGAAGGGGTGTAGTTTTTATCCACCATTTCATCTTGAAGAAACATGTGCAGGCAACGCTCATTCTGGGCCAGTGGATGGCCAGCCACTCTGAAAATTAAAAACAAAATGGAAGTGATGAAGTTAAAAGACACATGTGGCACAGTGGTAACTGGTGCAATTCAATAATACAAGGTCAGAGTATCTGATGCTACTAGTACTAGAAGAAGAAAAAAAAAAAGATTGTCAAAAAGGACACCACTATTTTTGAAGTTTCTTAAAAAAAATGCCCCACAAACATTAAAGCCAGTTTTTAAAAATCAAGCACCTCTTGAAAATTGTTTTGGTTCTATTGCAGACCATCACTCTTCCGGAGGCAGCAGGGCAGAGTTTAAGAAATTTAAAACAAACCAAGACTGTATTTAAGAATTTTTTCAACAACAAAAAGTAATAATAATAACATTACTCCATCAGCTGCTCACTGGCAGAGCAGAACAGCAGCACATCATTCTTTCAGTTTCATTTTTTTGACCAGCCCATTCATACGATGAATGTTATTCATGTAAACATAAGTGAAATTGTGCAAATATATGGCCCTATATTTTTGAACATTTTACACCTAACTGTGAGAAGAGTCATCTGATGGACAGAACACAAACACACGCGCACACACTCATGCACGCACGCACTCACTGATTCAAAACTTTCAAGTCAATGCGGACTGGTACATCATAAAGCAGTTATGTTCACTGTTTGGCATTTTAAAAAAGTCTTTGATAATGTCTTCCAGTAGTAACTTCCTGAAACTTGTAAAATTACACAAGACAAAGCAGATAGGGAAGATCGTTTTCAGAGTTGGGAACAGTCAACGCACCTTTACAATGCACTTAATCACACACCAACACGTATGCTTGCACTCACGGATAGTGGATCTGAAACATGCAGCAAGCGCGTGGGGCCCTAAGTGCTATTAACGCTGAACAATGACATTTAATTCAGGATTTTTTGTTACATGGGAGAAAAAACCCATCTTAATTACCCACGTATTGCTTCTGTCTCCAAACCTAATTTACAGCCGTTCGTCTTGTATTAAAATTCAAACAGGTAGAGACGGCACATTTGCACATGAAACAAAGATAATAGCAAAGTCTGCAATCACAGCAAATAATTACAATCGCACTGTAACTTTTATTGTCTGTGCCAGTGGGGGAACGGCACCTCAGATCAAAAATAAGCAGGGGTGCACACAACATCCTGCAGGGAAGAGGCTCGCACGCCTGTAATTTCACTCGCAATTATCATAAATTACACAGCGAAAATAAAACAAATGTAAAAAGTAAAGCTGGGTGCACTTGCGGCCTCTCATCAGTTTCGATCCCTTGGTAGGTAATTATGAGAAACGCAGGAGGAAAAAAAAAAGGGAAAGCGGAGACATCAACTGACATGAAGGCTGGTAAGTATCTGTTCCTCCCTTTAACTTCAACCTAAGAAACTTCATATTAATTTAAAAGAGGAAGAAATATTTGTACAACTCATTGTGGTAATCTGATAATCTAGAAGAATCCCATCCTTTTTTTTCTTACTGCTACAAAGATTAACAAATTAATATTCTACATTACACACTCACTCTCTCTCACACACCTCATAACATTAAAACCACAGGTTTCGTGAATAACACCGATCATCTTGTTATAGTGACAGGGGAGGGGTACTTTAAGTGAAAAAGTGAATACTCAGTTTTTGAAGTAGGAGAAATGGGCAGCTGTAAATATATGACTGACTTTTACAAAGGGAAAACAGTGAAGGCTAAACTCCTGGTTTAGATCATTTCCAAAAGGTATTGTGTGGTGTTTTCCTAATATGGAGATGTTAGTGTCTGTCAAAAGTGGTCCAAGGAAAGACAACTGGCGAACCAGTTACAGTTTCGAGGGTACCCAAGGCTCCTGATGTCCACTGGGATTTAAGGCTTGCCTATCTGTTCTGAGCCACCATTTGATCTACTGTAGCACAAATGTTTAAGAAGGTTAATGCTGATTATGATAGAAGTATGTGAAAACACAGTTCATTGGAACATGCTGCTCTGTAGCCAGAGAATGGCGATTTAATTTAACTTCATCAATGATGGACTAGTGCTACTAATGGCTAATCTCAAAAATCCTTCATGGGCAGCTTAGCCAAAAGAGGCAAGTGGGTCGTTGCCCAGACAACAAGAACACAAAGGTGCTGCTGGACAAAATCTGTCAATGTACATTTCAGTTCAGGTGGCTAATTCCCCAAAGGAGGCCGTGTAGGTGCATGTTCTGTGGGAAAGTCATAAGACTTACTTGTTGAGGAACTGCTCCAGGCCTTGCCGCCGCTCCTCGATGAAGGAGTCATCAAAGATGCCGTCGTCCCCGCGGAACGGGAGCTGCCTAAACAGAGCTTTCCCTGGCAGAGGCGGAACAACCACCTGAAACACACACACACACACACACACAGACACACACACACAGACAGACACACACAGACACAGACAGACACACACAGACACAGACAGACACAGACAGACAGACACAGACAGACAGACACACACAGACAGACAGACACACACAGACAGACAGACACAGACAGACAGACACACACAGACAGACACACACAGACAGACAGACACACACAGACAGACAGACAGACACACACACACATACAAACACACACACACAGACAGACACACACACACAGACAGACACACACACACAGACACACACACACACACAGACACAGACTACACACACACTACACACACACACTATACACACACACACACTATACACA
>JBBPCY010000156.1:17412223-17456919 GCA_037974405.1 Brachyalestes nurse | reverse complement strand
ATGCATGTATGGCCCAAAGCTTTCTTTTGTTCACTTCTGTGCGCGCGCACACACACACACACACACACACACACACACACACACATATACATTGCGCTGCTTTGTTCTAGTCCTTCTGCATTCATAGCCCACAGCATACACACAAATATTTATTGTCCTCTTAGAAATCTATTGTTTTATTGAACACAATTACACATCAATTAAAGGCACTCATTAGTGACCTGACATAACCTTTCTTTCGAAAGACTTCTATTTATTTACATAATTCTTTACAATTGAATAAAAATGATCTATGCGCTGTTTCTTTTAAATCATGCCTAAGGGTGTTAATTTGTTGCCACGGTGACAACCAGTTTAAAACAGTCTGAACCTGAGATGGCCCTTGATTTAATTTTTTTATGCGTCCATTTTGATTTAAAAATGATTGTATTAGCCTGCCAAGAGGATGCGTGGTAGGATTTACAGTCAATGTGTGGGTATTTCTTTAAAAGCCTGCCTGTGTCTTTGTTCTGGATTTTGCTGATTTTTTGCTGATTTCTTCAAAACCTACTTATTTCTGTAAGGTGTGAAGAAGTGAGAGTAACGCAGGGTTTATACAGAACATCATAACTGATTATCAGTATTTGTAATGCTATTAGACATAAAAGACGATTAGACAAATAACAACAACTGAAATACAACTGAAAAAAACACTTTCAACAACAACTAATAATAGTAATAATAATAACAGCAACACAATAATAATAATAATAATGACAACAACAACAACAACAATAATAATAATAAATATTATTATGTAATTATTTCTCTTGCCTATATCTGCTCACAAGGGAAGAGACACAGAGAGATGGACAGAGAGAACACCTTTAGTGTCCTCACTGAACCCTCTTTCGTCCTCTCTCCCCTCTCCTTCATACTTGCCTCCATGTATGTCTCTCTCTCTCTCTCTCTCTCTCGCTTGCATAATCTCAGGAGTGAGCAAGTGAACGCTTGATGTATAGAAAATGAGGGATGATCTCACTGCAGGTTATGTTGCTGAAAATCAGCCAGGATTTCATCATCATCTCTCTCTCTCTCTCTCTCTCTCTCTCTCTCTCTCTCTCTCTCTGTAGTACCACTCTCTGCCTCATGGGGGCAGCACAGACCTGCTTAATGGCCTAAAGCTGTGTTCCTCTCTCCTTTTCTTCTTGGAGCAGACTGACACCAGCTAAAAGAGCCAGACTGCCTCAGACAAAGAGAGGGAGGGGGAGGGGGTGATGCACTGTAGAGAGAGAGAGAGAGCGAGAGGGAGGGACGGCAAAGGTAAAGTGGGATGGCAGACAGCTTGAGGATGGAGAGAGAGAGAAAGACAAAGATGGAAAGAGAAAGAGGAGGAGAAAGAGAGGGAGAGAGATATGGAGGGAAAGTAAACAGAAAGTGTGGGAAGAAAAATAAAATGAGAGAGGAGGAAAAGATAAAAAGAGATGGGACAAGGAGAGAAAGAGAACAGGAGAGTAAAAAGAGAGAAAAGAAAGAAAATTGGTGGGCGAGAGAGAGAAAAAGAAAGAGAGAGCTTTGAAAAATCAGAGTAGCCTAAGTAGACTAATTTCGCCAAATAGCCTTCTTCCCTGTACCTACCAAATAACTACACAAACTTTTTTCAGTCCTGAAACTCCTGAAAGTCCAAAAATCTGTTCAAAAATGTGAAAATTCAAAATGGGTTCCCACCTCTCTTACGCTGCAATAACAAACAAGTTTCTAGTAGGAAAGAGAGGGAGAGAGAGAGCATTAGTGGCAGATGATTTATGAGTGATTTTGCGTCAGTGAAGAACACATCAATCCACAACAACAACAGCTGGCTCTCAACTCAACTACTACACAGTAATGGGGGGTCCTGTGCGTGTGTGTGTGTGTGTGTGTGTGTGCGTGAGGGGAATGGGGTGTTGTGAATAATGCAGCTTTGTTTTAGGGCCGTACTGTTCCCTCGCTCTAAAGGTTTGGTTATGTAACCTTGCTCTCTCTCTCTCTCCCTCTCTCCTTGTCTCTTTCTCTCACACTCTCTCTCTGTCTCTCTCTCAGTCTCTCTGTTTCTCCCTCTCCCTTTCCTCTCTCTCTCTCTCTCTCTTTCTCCTCTCTCTCTCTCTCCCTCTCTCCTTGTCTCTTTCTCTCACACTCTCTCTCTCCTCTCTCTCTCTGTCTCTCTCTCTCCCTCTCTCTCTCTCTCTCTCTGTCTCTCTCTCAGTCTCTCTGTTTCTCCCTCTCCCTTTCCTCTCTCTCTCTGTCTCTCTCTCTTTCTCCTCTCTCTTTCTTTCTCTCATCTCTTTCTCTCTCTCTCCTCTCTCTCGCGCTCTCTCTCGCGCTCTCTCTCTCTCCTCTCTTTCTCTCTCTCTCTGTCTCTCTCTCTCTCTGCGCAGGGCCTCAGCTGCACTCAATCATCATTCATCTGCTAAAGAAACGGTGTGACACTGACATTTCCACTGGTGCATGTGTGTGTGTGTGTGTGTGTGTGTGTGTGTGTGTGTGTGTGTGAGAAAGAGAGAGAGCGAGAGAGTTAGAGAGCAAGAGAGAGAGAAAGAGAGAGAGAGAGAGAGATGTTACGTATTTAGCTCCTTATGGGGTAAATTTCCAGAGATGATGTAAAACATGAAAATGTTTTGACATTGTGGGGACATCCCATGAGGAGAAACGCTTTTACTTAAGAAGATTTACTTTTGGTTCATGAGGTTCCAATTGTTGCGGTATATTGATACAATAGTACAGTGTGTGTGTGTGTGTGTGTGTGTGAGGAGAAGATTAAAATTGGCTTAGTTGTAGCAGTGGACTGCAGTCGTGCTGAAGTCAGAGGTAATATCCCACAAAGATGGAAGAGAAGACCTCTGTCTTTGTATGTGCTTTGGCAACTTTTGGGGATGATTAGATTGGATAACCTGCATCAAGGTTGAAAAATAAAAAAGAATACGGAAGACATGCAGAATTATATGACATCATATACAACACAGACAAGACATAATCTAACAAAGTGCCTAAAAGTCCTGTAACGAGCAGCATATTAGTATAATTGAGATGTTTGTGTGGCTCTCTGTGACACTCTGACCTGTGGTCTCTCCGAAGAGGCCAATAAAACCGCACTACTTCTTTGGCCCCTTCAGGCCTTTATTAGAGGAAAGAGAAAGAAACGAAAGGATTTGAGGGTGAAAAACAAACAACTGTTCCTCTCTAGAAGCACACAAAGATCGTCTTTCTATGGAGGAAATTATGCATCTTTCTTACTTTCCTTCTTTCTTTCTGTGTTTCACTCACATGCCAGGTTCAGGGCTCCCCCTCCCCATCCGGTAAACATTCTTTTCTTTCCTGATGATGCCGTCATTCGGAAATCCCAAAAGTCATTAACAAATAATTAATTAACAACCCCTCAGGGAGGGGCTCAGAGACCTCCTGTCTCCCTCTCTCTCCATCTCTCTCTGCTCTCTCTGTCTTTCTCCCTCTATCTCTGTTTCCCTCTCTCACTCTCCTTCTCTCTCCTCTCTCTCTCTCTCTCTCTCTTTCCCTCTCACTCTCTCTCTCTCCCTCTCCCTCTCTCTCCCTCTCTCTCTTTCCCTCTCTCTTTCTCTCCCTCTCTCTCTCTTTCCCTCTCTCTCTCTTTACCTCTCTCTCTCTTTCCCTCTCTCTCTTTCCCTCTCTCTCTCTCTCTTTCCCTCTCACTCTCTCTCTCTCCCTCTCCCTCTCACTCTCTCTCTCTCTCTCCTGGCAGGCATCAAGGGACAGCAAAGCCTTGATGAAAGAGACGGAGCTACTGAGAGACAAGTGATATGCAGGGCTTTCAAACCAATTAGTGTTCTAACAGTGAAGGTTAATACTCTGGAAAAATAATAATCTGGAAAAAATCAAGCTTTTTCAATCATACATTTTATAAGAAGCTGTTCATCTGAAGGTGTCTGAAATTTGTTGTGAATGAATATTAAAGGAAAGGCAAAAATTCAGAGAGGCTGCTATCTACTGTTTTTTTTTTTTTTTTGCAATGTGCTGGTCAACTGTTACTAATAACAGTATCAGAAACCGCATAAGTGAGTCCATTTAAGGTGAGTAAACAACCCTATGTGGTTTGAGTCATGGTTTTAGCATGCAGGTTACGCAACGCTAATTGGTGTGCACATGCCTCCAAAAGGAGTTTGCAGCGTTAGCCTCATGGCTAAAGAAGCAGGCCTCGGACACCAAGCGCACATGAGCAGATCAGCCACACTTGGAGTAGAGGTGAAAACTGTAAATGGGATTTTTTTAGTTGTATTGCTTTAATACTGGAACTTAACTGACACTGTATATCTCCTCCAGCGCCGGGCCTTCTTGCTCCCTTCTTTAACGGTGTTCTTAGTTCGTTACTTTCTCATAATTGCTGCGATGGTGACGGAGCTGGGAGTTAATCTTTAAGCGAAATCCTGATTAGACACATTGTGTAAATGAGGCAGAAAAAAAGCGGCGAAGGGCCATTAACGTTTATGAGAGACTTTAAAAGCCAGACATCATAAACACACAGATGCACACACATAGGCTTGGCTTCAGGGTCACCGGGGTTCACCCTTGACCCCAGGAAACTCACAAACGTTGATGAAGTCATTAACCACCCAAACACACACACACACACCCACACTCCCCCCCCCCCACACACACAGTAGTTCTCTAACTGTGTTTCTCCCTTTATCACTTTGAAGAGTGTCTTTGTTTTAAGAGCTGCCGAAGGGCCAAGTCTTGTGAACGGCAACAGCTGTGTGTGTGTGTGTGTGTGTGTGTGTGTGTGTGTGATGACTTTGTCTCTCTCCAGTGACCTCGTCCCAAGGTTTGTGTGCCCTTGCCTCCGCTGCCTTGCCTTCACACTGCCAGAGCCAGTGACATCATCACATGGCAGGATTCCACCGTGCAGACGTGTTGTCGTTCTTTAGACTTCTCTTTACTCACTCAGAACCGTCCTGCTCGGAAGTCGCCGAATGAGAGTCCATTTTGAATCAGTTCTGATTCTTTAGGAATCAGTCTAGTGAATTTGAATCATATCATCACATTATGATTTGTTTATTTTGTTTATTTTGTCTATATTTGTTTTATAAGTTGCACATGAGCTAAGGAACTGTTTGCACAGCATTCATGCCGAAAATGATCCATCTTTGTTCATTTATAACATTTTCATTTCATCCCCACATTTGTTTGGGGATCAGCTTTCACCTTCACTTACTGGCTCACAGTCTTTTATAATATTCCGACAGCTGTCATTTCTGCAATGTTCAAACAAGTAAACATGATTTAAAAACGTATTTCTATGACCCTTCCCCTACAAAACCCACTCATGCCCCATTTGTTCTGTATACAGGACTGTGTAAAGTAAAGTGGGGCTTACAGGTTCAGATGGTTATCAGCGTTTCACTTGTGATTAAAAACATATCAGAAAATGATAATGCATTTTTTTACTTGTAGCAAAAATGGTTTCTAATATTACTTTACTCATTATTTCTCAACCTGTACTAAAATAGCCAGACTAAACAAAGTCCTCTGCGGAGGCATCACCAACTAACACACACACACACACAGACACACTCACACACACACACACACATAGCAACTGCAGGTGCTTATATATGCGGCAGTGTGTGTCCATGAATACTCTTAGGTCTAACCAGGTACCATTACTTTTTACATTTGCACTAATTGAAAAAACTGAGCTGTTACCATGCTAACATGCACTTTGGTCATGATGGATAACTCTGTGTGTGTGTGTGTGTGTGTGTGTGTGTGTGTGTGTGTGTGTTCGTTTGTGATAACACAAAGACTTGCAAAAAGAAAGAGGGAAAGAAAGAAAGAAAGAAAAAAAGAAAGAGGGAAAAAAGAGGAAAAGATGGAAAGAAAGAAAGAATGAAATAAGAAGTGAATGAACATGGAGTGAAAGGATTGTTCAGAACAGGAGCAGGCTGTACGGAGTGTGATTGCCTTTGTGTTTCTTTTTATTTCTCGCTTTCAACCTCCTTTTGTTCTGCCCCGTTGTCGAGCATTGCTGGGGTAATTTTTGCCTTCCCTACATTTTGTTCATTTACATAATACCGCCCACTTATGTAGTTGTCATGGTTCCCAGGATGATTGAGGTTGCTGTTTGGCAGTGCTCCGGTTTACATTTGGCACAAGGCGGCATTAACATAACTCTGATAAGAGGGGTTCTGAGACGGCGAGACAGAGCCATCTTTCATTTTTATCACAAGCTGGAATTATGTAATTATTTACTGCCACTGCTTCACCTTGGCTGGCCTCCTAGACTGCTGCGTAGTGTATTGGGAACCTCTGTAACTGATAAAATATCATTAACAATATATGGGTATTATTTTTAGCTTTAAGCATCAAACATTGCAAACACTGGTGTACTTTTACAATGGTGGCCTTTTACTCTGGAATTCAATTTTATTCTATTCTGTTCTATTGTAAAATAATTTTGTTCTTTCCTGTTTTATTTTGGTTTATTCTGTCCTGTTCTTAACTAGAAACCGAATTCCAAAGATGGCACTTCTTAAATGCAGGATCAGATATCAGACATAATCACACAAGCATTCAGTAGTGATTATTTCTATTTTTGGTCATTTCTATTTATTTCTGTCACGTTGCAATGTTATTAGCAGTTTATATATTGTTTGCTTTTGCCTTGTAATCTATTCTGTTTTATTCTGCTTTGTTTTTCTTCTATTCTATTCTGTTTTATTGTATTATATTCTGTTTTATTCTGTTCCATTCCATCCTGTTCTACTTGTCCTATTCTTTCCTTTTGTTTCATATTATTCTATTTCATTATATGCTATTCATTTTGATGAATAGCATTCATCTATTCTATTGTTTATTGTGTTGTACTCTGTTGTATTGTATTGTATTTTATATTGTACTTTACTTTGCTTCACAAAACTAAGTGACAGCCTAATGCAGATAGAAAGATAGAAAGAACTGTTTAACACACACACACACACACACACACACACACACAGACTTTGATGTGTCACTTGCTCAACTGTAGCTGGAGGTTCATACACTCACTCAGCTCTTATTCATTACCTCATTATCCTAACACACACCCTCCACACACATAAACACTCACCACACACACGCCTGCTCAGATCAGATGCCAGCGCTGCAACTCTTCACCGGAAACCAAACCACATTAATTAAAGGTACGGGTGCACATGCTGTCACCATATGTGTGTGTGTGTGTGTGTGTATGCAGTCTCTGTTTTCTGAATGTGAGGTTAACAATATTCTATGTGTGTGTATTTGAGTGTGTGTGTTTGAGTGTGTTTGATGAGGTTGAGTGTCTTGCGGACAGTGTGTGCAGTGAGCTCACTGTCAGAGGCCGTGGTTGCGGAAGATTTATAAACTGGAAAGAAGAAGACTTTTGTTGAAGAGCTAATCCAAATGCTCAAAACTACACACACACACACACACACACACACACACACACACACACACACAAATCAGTGTGTTTACACATGGGGATGGCATGTATATAAATTAGAACATGTGTAAACATCTCTGGTTTTTCTTATTTTCTTTTAATATTTTTCACTTTACAACAACACTAAAGCAGTCAGAACTCACGTGTATTGTAGTCAAAAATGATTGCCTTCCTCCAGAAATGTTATTTAGGCTCACCTCCGCTACCAACAATACAACTGATGAACTTTTAATTAAGCACACATATTAACAGATTGATCTATGACTGTGGATCCAAGTGTTCCGACTCAATTTCACTAAAGTTTTTGGAACAAAACCTCAGGAGAAGAAAAAACATTCTCAGTTTTTAATGTTTTAGGCCTTGCTGGCAAGTGGACTTGCTCTTTTTACTTTACTGACCTAAATGATACAGAGTGTTACAAGCAATCCCACTCAGTTTTCCACCTTTCAACCAGTGAATGGTCTCCTTTATTAAAATGTGTCACAAAAAATAGAAATTGCACACATATTTGCAAAAAAAAACTTACGAAACTTACAAAAGTGCAAGAAATTCTGGGAAGCTCCACTACCGTTACTAGAATATTCTGAAACAGGCTGCTCAAGACACTTTTTCCAATATGTTTTGCAGAAAACCGCTTATCATTGAAAAATCTGACATGTTAACTTCATTGACAAGACCCTTGACCTGCATCTTCCAGAAATCAATACAAAAAAAGCAATATTGTAGGTTACAGCAGGGTTTCCTTTGTAAATGTGCAGTAATTCTTTCAGGGTATTTGTCATTAAAACTGGGATGGACCAGGGGCAGGGGACAGGTCCTAGTAAAAATCTGATTGGTCCATTGAGTGCCCTTTTCCTGTCTCTCACCACCCTCAAGCATATCACTGACTGATATACATGAGTTTTTTTTTCATTTTGAAGATGAATTCTGAAAGAGACTTTTCACATATATTACTTCTTTTAATAGTGTTCAAAATATGAGTGCAAAAGGGATACATGTAAAATACTACTCTCAACCAAGACAATCAGTTTTTTAATCTGTGTTGATTTCAGCAGACTGCTGTTATGATACAAGAGTTTACAAGAGACACTGGGGACCACGTACGGTGAGCCTTATGGATCCAGTAATGACCTTTAATCAGGGAGAACACTGATGATGAGCCAGGATACCAGAATGGCCTTGACAGGAATTGTGGAGGCCATTCTAAATTCTAATAACATTCTATTAATGTTGAGGCCATTCTATAGTATATAAAAATTGATGTAAAGAATCACTTATGAACTGGGAAGTTACTTTTTATATTTCATTTTTATAAATCACTCAAATTTAAGGCCTTCATAACATCTGACCATGTCAATTTCTTCATTGATTTAGAGAAAAACCTACCAGAAATCAGCTGCTACCACTGCATATATGGGTATCTGTGTGTGTGTGTGTGTTTCTGTCCTCTGTATTTCAGCTCTCCTGCAGTAGTTTGGTGGTTTGGCTTGATGGCACTAAAAGTGCTGAAGTCACTGGAGACCAGTTGCATTATGGGAGTTCTATAAGTCACCCTTTATCTAGCAGCTGTTTCTTATAGATTTGGCGTGGCTCCCGAAAAAAAAAAAAAAAAAAAAAACTCCCTCCTTCTCCCTCCAGCCCGAAACTGATCTGCCACCCTGGGCCTTCTGCCAAGACCCCCCAACACACACACAGACGCACACACAGCCCCAATGCGCAACCCACATCACATTCCATGAGGCGAATGTTTAGCTTTAATCCCATAATAAGACTCTCAGCTGTCCAAGAAAAGAAAGAGCACTTTCCTCTGCCAGATTCTTCTGTTCTCCCCCCGTCCTTTCCTCCCGTTTCTCTTTTTTCTTTCTTTTTCTCTCTTCTCTTTGTTCCCATCTCTCTCTTTTCTCTTTGTGTCGATTATATAGGAAGAGGGCACTTTAGCCTATCCATTTGCCCATTGTGTTCTTGAGAAACCCCCTTTCTCTTTCTCTCTCTCTCACTCTCTCTCTCTCTCTCTCTCTCTCTGGAAGCTCACTTCCCGTTGTCTTAGACCACACACACAGGCATGGATGCGACCATGAGCACTCCTTATGCTCTATCACTGTCAAGAAAACATTATATTCTGGAAATCCTTTCCTTGCTTAGTGAAGCCAAACTGTGTCAGAGATGGAAAGCTGTAAGAACAGCAAGAAACCTCAGTAAGTGTGAACTAAGCCAGGCTACTGATCTGATAGATCAGTAGAAAAAGAGAGAGAAAGCGGGAGAGTGGGAGACAGAGAGAGATAGAGAGAGAGAGAAAGAGAGAGAGAGAGAGAGAGAGAGAGGGAGAGAGAGAGAGAGAGAGAGAATTAACATGTTTCATTAATATAAACACAAATCATGTAATATAATGAGCAATAATAGGAGATGTTCTGACAACTTCTTGGTACTTGGCACTAAGACATTACACATCCCACAGATGCTCAGTTGGATTGAGAACTGGGGAATTTGCAGTCTGGGGAACACCTTGAACTTTTTGTCATTATCTTCCATCCATTCCATGAAGGGTTGTACTTGGTCTGCAGCAACTAGCTTGCCTTCGTCCCCTAGTGAGTCCTGGTGCCACCTCTTCCCCAGATAAGAATTGCACGTGAAAATCTGATGCATCACACCAGGCCATCTTCTTCCTTCGCTCCATGGTCCAGTTCTGATGCTCACATGCTCATTATAGGCACTTCCAGTAGTAGACGGGGTTCAGCATGGGCACTCTGACTGGTCTGAAAGTGTTCTGATACCTTTTTAAACACATCACCTTCAATAACTCTTCTAGATGTCCTTTACAGACAACTGTGTGCATAAATACTGTTTGCATGCTACATTTATCATAAGGGAAAACAACAATAATTAAATATGTACTATTAAAATGTTATCATATCTTTCTATAAATATAATTCGAGAAAGTTCGTCTTTCTTGTGTCTTCATTGCAGGCTGCAGGGTAACACAACAACTGTGAATGTAAAATGTGCTTTAACATGTATCTATTTTTCTAGCACATATTTAATGTTATAAATTTACAGCAAACCCCCACTAATTCGCGGTTTAGAGATTGTGACCGCTGATTTTTTTCTTAGAACTGAACTAATAGTGGTTCACGGAAACCCTCACCAATTCGTGGTAACCGCAGATATCCTCCACAGTTTTTTTTTGCTTTTTTCATGACAATATATAATTTTTCATGCATTTTAGTGCTAAATTATTAAGAAAAATATAATTTACTAACATAAATATTAACACAATTAACACTCCATACTCCATACTCCTGTACTCCATACAGTTTCTTGTATAATTGAATCCCAAATAGTCCATGAGCACACTGATGTTAATGACTGTGCTGCTGTGGGACGAGTGTGGCTTGGAGTGATCTGGGAGTGTATGTGTGGGTCATTAGGCTACAGTGAACAGGCTGATGCGAGACAGATGAGACTGATGGGTGTATTACGATGCGCGAAGATACGACTAATCAGCACAGCGATCGCATCACAGTATTATTCAAAACACAGCTGGTCTGGAAAAGATAACACACACACTGAACATGCACAACGGTTTCCTAAAAGCATGATGAATGCATCTGCAAACACAAATATACTGGCAGAAACATGTAATGCTGAATATATGAATGTATAGGCTTGTGGTTAGAGCTGGTATGTTTTTAAAGGCACATCTGGAAAGATTTCAAAGTTAAAAATGTTTGCTGTGTGTGTGTGTGTGTGTGTGTGTGTGTGTGTGTTTATGTCTAAACTGGGAGCTGGGAAGAGGGGTGGGGGGGTTCTACGATTAAAAAATACAAACACCAGATGGAGGTAGTCTAGCTACTGTCCCTACACTGTCTATAACCTAGATTCTACTGTACTAATCCACTGCCCCCCCACACACACACAGACACATACAGGCATGCACGGTCATACACTGTGAAGGAATCTCTGATATCAGCTCAGTTTGGTGTCATTCAAATGTAGGTGTAGAGCATTTCCAACAAATATTGCTGCAAAGCAGCTTTGCAGAAAATCCAGGTCTGAGAAACAGCACAGTTTCACAGAAATAGCAGAATGAGTCACCATGTAGCAAATCTTCCAAATCCTTTTTATATCTTACATTAATTTATAAAATCATATCTTATATTAATAACACCGACCAATACATTATTGATGTTTCTTTGAAACATGTTGGTTTTGTCAGACTCTAAAACAGAAGAAAAGAACAAGAAATATTAATTTTTACAGCCCTTTAAGGTGTAGCGAAGTAAGTAGAACATTTCAGGTGCAGTTATTTCCTGAATAATAACGATTAATCACTAATGTCTAAAAACTGAAGACAGAGTTTAGCTGGTATGTCGAGAAAACAACTGTTTTTGACAGAACTGAATTGTAAATAAAAGAAGTCTGAAACTAGGTCATTTTTTACAGATTCTTGCAGGACTTGACTTGCTCTGAAGTGGGGGCAGAAGGGCTTGGCTTGGCTTGCCTTGTTTGACCTGGATGGGGAAGGGGAGGGGGAGCTTTGCGTAATATAGTTAATTAGAAATCCCTAATTACACAGAGCTAATCCTCATCTGTAACGGCCCACTGCTTAGCCACTTATCCAACTGCTGGAGGGAGGGAGGGGGATAGAGAAAGAGAGAGATTTAAAGACAGTGAGTGCCAATATGAATCTGTAGGTTTAACACTCATCACTGAATTAGCTATATTCCAGCCCTTATTAGCATCCGTGAACATTCTGGTACTGTTGAATTTTGCATTTGCTTGTGATTTGTTGAAGTTGTTTGTTTCAGTGTTTAGGATTTGGCATGAGCCTATGAAATCACTGAAAAGCATTTGTTGGATTGGGATCAGGTTTAGCAATATTTTTTGATGTCACATTTTTGTAGTTAGCAATGGGACAGTCGGCACCTGCAAATAATAAAACACCAAATACTAATGCTACTGTATCATGATATTTGGCCTTGGCTTTTACAACATGGCAAACTGTGCTGTTGCTCATTACACTACAAAGACAAATGCCTTAATTTTACCCCACAAAATTACCTTAATTGACAGAAAAAGTGCACAGATTAAGGCTGATTAAGGGGTAAAACTACTGAATTTTCCCCTTACTTATTTCCCCTTGTCCCTTAAATAATAGAACCTCCTGAATTAACACCTTAAATGTAAGATTAAGGGGTTTCACACTCATGCCTTAAATCTAATTTTAAGGTAAAATGAAGGGGCTGGTTTCACAAATTAACGGCCACTTCATTCAAATTATAGGGTTTGGTGTGTTTTCAGGGGTAAATTCGGGTAGGGTTAAGCACATTTTAAGTACATTGTATTTTGTAGTGTTAATATAAACTGTGAAAGCTCGTCCTGTAGCTAAAGGAGCTGAGTCCATTTAATCTGTGGATTAATGATAAGCACTCAAGCGCATGATCAGTCACTTCGACATCGATGACTATTTGATGGAACTGCTTGACATTTCGTGGTAATGTCAGTGTTATTTGCTGTGTTTGCTGTAGCAAGATGCATAGGATGCTTAAGTGCAGCTGTCTTAAATGGTAAATGCAGCTGTCAAAAAAGCTATTTGCAGTGTAGAATAACAGATCCAGGATATTGGGCATCTAGCCACTTAGCCAGAATGGCCATCTATATGAATCAAGGAGCTGACTGTATACATATATATACAGTATATATCATGCTCAACGCTGGAATGTGCACCTCACCCTGGATCTTTATGTTCATATGAATCCTGAAGTCAATTGGGTTTCAGCATTATTGAAGGTAATAAATACATTCTGATGAAGCTAACTTTATTCACTCACATAGCTATAACAAAATGCACTGCTGCAATGGAAGTCATCTTTCTTTAGGGTAAACTATGAGCAAATAAAAAAAAAAAGATGACTCAGTTGATTTAATAAAAGATTAATCTGTTGTTTTTCATTCCTTGGACGGTTCTTATTTATTCTTATTTATGTCACAGTGTGTGAAATACCTGATGGATCATGGATCCCCAGTTTGAGGAGTGAGGGGCTGGTGGGGTGTGGTGATGGGCAAAACAAAACTGATGGAGTGCATTTGGCAATGGATAAAACAAAAATAGATGACAGTGACAAGTGACAGATGAAACACAGCATAATATTTGTTGATGGTGAGGAGATGAAATAGGTTAACTCAGGCAAGCACACATTTCAACCATTTTGCATTTCTTTCAGTTTCACATCCTATAAAGGTTGTATTTCAGTTCTAACACCTCTCCATCATCTGTTAAGTCCTCTGACCATATTAGTGCATAATTAGGACAGACGGAGAGGGACAGGTGGACACTGGGCAGTATGGCCAGAGGGTCTTTCGAATATAACCTTCAAGGTCAATGGTCAAAGCCCTGTCCAGTGGAAGGCCGCTGTCAAAGTCTAAGTTGAGTGCATTTCCACTCTGTATTGGGAATTCCTCAGCACAGCTGACCAGACCAGTCCATTTTTGTCTCCACCAGCAAGACGTGTTTTAAGGTTAGTTATTTCTGACTGCTTTGTTCTACAAAACACAATGTACTTAAAATGTGCTTAACCCTGTCACGTCTTGTGCTCGGGGAAGTGAGGCGAGGCACAAGTGCAGGCTCCATTGAGATGGTATTTTTTTATAAAAAGATGTGGACTCAGTGCAGAGGAATACTAAGCAAAACAAAAGAAGGCTCATGGGCCTATAAAACTCAAAACAATGTTACATAAATGATGCAAAAGGATAAGGGAACGTGTGGGTATAAGTGAGGGTTGACCAGCAAAACACATCTGAACTCAAAGAACTTAAATACTAAACACACACAGAGACAAACCAATCACAAATGCCAATCACTTAAACTAAAACACAAGACAGCTGACACAGTGACATAAGACACAACAAACACCAATGAATTCAAAATAAAAGTCCCTAAAACAAAACTGAAAACAGCGGCCTCCATTGGCCGCTGGCCCAGACCTGACAAACCCTACCTGAATTTACCCCAGAAAATACACCAAATCCCTTAATTTGAATGAAGTGGCCGTTAATTTGTGAAACCAGCCCCTTAATTTTACCTTAAAATTAGATTTAAGACATGAGTGTGAAACCCCTTAATCTTACATTTAAGATGTTAATTCAGAAGGTTCTATTATTTAAGGGAAAAGGGGAAAAAAGTATGTGGAAAATTCAGTAGTTTTACCCCTTAATCAGCCATATTAGTGCATAATTAGGACAGACGGAGAGGGACAGGTGGACACTGGGCAGTATGGCCAGAGGGTCTGTTGAATATAACCTTCAAGGTCAATGGTCAAAGCCCTGTCCAGTGGAAGGCCTCTGTCAAAGTCTAAGTTGAGTGCATTTCCACTCTGTATTGGTAATTCCTCAGCACAGCTGACCAGACCAGTCTATTTATGTCTGCACCAGCAGGACGTGTTTTAAGTTTAGTTATTTATGACTGTTTTGTTCAGGATAGACTTGTTACTCTCCATGAGGGAGCAATTTATAGACAGGGTCCTACAGAGCTTGACCCTCAGAGCAGATTTTAAGATAGCCTTTAGCTAATTATATTTAAGGACAGAGCTAGCTCCACGTTATATATCAGATCCATTAATCCATTATATGGTAGATCCATGGTGAGTCCAAACTCTTGGATTGTATTTTAACGGCTAATTTTGGCAGAAAATTAAAAATAAAGAAATATAAATCAAATTTGCATTTCCCCACCTGACCTTTCATGTAGTCTGCAAAAAGATGTCCATGAACATTTGAAGTTTGCCTCTTTTGTTCTGCACTGGAGCTTGAAGGCTAACATAGCTAACAAATTACCGAAATATACAGTACCTCACCATTTAGGATACTGCACAGCTAAATTATAGCACTCTTGCTTCAAACTGTGTGAAATGTTTAGGTAATCTGAGATAGACCTGCTTATGTGATTTCTGACACAGTATGACTACTTAATTATAAAAACAAAGAAAATTCAGGTTTCAAGTTGGCTATAGCTACTGTTTTTACCTGTGAAATGGTTAGCATGTGTCAGACAGTGTCAGAAAAGACATACGTCTTTCTGAGATTACTTCGCAACACTATACAAACAGAGCTAAATGTGTGATTACTTAGGCTAATTGCTAATCCATGAGGTATCTGTGATAGCATATATTACTCATTAGCTACATTAGCCTCTTAGCTTCAGTACAAAAAGAAGCTTCAGACACATAACATCTTGGCTGATCAACTACATTTGAGGTGCAGGGAAAAATGCTTAGAGTAGCAAGAGTAGCTTACTTTTCTCTTTACATGTTGTCTGCTTGTCTCCACATTGCTGAGCAGTATGTGTGTGCATGTGTGGTAAAATAATTCAAAGAGACTGGCTGCATGCTTGCAAAATGTCTGTGTTTATTTAAGAGTATGCTTCTTTTTTTTGGCTTTATGTGCTTGAGTGCATTGCTTGGAGACTGCTCAGAGGAACACAGGCCAGCGGAATCTCCCTTTCCATTCAGATAACACGGCTGGGGTGGAAGTTTATAAACCAGCACCTAATCCGTTTAATCAGCTTGTAAGTAAATGTGTGTATGTGTGTGTGAGTGAGAGAAAGACTGAGAGAGAGAGAGAGAGAGAAAGACTGAGAGAGAGAGAGAGAGCTGTGTGATGGGGAAACCCATGTTAGATAAATCAGAAAGGCAGAAGAAAGGCATTTAGAACCCTGGAGCAGTGCTATTAGTCCGTCTTCAAAGGCCCCTGCTAATCAGTGGCTAGGCCTAGATAACACAGGCGGCTAACAGTGCGCTCTTTTTCTGTAATCCAACACCTACTCTCTCAACCCTGCGGACCTGAGAGCGGGGCATGGAACACACACACAGACACACACACACATACAGGTTTGTTTTTACACAAGGATGTGGAGCCAAACATCCAGTCCATCAATGCATTTACATCGAAAAATTTATTTACTGCCCACAATAGCATGTTGAAGTGAATTAAATTGGATGCCCACACTACCTTTAAGGGGCTCAAGATTAATTTTTAATTCCCAATTTATTACTAGCCAGGACAGTTTCACCAACACAGTGAGGGTGAGGGGTAGCATATGCTTCCTCTGAAATGAACCACCAATGAACCACCACCTTTTCAAACTGATCCTAAAGAAGCTTCATTGGACAGTTCAGAGTGCTTAGAGGAAGGTACTTACACCAGTTAAGTTATGTCAGCTTTATGATTGGCATCATGCTGTGTTCCTGGTACACAGTGGTTAGTACACAATAAACAGTCCATTCTCAGTTCATTGTTTTTTATAGTGATGACACCCAAACGGCTTACAGCACTGTGGTTCTTCCCTTCCACTTATGAGGAGTGTTTCAGTGAGGAATTAATTGTACAGGGCATACAATAAGAACAAAACTTATTCACATATATCAGTCTTAAAGGTACTGTAACAAAATCAGCCTGCTGATTTACAGGGGAAAAAGAGATGAAAACATTTGTTATGATTTAATAGGAACAGAAAATTTGGATCTCAAGGAAAGAAATGAAAGAAGTTGAAAAGGATATGCTCCCTTTAAAAGAGAACATAGATTATTGTGAGTGAGTGATATTAGTCTAACACTTCATATTATTTTTACACTTACATCACTGGGGTGTCTAGGCCCCCAAACAATGAGGAAGTAAAGTGAAGCCCAATAAAATGTTAGGGTTAAAACACAAGTAAAAAAAAAAAAAAAAAAAAAATATATATATATATATATATATTCCATAAAAATATTAGGTCCTCACTTTGCACTTTGCAGAACATTTTTGTCCTGAAAATGTATTAAATCAGTCGCACTACCACACACACACACACACACACACACACACACACAGCTCAACACACAACAAAGTGCTGTGTGTGTTTGTATTTGGAGGTCACATGCTTTGGTATCTGTTGCCACATAGAATAGTACACATGGCTAACCTCGCTAAGTGACCATTTACCACATCCTTATCTATATTCACACACACACACAAACACACACACACACACACACACACACACACACACACACACACATGCACACACACATACATACACACACACACACACACACACACACACA
Source organism: Brachyalestes nurse (assembly GCA_037974405.1). Lineage (NCBI taxonomy): Eukaryota > Metazoa > Chordata > Actinopteri > Characiformes > Alestidae > Brachyalestes > Brachyalestes nurse. The sequence continues at coordinate 17,439,375 of JBBPCY010000156.1, read as the reverse complement.
CCAAGGCTACATGTCAAGGTCGCATCATCATCTTTGATCCTCCTCTCAGGCTTTGTTCTAGCGTGGCGGGTGTGTGTAAGAGAGAAGAGAAGAGAAAAGTGGCTCTGGGCGCAAACTCGCCTTTTGTTTCGTGATGTTTCTGATTTGGATGTTTAAGGTCGAAGGTCGCTCAGTGTCGGAATCATCTACCAACCCCTCCTGTGTTCCCCGTCACATCGATTCCCCAAGCACTCACGCATGCCTGTCACTGTGCACCTCTATTGCTGTCACTTTCATTTACACACATACACATGCGCTTGCACACTTTGCAAAAGTTTAGGCGGCATTGGTCAAAGGACATTTTTGCTGAGTTTATAAGTGTAAACAAGTTCTCTTTCTCCTTAAAGAACATGCTTCTGTGGCTTTTAATACATAATTACTGATTTTTTTGTAGGAAAAATATTGCTTGTACCTAAGCCAGTACATTTGGTACATATGTTTTACCGATTATGTTAGAAGTCAGAAAATACTGAGAGAAAAAGGCCATACTAAAGTTACCTGGGAAGGTAATTTTTTTACAAAATGCAATTTGATCACAAGTACCCACATTTTTTTAATATGACTGTATATGATGAGCCAGTTTATTAGGTACACATGTTTCTACACTTGATGACCATTTTATCATTCACATGTAGGTGCACTTACTGTAGTCTCTGTAGTGGATCATTCTCCACACAGCAGGCACATTGTGGTATTGAAACTGCTGCACTTTTTAAACACCTCAGAGCAATGGAGCGCCAATAATAGACAAAAAATATCTAGGCAACAGTGTCCTGTGGCCAGAAACTGAACACTGTTGTCTGACGGACCGGAGGATGAGTAACACACAAACTGTGCAGCATTAGATAAACTATCATCAGCTTTACATCTGCATAGTAGATGTCTAATAATGTGAATAATGTTATGTGATACACCCACACACTAACATATCACTACCATGTTAGTGTCACTGCTGTACTGAGAATGATCCACCACTCAAATACTGTCTGTTTATTGTTGGTCCTGTAGGAGTTCTAACCACTGGTAAACTGCATGAGGGAGGTTAACGAATAATGTAATGAAACAGATGGACTACAGTTCTTACGATACTGTCTCTGACTGTGAGATTGTCAAGCCAATTGAGAAAAAGAAAAGAAAAATAGGGATTATAGGGATCTTACCTTTAAAATCCGAGCTTTGTGTTTCAGAAGGATCATTTTCAGCTAAGAGCTCAGGAAGAAACAATTAAAAAGATGCCAAAAGATCATAAAGCATAATCTAAAACCATGGAACTGTGGAACTGTTATCTGGAATGAATCCAGTTTTAAGGCCCACCTGGAATCGAAATGGGCCTTTTTCACCCAATATATGTCTCTGCTCATATTTAGGCACAGTTCATCATATATCACTTCATAAAGTTTCACCTTCTATTCCTTTTACGGTGACCTTTTACCAAGCAAAAACCCACTGCAACTCAGACACCCTCCCTTATACTGTGTTTAACTCGGAAATGCATCACGGTATGGAAGATAAATTTGTTAGGATTTCTGCTTCATGGCTCTGCAGACTCAGAGTTGTGTGTAGAGGTGTGAGGGTTGCAGTGCTGCAGTGCAGAAATGCAGGTGAATGCAGGTGCGTCAGTAACACAGGCACCGATATAGATCTTACTACATTTTAGACCTCTATAAATATCACACCCCAGCGCTATCAGTCCTTCATATCAAGGGCACAGTCTGAAAGGCTGTTTTCATTTTCTCTGACTGAGACCCAACAATGGAGACCCAGTTCTAAACTGGGACACACACACACACACATACACTTACACACCATAGTGTGTAATCTCTATGGGAAAGAGTCTATGTCATTGTTGGTCAGAAGGGGCTAAATTTAGGGCTCTTCTGTAAGTAGGTCTAAAAGTCTCTCTCTCTCTCTTTCTCTCATTCTCTCTCACTCTATCAATCTCTGCCTGCTCTCTCTCGCTCTCTCTCTTTCAAATTCTCTGTTTTGTTTTCCTTTCTGTTCTTTGTCTCTGTCTCTCTTTCTCTGTTTCTCCTCTCCTCCTACTATCTTTCTTTCCCACTCCCTCTCTCTCATTTGCTCATTATCTCTCTCTCTCTCTGTTCTTTTTCTCTATTATTCTTTCTCCCACTCTCTTTCTCTCTCCCTCTTCTCCTCTTTCTATCCCTCTCCCTTCTATTCTCCCTCACTGTCTCTCTCCCTCCTACTCCTTCCACTCTCTCTTTTGCTCTCATTTTCTCATTTTCTCACTTTTTTATCTGTTCTGTCTGTGCATGTTCTTCTGTTCTTTTTTTCTTTCCTCCTGTCCCCCCAGCCGCACCTGTGTAGCAAGGTCAGTGGGGACATGTGGTTGTCGTGCTAATCATTAAGAGAAAGGGTAGTTGGGGAGGCTGACTGGGGTTGAGTGGCTGTTCTGAATGTTTCATCTTATTGGTTAAGTTTCAGACTCATGATAACACTGACCTGTGTAGTGCTGTGCACCTTTAGGTCCAGACTTGGAGTAACGTTTATAAATCAAATAAAATTGTGTAATTCCTTTCACTTGTAGACAAAAAGGTCCAATATCCTACACCTTTTACAATTTGATTTTTAAAGATTTTTAGAGGAGAGGTTGGAAAAAGTCACAGGAAAATGAATTATGAATACTGTGACTTTTTCCAGCCTCTCCTTCTTCTTTACAGTTAATTACCGTGCTTTAAAGTATCACACCTCATTCCAAAAGCATCCCGGACTGAGACACCCCTGATAACTTAATTCTGGATGGGTGCAGTTTATCTGATGTATGTACATATGTTGTTTATTTGTGCCATCACAAAGATAGTGAATTCAGAACAGGCTGTTTTTACAGCTAAATTTGCACACAGTGACTGTATGGACTGAGGAGTAACAGGGTTTATATGTTACACAAATCTCTTTTACATAAAAAAACAACAAAAAAAGGTTTTATATGATATGGCCTCTTTAAAAGTGTGCATAGGTTCCTTCTATTTCTGCTGACCGGTAACCAGTGCATGGGTGCACTGAGATCAGTGCTGGAGAGACCTGTCTTGTGCTGACCTGGTTTTAACCACACACACACACACACACACACACACTTGTCATGGACAGTGTGTCCTCTACGTGCTCTGGTGCAGTATAGATTGTGTAGATATGGAGCTCACTCCTGAGTGATTAATCACGCTGCTCGGTAACGAGGGAAAAGTGTTAATGAGAGCAGAGCCACTTCCTCCACTCCACCTACAAATACACACCAATCCTGGCGTGTGTGTGTGTGCGTATGTGTGTGTGCAAGTGTGGTTGAAACCAGGTCATTTAGAATGTGGCTCTCCAGTAATGCACTCAAACTGCAAGCCAGGCCACTGCTGGGAAAGAATAGAGAGAAGAAAAGCTACCAAGCAAACAGGAAATGTGTGAAATACATAGTATGGTTACCCACAAGTACAAAATGTTCAAATAATTGGGTGACTTATATGTCTTATAGTGTTTGATATGACTCTTTTCGCAATTTCTGGTGGTCTCTATTATTCCACTAGGAGTAGGTTCTTTAAGTGGAGCTGTTGCTCTGGAATACGACTGTTATGCAGCATCGGCTTCACATCATTTTAAGCTGTTTTGAACGTTTTATGACCGTTTTCATAATGTGGTTACCCTTCATGACTTCCAATCCTTTACTGGAAGTGACAAATATAAAAGGTTTTCATGCTTGTGTTCTCTCCCAAGCATGCTAAGCTGTCCAATGGGGTTGTATTAACAGCAGTTCAGAAAGATCCCAGTGTTGGTGAACTTTAAGAACTTTACTAGAGCCCCTACAATGTCACTTAGATCGTTTTACACCAAATAATCATAAGTAGCTGTGACAATTTGCTAATATAACCTAGTATTGAACATAACCTGGTTAAAGGAATAGTTTGGCAAATATAGTCTAATCTAAACTTATTTAGTTTACAGGGAGCTACAGGGCCTACACTGCTAACAAACAATAGCGCTCAATAAAAAGTCTTTTCACAGACTTGTAAGTGGGGATTAGGACACGCCATGACTTTGCTTTTAAAGTACGCTTTAAAAATGAACAAAACTTCACTGTGTGGCGGTGGCGGCTGTTTTATACAACAGAATCTATTTTCACTAACCACCTCAGCAGTAGGAGTGCTGATCTAGAATCAGTTTTTGTCACAGTGAACCTCATAAACATGGAGAAAATGTGTCCTCCTTATGGCGTGTTAGTGAATACCAGCCCTGGTTGTCTAAAATGGCTGTAGTCCTCACAGACTCACAGTAAGTCATACTGAGCCCTAAACCAAAGAAGAGTCAGGTGCGATTTGAGAGACATTTGGTGATGACTTGGGTGACTATTGATTTGTGGGGTCTATTAGCTACATTAGCCTACAGCCTAAATTACAGAACTAAAACTCCAAGCTTAGCTTCGAATACATACGGGATGTGTGTAAAATTGTTTACATTTGATTTTTGCCTGTCCTTTCCTTCAAGCAAATTACATAAATGACCATACATTTATTAGTATTAGGAAGTAATTTCCATAACAGGTTCCATTAATTTTGTTACATTGGGGCCCATAGATAAAGTGTCCCTAAATTTTGGACTGCGTGTGTGTGTGTGTGTGTGTGTGTGTGTGTGTGTGTGAATGTGAGAGAGAGAGAGAGAGAGAGAGAGAACAGAAGCTGAATAGGTGTCCTCATCAAATATCTAAGTGCAGTGGTAAAGTCCTGAGGCGGGAGGGTATTATGATGATTGACACACTATAGGCTGGAGTAGAGGTCTGCGGGGACAGGCAGATCAAAGCTGATTGGCCTGGAATGATTTGGGCTCTTTCTCCCGTCAGTATCAAAAGGCAGCAGCTCGAGGGGTGGAGCTCAGACCTGTGCCCATTCAACACTGCAGCTTTGACTACGGCCGCTTCCCGGTCTCCAAGCTCTGAGTGAACCAGACTAGCTCTCCCTCAATAGCACCCTGAGATCAGAATTAGTTTTCCTTCACCAAGTATATGTTAGGAATTTGTCTTGGTGAATGCATGAGAGCTATGATATGTGACATACCAAACAGAACAGAACAGTATGTAAGACTATTATTCAAATATTCAAAAAACCTTATGATATTTACTATATCTGGGATTTACTGTACATGTAATTTAACATGCATGTGATTTATTACTCATATGATTTACTGTATCTGTAAGTGTTGAATGTTAGGGTTAAATTTGATCGTTCTTAATAATTATGGTCCAAAATTTGTGGAACATAAAACCATTTTGAAACCACAAACCAAAGTTTGGCTGAAAGGAAAAAAATAACCTGCCATAACCAACACAATGCTTCAGTATTCATCGTTCTACAGTGACTCATATACACTTTTTCATATGTTGTCTCCAAAAAAAGAAGACGAAAAAAAGGAAATCCTTATGGAAATTGACCTCAGTATGACTACGGTTAATCCTCAATGATATAATTCTGCTTCATATCAGAGTTCTTTAAGCGGACCCCCACGAAATGATCTACTGTCAGGAATCAGAACTGCTCTGCTGGAGACAATAAATATAGTTCTGCATTTAATACTTTCACAGCTGTTTTTCTGTGTTATGAGAAAATAAAAAAAGTCTAAACGTAATTGCAAAATAGGTCCTCTACAGAGAACACAATTCTGCACATTTTAATAACTGTTTATTTGCTGAATTGAACAAACAGAAACACAAAATGTGGCACGTGCAAATATAATGGCATTTTTTTCTCAATATGTTCAGCTCTACAAATAAATATAAACTGTGCACTACAATACCATATTCAGGTGTATTATTTGTACACAATGTTTTCATCTGTTAAGTCCTTTGTGGGCCTCCCCTGTTTTGCAAATGTAACTGTTTTCCCTGCTCCCAGCACACCTGATCTAACTAATCAACTAATTAACAAGTCTTTCTCCTGTGAGTGCATAATAGCAGGAAAAACACAAAAATGTGCAGGGCAGGGGGTCCTCCTGGACTGAGGTTGCAAACCACTGATGTAGAAAATCAACAACACATGTAATTTGACCAGGGAGAAAGAAAGATTAGAAAGAGAGAGAGAGAAAGATAGAGAGAGAGTGTGTGTTAGCATTAGTCCTGGGCCTTTGCATTTGAAATCCTAGGCTCCAGATCTCCTCTCAGCTGTAGTGTTTGATTGACAGCTGAGCTGTAATACCCCCATCCCTGCCCTGGGGCAATGCGTGCTGATGGCATGAATATGGAGATCAGCGTATGACACACACAGATCCAAGCACATGTGCTTCACACTTACATATGCAATAAATTAATATTAATGCACCTCTTAAATAATGAGATAATCAATAATAATGATATAAGCCTTATATCCCGCTTATAACTGCGTCATATCACTTCTGTTACGACGTCTACACTGACCTCTATCATCAGACAAGCCATAGAAAGGTTAGCAAAAGGCTTCTTTTATAATATGGAACTGATGTCTTTAATGACTTAGAATTCATTCGTTTTCATTTAAAACATATCATGCTAATTGGCATGAGAAACATTTTTATCAGAAAAAAAGTAAAAAAAAAAAAACTTCCTTGTTGTGACTAGCCTGATGGCAAATTCCTTTTTATTTAGACCCATAGGCATAATTTATGCATAATTTATACATGTCCCCACTGCTTTACTCTTTGTAATATAATGTAATTTATGCCATGTCCTGCTGATTGGAACATGTGAACATCTGACAGCTAATTTTACAATGAACGGATTTGAAGACCCTTGTATTGCTGTATTTTACAATTAACTTTGCTATGTCCATTTTTAGTAGTTTACTATAGAATTTACAATATGTTCTTATAGAAAACTACCCCAGAATTTCCTGAAATCTCCATAAAGGAAAAATCCGAAAACTAATTTTCAAATTTCAAATTGTGTAATATAAATGTAATGAAGAACATGCACTGCATTTACAAAACATAAATGCATTAGGCATAATACACTTGTGGGTGGAATAAATTATGGCTATGTTCTTCATTTTATCCTTAAAATCAGTGTGTGAAATACCCAGTGGCAACTGGGCGTCCTCTCTGCACGTCCACACTTAGAGGTGAGGTGTGGGGGTTCTTTTGTCAGCCCAGCACTATGAAAGGTTTGACACAATGTATCAAATGATTCTCACCAAGGTTGCTTTGCTAAAACCCACCCCCAATGACCAGCTGACCAATCAAACTGTGAGTAGGCATGCATGGGCTGTCTAACAACAATCTTAAGACACCTTCAATCCCAAGAGTTTGGGACGAAGAGTGAAATCATACCCATTTCCTAAACTAAAGATGCTTTGTATTAAGTTTAATTCAAAACTAAAACAGATAATGAAACTAAATGAACACAAAGCATGCCTTGAGTTAAAAACCACAGACACATTTAAACAGGCACCCTTTTGTGAATGGACAACAACTCCTGAATAAACAGTGATTTTTTGGCATGATTTTTCTTTCTAACAGTTAAGAACAATAATGGCCCTTGTATGAATACTGCAAGCTGGATAATGTAGTGATTGAGCAGAAACTTGTTTGCAGGGCTATAGGTGAACTGATCCACCCATTGAAAATCTTGCAGGACTGAGGCTGAGGGTGGCCACGTATCAATTTTTTGGTCATTTTGATTAATATGTAACTCGATAAAATGTTTAATAAATGCATCCACAGATTCCACAGGCCTTATCAGCATGTATTGTTTCCATTTGCATATACAGTATTTTAAGTAATGAAACCAAAAATCCTGCAATTTCCTTGAAATTTCCTTTTGTTTCCTTGAAAAACTGGTTCATCTTTGAGGGACACTGCGAGTGTGATAATGAAAAACGTCCACATAAAGTGAGCGTTCTTTCCAAATGAATTTAATTAAAGCTGTATATCCACGCAAAGAAACCCACAGGAACCTTTTTAAGAGTGTACATGTACGCCACATATCTTAAAGCAAAACCTGATCTCTGTCTCAGCAGTGGGGTCTCTTTCGACCCCAGGCATGGTCTGGTGTAATAGAAGTGGTCAATCCTGGCGCAGCTCATAACCCCTGAATTACTACCTGTGTGTCAGTGTCTGTTCTCTACACATGGGCTTGGCAAAACCCCGTTAAATGAAAGCCTTTTTGAGCCTGAACTTCAGTGGGCCCCTCTTAATCTCTTTGCACCTTAACGGGCCTAACGAGGGGGTCAGGACAACCCCTCTGAAACATCTGGCACTGTAATTGGACGCTGGGCTTCGACCCCTCTCTGCGTTCAATTGAAATGGGCCCTGATTTTTACAGGCCAGGCTAACAGAATCCAGACCCCTGCTGCCGTGGTCTCCATCGCCGTGAGAACGGCCGGCATGGGGGTCAGCACTGGAATAATGACCAGGGCAGCCCTGTGCTCGACTGCCATCCAATTAGAGCGCAAAGCACTTCAAAAGGCCGGACCTTCATCCCTGCAAGGCCCACAGGAGAGGGAAGAAAGGCACATGGGAGCTGAAGAGACCCTCTTTAAGAGTTTAGGACTGTGTAGGGGGTATATAGGATTCTAATAATGGGGAAGTGGGGTGTTGGTGTGTGTCTGGGGTTTAACGTGTGCTTTTAAAGGGGGCATATAGAGGGTAATAGAGAGTTTTGTGTGTTGGAATTTGTCAGTTATAAAACTTTGCATAATAACAGCAGAGAGTTTCTCATATAGATAGTCGTGTACAAAAGTTTGAGTGGTCAAATGACATTATTGATTTTCAAAGGGAAGTACACATTCTCTACAAAGAGGAAATTCCGCCATAACCCACAATAGCAGTTTATTTCTAAATGTAACATATTGGATCAAAAAAACATTACCTGTGTGAATGTTGTGACAATTTGATGCTTTTTCCAATATGTAAAGCAAATAAATATGAATTGTGCACTAAAATCTGCAGCAAAAAATTAGTGCAGTAGTTTGAGTAGTTATTTACACTCAGAAAAATAAAACAATCAAAATATAATTGTCTGGGGATGCTCATACGATAATACGATAATAATGCTACTGTGATTCATTTTTTTCATGAAAATAATTGTACTGTACTCAAGAATCACGGACAGTAAAAAGGTCTTACTATTGTAATGTAAAGGACTGCTTAATGGAGTATGTTTAAACATTGATACTCTTATATGTATTTAAAGTATGGTTTCAGTATAGTTTTCTGCCTGCGATTATGGAAAAAGTATGTGTTGTTTGTTTATCCATAGGTTTTCTGTAATGCTCTATAAAGTGGATATGAAATGTGATCATTCTGACAGACTGCAGTACACTAGAGGAACTGTAAGGGTGATGTGGCTTCTATTGTTTCAGCACTTGATAATAGAGGAAAATTATTTGAATTTTGAATGATGGTGTTCCTGTCACAGTGTCCAAAGTATGAATAACATGGAGAAGACAATGGTTCTATCAGATCAAATAAACCAATGAACCAAATAATTGTAAATAAATTACATTTACAAACTAATTCTGAATTGCAGTCCTCATCGTCACCATATTACAGTGACCTCAGAATATTTGTGAGATAGAATAACATGATGTGCTTCGTTTCAAATTACTAAAAGAAACAATGTTGCTTTGACTTGTTTGAGTTGCCCCAGTTTAATTTATATGGTTATGTGTCTTTTTAACACTGGTTAATTAGAGGGAGTCAAAGGCCAACAGTCAACTGCATAAACTGAGCTGAACTGGTCTTTATGGTGCTGGAGCCGACATCCCCTTGGGCTTTGTGGAGGTACGAGCAGGTTAATCCAGTGCCTTAGGCCCCAGGGTGAAGATCTGGCCGAGGATGGCGGGCAAGTTCACAGCTATACCGCTCCATAGTGGTTTATCTGGATTTGTCACCACGACAACAGCACAACCCCTTAAACAATGCTATCACAACCGGTAACTCTGGTAACACCAACTGTGGTGACACCGTCTTACTGTAGATAGATAGATAGATAGATAGATAGATAGATAGATAGATAGATAGATAGATAGATAGATAGATAGATAGATAGATAGGATAAAATCAATGAAGGCAAAATCATAGTAACTGTGAAACATGAATATTTCACCCTTATACATTGACATCAAACCTCTTTCAGTTAACTCTGATCTAAGGTCAGTGTTTAGATGTCCATTGCTGCTGATCAGACTGGAGCTAGGGGCTCTGCTTTGAGTGAACAACCCCTCTACTCTGCTGACTGTGAGGATTTTTGACAGATAGAGCTCTTTTCTACACCCTCATCTCCTCCTAATAGCTCCTCTGGCTTACCCGTGACCTGCAGTACATACACACACAGAGACACAGACACAGACACACACACACACACACACACTCACACTCACACACACACAGACACACACAGACACACACACATCCTACTATGACCCTCTTGTTTCACCACATCAGCCCCCTGGGGTTCTCGCTGACCCAGTAGCAACACATGCAGACACACACACATCCACTGTTCTTTAATCCTAACATAGGTCACATGGGCCATGGTGTGCTTACTAAAGACCATCCATCCAGCCGTTCATTCATCCATACATTGACAGAGAGATCCATCCGCTCACCTCCACCCTCAACACACTCCACACTCTCACATTAGAAATGGAATGACCTACTTTGTCTTCCTCCTTCGTTCATAGCCGTGTACACACTGTACTCTTGATTTGCCATGTTTAGAGCTCCACTTTATAGTTCCAGTTTACAGGTGTACAGTAATGGCTGTAGGCCACATGTGTGTGTAGGTATCACACACAGTTTATCATCCGCCCTATTAACAAAGGTTGGACCACAGATCCCCTGTTCACCTGATATTATTCGGCTGGTGGACCACACTCAGCACAGCACTGACACTGATGTGTATGGGGTAAGGTGGTGCTGCCTGGGTTTTCACATGGCAAGACTGGTCCACTGTTTAAAAACATCCACGTAAGAGCAGGTCTGTGGTCTGAAACTTATATACACATACATACTCACACTGAGGCCCCACAGAAGTCATGAACCAGGCAGTCCACACCACTTCATTATTGGGGTAATTATCAGGTCATTTTCCTCCAAATCTTCGACAAATAGCTCGGGCCTAAACTGACGCAGAACCTCCATAATGCCTCCCTGTGTGTTGCCCGGGAAACATGTCATTTTTGGGGCTTGACCTGTGAACCCCACCTTTCAACCCCGCTCCCCCAGACCCCTTAATACCTTCCTGTCTCCATCCAAGCAGTGCCGGGGTCACACAGAGCAAAGGTCAGGGGAAAAGTTCATCCTGCCACTCAGGTCGCATCACTAAATAGGTGCTTTGTTATATTTTAACTCAGGCGAAAAAGAAGGCAGCATCTTTCTCTCTCCGGACTCTGGAACCAGTTTTGATATTGGCTTTGAAAATTCGAAGGTTAACACGGCATTTTTATTTCTCTAATAAACATCGTTTTGATCATAATATCGCACTGACATTTCAGTAACACCAGTATTCATAAGACTATATGACATGTGCATAAATGTTTTATGACGGCCGACATAAACCTACATAGACATTTATAAAAGGCCTATTCCACCAATGTCAGCCGTCATAACATTTTACGAGGCGGTGTGGCATTAAAGTGGACTACAGCAGCCTTTATGACAGCTCACATGTGTTAGAATAAAGTTTTGTAAAGATTGATGAAGATTTGAGCCAGTTGTCATTAAAAGTTTACACACATGTTATGGAGCCAAGCAGCTAAGTTGTCCTGTTGCTTTATACAATTTTGATGCCATTTCCCCTCCGAAAATTTCCTGACAACTGATGCTGGTTGGATTAAGCCTTTATAAACATGTATGTTGGTTTTTATCAGTCATCATGAAAGGTTAGTGTAGATATCATGAAGCCTTACAAATAAAGATGAAGTGTTGGTGATATTTCTTTTTTCTGTTTTCTGAAACACATTCTGTATAGGGATTACATTTTAAAAACTGATATCTATTTTGCTTTAAATATTTGTGCAAAATACCTCAATAATGATTATAAATAAGTAGAAACAAGAGGAATTATTAATAGCTGTCATGGCAAAGGTCAACAAATTATAATAATGTAGTAAATGCATATTGAAAATGATTGCCTGGGTATCAGGCAAAGTAGATTTGCCTGATTGAGATTAATGAGAGTGCTCATTAATAATCTTATTATGAAAAGTAGTAGTCACAAGGCCTGTAAGTTTTTTAATGACAACTGTCATAAATCTGCAATCTTTATTAAAATGTATTTTAACACGGGTCAAACTGTTTTGTCCATTTAACATCATTTTACCTGAGCAAGTGTTATGACTGATGCATGTTGGAATAAGCCTTTAGAAATGTCTAGACTGTCTAAAGTGCAAAATGCTGGGCCATTCCTGCAGAAGGGAGTGTGTGAGTGATAGCATTAGCCTGTCATAGTATGTGTGTGTGTGTGTGTGTGTGTGTGGCATCATGCTGGTGCTCTGACAGACACAGGACAGTAGTTGTGTGAATGAGCCTCTATTTCCACCAGCATACTCACACATTCCTCACAGATTAGTGCACAACTCACACACACATTATCACACAGGGCGATCAGGGCTGCTCTCACTTTTAGATGTCACACATACAGGTGTGTGTGTGTGTGCTCAGTTTCTGTCTCACCCTTAATCTTTCTCACTAACTTTCACACAAAATATTTGTCATTAGTTATGTCATTTACCTTAAAAATATGTTTTGTCACATGTGTTTTTTTATGTATTATTAAAAAACAAAGCACTATACCTTTTATTTAACTTGTGGTCAAAACTGCTTCTTTACTTTTAAGTGTCAGAATTTAAGAAGAAGAAATATTTTGCAAAAAATAACAACCTGGTCTCAACAATCAGAAATAATATTAGATTTTTCAGTATTTATAGTGTACTCACTCTTTACTTTTATGATGTAAATAAGACTTTTTGGGAAACTTGCCTTGCGTTTTCCTGCCGAAATCTTCAGGGATATTTTCCCAAGCCTCTTATAAACTCTCAGAAACTGGCTGTATTTTCTGTTTCTCACGATCCAGTTAACCCCAATTAGAAATTTATACTCTGTACATAAACTCTTCTTCCATGTTTTCCATATTCTTCTATTGATGTGTTTCAGTGTTCTAGTGCTGTGTTCTTTCTTATCTACCTCTTTCATTAAAGACTTCTTAAACAGCTACACATCCTTCCAGACCCACAGTGTAGAATCGTCTTTTCTTAGTGAAAGTATGGACAGAAACACTCATGGATTTCTTCAGATCTGAAGTGAGAGTGGAGCTCGACTTTCTCCTCAAAGATGCAAACTTTAGTCACACCCCAAAAAGTGGTTCTTAAAAGATTCTTAGGTAATGGATCAATATAGAACCATTAACACTCAATGAATCATTTGACCGCATGAATTGTTCTTTGCCTGTTTCAGTAGTTCCTCTCTATAATGAACAGCTTGTTGAAAATTGTTTTATATAGTAGCAAAAATGCTTTTTCAAATAAAGTCTTTTCTGGCACAATACAGAGTCATTATTACTAAGAGTGACTGTTTGTAATGACATGTTTTTGGTCTACTGGGCACTGCACGGTTGTTAGGAATCCCATTTTCTGTTTTAGGAATCCCATTTTCTCTTTTATAGTAATTGCTGGGAGGACACAGCTACGCCACGTTTATTTTAAGATTGGAAGAAAGGCAGTTCAAATGTTCATATATTAATTCTGTTAAATCTGATGTTATATATAGTGTTAGAGATATTTGTGTGAATTTTCTTTGAAGTAAAGGGATGGTCTCTGACACTTTTTATAGTAATGAATACATTACAGATCTACCATCCAGTCACCCTGCATGCCCTGTGGATGGGGGTTTTGTCATCCTGGAAGAGACCACTTTCATCAGGACACGAATGTTTGCTGTGTATGTTTTCGACCGCAACTTACTGACGTCTTACTCACAGATCTAAATGCAAATCGATGTTTCATTTTTTCTAAAATTAAACTCAAAGAAAAACAGTTCAGTGTAAAGATACCTGCCAGTTTTAATAAAGTATTACTGATAATGGCCATTTCCATAATCAAACATGTAAAGAGTATCAGATTAATGTGTGCTCTCACTTTAATTTTATTTAACACCCTAAGACGAGTCCATGCAGGATCTTTCAGTTCTGAAAGGGCAGTATTTCCTCAGCCTGGTGTTGTGTAATTGTGCTTAGGCTCTAAGTGAGCTTTGGGGAGAGATAGCATCTTAAACTGAGCTGGAGATTTGGAGTCAGCGTTTGGCAGAGTGGAGTGTTCTTGTTATGCCAGGCCTTTATGAGTTTGTTGCTCTGAACATAATGCAGGCGCTGTATTTTATTATCACACGGAAAACACACATACACACACTCGTGCACACACACTCACACACACAAACACACACACAGGCTCGGGGTTAGGCACTGTTTATTTTAATCTTTGTGTGAACGTTAACTAGCCCTATAATCTCATAGGTTTTCTATACAGTCGTCATAAAAGGGTTCAGCGTGTACATGCTTGTGTGTGTGTGTGTGTGTGTGTGTGTATGTGTGAATGTGGCTTACCCTTTATTGTCTCCAGTGCCCTGTTGTGTCTCTAAAACAGTTTCCTTTCAGATCTTAGAGATAAAAGCCCCCCTTCCCGCTCTCTCTACCTGTGGCAGTGCTTAATACACAGAACGCATTAAAACATGCCCACAGTGTTTTTCGGCCCCTATAAAGATTCCTGAGTGATGACAAGGCAGAACAGGCTGCTAATCCAGCCATTAGAATAGTGTGTGTTTTTTGGGGGGGGGGTCATGTTGGTTGCTTTAATGCTGTAAGATGTGTAGCTGCTTGTCACCATACAGCTGGGTTTGTGTGTGTGTGTGTGTGTGTGTGTGTGTGTGTGTATGTGTGCGTGTGTGTGTGGGCGTGTGTATGTGTTCATGTATGTTACCAGTGTTTCCAGGACAGAATGGTCCTGATAAAATGCATTTTATAAGAGGTTATAACAGCTTTATAACAGTTTCAGGTTTCATTCTTTAAAACTAAAACCATACAACCATTTCTTTTGCTAACTAAGGTTGAGATCAGACTTTAGGTTTACAGATTATAGGTGTGCCACCTGACCCAAACCCAAAGGTTTAGCTCAACACATTATCAGGTTTTTCCTCATGTACATGATCAGGCTTGAGTCTGGTTTGTTTTGCTTCCGAATGAGTTTTTATGTAGCAGATTTCACAAATTTCTCTCTCTGTCCTTTCTTCCTGCCCCTCTTTCACACACACACTCTCTCTAACTTATACTCTCTATTTTCTCTCCTTCTTGCAACATTAGCCACATTTGGAATAGCTCCTGAGTTAGAGGAGGGTGTGAACGTGCCACTTGAAGAAAGCACGGCGGGTGGTTTAGAGTGTAAAGTGACCATTCTGTCATACGTAAACACTCCACAGCACACGGTGTGAACAGCATGAAATTCTTCCTCTGGTTTTAACTCATTCACCAAGTGAAGCAGAGGGCAGCCAGTGATGCAGCACCCGGCAAACAGTGTGTGGGGTACTCAAGGGTACCTCAGAGGTGCCACTAACAGAGGTGTCACAGTGGGTCTTTCCTTTGTATTCATTATTTTCTAGAATTAAACTCAAAGACCGGTTTATAAAAGAAAACAGTTTAATATAAAAATGCCAGCCAGTTTTAGTAAAGTATTACTGATAATTGCCAGTAGGTTATTAGCTGAAGAGCAAAGGCAGTTCCTTGCCAGGTGCTATCAGCAATTACACACACACACACACACACACACACACACACATACATTCTTATTCTTTTTTCAGCCTCTTTAGATGCAGAACGGTAGCCAGCGGATGTGCAGCATTTCGAAAGGAAACCCTGAATATGCATTTTTGGTGTACAACTGTACCTGTGAAATGGACAATTGACAGTGTTTTCTCTGCAGAAAATAAAGAGAACAATAACCAAGGAGTGCCCAAATTTCTGCACAGGTATGATATGTCATTTCAGGTATAAATACTGTGTGTGCATGTGTGTGTGTAAGAGAGAGAGTGAAAGAAATATAGAGAGAGACAGAGAGAAAGAGAGAGAGAGGAGAGAGAGAGGCAGAGAGATAGGGGGAGAGAGAAAGAGAGGAGAGTGAGAGACAGAGTGAGAGAGAGAGAGAGAGGAGAGAGAGAGGAGGAGAGAGTGAGAGAGGAGCGAGAAAGAGAGAGGGGAGGAGAGAGAGACAGAGACAGAGAGGGAGTGAGAGGCAAACAAGGCGAAAGAAGTGGGAAATGCAGAGAGGAAAAGAAGTACCTGCGGGTGGATGTAAATTGGCACACAGATACACACACACATGTGCATGCACAGTCCTCTGGGTCTGGCTACCTGACATACACTGGTGTGATTAATGTGCCCAGTATACAATGGGAATAAGAGAGAGGGAGAAAGAAAGGAGAACAATGTGTCAGAGAAGTTTGCATTTAAACAGCAGTTAAATGGGTTTAACATTAAGAACTGATAATGCACTGAAAGAGCTAACATGAGCTAGGTACCTTTATAGTTTCTGAGCTCAGAAGTTGGCACAAAGTGATATGCTATCACTGGAAATAAAATTAGCATGTGAATAGCACATATTATATCAGCACAGTTTTGGCTTTCAGCTTGCGCAGTTTTAGCAATTACTCTGCAGATAACAGATACCCACAATACATATTCCTGGTTATATACCATTTTATATTTTTATTTTTCAATTAAAAGAGTGTAGACAACTGACCATAAACACTCAAACAGCAACTTTACCTGCCGGGTGGATCCTCACTAGAGTAGCAAACACACCCAGCACTGGAAGAAAGGGGCTTCATAAAACTTGAGCACAGCAAATGACAGTTTGACAGTTTGCAATATTTCTGATATATTGTCTCTCTTAGTTAAGGTCTGTCAAACTTTCAGCACAGACCATGTACTGATAAATTCAGAAGCACAAGGGAAAATGTCAAAGCACACTTGAACTGTTTTCAAATAAAAAGGAAAATGTGAAGAAGAAAGAAAGAATAAAAAAAGAAAAGACAAAAACAAAGGTCAGTGGCACACACCTAATTCCTGAAGTGCTCTGTGTGTGTGGGTGGGTGTGTGTGTGAGAGAGAGTTGGAGGGTGATTGATGGCTGTGAGAACTGTCTCGTCTGACTGTAGATTTTACCTGTTTGAAAGAGAAAAAGAAAAGCTGTGAACTTAGATCAGTCTTCAGACACCAATCCATCATAACACTGCAGACATCCCTCTGATGCTTTAATCCCTCTGTGAACACAGCTCTCGCTGCACCTCAGTACTTACTCTCATCTGCACCTGCAGCCACAGCAGCACTGCTTGCCCACCTGATCTGCAGCCTTCACTACTCAGTAAACACAACCGGGAGTCAAGCTAATCTGACCATCGCAAAGCTAACAATCAGAGAAGAGCAAAGCACTACTAGCAGGTCCGTTCAGACAGAGGTGAAGAAGAAGTATTTGTGATGTTGTGCAACTTGTTGTGCAACTGTGTGTGTGTGTGGGGGTGTGTGTGTGTCTGTGAGCATGTGAATGTGTGTATGTGTGTGTGTGTGTTGGTACTGTGAGATTGGAAGCTGTTAAAGTGAGCTGTGCTGGGAAGGCTGAGAAAAGGAAGGAGAGAGAGAGGAAAGACAAAGAGAGAGGGATGGGTGAAGGAGAGAGAAAGAAGGAATGTGAGAGAGAAAGAGAGAAAAATGAAAAGGGGCAAGAAAAAACAGAAAGACTAAGAAGGAAAGAGAGGAAAGAAAAATGGGGAAAGAGAGACAGAGAGTCCACAGAGTGGAACAGGCTTTCACACACAACAAAGTCAGCGGAGCCGCTTGGCCCGCCAGGCTACGCTCATGAAACTTTCCCGCTGTGTAAAATCATATTCATTAGCGGGTGTGATGGATTACGCAAGCTGGAATCTGCTGTAAACACACGCATTTGCTCTCCACACTGACGTTCAGCATGTTAGCAAAATCACTCTGAAGGACGACCCTGACGTGCCCTTCTGTTTTTGCTTATAGCGCATATTAAACACCCTTGAGAAACAAAAATACTACAATAATAGAGCTTTAGACATTCTGCAAATCATCCCTGTTATAACAGACCCTCACCACCAGCTGTTTTTCTTGCATTTAAAGAATATTGAGCGACTGTTCCGGCGTTATTGACATGAATAAATGCAAATACTGTTTGTGTATGTGTATGTGTGCATATTGCTGGGATAAATGTGTGTGAGTATAAAGTGTCTCCCAGCACACAGCAAATGCCGACACAGGATTTTTATTCTGCGTGGGTGGGGTGGGTGGAGAGTGGGAGAGAGAAAAGGAGAAAGACAGAGAGAGAAAGAGAGAATGAAAACAAGACTGTGAGAGAGAGACAAAACATAACAATGAGAGGGAAGTAGACTGAGAGAGAAAGTACAGTGAGAGACAATAAGAGAGAAAATGAGTGAGAGAGAGAGAGAGAGAGAGAAAGAGAGAAAGAGACAAAATAAGAGTGTGAGAGAGAGAGAAAAAGAAGAAAGAAAAAGGAGGAAAAAGAGAGGAATGAAAGAGAGAGAAAGGAATGTAAAGAGTTAAAGAGAGAGAGGGATGGTGAAGGGTGTGTTTCGGGGTTGGGGGGTTGGGGGTGCAATAGAAGCTGACAGTGGCGAAAGCGCATGGCTAGTGCGCAGAAAGCAGATGGAATTCTGCTGACCGTCTGGATTCTAGCAAAGCCTCTTCAGACTGACCTCGACATCGATATCCCACACACACACACACACACACACACACAGCACACACCCACACCCACATACAATTTAATTAGCTGCTTTATTAACAATCAATAAATATCCATTCTACAGTGCGGGAGCTGAAAAGATTGTCCTGGGCTGAAGGGTGAAGACTTGCACACTGCAAACTTAAATCATCACACACTTGCCTCAAACCGTTTCAGCTTGTTAAATGAGCTCTAATACACTAGTTTATGTGCTTTGTGACATTGAATAACATACCATTATCTATAGAAATGGACAAAAGTACAGACAAAATGCAGATATCAAGATGCCGCTATACACTTTGTTTCATTTATCTCATTACGGATCGAATCGTTACTCAAGTCAAGTAGATTTATTAGCATTGCAGTCAAAAACAATGTTTGTTCAGCACCATGTTGCAACACAAGAACAAAAACAGAACACCACAAAACTACATAGTTACATAAGATTGTGTATGTGTGTACGTTTTGTGTGTGTGGGGGGGTTATCCACAATGCTGGGGGCTTTGTGGATGTAGCATATGATGTAAATGTCCATGACAGGGGAGAGAGAGACCTCTATCTTCTCAGATGTACTCACTATCCTTTGAAGGGTTTTGTGGTCTGAAATGGACTAATTTCATTACCACACCATGATGCAGCTGTAGAGAATGCTCATTTTAGGCCCTGTGTAGAGTGTGGTGAGGATTTGGTGGTGCACTCTCCTCAGTCTCCGCAGGAAGTTTTGCAGTTTTACACAATCTAAAAGTAGGTCAGTCAAGAGGCTGTTTAAATTTGTGTAAGAGAAGAATGGATTTTGTGGCTTGGTAAGTACCATTGCACACCTTGCACCTCTCTACAGACACACAGAGATGAGCACGTGCACACAGAAACACACACACACTCTCCTTCAGAAAGAAGAGGTGCTTGAACTTTTAAACCCATTCCCCTCATCTTTAATTTACCGAGCTCATCAAAATTTTCAGAATGCATCTATGAACCCTCTGCCCTCTCTTCCACTCCAGTTTTTCTGAAAGAGTTGTTGCGGTTCCTCCTTGTCTTCCTTCTCTTCCTCCTCTGTAGCCATAAGGCATTTTGGGAGGTGGTGGGGCAGCATCACATGGAACACATGGAATTATGCAGAAAACAAAAAAGGTATTAAACAAACCAGAATATGTTTTGTAATAAGGTAATGATGGACTGCTGTTTTTTTACTTAGTTAAGTAGTTTTTGCCATAATATGGAGTAGAACCGTAGTGGAATAGAATTACTAATTGTGTACCCACCCCACCATCACAACTGATGATCCCAAACACATTAAGAAATTCCACTAATGAACTCTTGACGAAGAACACCTGTTAATTAAATACCATTCCAGGTTGAAACTTCATGAATCTGATTGAAAAAATGCCAAGAGTGTGCAAAGCTGTCACCAGAGCAATAGGTGATGTTTTCAATATTAAACTACAATGTAGTCAATAATAAAAACAAAGTAAATCGTTGAATGAGAAGGTGTGTCCAAACTTTTGACTGGTAGTGTAAAAGAAAACATTCATCAGACCAGACCACCTTCTTCCATTGCTCCATAGTCCAGTTCTGAAGCTGATGTGCACATTGTAGGCACTCAGAATGGTGGTGGACAGGAGTCGGCATGGGCACTCTGACAGGTCTGCAGCTAGTCTTTGCTCCCCGTGTGCATAAAGGAGCCTTGGGCACCCATGACCCTGTCACTGGTACACCTGCTTTACTTTCTTAGCTGTTCTTATCCAGGTGTGTTTTCAATTATTCAACTATGTATGAACATGTTGACTGCATCTGCTTTGCTCATGAGTTCTTAGTATCCAAGAAAGATCTTGATTTATATCAATACATTTTGGACTAAGGCAAGAATGTGCTTCTTGGTTCCTCTGGTCATTGGTATTGGTCATTTGAGAGTACTTAATTGAAACTTAAAATAGAATTATGGTGGTGTTGTTTGGTTGGGACTTATGGGAACTATTATGAGGCTGCTGGATAAATATATTTTGAGAACAAAGGGTCATATAGGTGACCGATGTGGCTAAAAAGTGTGACCCTCCTTGGACCCTAAATTCCGATGTGTGTAAAAATACATCTGGATTTCTGGGTGTCTCTAACTGGGTATCCCTGTTGCATAACAGCTCAAGAGTGTATTCCCAAAATAGACTTGCTGTTTAAACCAAATAGCAAATAGTTAAATAATCAAAATAGTTCCCACTAAATAGTTTTCAACACAATTTATGCTTAATTGGATTTTCCGAAGAGCGTTGTCTTCTGCATCAATGTGACATAATTAATGACCAGTTAATGTCTACTCATGATTTCTGGCACTTTAGGAATGGTTCGCTGAAATTCAGCTACATCACAGACAAACGTCTTCACTTTCCTGATACTCACGTAATCACCACCAAACACTTTCTTTCCTGAGCAGAGCACTGGATGTTCTTTTTTTTGAAAGAAATATCATTTTCCATTGCATTCTACAAACTGGAGAATGACAGCCCACTGTGACAGTTCATACTGAAAAATAATTTTGGTTCCAGTTTTCAGGTTTCAAACATTTTTATTTATGGTGGGAAATTTGGTGTGCAAACCAGAAAGAAACATTCCTTGCTTGAGTAAAAGGCCTTCTATGGCACCTCCTTATGCACTTTGGACATTTTTTTAAAGTTGGCTCCTCTTAATGGCTCTTTCTCATACTCTTTGAGAATTCTGTGTCTTGGCTCCTCTCAGAGGTTAACTTTGTCTCCCTGGATTGGGCACCAGATTTTTAACTTTCCAAGCATTTTTTCACTAAATAAATTGGTATGGAACCTGTAAAGTTCCCAAAATATTCAGAAAAAAGTGTTCTACCAAGGAATCAGTGTTTTCTTGCAACTGCTGTTTAGTTCTGTTGTGTATTTTACAATGTCCTCAACGTTGCATCCTTTGTTCTGCTCAAAACCTTTGGTATCACTCAGTGGCAATGCGGGCTAGTTTGATAGATGGCACTAAGAATTCTTTCCAGGGCCAATTCAAGAACCTGTTTCCTCTTGATCAGCAGGGCATAAAGTGTTTCTTCCCTTCTGCTCTGACTTCTTCCTGTAGAGTCTATGCTCCTCTTCCACAAGCTCATATGGGGTTTTTCCCTCTTGAGTCTTGGCTCCACACAGTGGCTCTTCGTCAGGCTCTTGGGGGTTTCTGCTTTTGAGTCTTGACTCTGAGTGATTCTTAATATTGTTTTTGGATTTTTTGAGTCTTGGTTCTGCTCAGAGTTTCTCTCTTGTTCTCCTTGCAAGTTTTTCCTTTTGAGTCTTTGTCACTCTCAGAGTTTCTTAATTATGTGTTTCCTGTTGGGTGATGGTTCCTCTCTAGCTTTTTCTTTTGAGTCTTGATTGCTTTCTGTGCTCATTCCTCATGCTCTTAGGGAGTTTTTCTTTTGGGAGTCGGTATTTAACAGTCTATTATTAAAAGAGCCATGAAATAAATCCTGAATTCATCTAAATGTTAGGATAGATTCAGTTCAGTTCTCTGCTAGATGACTCTAAGTATTTAATGTTTAGTATGGTTGGAGTACTTTGTTACAAACAATGAAGGCCAAGATGCTCAAGATAACTTGGACCAACAAGTGAAGTCCAAAGCACACTACCCAGGTAAGTTTTCCTCAAGGAAAACCTCCTTAGCACTTCAAAGATGTTATCAGAGGTAAAATATAGATTTTAACTTACAGTGCCTAACAATATTATTGGTCCTACCTCACAAGATGATTTTGCAGGTCAGTCGTTTCAGAGTAGCTGTATGTTTCTTGCAAGACCTTCAAAGATCTGTTTACAAAATGTACTGTCTTAGCTCTTACAAAACGTCATGGTAATTTCTTTCCTGCAGTCAATAGTTCTAACACTTTGGGACACAACAAATCTTGCATCTGCCCTTTTTGTCCTGTTTTTCTTATAATTTATATCTTCTACAACTTTACTTACTTAGAAAGAAAACCTTCCAACACAAAGTTAGGGCCACATCACTTTATCCAGTTCTGGTGTTCCCTCCAGTAATCAGATTGGCCTAAGGACTTCAGACCATAAAACTATCACTTTTAAAGTGTTCTAGCACTCCCTCAGTTGCTTACCAAACACAGACATAGCCCTTAGAAATCTCAAACAGCTGGGACCCCTGCCCTCTTTGCTGCTCTCAATCATTATGAGTGTCCTAGTCCACACCTATTCTTAACTATTGAACTCAGGTCTCTCCTACAGACAGGCCCCCTAGAACCCAACATTGACTAATCTTCTTTTCAAAACCCCTCTGTAGATCAGTATGGAACTGCGATCATCTTGTAGGTGTTAGATAAGAATGCCTTGTCTGCTTAACATTGCTGAGAGTTTTTTTTTTTAAATGTTCTGTCCCACCGGTACTACTTCCTTTGCCTTTTGAGTATTTTCAAGGCAACTGACGTATCCATCCATCACTCTACAAATACCTTATTTCTTGACAGCAGTTGTGAAATTGGCAATGTTTCATTTTGACCTGGGAGCATAGCTGAATTCTGTTTTTCATGTAAATTTAAGGTGATTTTTCCAATTGGTCTGTAAAGCATGTCCAAAAGCATTGTTGAAATTGATACATCAATTAACAGTAACACAATGTATATCATAGAACATAAGATCAAGGCAAAAGTTTGACACCTAACCAGAGGTGGACAGTAATGAAGTACATTTACTTGAGTGCAGTACTTAAGTACAGCTTTTGAGTATATGTACTTCACTTGAGTAGTTTTTTTTTGGAAACGTATAACTTTCACTTTACTACATTTAAAAGACAAAACCGTTCTTTTCACTTCATTACATTTCTGTCAAGTTTCTCGTTGCTCGTTACCTTCAGTTCTGAAAGTGGGTGTTACTGTCTCACTTTTCTAAAACGTGATAGTTTTTTTAGCAGATGACACTGCAACGCCAGACAGGCAGCAGTTAGCTCACGCAACTTTGAGGACCAGCTTCTGCTTATGATAAATAAGGACCAAGGGTGGAGCTGTGGGGTGGCCAGGGGTGGACCCCAAGCACCACATCACGGTTGTTGCTATTTTTTTCCTGCACTGCAACGTTTCTACCCAGGCACCTTTGCTGCGCACACACTTTTGCTGTGTGCACTCATTCCAAATATTGTTGTGGTGTGTGGTTTAAGTGCCGTAAACAAACCGTCTGGCCAGGTGATTTTGGGCTGGCGCGGAATCCCGCCGCCTCTGATCATCCGCAGAACAATGAAACTAAACCTGAAAAAGGAATTAGGATTTAAATGTGAACGGAACTGAACCGAGTACAAAGAAGTCAAAAACAGACAAACGATTAGTGTCACAGTGTGTTTCAACAATTTGTTTCGCAGTAAAAAACCAGCAGAATTGTAGCAAACGATAGCAATCGTTGTCCAGAACAACCTGTGTTGATCAGCATTAAGCACCAGCTGGCGTTCCTGTGCCACAGTGTTTGCCTTGTTTGATAAATCACATTTTGTTGTGTGTATGGATTCTCAACATTCCATTTAAGCGGCAGTTTAGACATCTTTCTCCTGTGATAAACGAGGGACCAGGCACTTCAGAGGAAGCTCACTGTCACACCGGTTCAAGCGGCGACCTTTGAATCTGGACATCCGCTGCTGTCTGCCAATGCAAATATTTGGCCTTCATCTGGAATTCAAACAAAAAAAAAAGCTATTTTAATCACGAGCTGTGAAGAGGTCACTGGGGTGTAATCCAGCTCTTTGCATTCCTGCCACTAACAGTGTTCTGTCTTGCCTGCTTGTTTCTGCAGAGATTGGCCCGGTCACCATAACAACGGATCCCAAAAAGTTTCAGGCTGAGTTGAGGGAGCTGTATGTGCAGGTGAGAGATTATGCTGTTCCAAAGATCGAAGTTATAAATAACCATATGGACGTAAGCCTATGTGTAAATATTTTTGACAATGTTTGTGGAGCTACTGGCCCGTGTTATGCCCCTTTATCCCCTTGTTGTGTTGTGAACACTCACTCATCTGTACTCCTTTCAGGTGTTTAACCCCTATTTTACACCAGCCATGAAATTCAGTTTGTGCCTGTTTTGGAGGATACTCTGTGCATTTGTCTTTAATAATGTTGTAGTTGTATGATAGGTGAATTGTGTGCAATGTATAAATAGTGTAAAGGGAGTTATTGCTTCCAATCATTGTACATTGTTAAGTTATTGCTTCCAATCCAGTTATTGTAAATTTCTAAAAAGTTATAATGCTCTTTCAGCAGTCCAGTGAGTAAAGTTGATAATTTACTCATGAACTCAGTAGTAGGCTGTTTGTAGGGCTTGGTAAATTAGCTTTCAGACTTTAAAGTGAGATATGACGGTTGTAAAAGGGAAAATATAGAAGAAGTTACTTCTTAAGAAGTTAAGAAGTTACTAATGTTACTATAACGAGTGTTAGACAACTGGAAGTGATTAGTGTGTTCGTAAATTAAAAACTGAATTTAGCTGTCTTGCTTACCTAGCTGATGAGTAATTAAGTCCCAGTAAGAACATTTTAATGTCATAGGACAAGGAGCTTGCCCACGGATGTGTGATTCACAGTGTAGATCACCAGATGATCACCATGGTCGAACAGCACCAAGTGTGCAGTGCAACAGTTTGCTTACTTTGTGGAACCTTGTATTGGTTTCTATGTCATCCAAAGCAAGTCTCATTCACTCAGTTTATCTCTTACATAAATATCTTGGAATCTGCAGCACCGCTTTCCCAAAAGTCGAGCCGAGCGATGCATTTCCGGCAGTGCTGGGGTGCATTCTACCCGCGAGACAGGATCCTTGGCATGGTAGAGAGCGTATCTGGCACGCGAGTGTGTGTCCTCTCTGCTTGAAGCTGTCGTGCTTGGTGGATCAGGGAGTTTATTTGGACTGCAAGGGAGTGCATTTGCCATGAACCTTTGAATTCCATTTGGCCTCAAACTTTCGGTATGGTCTGACAGAGCAGAATTCACTCAGAATTTCCACTTTTTTTAAAATAAAGCTCTAAATTGGCATTGTGGTGCAGTTACATATGTTTAAAATCATCTTCACTGAATTATTTTCAATACTGTCAAAATCCTGTTTCATGCATTCAGTTACATTGCCTTAACAGGGTAGTACATCCCTTCAACCGTAAAGCTGAAGCTTTAACATGGAAAACCAGACTCACCGCCAGAACTAAAACCACTGAGCACCTAGGGAGACTGTTAGTTCCCGAACTAAAGGCACTAAAGATGTACCATTGAGAGTTCCACCCAGAAGTGTTTACAAAAACACAGTTTAGTACCCTTTTTCTGAAAGTGTAAAGAGGAACACACTCCTCTGTTCAAAACAGTGACACAGGAGAGAATCTCATGTTAGTGAGTGTAGCCTTTTACACTAAGCTTCCATGGCAAGAATGTCCAGAATGCACACAAAGTTTGATTGAAGACATGCATCAAGATTCTTCTCAGTTTTGGCACCTTAGTGGTGGAACAAAGTTCTCCTGACAGTTAGAACTGCCGAATCCCTTGTTGTCTTCAGTCGGCGACTGAAGACCCACTTCTTCAACGAACACTTGGGTTAATGGCTCACCTCTTCAGTGAGCACTAAGGATAATAACTATACATTTATACCTTAAAATATTTACAGAAACTTCACAGCTAACATAACAAAAACAAAATAAAAATAAAACAAGCTGTCTGTCATATGTTTTCTAAGTAATCTGGCAGGGCCCTGGTAGAGTATTTCCTCTCAGAATCTCAGTTTGTTAATGACTATTAGTTTGAGGCACATAGACATGGTTATGGATAAGAGGGTCTGCCAAATGCCGTAAATGTAAATGTTTCACTTCGTTTTGCTCTTTGTTATTATGTAAGCACATACAAAACAGTGGGTTAGTGGGGCATGGTGATTGGGTAACATGCATTAACCTCTTAAATGACTTCCTGACACCAGGGCTGTAAAAAACAGTCCTAAGTCACTCCTAATGGACTATAACGCGTTATACTATTTTGTTACAAGAAATTCCATGCACGTTGTGCCATGTTATATCCAACCTTTGTGGTAACATTAGCATAAAACGCTGTGTACAATTACTACCCAAAAATGCCTGAGAAACACTGAAGACATACTTTTGTAGAGTAATGGTAAAGATATCAAAAACTGTGAAATCACACATGGCATTTTGCTGGAACCATAATCATCTCTTAACACTTACCATTGTAGCTCTTGGTGCAGCTTAACACACTCTTGGCATTCTCTGAAGCAGCTTCATTAGGAGCCACCTGGGATGTCTTACTGCATTTAAAGGATTGAGGTGGTTTTCTTGTGACATTGTTGGGAAATGATTTTATTGTGGAACTACATTCATCAG
>JBBPCY010000156.1:17397606-17411747 GCA_037974405.1 Brachyalestes nurse | reverse complement strand
TATTGGAGTAACATTTGACTAGTGGTATCTGTACTTTCACTTAAGTAATGAAGTTAGGTACTTTGTCCGCCTCTGCACCTAACTTATCCCAAAGTCATATTGCTGTAGAAACTTCTATATGACAACTTGTATGTCTCATCTGAGGAACAATTTTTTGCACTTTTTTCTATCTGTTCACTGGGGCCCCAGATACACTGACTTTTTCTTTGGACTGATGTGTCCAAATATCCATCACTGAGCAAGCCTGACATTCCTTTTACTGTCATTCAAAAAAGAAGGATCTAATCTCTTTCTGCCCAGAGCAAGTGTTTATCTGTCTGACAAGCACACAGTCACACACATGAACACACACACATACACGCACACACTCACCACTCCAGGCAGAGACAGATTTTAGGCCTGTGTGCCAGTCCACGCTACAGAAATCCAACTGTCATCTGTCGTCTGGTCAGCATGAGTTTGGCATAGCTATAAGCCACCATCATCGCTGGGAGAAAATAGGCTATCTCGGGTACAGTCACACTGATCTGTAGCAGGCATGTGGCTTGTCTGGAGGTATATTTAGTCAGTTAGTAAAGGTCATTTTAGCTGAGGCACTGAGCTCAATGTATGTATTTGTATGCATGCATATGTATGTGTGTGTTTATGCTCTGAGAGAGAGAACAGGATGCCCCTAAAACAGAGAGGCCTTCTAGGCCTAATGATTTCTGGAAACTAGAACTTT
Source organism: Brachyalestes nurse (assembly GCA_037974405.1). Taxonomy (NCBI): domain Eukaryota; kingdom Metazoa; phylum Chordata; class Actinopteri; order Characiformes; family Alestidae; genus Brachyalestes; species Brachyalestes nurse. The sequence goes on along the minus strand of JBBPCY010000156.1, from coordinate 17,411,023 downwards.
AAGAGCTTGGATTTTAAAAGCTGGCAGTCAATGCAGTCAACAGACAATCATGTTTTGATTCCCAATGGATGGAACCAGTTTCATATGGAAAACCATCACTCTTAAAAACAAAGCTTTATAAATGGTTCTTGGCTTCGTTGCACAGTTTCAGGGTAAATCTTTTACTACAATTGAAGTTTTATATTATGTACCGGGATTTTAAACTTTAAAATAGCTTGCTCACCTTTAGCTGGTTTGTTGTGTCATACTGTGATCATTCTATAATAATTTTGCCCTTAGCATGTTCTCCCATTCACGTTATTCTAGAATGTTCCCTCTCACTTTACAGTGTTCTATAATGTTCTCTTCCATTTCCAGTAACAATTTCACCCTGTTTACACTGTTGCTGAATGTTCTACCCTATTCAAAATGCTCGAGAAAGTCCTCAGCCATTTATACTGTTCTAGAATGTTCTCACACATTTAAACTGTTCTTTATAGCAATTCCCTGCTATAAAAGGATCTCTCCATTCAAACTGTTTTACAAGATTCTCCCTCACAATGTTCTACAATGTTCTCTTCTACTCATACTATCTAACAAGGCACCATTCACACTACTCTAAATTTTTAAAAACGGTTCAGTTATTTTTCAAAATGTTTTAATGTAACAAATGATAAAATGTTTTTAAATGAGTGCTCTGGCCTTTTATGTTTCAAAACTGCTTTTTTATGCCATCGGTCAAAGAAACAATTTTGGTTCCACTTACCTTTACACAAAAATACACCTCTCCATCTATCTCTTTCTATTGTATAATCCCACATACATAATCTCCCTCTCTTGTCGCTTGTCATCTTATTCAACATTTATGCTCCCTATCTTTCATTTTTCTGTTTTCCTTTCTTCCAGGCCTTTTTTTCGATATCTCTTTCATTCCGTTCCCCATTTACTCCCAGCCACATTCTCCTCTTCTTTCTCTTTGTCCGTTTCTGTCCCCCTCCCATGTCTACACATAAGATGATAGGCTGTTCTTCCCAAACCGTCAATCATGTCTCTGCACTGGAGGTGCTAGGTGTGTGTGTGTTGTGTGTGTGGTGGGAGGTTCACCATGTTGTTCTTGGGCACTGGAGGTTTTCAAGGAGTCCTACGGTCTGGAAGAAAGAAGCTTATATCCCTGTGATCTGTCAGGCAGAAAGGTAGAGAGATGGGAGGAGAGGGAGAGACGAAAGAGAGAAGTGGGGGAGTGAATAGGGAGAGAGAACAGTAAAGATAAAGAGACAGAACTGACAGAGGTTAGTTCTTCGAAAAAAAGTCAAGACGGTGAGAGTGAGGAAGAGAGTGGGGAAAAAGAACAAGGATGAGAAAAAGAAGATGAGAATAAAGAAGATGAGAACGAAAAAGAGCAAGTTAAAGAGACATAAAGAAAGAGAGATAAAGAAAGTGAGAGAGTGAGAAAGAGTAAGAGTGTGACGGGGTGATGAGAGGGATGTCTCTGAGCGTGCTGAGAGGGGGACGGTGGGGCAGAGAGATGATCTCTTTATGGTAGAAAAAGAGAGAGAGCAGAAGACAGAAGGATGGGGGATAAAGAGGGACAAGTGGGAGGGGGGTCACTGTCCTGTGGATTGAGACGTATCCCACATTGCCCCTCGCCCCGTGGGTCGCGGTGTGTGGCACTGTGCAGTCGGCATGCCGCTGGCTCTGGCACAAAGGAGCTGTTGAAGGGCGCCGGGCGCTGCGTGGCATGGTTGCTCGGATACGGGCACTCAGGGTTGGCGCGTCGCTTCCCTGTCTGGGACATACCCTTGCCCAGTCAGAGATGTTCCTGTTTGATCCTCGCTGGAGGAGAGCGGGAGACTCTTGACTCAGAGACACACTCACCCAGATACACACAACACGGAGATGTCTTCTTGTTCTCTCTTGAGCCCCCATTACCCAGTCCTTACAATTCAGTTCATCCCAGCTCAACAAGTTTTGATTAACATGACCATATAAAAGCCCTGACACACTGACCCAACATTACCAATCAAATAACCATGGGTTCTGATAAAGCAAACTAACCAGTGTGGAGGGGGGTAAGAAAGATCAAGAACTGTGAGAACACAGCAGAACACTTTAGAACAGTGTGAGTGGAGGAGAACAGTCTAGAATAATGTGAATGGAAAGAACAGTGTAGAATGCTGTGAATGGGAAGAACATTCCAGAACACTGTGAGTGGGGAGCATTCCTGAATAACAGGAAAGGTGAAGGTTTAGAACAGTGTGAGAGGGGGAGAAGAGTCTAGAACAATGTAAATGGGGAGAATATTCCAGAACATTGTGAGTGGGGGGCATTCCTGAATAACAGGAATGGGGAAGGTTTAGAACAGTGTGAGAGGGGGAGAAGAGTGTAGAACAACGTGAATGGGAAGAACATTCCAGAACATTTTGAGTGGGGGGCATTCCTGAATAACAGGAATGGGAAAGGTTTAGAACAGTGTGAGAGTGTAAATGTGAAGAGCACTGTGGAACAGCATGAGTGAGGGAACAAATTCTAGAAAGGCTGGATGGGGAGGGGGGTGCTATAAACATGTAGAGTAGAATGTTCCAGAACAATGTAAATAGAGTAGAATGTTCCAGAAAAGCAGGGCAGTATTGTAGAGCAATGTTAGTAAAGGAAAACAGAAAAGCAGCTTGAATGGGGAACAGTCTTGAACAGTATGAAGCAGAGGAGAATGTTCTAGAACATTGTAAACAGAGTGGAATGCTCTCTCTCTCTCTCTCCCTCTCTCTCTCTGTCTCTCCCTCTCTTTCTCTCAGTGTTATAATGCCGGGTGTGGTTTAGATTATTTTCTTGTTGGAGGAGATTGCTCCATATATGATGTGGTCACAGCTATTAGTCCGCAGTGAGCGTCTGCTTCTGTGAGTGCATCCGGGTGTGTATGAGTGAGAGGCTTTTCCAGAGGAGGTCCACTCGTCTCTCGGCTGTCACTCAGCAGCAAGAATCCTCTCTCATTCTTTCCACCCTTCTCTCCATCCTCTCTTCCCCTCAATCCCACATTTTTTTTCTCTTGCCTGTGCCTGGTGTAATCAATGCGGGCCGTTTTCCGCTCGCCCCAATGCGTGGCCTGATGGTTGTGATGTGAGCTGTGTGGAGATAAAAGGCGGCAGCGAAGAAGGAAAAATCAGACCCCCATCAAATTCACCCTCATTTCCTCATCCCACAGCCTGAGAGGAGGGCAGTGCTTTGAGCTTCAGAACGAAGGCTGAAACCAGACCGAAACCGGATACCTCCACTCTGCTTCAGGCTGCGTCAAGCTAAATCAAAAGAGACTTGGTATAAAGTACTGGAACTTTTAGTACCAGAAAACTAGAACTGTGCTATTCCAGGGGCCAGTTTGGCTCCAATTTGATGGTTTTCGGTACCTGTCCAAGATTGGTACCAGCAGGGCCTAACGTTACTTGAGGGTGTCTGTCTCTGTAATGCTCACAAGCTGGAGGTAACGATGGTTTAGAGAAATTGTTTACTCTTCCCAGTGAAGATAATGTTCCTAAGCACTTTTACAAGACCCTATGTACCATCGTGTTACAGTACGTTGATTATTAATTTTTAGAATTACACTACTAACAGTATTAGCTAACAGTATTAGTATTTTGCTAGCCTCCACTGAATTAGTGTTTTTCTCATAAATATGAGTAGAGTCAAACAAAGCTTAGACATTTGACAGATAAAAGGAGCAAAACACACATTCTGAGAAGGCTAGTGGAATGCTAAAACCTTTCAATCAGTTCAGAATGTGCTAAGCTAATGCGAGCAAGATAAAATAGCTATTGCTCACTGTTCACTGTTCAGTATTAGATAAAAACATGAATCTGTGCATATGTAGTCATTTATGTGAATGTGTGAGTGCAGAACAGTACCATGTTTGTGTTTAATTTAGTCAATAAGCTAAATAGTTAGCAAGATAGCTAATTAGCCAAGGTTTAAAGCTTTAGAGTTGTTACAGTTCCATTTGTCTCCAGAGGTGGAAAGTAACAAATGATTTTAAGTATTGTTACAGTACTTGAGCACGTTCTTTCCCCACATATTACCTCTCCTTTATAACTCAAGCTTCTACCCAGAGGAAGCCAGCAAAAAGTTAGGCTAACTTGGTTTTGCTAAATGTGCCTTGTGTTTTTGCTATTTTCTTCTTACTTTATTGTTTTCAAGTATCAAGTAGGATAGCTGTTTATGAAACTTGAAAGCTATTGCTTATCTGGTGTACTGTTAGCTAATTAAATTAGCTAATCCACCCTTCATTATGGGGTGTGGTTTCACTAAAAATGATATAAATCACTGAATAATCTACATGTTATCGAGTTGTCTGATATGTTAAGGCTAAACACAAACAAAAAGCAGTATTTAAATGTTAACCAAATAGTTAGAACTGCACACTACTTTGTTGGAAACCTAAATTAGGGGTATAGCACAAGTTTCTTATCATCAAATCAATGTAATAATGCAGCAGAGCATATTGTGGCCAGTTGCAGTGCTCTTACAATATCAGGGGTAGAATTGGGATTTGTTGTGTGGGGGTGGTTGGGGGTGGGGGGTTACAACATTTTATGTTTGAGGGTTTCACACATTTGCTCGCCAAAAAATGATTTCTGGATATTGTTTATACTTTACAGGGGTCAGGAAACCACAATGAAGAAAATGTGTTTTAGCTGTTAGTTGAATGATTAAAAACAAAATACAAACATTGCTGAAAATGGCATAGAAATAAATAGGCCTATGACCCCTGGCCCAATTTAACCCCTGTATAATTAGGTTGTGCATTTGTTTTGTTTTATTTCAAATTGTGATTGTGCATTCACAAAAAAGTGATGCACAGAAAAAAACATTCTTAATTAATTTTGGGATTTTGGGCTAAAATACAATTTTACCACTACTAATAATATTTGTTATTTATAAACACCCCTGTAAAGGTGTAATGCAGTAACTTTTTGTACAATGACCATTTCATATTAAACCACCCTGAATGACTTTGTTAACATCTCAGTGATGGAATTAAAAAGGTATTTTGAAGAAGCCACAGAATTCTCCTCATTTGGACCAATAGATGGACCAATATCTGAACTTTTAACTCCCTTAACTGCTTAGTAGTTTCTCTGTAGCTGGTGATGATGTTTTCATGTTCTCCCTCCCCTATGTTACAGACAGTTACACCACATGATGCAAACCCACCAGCATTGTAAATGACCCCACATACCCCCCTTTCACTATCAGAAAGGGGAACAGTGACTTCCTCCAGGCCATCAGAGCATAGCCATCACCCCCATTCAATCTGAAGGAGACGTGTCCCCTTCACATTTCATAATTATTCATTTGGACCTCCCCCCCCACATTTAACATAAAATATTAGTTCACCCAGCAGTGTTAAATCTTGAATCAACATTCGCGAAAGATTCAAGATTCAACAGCGGTTTCCAAATACCCCCACCCCCAAAATGGACCGAGACTTTTCACGCAGCAACCCATACACCCACCCACCCAAACCCCGCCCCCCCAACCAAACTCCGCCCCATGCCCAAACCCCGCCCACTCCCCCCTCGTGTAGACTGATGCGTCCCCTTCACATTAAAAATGCTTCTGACGCCTCTGCATCAGACTCTTAAATCATAACAAAATAATTAACTGTACATCACATGCGCACACACACACACACCCACAATCAATCAATTAATCAATCAATCAATCATCTGTCTGTTTGTCTGTGGAACTTAACTTCCTTTCTCCCAATCACATCACACACACACACACACACACTAAACTGTTCCGTTACAAATAAAGAAAACCCTGCATTTATTCAAATACTGTACATTTTTTTCTAATTCTATTTCTGCCAATTGCTCATTTTTGCACAATTATTTATTGCTGTCTGCCTAAGTCTTTGTATTAATCCTGTATTCACTCACACTAGTACAGGTATTGCTCCTGTCATCTGCACTGTATGATGTCCTGTAAACTGTTGTACAGTTTTTGCTTTTTTGCACTCTCTTTAGTCCTGTCCTGCTCACACTTGTGTTGTCTTGTTGTGTTCTGTGTTTTTGGTCTTTAGGTTGCACCATGATCCTAGAGGAACATTGTTTCATTTCACTGTATACACCTGCTTGACTTGATTAACTTCTAGCAATTTCTGGATGGTGATTGATGCCAAGTTGACTTGCCCTGACTAAGTCACCACCATCATTGTTTCTGTAGCTTTAGAATTACTTATGTGCAACCAATGTCAAACACCTTATTATGTGTCTGTGTGTCTACGTGTGTTTTTTCTTCCTCCCGAGAGAAACTTGTGGACACACAGACAGACAGATTGGCAGACACGCAGTCAGACAGGAGGTGGATCCGCAGTCATCCAAAAAGAAAAAGGATGAATAAATGATGAGGGGATGAAAGGCGCAGTGGAGAGAGGCGGCATGCTCTTTTAAAGCATGCAGAGTCATTGACTCATCCAATTACCACATTAACCACTTGCAAGCTCAACTCAGACTACACTCATCACTGTGTGCCAACCAGGCAAGCAGGGGGCCACAGGCTGGGGGAGCAGCGCAATGAGGGTATGTATGTATTTACTTCATCTACACACAGCATATCATCAGTCAAGCGCAGCCAATCAGAAAGAATTCCTTGATTTTAAGTATTTTGAAGTATTTCAATATTATAGCTTAACTACAGTATTGCCTTTTTCATTACTTTGTGCCGTGCAGTGATGTCTTTGCACAGGCTGTATATGTAAACATGTGCTAATCAAATAAAATCAAGCAAAAGATCAAACAAACAAACGTTTGTTTTCAAAGTGACTTTCTCTAACCCAAGTTTCTCATTCCACTGTTTTCCTGTGGATGGAAGCTTAGAACAGTCTCTGTAAGGTTTGTATAATTACTTATGAAATTAATAACCCAGTAATTATTAGTGTTGGGTTTTATCAACATGAGTCTTTGGGCAAGATGCCTAATGCTACATTCATCTCTGTAACACAATTAACTGCAAGTTGCTCTAGATAAATATAAACATGTAGAGATTAAATAGTGCAGCTCAACGTGACTTAAGGGTTCCCACAAAAATATTAGACCTGCTGCCTTTAACTTCTGTTTACACTTCAAAAAATACTCCTGTCAATAAATATGCCACTTATATATCTTGAAGATAAGTCTCAGACCAGTAGGACCTCATATACCCTCAAAGTTGCACATCTTGTGGTATGTCCTTGTGTGTGTGTGTGTGTGTGTGTGTGCACTTGAAGGAGTCTTAGCCCCCCCAGGCAGTTTGGCTAGTTATGTAACTACAGATTTGCATGTGAAGGGAAAAACTGTTCGTTTTTCATGCTGGACTGGGTGTGAAGCGAAGGCTCTCGCTTTCTCCCCCTCCGCCCCCTACCCGTCTATTTTAGCCGGAACGAGGGATCACGGCGTCTCAGATGGAGGGATGCTGAGAGACTGACAGGAGGAGAAAACATGAAAGGCTTTAAGTGAGAATTCATTAATAATTCACAGCAGTCAACGCGCCACACCGCAAGTTATGGTGAACCTTTTTAGAATATGAAAAGTGTAAAGAAAAAAAAATTCTTAACATGGTTCACAATGAAGCCTCCTGAACTTGCAGGGAAGAAACTAAACACATCACTCACATATTAATAATGAATCTATTAATTAATGTCATACATAATCTATATAACGCTATAATCCACAGTAAAGAAACCAAAAACCAGAAACCAGAAACCGGAATGCACCCGGTTTGAGTAAATGTGAAAAATCAGCTTTAACTGCCTAAATTATTTTTACATCAAAATGTATAGGTACGCTTACAGTCATTAATGGCAAAAATCTGAGGAAGGTCAAAAATGCTGGCTTGTAAAACTAAATAAAGTAGTCATTGGGTGCTCCACATTTGTCATAAAAAACTCCGTAACAATTATATTACTCTTAATTCTCTATATATATATATTTACTTACTTATTGATTTCCATCTATCCATCATCTGCCAGGGTGCCGGGGGGCACTGGAGCCCATCCCAGTGATCATAAACGGGAAAGGCTGATAAACATCCTGGACAGGAGGCCAGTCAATTCCAAGGCAGACATACAGACACACAAACACTCACCTAGGGGCAATTTAACATCTCCAGTTCACATGATGTGTATGTCTCTAGGCTGTAGCAGAAAACAGGAGCACCCATTAGAAACCCAGGCAGACACGAGAGAGAACACACGGAAACGACCCTTGGCTGTCCTGGCCAGAAATTGCTATATATTTTTTATTTATTTAGTTATTATTTATGTTATTTCTTTGTACAGACTAGACTCTACGTGACTTACCAGAAATTCTCTTAATGTCAGATTTGCCCCATTAAAATATTCCTCTCAAACCCTAGCATTACTATTCAGATATTAAGATTATTAAGATGTTATTAACCATAAGACTTATCACTCAGTTACTATCTTATATTACTATGAATGATAATTAACTACCATGAAGCTAATACCTCACAATTATATAGGTATGAGAGTGAGTGTGGGCCTTTACTATTTAGGAGACATGTCATTAATGAAATGAATAGCTCCTCTTTGACTGGAATTGAATTCAAAATGGTACGTATACCATTAGTAGTATTACTAAGTACTCTGTAAGATTCTTTTTTTGACAGCTTTGACTGACAACATTGTGTTATTATCACACTGATTATTTGAGTTCTACACGGACACACACAAAGTAAATCCCAGCACATTCCAATACATGTCTGTGCCTGTTGTATCACGCAGGCCTGAAGTTGGGTGGGTTTAGATAACCTGTCCGCCCCCTACCCCCACTTCACTCCCAAACCCAAGCCCCCCACCCCACCCCACATCTCACAGAGGTCACACAATGCATGTCATGCATATCATTAATCCTAGGGGCTGCTTCCCCTTAGGGGTGCGCCCACTGACCCATGCTTAAAGGGGAAGAAAGTGTCCCCCGTGGGACAGAGGTCACAGAACAGTACAACCTAAAGAGTTGCATCCCCTGCAGATTGGGAAAGACATACATATTTACAATACATGAACACAAACACATCATTTAGATCATTATACATAATAAGCAATGATAGAGAGACCAGACCTTTATATGTTGGGGATCACTGCAGTACTGAAACAAGATTTGGTTCGTTTTTAGCGATGTGTGTACCATGTGTTCACCTCTGCATGTTTTTGGTTTTTGGTCATATTCTCATGTGTTCACTTTTCAGCAGCATCAGGGTAAGCATCTTCTCTTTGTTATCCAGTTCTCAATTAGTGCCAATACTTTTTTTTTTTGCTGTATTGTTCTATTAAAGACTGCCTTATTTATGTCAAGATATCAAGCACTTGCATCTCATTTCACTTTAATGATATATATATATATATATATATATATATACACAGATACAACTCTAAGTGTGTGTGTGTGTGCATGTCTGTGGGTCTTTCAGCATGAGATCAAACACTCTAACAGGCCTCTAGAATGACCAGTCGCTCTCCATAAGGACACAAAGGAGTAAAGGAGCAGGAGAAAGAGGCCGATGAAGAAGAAGAGGTGCAGATAAAGAAGATTTTCCTCCTGTTTTCCTACCCTGGGCTTTTGTGAAGAGGAAAAGACTCTTACACAGTGAGACTGAAAGCCTTTTTGCCTGATTTTCCTTAAAGGGGAATTACACAGATTTTTAAAAATTTACATCATTCAGAGTGGTTTGGTGGAGAAGGCACTTTTCTAGAGAAACTAACCGAGTCAGAATTGTTCAAGCATTGATAGGAACCAATACGATTTCACTCTAAAACAGGTTTTAAATTTATTATGGTGGAGATACACGTGCAGGTTATCATGAGGCAAAACAGGCAGAAACCTAAAGAAAACCTAAATGGTTTAGACAGATGCACAAAACTGTTTTTGCTGCAGACATTGTAACCCCTGGTTCCTATCACTACCATTGTAAAGAAAGAATATTTCTGAACATTTTTCTACAATGAGACATTTCCCATAAAAACAACCTGAATGGCTTCATCCTGGGGGAGGGGGGGCATTGGATTTGCTCTTAAAAAATTGAGAAAAAAGCATGTAGACCATTTTGTGCTTTAATGAATATGTAATACACTACATAAACGCATGCATGTAATTTAGTGTCTTCGCAAACTGAGGACACTTTAGTTTGACTCCATGAACTTAAATGACAGTAACATAAATTCATTTGCAGATTTGTATTTTCGTTTATTTATTTTTGATTGATTTTGGCTGTCCTTGTCTCTGCTCATTCAGCTCTCAGCCCATGTGGCATTAGCTGAATCTGTAATATATTTCCTGGAAGACAAGAAAGCAGGAGGCCGTCAATGAGGTAACAGCCTAACGATGTGGTGCTAATCTGACATGCTTTTGTGTTCTTTCAGTAATTGGGGATATGCATAATTTGTGCACATGCGTGTATGTGCACACACACACTCACACAAACACACACATTCACAGTTTGTTTTCATATCTTTCTAGGGTATTTCCACTGCCTTATGTATTTATGCAGCTATTTACTGTACTAACCTAACACATTTTGCACATTTAGGACCTATTACTATGTACATGGGATTTGGCAAGTATCGTTCTTGTACTTTTTTTTCTTAAGGTCCACTTATGTTTGTGTGGTTTTATGTACCCAAACCAATCGTGTTTTTTTCCTTACAATTTAACAGGTGGCTTTCATTGCTGTGCCTTTAAGACTGATTTATGTAAATGACCACTGTTCTGATTGGATGCATTTGATTGGATCGTTCAAAAATCAGTCCAGGCTGAAATTCTTTTTGCAAGGTCATTGTGAATGGGCGGGGCAAAAACTGCTAGTACCACCTATTAGCCACAACATTAAAACCACTGACAGGTGAAGTGACTGCCATTGATTCCACAGACATCTGTCAGGGGGTGGGATATAATAGGCAGCAACTGAACAGTGTTGGAAGCAGGAAAATGGGCAAACGTAGGGATCTGAGCAACTCTGAAAAGAGCCAGGTTGTGATTGCTAGATAATTGGGTCAGAGCATCCCCAAAAGGACAGGTCTTGTGCAGTGTTCCCAGTATGCAGTGATCGGTACCTACCAAAAGTGGTTCTGGAAAGACAACTCGTGAACTGGTAGCAGGGTCATGGGTGCCACAGACTCACAGATCCAGTCCGATCCCACAGAAGAGCCACTGTGGTACAAATTGCTGAAAAAGTTCATGCTGGCTGGGATTGTAAGGTGTCAGAATACATGCATTGCAGCTGATAGGTTTATTTACATGCATTGCTTTTATTGACATCACAAAACTGAGTTCAGAGCAGGCTGTTTGTTCACAGCACTTTACAGTGTTTACATATTACATCAATCTTTTTTATTGCATTAAAGAGAAGCAAATTTTTTTTTGTTGTAATAGTGGTTTGCACGTTAACCTCCGTGACCCAAAAGGAAACCTTTAAGGTATTTTGCTTTTAGCTAAATGTCCCCACATCTCTGCTCTTTTCTTTCTGAGGATATTTGGTCCCCACAAGCACAAAATACATGTGAAACACACACACACAAACATGGTTATTACTGAGTGCAGTCTGGAATAATGTTGTGTCAAGTACCTCCCATCACGATTGTCCGTCTGTTGTGAATGGCATGAGTCGAACACACGAGCGCGCACGCACACACACATTCCCACTATCCTCCATTCTCTCATTCCTGTCCATGCATTCTTTTCTCTCATCCCTCTCTCTCTCTTTCTGAGCCTGCACTAATCCTCATTCAGTGAGGCCCCCCTCTCTTCCTCTCCTCCTTTACCTTATCTCCTCTTTCCTCCCTCTCTCATTATCCCTCTTTTTCTCCTCTACTCTTGCGCATTCCTCCTACTTCCCTCCCTCACACTCTCTCCCTTCCTCAATGTCTCTCATTTACAGCCTCACTCTGTACTAGCTATATAACCTTCCTTTTTATTCTCCCTCTCCCACTCTCTCTCCCTCTCTCTCTCTCTCTCTCTTTCTGTTTCCGACTGGGCTTTGCTATTTAATCTTCTTGAGGCGTTCAAGATGTCACTCGCCCCCGAAGCCAGGACACAAAAGGCCCAAATCCACATATACACACTGCGCTCCCCGAGCGGGCTGCGCCTCACACCGGCCCACCACCGCCTTTGAAGAGCAGAGAGGAGGGGCAGGGTCTACCCCACCCCCTCCCACTCCAAAAAACTCCCAGGGTCCCCCTCTTACTGCATTGGTGGCCCTTTCCCCTTCTACCTTACTTTCAGGATCTATTGTATTGTTTACTATAGCATAGCAGGACAAGGACTATGTATATTCACCCATTATGAATTATATTTTAATTATATGCAGAAAGAGTAAGATTGGGTTGGTTGAAGTGGAGGAATGCTAAAAACCCTGCCTAGTGATAAAAACTGTATAAACTGTCTTTCAGGTTTTTTTTGTATATGCTATTGTTTTGTATATGCTATGTTTTTTGTTTCATAAATATTGTTTTAACATTGATTGTTTTGGGGTAGTTACAATATCAAAAATGTATAATTTGCTTGTGGCTTGTCTTTTACATCATCGCTTGAGTACAGAGCACGGTTCTCAGTTTGATTGTCGCCACTGAAGTGACGAAGGCCCCATCAGCCAGTCAGCTTCGGTAACATGTCATTTGTCTCCAATGTGGAAGACGTGAAAATTCAGATTGCTCAGATTTTGGTGCCCAACAAGATTCCAGACACATACCTCCAGTGTCCCTCTGAGCAAATCCCACTGAAATGAATAGTGGCTAATGCTAAAGGCTCTTGAGATCCTTCACTAGCTCCATAATTTCATATTATGTCCATATTAGTCTGAAGGCGTGAAGCAGTGTGCATGAATGAAATCTGAGTTTATGTCTACCTTCTACACACCCTCAATTGCATGTTTTTATTCATCTTCTCGCTCTCTCTCTCTCTTTATCTCTCTCTCTCTTCCTCTCTGCTGGTAGTCTTGTATCATCATTTCCCAGTCTTCTAGAATACCACATTCCAGAATACATTCCGAAATTTCACACAAACCCCTTCCTGAAAAAAAACCTCCCACTTCCAGGCTTCGTAATCTAGAACTGTGTTTCGGCCACGGCTGGAAAAAGAATCCCACTTCAAAAGGATTACAAGCCATGGTGGTATCAAATCCTAATGCGGTTATCACACACACACACTGAGATCACTCCCTGGGGTAATAAAACCTACAGCACTGTAGCTGGGGAGGAACACTGTATTTTCCCCTATAAAGACTGACTCCACCACTTCAGCTCGCCTTCCCAGGGGATTTCTCAGCAACCTCCAGGCCACTTAAACACTTTAACAGTCATTGTAATAAGTATTACAGTGTATGTGTGCTGACGTGATTTTTGCCTAAAAACGGACAAAAGAATGTTGGAAACCTGAAAACAGTAGTAGTAACCAGA
>JBBPCY010000156.1:17377396-17396434 GCA_037974405.1 Brachyalestes nurse | reverse complement strand
TTCATTGATGAATCATTATTTGAATGTAATGTATTTATTGAATACTTCATTGATGAATCATTATTTGAATGTAATGTATTTATTGAATACTTCATTGATGAATCATTATTTGAATGTAATGTATTTATTGAATACTTCATTGATGAATCATTATTTGAATGTAATGTATTTATTGAATACTTCATTGATGAATCATTATTTGAATGTAATGTCTTTTTTGTCTCTACTTTTGTCTCTATGTTTTTTCATTGTCAGAATATTGGGATAAACTAAATATTACTTCAATATAAGAACAAATATTGGGAAAAGAAGTAATTATTTTGAGTTGAAAAGACAAAGTTGACATAGCTAGAGAAATAGGAATGAATTACTATACAAAAAGGCTGTTGACAAAACCATATTTGAAATATGAAGTAGCCCATTCGCACATTTGCATGGAATTCTTGGTATATAACCGGCTAAACTGGCCCCAGTTTAGCATAAACCCCCACCTTGAAAAATGGACCTGTCAGCTGAACACCTGAACACCTTTCTCTTAGTACCTCTTTTAGTAAATCTGGCCCATGCCATTTTAGGGCTCGATTTGTTAGTTCATCATATAATAGCCGATAAATTAACTAATTATAAAAAAAATGTAGTATTCACACAGTATTGTCTCTTGTCAAGTTGAAGAGTATTGGTCTCATGCTCAAACATATGACATCGGTCAGTCTCCATTGTGTGAGCAGGCTGGTTGGCAAAGCAGCTGTAGTAAAAGTGTCAGAAATGGAAATATACTACCTTTACCTTTGTCCAAGCTCTCGGAGCAGAACAAAAGGGCACTGCTGACATTACAGCCCCTCCTTTACTGCTTCAGCATGGAGCGCACCTCCCCTGCCTGCGCCTCCTAAATCTCTTGGGAAACTGAGAAGGCCCCTCTTTTCCATAAGGTTGGGTTATTACTGAGATTTCGCCTCACTAGCTGAAACACTAGAGCTCCTGCTCATTCTTGCGCATCTTCACTTGGGCTCAACCAATGTATATCGACTGACCCGAAGTATCAGGATGTATTTATTTTTCCTGTACATTTCTGTTTGTTTGGGTTTTTTTTTTGCTTTGTGCAGTTTAAAATGTCCTGCATAAATAAATCGATCTTGACTTTTGACTTGATTGTTGGTGTTTTGTGTTTTTCTGATGGTTTGATTTCACAGTAGTGTAAAGGAGCCGAACAGTGTTACAGGTGAAATGTGTGTGGTGTTGGAATAGAGGCTGGATGTATGTGTCAGTAAGCAAACAGGGAAACCAACACACAGAAATAAACATCAGGGGATGAAAACAGAACCAAGTTGGAATAACACAATCATTTGGAAAGCATGAGAACGGTAATAAAGGGCAAACTGAGGCAAATGACAAAGGTAAATCATGCAGGGGCCAGACAACCACAGACGGAAACACATACAGACACATGATGAGAAACATGTGGGACTAGGAGTTACAGGGTTACAGATAACCCACAGGTGCACACACTGAGGAGGAGGTGGGACCAGGGTGGGAGACTGAAACCAAAACAAAAAACAAAAGCACGTGGTCAAGGCATATGGAAAAACATAAACAAAGACATGGAAGAGGCATAAGGACATGGCTTCCTGCCCGCAAAATGTTACAATAGGACTGATTCTAGATGCATTTGATGGTTTTCTAATGGGATCTAAAGATATTCTACAGTATATTAGTAATGGTAACCATTAAACCGATGACCATTAGGAAGCCAGATTTACCCTATGAAACGAAAACCGATCGGGCATAACATTAAAGCTACCTGCCTAATAGCAGGCCCCTCTTGTGCTGCCAAAACAGAACTGACCTATTGAAGCATGGACTACTCTGAAGATGTGCTATGGTGTCTGGCACCAAGACGTTAAAAGAAAATCATTATTAGCTTATGAAGTTCGGTTCCAAACTGGGGTCTCTATGGATCGGAGTAGTTTGTCCGGCACATGGTCCAGTTTTGGTGCTCACACACCCGTTGGAGGTGCTTTTGGAAGTGGACAGGGGTGAGCATGGGCACTCTGACTAGTCTGTGTCTACCCAGCCCAGTATGCAACAAGCTGCATTGCACTTTGTGTTCTGACTCCTTTCTATCAAAGCAATTTGTCAGCAGTTTGGAGCTTTTCTGAGGAATCGGACCAGACAGGTTAGCCTTTGCACCCCATGTGAGGGGGTGAGACTTGAACACTCATGACATTTTCACTGGTTCAGCAGTTGTCCTTCCTTGGACCACTTTTGGTAGGTACTAACCGATGCATACTGGAAACAGTCCACAAGACCTATTGTTTTGGAAATGATCTGACCCAGTCATTACAAGCAGGCCATTGTCGAAGTCAGTCAGTTCTAAACACTTGTCTATTTTTCCAGCTTTCAACTGACTGTTCACTTGCTGCCCAATGCCCCTTGACAGGTGCCATTGTAACATGATAGGCAATATTATTCACTTCACCTGTCGGTGGTTTTAATGTTATGGCTGATCATTATGCATGTTTGCGTGAATGTGTGTGTGTTTCTCACTGTGCCATGAGGTGAATGAGTTTGAAGTATAAGACAAAGGCCTCTTCAAGGTTTAATCTGTGCTCAAGAGCTTTTCCTTTCCATTCCCTGACATGGCTGATGTGCTCTTCAGATTCAGCGCTACGCACCGCCAGGATGAGTGCTTGCTGAGGCTAATTGCCTCATTATTTATACGAAGTGTGTATCACATAAGCGTCCTTCACTCTGGGAGGTGAGTGTTGTTTTTGATTGATCGGATTTCC
The DNA here is from genome assembly GCA_037974405.1 of Brachyalestes nurse. Taxonomy (NCBI): domain Eukaryota; kingdom Metazoa; phylum Chordata; class Actinopteri; order Characiformes; family Alestidae; genus Brachyalestes; species Brachyalestes nurse. The sequence goes on along the minus strand of JBBPCY010000156.1, from coordinate 17,393,648 downwards.
GACCTGCTCCGCGATTTCGGCAAGGAGCAGATATCTTGGGCTGCGTGTGATATCTGCTAGAGTGGAATTGCATGACACTTGTCAGGAGTTGTGTTCAACAGGCACAGGAAACTGGAGAAGACAGAAACAATTGTCTGGCCATGGACAACAGCTGCTTCCTCAACGATTACATAACTGGAGCCCGTATCCATTGTGTATGTGAGTGAGGAGCATACTATAGGGCATTGTGTCTATAGTTTGAATGTACCATTATATGGCACACTGGGATGCAGAGAAGAGTGCTATTTGTTTCACACTCAACTTTTGAGTTTCAGTTTCTGATTTCATTGCAGCTTGTAAGACACATATAGCCTCTCAGAAGAACTCTGAGTATTGTGAATTGATTTATTAGGATTCGCCCACAAACCCTCTTCTGTAGCAGACGCTAAGTGGTTGCACAAGCTTTTTCATTGGAAAAAGTGTCTACATTTCCTTGAAAACTCATTTGATTCCAGTATCAGCTCTCCTCTTGGAGATCTACTTTCCTGTCATGTTTAGCCCAAACCTGCATCGAACTGGTTTATGGCCAGAAACATACTGCAACTGTCATTGCATCTGCCATAACGACTATACATGTGTACAGCAGAGATGCGGGGCAGCTGGTAGCCTAGTGTGATAAATATTTTTGAAAAAAAAAACTTTTCTAAACATATATGTATATTTATGAAGGGACAGCAGGTCAGGGCAGGTCGGGGCTTTTCTTATATTCAGTTGAATTTAAAGATTACACTAGTGATTACCAGTGATTACACATGGCAGCTGAAGGCCTGGGAGAACACAATACAAAACAAATAAGCTATCTGTGTTTGATCAACTTTTGAGTGTTATTGAGAATTATTAGGAAAATCAACATCTATTTCACCATATGAACCAACATCTGCAAACATTCACCCTTATATAATGTATTTAATAAGCAAAAAAACAAGCAAAACTAAGCAACACCATACACTCTATTACATCATGAGCACCCTTTTGAAAGCTAAAATAAAAAATAAGACACCCTATAGTAGAGGTACACCGCTCCAATCCTGGAGGGCCTGTGTCCAGTGTGGTGACTTCACTCAACTGATCTGTAAATTGTTTAGTAGGTGTGTTTAATTAGTGTAACTACTAAACTGTGCTGCGCCCTGGCCTTCCTGGACTGGAACTGTGCATCCCTGCCCGGTTTCGTGGCCCTCACGGGTGCACACACAAATGAGGACTGCAGGGCTGTAAGTGTGGCACTTGAAAGAAGTCTATAGTCATTGATCACTTATTTGTCAAGAGTTTATCTGTGAGAATTTTGTTATATACTTATAGCTGTGAATGTACACTGTGCTGTAACCACCACTGGACCTCAGTGTACCTGGTGGGTGTAGAGTGGTCCTTCAGTGTAAAGCATCAAGCCAGCAGTGGTCTTGTGGTCAGGTACTGGGAAAGGACAGATTAAATGGACAGATCAGTAAAAAAACAGCTACACCTGTCACCACTGTACTGAGAATGGTCTACTACACAAATAATATCTGCTCAGTGGTCTACCCATGGTGATCTTTTTCAGTTAACAGAGAATGAGGATCAACAAATCCCTACAGAGTGCACTTGTAGTTGTACGTATCTGATAAAACGGCCAGTGTGTATGAGTATTTTATGTGGTGTTTTTCTGTTATTTTGTACATCTTAATAATACCACCAACACTGAGAGGGTGAATGCTAGCATATGCTTCCTCCAAGTCACCTGAAGCACCAAAACTGTCATTAGACAGTTTGGCACGTTTGGAGGAGAACATTTACTGCCAGTTCTGTTACATCAGCTAACAGATGCCCAGACCAGTTAGCATTGTGAGGGTCATCTTAATTTCCCAGACATAGCTGTGACATTGGCAAGGATTGGACTGATCTTTTCAAGACCAGCGCTTTGACAGTTTTACTGCTTGGGAGCCCTTAAATTTAAGTATCTAGATGAAAAACTATTTATGCTGGAATAAAAGGATTTTTGCTAACATTCTGTAAAGTTTGTTCAGCCTTGCAACAAAAACTGTAAAAGAGTGCATTTGTGAGCATGGACATTACAACCTAGTGCATGTGAGACAGTGGCTGTATGGACTTTGGGGACCTGTTCATGACTGACTTGCTTTGAAGCTACAGTGTGGTGCAAATATCACATTTTCCAGATTTTCCTCTTGCTCCAAATGAGATTTTTCACCACACTGTTGCTTTAGCTCATGCCATGAAAACCATGCAAATCGCCACTTCTTGGAGTTATCAGCGCGGCAGGGAAACAATATCTCTTCCCAGAAAGATAGAAGAGCACATTTCCATAAATGCGTTCTTTAATGTCACAACAGTCCTTTCACATCTCTCAGAAAGCCTCACGCTTGCCGCAGGGCGTCACTAGGGCCGGAGCGCCTCTCTCCCTTTTTGAAGGCCCATCTAAACCTGTTATGTACATAAAACCAGGCCGAAAATGCCAGCACCACCTAATCTCTCCTATCTGCATGAGGCAGTGGTGATAATTGGCCACAAAGCGCGGGCTGTAACGTGGGGACGGTGCAGTGCGCTTTTCCCATATCAATCAGCAAGAAGAGCCCAGTTAGCGCAGGGCTGATTGTTAGTAGGGGACCGCGGAGTGCGCCTCTTTTTTTAGGCTGGGACCGGCGGGGGGTGGGCCCGCTCGCTCTCGGCCTCGTGTTCAGCCGTCCGTTTGTATCCGTCACCCCCTGGGCTAACCCGGGCCAATGGCAGCCTTTTGTCCAGCCCGAGTACATTCTTCTGCTCCATTGTGCGAGCCGACGCCATTTAGGCATTTCTTTCTTTCTTCTTTTTTTAAGACTCATCCTTACAATTGCTTTTGTCAGGGGGACCCACAGCGCAGCGTCCAATCGGCACAGGGGGTGAGAGACAGGAGGAGAGAGCTCAAAGAGAGAGAGAGAGAGAGAGAGAGAGAGAGAGAGAGAGTTAGTAAAGTGAAAGGTAGTTGGACGGGATGGAGAAAAGGAAGGGATGGGTATTTTGGGTGATTATTCAGATAATGTGGAGAGATGCCATTCAGAGTCAAGTGTCATCAAGGAAGGCTGACATGAATCAGCCCATTGTAATAAATACAGGGCCTAAAACTCTATTAGTCTAATTATGATCAGTTCTTTTGCTGTCTTGTATACACACTGCTGGACCTATGATAACTTTTTTTCTGGACTGAAGTAACTGTTTAAGATTTATTCACATCTCCCCCAGAACACACTCTTGAAAAATAAAGGTTTCTAAATGGTGCTAGGTTTGAAAATAAAATTCTAGGAGAAAACTTTATGGATCCTTCACATGGTGTGGAATTTCCTTAAATGCTAAAAAAGGTCTTGACTCTCCAAATCTCATTTAAGGAACTTCACATAATGTAAGAATAAACACATTTAAGGGGATCCTTTATATTAAATGGAGGTTCAGCAAAATGCAGAGCTCTAACCAGAGGCAAACACATCCTAATCATGGGAAAAAAGACAAATTCAAAGTACAAGGCAAGAGTCTGTAAACAGTAAAACAGTAGAGCAAAAATGCTTGGTGTGTTAGTCGGCATATAGACAATTCTTTGCAACAACATGCAGGAAATAATGGTCTATTTATGAAGGAAATGAAGCTAGAACTCCTGACCTAGCAATCAAGAATCTTTCTGAAACTGAATGGCTGTCTTGAGCAGATTGTCTGGGTGGGGGTACAAACTCTCGGCCGAGACCTTACATAAATGACCTCTGCTCTGTTTTTTTGTTTTGCACTGTGCATCATTCGAAAAGAGTCCAGAGCAGTCCCTTTCTAGCACTTCACATTTTTTTTAGTGTAGGGTCGTGGTTTCCATTTAAGTCTCGCACAGTTTTGCTTGATCGCACTTCCCAGTGCATAGTAATACAGAAAAAATGTGAGCTTTCTAGGTGGTCTCTGATGACTGGTATGAGCAAGACTGCTCTATACCCTTTAAAAATTAAGAAGGGGTTAATTGCATCAGTGCATAGACCTGCATCACTGACTTTATTGTAAGTGTGGCCTGCAGCAGCTGGATGACTGACGGTGCTAGTAGCGAGGAATCAGCTGGGTACCAGAAAGGTCAGAAGAAAAACAACTCTTTATCAAACACCAGCCCACTGCATGTCTGCTATTATAACACCAGAATAACATTCCCCTCTGCATTCCATGTCTGCGCTTTGTGCCAAGCCTGTATCATAACACTGATCGATAAGAGCATAATCTGGTGTTACGCAACGTTTGAGCTTCCCCCCTTCCCGCATTCTCATGACATCAGGCTGGTGTGTGGATTCCCCTGAGGAGAGGGATAAGTTGCTGCAAATCTGTGAGGTCACTAATTAAATCAATGTGTACATAATGAGTGTACACACACACACACACGCACATGCACACACACTAAATCTGAGCAGGAGTTAATCTGGCTATTGTGCTCAGTGTAAACACCGCTTTCTCCAATTCTCGGTTAATCTGATTGGTTTATTTGGACAGTTAGTTCCCACAGTTGGCCCTGTACTTACTTGAGTCATTCGTGGTTGTGTGCGTGTGGTTGTTTTACTACCTCAAACCGGCTTGTGAAGCAATATCCCACTAGTCCAATGACACGCTCCATTCTATGCTTGTTTCTCTGATGCAGATCGATGTGTGTGTGCACTCTCATAAATGTGATTTATTGATTAATTGGGAATTATCTGATTGATTGATTGGGCTGCTGCATGCTTGACCAGGCCAGGAATGTTCAAAGGTTCATTGCTGGGCTCTTCGTGTGTGTGTTCAGCAGGGGGTGGATCTCAGCTCATTGCATAAGAATGAGCAGACTCTCAGGGGAGAAGATGCTAGCAGGCTAATCCTCAGCAGTGCTAAAGATACTTAAGGACACTTTACGACTCTTCAAATGCATTGTTAACATCCTGAGGAGATTTATGGCTCTCACTGCAGCGTTCCACTCATCTGTCTTTAGAAAGAGCGAGCCGGAGAGAGACAATGGGCGATAGCACACCCACACAGGCCTCAGATCAGCTGCAAGAGTCGCATGGTGCCCTTCTTGTTGGCCAAAACTCACTTTTGCTTATCCGGGTTTCATTGTTTTTAAGGAAGGTCCATTCATGTCCACAGCCCCATGCATCAGGGTGCTCCAACAAATCCTAGTGTTTGTCCTTTGTCTGCATTGAGGAGAGGTCAGAACTCATGGTCCAGAGGCCAAAGTTGAGATGGCCAACACAATAAGGGATAGCATTAAGGAGAAGATCGGGGGTCAGCTGAAATATGTGTTTGGAAATATTTCGCTCATTTTCACGGCTCTAAAGTGAGTGTCCTTTATGCAGCAGTCCTTTGTTGCGACCAGACAATCTGGAAAGGGCTGTCTGTGTTGTTATATCTGACAGTGGCAGCTTTTTTCCACAGTTCCTGTATCATTCCACTGACCAGTGGTTGGAGTAACTATGGTCACTTTTCTCTAAACAGTTAGAACTACTTTTTGGAGGAAGTTACAAACAGATGATTATCAAAAATGGAATTTGAAAGAGATTTTGGGCATCTTTGCTATACCATTTTAACTATGCAACACTGTGGTACAAACATGAGAAAAGCACTGTTTGTAAAATAACATCATATGCCTTAACCCTCTGGGCACCACAGCAGTCTTTTCATGCCATGTAACATTTCACTGAAAGACCATAGTTTAGTGAGGTGAACTGTCAGAAAACATAGGCCTCGTTCACATGGGCGTCTGAATCAGGTGTTTTTCGTGGCACCAGGTGAGCGCGGACTGATCGGCGACCGTTTTTCTGCTCATTGGAGAAAATCACAGCGCTCAGTGCTGCATGCAACGTTTTCTTGGCGTCAATTTCTGCCGAAATCCTGACGAACGCGAAGAAAAGTCCGGTACTGCGTTTGCATGGCGTTCGGTTGACGTTCTGGAGGACGTTCATGATTTAATTGTTCTGGGAACCCCGACAAATCAAGTTTTGAAGGAAAATGTAAAACTACAAATCCCAACATGTAAACAATCTGAAGAGAATAATTACTGCCCCCACAGGTGAATACAGGTAACTACACATTGGGCTGCAGGCTGGAGTTAAACAGCGTCAGACGAATGCCAGTGTAACGCCAATCAAGCGCAGATACAAAATGCCTATGGCGTTCAGAGCACATTTGTTTATCCAAGATTCAAACGTCCGTGTGAATGAGGCCATAGTCTTGAGGAACAGTTCTTCAGGCTTCAGAGGAATGTTTTTTTTGTTATGCTGCAAAGTGACCTACATATGAATTCAAGCATAACAATCTAACTTAAGGCCTAAATCAGTGAAGAAACAGGTGCAGATGATTCCAGGTGATCAGTATACTGGTGGTGCTGAATGCTGAGTGGTTGGAACACCTTTATCTAAGCACCCAGTATCTTTTGACAGCCTGTCGCAGTAAAAGAGTGGTTTCTTTAATCTACAGCAAAATTTAGAGGTGCAGGCATCTGATCCTCGTCGGTGCTGTTTAGGGCTAGTGGTTAAGCAGTTGCCCCTGTGAAGGTCGTGGGTTCGAAACCCAGGACTGTTAGTGGCACCTCCAAGGTATCCTTGGGCAAGGTACTGTCCCCACACACTGCTCCCTGGGCGCTGTGCTCCTGGCTGCCCACTGCTTCACTTGGCTGAGAGGGTTAAATGCAGAAAAAGACTTTTGCTCTCTGTGTACTGTATGCGACCATGGTGTTCATGTATGACAATGGACGCTTTACACCCTGGGGCTGGTTCTCATCACATGGAACTGGCAGACTTCATATAACTGAAGGAACTATGAATGGTGCTATGTACCAAGACATTCTTGAAATGAATTTGCAGCCATCCATAATGATTATGAGACATCCAAAGCATATAGCAAAGGAGACTCTCCACTGGTTTTAGAGAGAATCAAGTGGCCCAGTCAATTATGAAGAACGAACTAAAGGTTCACAAGAGCCCCTCCCCCCCTAATCTTCAAGATTTAAGGACAGTCTGTAGGAAGCATCCTGAAGCTGTCATTACAAATGAAGGCTCCTCAACCTCTTGAGTTAATACCAGTTGCTGGTGAAAATTTCATGGGAATGACCTCATTAAGGATTGACGACTTGTGAGTTATTCGGATGGTTTATTCTAAATTAATTTAGTTGTATGGCCTCCCATCACTGTGGCAGCTAAATGATATAAAAGTATAATTTTTGATTTCGTAATACCACATACATTTTGAAGTAATGATCTTGATTTTAATGACATCATTTGGTCCTTCTGCCTTAAAACCAGTGATCACGGCAGTTCAAAAACAGGCTCTCTTAAAAATATGTGGATGGTTGGAAACGTTCCAGAAGGAACACCAGTGGTAACAAATTTCATGATGCGGACTTAACAGCATCCATAAAAGTTCTGTAGATTAAAGACACTCCAAAAGATTTCCTGCCAAGTCCAGGTGGCACAGTCAATTAAACTATCTGGCCATAATAAAACAAATTAATATCTCCAGGACACGTCTCAACTTGTCTTTGACTCGTTTTTGCAGGAGCACATCTAACCCATCGGCCAAACATTTATCCATCATGCTACTTCTGCTTTTCATTTATTGCCCCCCACCCCTCTCCACCATCTCCACCTCTTCCAGCCCAACTACCCCAATCTCTTGCTCCTGTTAGCCACAGGAAGTTGCTCACTTCCTCATTACAGCACATCAAACGCTGGCAGCGACCGTAAAACCCGCCCCAGCGCTACGGCAACACATGCCTCCAATTCTGCTCGCTCAGGCCCCAGCTGCTACCATGCGACTCACGTTTCAAAAAGCTGCTAATTTACATGGAAGCACTTAGCGTCAGTGAAAGAAAGATTGTAAATGTAGGTTTCTTTTCTCTTACATTGTTTCCTCATTTCATAGACCCCCCCACACTTTTTGGAGTTCTGGTGCCGTGACCCGGGTGCTGGTTTACATGGGCACCATTACAATCATTGCCAGCCCCGGTGGGGGGGCAGCGAAATGAGTGATTCAGGGTGAGAGAGCGGAAGTGTGGCTTTATGGCTGTAGATCTGCGCAAAACGGGAAGAGTGTGTCAGTGTGTGGTGGTCTGGATTGGTTACAGCACACACACACAGACACACGCACACACACAAAGAGAGTTCTCCATTCACAGCAAATCAGTAAAATAAACCATGACATTGATCTTTACCGTTTCTAATCAGGGACAGAAAATGACTCTTCCTCCAGCACTACCATTACACCCTACATATCAAAATCAGAGTAATCAAAGAAAAAATTATACCTCCTCCTCGTCCTCCTCTCTAGACGGTTTCACTTTTGCCGAACATTTTTGTTGCCAATCGAAGGCATTCAGTATAATATAACCCAAAACCATGAAATAGTCTTAGTCCTAGTCTTTATAGTACATACCAACAACATAAGAGCACAAATACACACACACACACACACACACACACACACACACATACACACACAAATGTTTAACCCTTAAGACAATGTGGACGTAAAGGATGATTTTGGTCGCATCAATCATTTTGGCTAAACTGCATCTGTATAATTGTGTGTGGGACATGACTTTATGACTTTATCAATTAGGATTCAACTGAATTAAAAAAGCGGCCAGTCCAAAAGCAGATGAAGTCAGACTGGGACAGTCTGCAGAAACCAGTCTGATGAAGCTGCTGTATAATTGCTGAAATCTGTTTTTAAAAAATCAAATAAAATAAAAATAGTACAATCTTTTAATTTAGTATTTTCTATTATTTATTAAACAATTACAGAGTTGCTGATAGTTTTTTAGGTAAGGTATTATGCTGGCTGACATCCATGTTACTTTTGCTTTAATGCACATAGCATAAAACCTTCAGGCTATAATTCTAGCTTTTGCTCTAGCTTCCATTTACAGTATAATTATTTATATGCATTATGTCAAAATACATTTATGTTTCCGTACCTGCCTATTCTTCTGACTTTTACCTGTTTGTTTAGATGTCAAATTAATTTCTCCACACATAAACTGTCTCTATAAAACAGACAGTGTATCTGTCAAACATTGTTTTTATTGTTTTGCAATTTGATGGCATTAAAATGAACAGGTAAAAGTTCTTGCATCTGGATGCAGGGACATTTCTGAACATCTAGGCCCTAAGCAACATCTGACTTAGGAAGCCCTCAAACACCCCTGACCTAAACTTTTTACTTTGTATATTAAGCATCACAGATTGGATTTTTACTTGGGCTGCCTATCATATTACATTATATTTTTTATCAGACTACAAGGGTGCCCCTTGTGGGTCAAGGCCCTAAACAACTGCTTATGCTGTACGATTTACAGTCAGAAAGGGCCATGACTGGCCATCATAGTCCATTCAAAAATAACTACATAAGTTTGTTATAGCACTTGGTGTCTATTGCTGTTGTCTCTCAACATGAAGACCAAACCCAGAAAAACAAGACATCATGAAATGAATCAATTAATCAATCATCAGTAAACCAAGAACAAACAACCTGGCATACCACTGAAGACCACAGTATTGAACGATCAGCAAGACTTTCAATGTTAAAACCTGCACAGATTGGCACTATCTGTAATTTAGACCCATATGTGCCCTGCATAGAAGAATGGCGTATCAATCATTCTGTTATTTCAGAAGGTGGAGCACAAGATGCAAAACTGGCACATGTCAAGCAAAGAAAGATAATTTTGGCAATTATCCAGCTTTATCCTGCATCCCTAGCAAATAATCTTATAATTGAGGATGAGATGCTTTAATTGTTTTATGAAAGTATGACAAAAACAGAATCACTGCCCAACTAGTTATGAACTGCATGCTCGTCACTTATACTTCAGTAGTACAAATGTTCTTAAATTCATTGGTGGTGTGTTGTTGTAAGTAGACTATAGGGCCTTTACAGAGCGAATGTGCTGCTCTATTGTTCCAAACGGCCTCCTGTTACAACACAGACTGCTGAAATTAACTACCGTCAGCAGGAAACTGGTTAGCCTCAATCAGGAAGGGAGAGAGAGAGTGAGAGAGAGTGGGGCGGGGGGGTTAGGTTTACGCAGTAGCAGTAATGGCTACATTGTGACTCCCATCTATTTGAGTATTAAGGTCTTGCACTAAGGGCCCTTTGAAGTTTGTATATAAATTCAGCTGAGGCCCTTGTTAAAGCGACCCGTCTATGGTCACCGCTATACGACCTGTGAGTGCAGTGTGACTGGCATGAATTAACTAAGCGTTTTAAAGGGTGACATTTGAAAGCAGTTAAACAGTAACTTGGACCAATTAAATGCACGTTAGGCAAATGAATATCTTTGCGCCCAGAGGGACAATGAATTTCCGCGGCTACTGGAACTTCTGAGGAGGCGGACCCCAACCGAACCCTCCTGAATTTAACATGAAATAATATGACCAGATGTGACTTTTGTAACACACTCACATACCCATACACACAATTAACCCCACAGAAGTAAATTGTGTTGTGGTTTTACAACCATTTGCAGGACATTAACTACATAATAATTACATAGTTGTGTAATACTATATTCACTTTTGTACTCTGTGTATCAACAGGTTCAAAGCTTCTTTATGTTTCTTTTACTTAGCAAAAGTATTAATGATGTATGTTATGCCCAACAGTAACTTTATGTCCTAGTGAAGGCACAATTATCTTGGACACATCAAACTGGTTTCAGTTGAAATGTTGGAATCTGTTTTTGTGGCAGAATTTCTTTGCTTGTTTCAGTGAGCAAGCTACAAGACATATAATTAAGAAGAGTTGTTTCAACGCCCATCACCAAATATTCATCAAGCTAACAATAAGAAACAGTGCGTTCTGAAACGAACAAATGAATGGACAAATGAACGAGTGAATAAATGAATGAATGAGGGGAGGGATGGACGGGGGGGAGGTTTTTAGAAAGTTATTGAATCAGGAAATTCCTCAAACTGTCCGTGATGGGGGAAGGGGCGTTTCGGTGCTAAAGCCTCACGCCCCCTGGCTGGGCTTAGCGGAGGGCTCATTCGCCGGCCTTAGTCAGCAAGCACACAGGGGGGCCCTCACAATGGAGCTTTTCTCCCCACAAAGAGTGCAGCTAACCCTGCCATTCCACCAATGCAGGCCCTCTACAGGGGGCCCGAACGAGCGCTAGCTAGCTAGCCATGGCTAAAGATAAACAAGCACAGGTCAGAGGTTAAAGAGAACGACACATCAGGAATCATTTTCAACACACAAAAAGTGTAATGTTGAGAGAGGGACCCGTGGTAAATGACTACATTGTGAAAGTGCCAAGAGGTCCAGGCCCCAGGACCGGGCTCTTCCTGGTCGCTTTTTAAAGCGGTCGGCCGATTTTCCGGGTTGAAATGTCGGCATTTCAAGGCTGAAGAGGCGGGACTGTCAACAAAGGTGATCACTGGGTCACTTCAATGGATCATTCTGGTTGTCTTGTCGGCTTCATTCAATGAGGGTTCCTGAAGTATGTGTGGGTGTCCCACACCTTGTAACATGAGTCGATAGACAGCAGCCGCCTTCTCACCTTACCAGAGAAGTACCCAAAAGGAGCACACCTGGAGTTCTCAACACTCTTCTTCTCTTTCATCCTCCGTCTAAAAGTTTCTCACATACCTTGTCCTGGATGTCCACTTTTCCTCACCATATCCAGTTCAGCTACTTAACCTTAGTTATAAACAGTGTTGGTGGTTGGGGTGGTGGTGGTAACAGCACAAAAGTAATGTAGGTTTTTACAAAGTATGGCATTACAGAAGTGTAATTACTGTAATCAATGTAATGTGTAACAAAGGAGTGTAATGTATTACACTTATTTTGTAATAACTTTACAGTCACTGACTAAAGTCCCTGTCAGAGCAATTTTAACAACATGCAATGCATTCATTCCCACTACATAGATTATCCATGTAGATTGTCCATGTATATTACGTTTAGCAACAGGTGATTGCATGAATTTGATTGTGAACCAGCAGTCACAGTGTGGTCAGTTAACAGTAGTTGTCCCTCAGTACAGAAGTACTGAAAAAACAAACTCTAAAGACAAGCAGGGTTTTGTAACATTACCCTTACAAAGCCTACTATCTTACATCACTGATGCTGGTCAGTGTAATATTCTAAGATGTATCAGTTCTGTTAATTAGAAGAATTTTGCAGGTACTTTCAAAAAAGCAACATTCTCACCCAGCCATAGTGTATACATAAGCAATCTCCATAAAACTGCTTAATTACCTTAAAATACAACTCATGTTTGTTGATCAACAAAATGTGGTGGAGCGGTTAGATGTGCCAGTGCCTCCCAAGGAGACTGCATAGGTTACGTATGTCCAGAAACTTCCCTTCATACAGATTTGTCTTGATTGAGGAACAGTCATGGGTAGCGACAGATCATTCTTCCAGGAAGGTAAACCTATTACAGCTGTCCTTATGAAATAAGGGAATATGGAAATATCTGCACTTGCAACACTGATTTTTTTTTTAAGTCAAAATTTGACCCATTTTTTCTGCGCACCAGGGACAGCTATAGCAGCTGGAAAAAACGACTGTTCTGTGCAGACAGGAACTTGACTTGCTGCCACCACAGTCTGTTAATAGTTAATTAATAGTAAGTTAATTAAATTAATTGATAAAGACTTTCCTTCATTTTTCTTAAGATCTGTCAGATATATTTCTGGCAACTCACAAAATTCAGTTAAAATGATTCTAAAATAAATTATTATCGGTATTTCCTGTACTGTGGAGTTTTAACTCCTAAGGGTTAAAACCTTCTCCTAACTTTGAACTGTCCTACCGTGTCCCATCCCATCTTTCCGGCTGACATTCATTGCTTCAGTATGACTAAGTCCACTACAGTACCAAGGACATTCGTCTCATTACAGAGATTAGTCAGGAGGAGGTCCGCACTTAAATCAATGAAATATTAGATGGCATCTAAGGTTTGCATGGGACATTAAGCGTGTGGTCTCCTTTTTCCCCCTGCGTGGCGTGGTCGTTAAGCGATTGTGTTTCCTCCAGCAGGTGAGCGACGCGCCTCCTCAGCACCTCCTTTGGCTTTTTCCTCCTTCCCTTTTGTTGTCCCTGAGCCATTGTTTGAAGGAAGGACACCGAAGAGGCGGAAGAGAGGAAAAAAAAACTTTAGCTTTTTCTTTTGAAGGGCCCGCAGTTTATGCTCCATTGTCGTCGCCTGGCTTTGATGTCATAAGTCCTAAATGATGAGAGGCTGAGAGGGCACTGGATCCAGGAGTAAGAAAACGGTGTCCAGTTTCCGAGGAACCCGCGCAGGATCATGTGTGGGACTGGACAAAGGGGGTTTTGGGTTTCTCCCGCTTTCACCTGCTCCTTTTTCTCTTACAGGAAAAAGAGATAGTCATCATCTCAACTAAATGTGTTTACCATGCAGTCTGATCAATATGAATATCCTGTGATCAATGCCAATTTTTAGAGGATTGGTTTGATAAAAAATCCTCTTCATTAACGGTCCATCAGCCAAGACATGTTTTAAGTCCACATTTCACTTCTTCAGTTTAGCTGTTGAGCTAAATATTACTAATAAACACAAGAAGTCAACAGTTACCCAAATCACTTCCATAAATACATCCTCAAAACTTCTCCATAGACTGTTTCCAGCTCTTCGTTAAGGTTTCAGAAGACTTAAGTAAACTTAAGGAACCTCAGTTTAAGATAGGTCCCAGATTACTGTTTATTCAGTTGTCTTTATTGATCATCATCCAATTTATCTGACTGCTTTATTTTAAGTGCTATAAAATGTAACTAGAGTCCATGAGCAGTGCAATGCTACTACATCAATCCAAACCATTATAGCACTTCGCAAACCAAACAGTGTAATGTTCTTGACCACTCAGGTCAGGAAACACTCAACTCAACTCCACTGAGCATGTCGCCCTCTTACTGAAGACAAGAATTATAACACACTGGCCATCACAAAGAAGGTTATATCTTAAACTTTCACGTGTATAGAAACACTCTAAAAAGCTTTCATGTGTGTTGTCTTATGACTCCAATCATTAAAACAAGCACTAAAATAGTTTCATGTGGCTTTGCTGACTGTTGGATGTAAATTCCAAAGCTAATGGCAATGATAATGACATTGTGTGAAATGCATTCACTTAAAACAACAACCTTGATAGCTAGAGTAAATTAAATAATGACACTTAATTATCTTACTCTAATCAGTATTTGTTTTATTTTACCAATTTTAAACCCAATTAAGTCATCTCCAGTTCTACCCACTGGCTAGGACGCCATTATGTGATAGCACTAATGTTTAGACAGTTGCTCCACTTGAGAGCCCTTGCAGTACATAACTTGAGGCACTCCATCCATTTTTCTGAGATTTCTTATCATCTTACCATAAAACAGAGGGGCCAGAGTCCAGCAGAGTTTAGTGCTTTCCCCATGCTTAAACACACCTGGTTCAACTCACCTGTTAATTGCCAGGTTTAGTGAGTGTGTTTGAGAAAAGGATGTTTCTGCCCTAAACATTAGACATAATTTGAGAAAATTACAATATCTCACCACCTCATTTGGAAAACCAGCCCTACATATGAACAGTAGCGTATAATAGTATTTAACATCTGTTTTAAACGTATTTGACTTGTCTACCCACGTAAAGGAGGAAAAGAAAATCAAATTACTGACATTCCAGCAAGACAATGCCAAATGCCACACAGCTCACTGAGTGAACCTGAGATCTTGTGGGGCTACATGGGTAAACGTGTCTGTACTGTCCGACCACTACAGATGTGCTGTGGACAGCAGTGAAGAATGTGGTCAGTAATAATAATAATGTGTGCGCTGTAATGACGTATAATGAACAGAACAGACTCCCCAAGTGTGTGTTCAGTCCTAATCCTTGAATTAGTCTGTACTGGTATGTAAGGCACTTCAGCAGCTGAATGAAGAGTCAGAGATGATCCTCTCATTGGCTCCAGTCTAAACACCATAGCCCTGTCTCTCTTGGTGTGCGTCACTTTCACTGTGCAAGTGTGTGTATGTGTGTGTGCGTGTACAACGCACAGTTGAGATTATGAATGGTAAATTATGACCCTCTTAACACACATGTGCCATTTCTCCTGCTTTGCCATGTGCACAAGAGCATACTGGGCAGAAATAGATGGCTTTCATACCTATAGCACTGATCTAACACAGAACTATGCTTAACTCAACAAAAATGTGCTTTTTGCAGTGTCAGCTCATGTTGTCTGTGGACAGTGGCCTTCCAAAAGATGAAATGCTTCTCCCTACCTCTGCATGTATCTACAAATAATACACATAGCATACATAGCAGGAGTTTTTCTTTAATGCGGTAATGTCTTTTTCCACAAATACACACAAAACAGCCACATTTAACTTTGTGTGTTGTCATATATGGCCATCGTGTTCATTGTATCATTAACAACCTTTTTTTTTGCCACGTGAGCCCTCACTAATGTGCTCAGGGCTGCATTAAGACAGAAGGGAACACACTCTTATTTGCTACCAAGGGAAAAGCCTGAGTTGATGCTGACTGGCAACAGTCTTCGAGACATGAATCAGGTCTAATTGGGAATGTTTGGTTTAGAGCAGGTATTCCCAGCCTTTGTAAATCATGGCCCACACAAATGACTACAAAAGCTTTTGTGGCCCCCGAGAAGATCTAACTTGGCTGAAGACTGAAGAGAAGAGATTAGTGGTTCTCAAACTGAGGACCACAGGGGGGCACCACGGAAGTTGAAGTTGTGGCTTCAGAAGCTGTATTTCTATTTAGTCTTGTTCATTTTGTAGGTTATTAACTTTGCTATGGCCTGTTTAAAATTGTACAAAGTAGACATTATTAAAATGTAATATACATTCCATACAAGCACAATTCACAGGCATCCAGCTCCATTCAGTCTTTCAGTGATAGTTGCCTACAAAGCTAGGAAGATGGCAAGGTACTGGTGTGGGGGGTGGGTGGTTTGGGGGGTTTGGGCTGTTGGCAGTGGGGTAATTAGGGGGTAAGTGGGAGAATAGTGGCACTTACTTCCATTAAAGGGGACTCAGGTCAAGAGAAGTTGAGATGTTTAGATGTTTGCTATGTGTAGTATCCAAGTGATGATGTGAATTATTTGGTGTTAGAGCCTCATTCATAAAGACCATTTTTTTCTATTTGACAGGATTTAATTATGTACTGTTGAAATAAACATTACTATTACGTGTTTGTAAGATATGTACAATAAAATACTTTTTATATTTT
>JBBPCY010000156.1:17359883-17371730 GCA_037974405.1 Brachyalestes nurse | reverse complement strand
AGTGAAGTGAAAGTTATAAGTTTCCAAAAAAAAGACTACTCAAGTAAAGTACAGATACTCAAAAACTGTACTTAAGTGCTGTACTCAAGTAAATTTACTTAGTTGCTGTCCACCTTTGGACATAAACCTACATTAACAAATATAAAGGCTTATTCCAATAAGTGTCAGTGTTTTAAAAACTAATGTTTGTTTATATGAATGTTTATCTAGGTGTATGTCTGTTGTCATAAGGCTTAAGAGGGTGTTGTGTGGATTTGTGATCGCTGCTCTACAGTAAAGTAATACCTACGTATGTGTAAATTTGATAAAGGTGCTGTAAGTTTATTAAATAATAAAAACAAAAGACACTTGTTGTCCCAACAAAAAAAACACTAAGTAAAATGTCTTCTTTACAATTAAAGCTTTCATTCATATAGTGGACCCCAAGTGAACTACATGATCCAGTCTGGTCATTAGGCCTACTTCCCTGTGAGATCTGGCCTGGATGTCTGAGGAGCTCCAAGCTGATCTGAGTGATCAAACAGACAGATAACTGTCAAAGCAGGAGGGGTCAGGACACCAGAACAATACAGCCGAGTCTCGCCCTCTCCACTGCACCGCACCCCCCAGCCTGACCTCTGATCTTCAGCTATAGGATTGCGTAATTCTAAAAGCTGCCGCTCATGAAATGAATGTTATGGTGGGCCTCTCTGTCCCACACCATCACCAAACACAGCTATGAAGCCCAAGTCCAGAGGTCAGCAGTGGGGTCAGTCAGATTAAACACAGCGGTTGGCACCATAATGAGCGTTAAATGGGCATTTCAGTACCAGCTCCCTCAACCCTATACCCTGCTTAGTGATCTCTCTCTCTCTCTCTCTCTCTCTCTCTCTCTTTCTCTCTCTTTCTCTTTCTCCTGCTCTCTCCATCCTTCATTTGCTCTCTCTCTCTGTTCCTTTACCTCTCTTGAAGCAACTTCCTCCAGGATCAATAACGTTTTCTGATTCTGATTCTCTTTCTCTCTCGTCCTCTCTCCCATCCTCCCTCTCTTTCTCTCTTCTGCTCTCTCCCAATGTCTCATCTTCTCTCATCTGTTCTCTCTGACACTTTCTCCCTCCTTTTCTCCCTCCCTCTCTTACTGTCTCTCTGTCATCTTTCTTTCAATCTGTTTTTCTTTCAATCTCTCATCTGCTCTTTCTCTCCTGCTGTCTTTTTTACTTTTTCTCTCTGATCTTTCTTTTCTCTTTCACATTCTCCTTTCTGCTTTCCCCGTTGTTGTCCTCGCTTTCTCTTATTCCTTTCCCTCAGACTCTGTCTTTCTTTTGTATGTCATTCTCACTCTTTCTGTCATTTGAATGTCTTTCTGTTTTCTCTCTGCCATTCCATCTCAAACTTGTTCAGTATCTTTGTTTCCCTCTTCGTGGAAAAACGCTGATATGATGTTTTTATGATTATATTATTTTAATGCTGTTTCAGCCGATACGTGCAGTATGTGGATGACTGGGCTTCAGCAGTGGCTTGACAAGTCCAGAGGTTATTTGATTAAATGGAGGCACAAAACACACATGGTGAGTGTTTTTCTGGTTGTTGATAATCAGTCTTCATTTGTGTATCTTAAGTAAGGAGAGCAATTTGTCCACTTGTTTATTTGGCCTGTTGGCTCAGGCTCCAGTCTAAGCATGATTTACCTTCCTCAGAATGTCCTGAAGACACAGCGCGGAGAAGCATGCGGCAGCCCAAACACGCCTGTACAAAAACAAATAGAAATAGAACAAAAATGAGCACATACACATGTTCCGAAGAGTGAAAGTATTTTAGTGTGAATTTTGAATTATTAAAACCTCAGGCAACACTGAAGGTCTACATTGGAAGCGCGTACAAACACACAAACACACACACACACACACACACCCCTCGTGAACCAAAAGGCTGCTTATTACACCAGTCAGAGAGGAGGTGGAGGTCAGTCTCTCATTGCATCCTTGCTTGGGGTGAAGGAAGTAATAGTGTGTACACATGCAGGATGTTAAATTAAGAGAGAGAGAGAGGCGGGGGGGCAGGGTGATGGAGAGAAAAAAAGGAGGGAGATAAAAGATATAATGAGAGAAAAGAGAGACAGAGATAAAAAAGAGAATAAGTGACAGAGTGAGAGAAGGGAGAGTGAGAGACTGAGAGAGAGAGGAGAGAGTGAGAGACAGAGTGAGAGAAGGGAGAGTGAGAGAGAAGGGAGAGAGAGACAAGGTGAGGGAGACGGGAGAGAGAGAGACAGGGAGAGAGAGAAGGTAGAGTGAGAGAGAAGGAAGAGAGAGAAGGGAGAGTGAGAGACAGGGAGAGAGAGAAGGGAGAGAAAGAGAAAGGTTGAGGGAGACGGGAGAGAGAGAGAGGTGGGAGTGAGAGAGAAGGGAGAGTGAGAGACAGGGAGAGAGAGAAGGGAGAGAAAGAGAAAGCTTAAGGGAGACGGGAGAGTGAAAGAGGTGGGAGAGAGAGAGAAGGGAGAGTGAGAGACAGAGTGAGAGAAAAGGGAGAGTGAGAGACAGGTTGAGGGAGAAGGGAGAGTGAGAGAGGGAGAGAGAAGGGAAAGTGAGAGACAGAGAAGGGAGAAAAGGAGAAAGAGAGAGAGAGAGAGAGAGAGAGAGAGAGAGAGAGAGAGAGAGAGATTTATCTTGTTTGACCATCTGTATGTTAATCGCAACACAACTGGTTAAACTTTGATCACACACATGACTTCCTCAACCCAACCAACACACACACACACAAATCAGCCTGTATTTCCCCATTCTGCACCTGACCTTGGACAGATGGCACCCCCCACCCCTCAGTGGCAGTGCCCTGTATGAGTGGGGCATATTTGGACTAGCATGCTTTTGTTTGGGTGGCAGACTCACATGCTTTGCGGATTAGCTCTGCTCTGACAGGCCCCAATCGATTAAAGACCCCGACTAGCACACCAGCTTCTCTCTCTCTCTCTCTCTCTCTGGCTCTCTCTTTCTCTCTCTCTAGTTTTTACTGAAAATATTTCCCTTTACTTTACAGCTTTACATACAAAAACTACATACAGTTAAAGCCTCCTGACACTCACTTGACACTTGAAACTCAGCCCAGTCACAACCGTCTCAGCTTTGTGTTACGAGTTTCATGAAATGGCCAGTCAAAATGCTGATATTGTATCTGAGGATCTCTTCAGTATAATGGCTGTTTCTCAATACAGTTTTTCTCTTTTTACTTCTTATGGGATGCATCATCACATTATCAGTCATGGCCAAGCACAGTTTCAGCTCAAAGCTCACATCCAGCCAAGCGCAGCTCAAACACCTGGAAATGTCCTCGATTCATGAGTTTTGATCAAATGTGCGTGAGGAAGTGACTTGTCACAATTAAGTAGGTCCGATGGCAGCAGAGGAACAACCACATGTAAAATTACAAATGTAAGTTTGTGCCCAAGCCATTTTACTGTATACCAGGATTTGGGTCTGAATTATCTCAAGGATTCCAGTACAAACAAGGAAATGCACAAAATTTACAACAGGTGCAGGAAACATCACTCAGTATTTTTTAACCATTCAGTATTTATGAACAGATGCCAAGTGATGTATGTCAGTTAAATACAACTGAGAATTTATAATTAATCAATGAAAGATTAGTGAGCAGTATATAACTTATTGTAATCCTCACTCAGCCAATGCAAACCAGGATTAGTATTAATAATGTATAGTATTTAATGTATATATTTATTTGAAGAGCGCAAGAAATATGATCTATTGTATGTTGTTTTATTGTAAGTATCCATTAGCTGAAAGTGTGGGGTCTCGACCCTAAAGCTGACTCTTTAAAGCAGAGCTGAGATGTGATGTCAGTAAAAATGCTGTTGTTCCAGATGCAGAGTTCTGCATCCTGCAGTCCTCCGGCATCTTGACTCCAGAGCTGAACTTGGTAGGTTAAAACTACCAAGAAGTGGAGTCCATACTTGACACATCCCATGTTGAGAAATGCCCAGTTCCAACTCACCAATATCAATCAACACATCATGGACGAAAGACTACAAAACAGAGGATGGGAGAATGTCTCTTAGAGTAAAGCTGCTTATTCTAACCAGTTCGCTTAACTGACTAGTTAACAGTTTGTATCATGATCTACATAGTTTAAGTTGTAATTTCTTCTCTTTTTTGGATTTGTGAAAATCCATAAGCAGCTCCTGATTTCATTTAATGAAGGACTGACTGAGTCGAACCAGGTTTCTGTGGGTAACTACAAGTAATACTGGGTTTCAACAATGAACACACTGATGTAACAAACATAAAATCCCTATTTACTGTGTCATGTTATTTGTATTTATTCATTTTAGTTTTGTTTAGTATGTTTAGTAATATTAATGTGGGAAAAACACTCACTGCTCACTTTTTAAATGTTCTTTCGCAGGTGTCAAAGACTTTTGCACAGTTCTGTATAATGATTTGAAAAATACTATCTGCTCATCTATATAAGTCTGGATAACCATTATAACTGAAGGCCTTGAGTGG
This sequence comes from Brachyalestes nurse, assembly GCA_037974405.1. Classification (NCBI taxonomy): domain Eukaryota; kingdom Metazoa; phylum Chordata; class Actinopteri; order Characiformes; family Alestidae; genus Brachyalestes; species Brachyalestes nurse. Next base: position 17,367,234 of record JBBPCY010000156.1, on the reverse strand, counting down.
CTTATCTAAAAAAACAGCATCAAAATGCACTAAAATAAATTAAAATATTTAGTAAATATGAATGCTTACACCAGGCAATGTACTTTGTTAAAAGAAGGCTATAGCTGCCAAGCAAAATAGCAATAATGTATGATTTGTTAATAAACTTAAAATGACTATGCAATTTAATTGGTGTGATTAGTTTGGCATATATTAAGTATTTTATGGTTTAATCTGATTTGCACTGCCAATCAGATTTTAGAACCAGAATTGAATTGATTATTAAAGTAAATTTGTCCATTTAAACAAGCAGTCACCTAATTAAATGACTTTTCATTAAGTAAACATGTGTCTTGTGGTTCCTGATTGACAGATTGATGTGGTGTAAGTGTCCAAGTAATGCTGATGCAGCAGTAACATTGCAATGATGCCACAGTCTCACTTATGCAGGATCTGTGTATACAGGATCATGTGTGTGTGGATGAAATTTAATCTCAAACAGGTGTGACCAGTATAACTGACAGGATACCATGTGATAAACCTGAGTGGTTCTGTATATTTAAATACTGCAATACAGAACTGCGCCAACCAACTGCTTTTATATAGAAATAATCCAGAGACAAATGTGCTCAGGTGTGCGGTATATTTTTGTTGACTCCTGTTACGTTTATGTTTTCCACCATTGTGTGGATGCCATGAGGTCCTAAATACATGGCTACACACATTACTGAGCTGTTTTCTTTAACTCTGTTCAGCTGATTCTTGTGCTGAGAAATAAATGGAGAGAGAGAGAGAGAGAGAGAGAGACAGAGATAGATAGATAGAGAGAGAGAGAGAAAGAGAGAGAGAGAGAGAGAGAGAGAGAGATTTCTGACATGTTTGACAGCAGTGAGTTTGAGAGCATGCTTATCTTGCTTAGGTTGTGTCTTTCTTCACTCTCTACTGTAAGAAGTGGTGTTTCTGTATTTCTTCCCCCGTGTGTGTGTGTGTGTGTGTGTCTGGCCTGTGTCTCTGTCCTGCTCTATTACTTTAGACGTGGTGGTGTGTTATTGTCTCTGCTCTGCTCTTTGTTTTTGTTTTTCTCCATAACCAGGCAAGATAAGCCATCGGCCAGATGGTCCAGAGGGGTCTCCCGTGGTTACCTCATCCCAGGGATCAAATGCGCGCACGCACAGACACACACACACACACTTGCGCGCGCACACACAGAATGACTGAAATCTCAGACTGTTATGTAATCTTTCCATAGTCCAGACTGTCTATACCCTAACATATATGCATAGCACAACTAGAGCTTAGGCTCTCTCTCCCTCTCTCTCTCTGCCTCTCTGTCTCAGTCTCTCTCTCTCTCCCTCTCTGTCTCTGTCTCTCTGTCCCTCTCTCTGTGTGTCTCTCTGTCTCTGTCTCTCTCTCTCTATCAAAAAGTATAAAGCATGATAACAGCAATATACATTTACAATAGTAAATTTTTTTAATCATGTTATACTAGAATTATATTAACTATTTTCTTATCCTTTCTTTTCTTTTTCTTTCTTTACATCTCTGTATTTTTCCCATTCTTTTCTCTCTTTGCTCTTTTTCAGTTTCTTTTCTTTTTTTCTTTCTGTACTTCTCTCTGTGTTTCTTTTCAGTTCTTTTTTCTTCACTGTCTCCTTTGTTTCCTCTTGTCTTTTTTCCCTCCTCTTCTCTTCTCTTTTTCTGTATGCAGTCAGTGACAGATTTCTTATTTCTTTTCTGTGACCCGCTCGGTGTGAGCAGATATTTGGCCGTTGTTGTATCTGGCTGGACTGAGAGTTTTTTTTTCGGGCCATGTGCTCCGAGTTGGTAAACACAAACTGGCCCCCAGAATCCGAGCAGGATATTAGACGCCCCGGTCACGACGGCACGCCGCACAAAAGGCAGAACACACACACATACACGTATACACATGCAGAATTACACACACTCGCACTCCAAGTCTGCCACGCTGCAGCTGCTCCAGTTTCCATGGCGACCCTCCGAACAATGAGAGAAGAAACCGCGAGGGCGCGTCTCTGTGTGTGCTTCAATATCGCTTCACTGTGAGAGAGAGAGAGTGTGTATGTGTGTGTGTGCCTAGAAGTGCATCTGTGTGTGCCCTATACTTTTACATCCACTTTGTGCTGCTTGTGAGAGGGAGAAAACACAAAGAGCGACACACTCCTTCTCCTCTTTTCAGAAAAGCACCCAGTCAACTTGACCAGATAGAATGGAGAGAGGCAGACTACTGCAAAGAAAAGAAAATACGGAGGGAGAAAGTGAGGAAAGAATTCGTGGAAAAAGCTAGAAAGCAACAAATACACTTTTACCTGATGAGCAAACTTTTTTCTTCGTTACACTAAGATGAGATACAGTACATACAGCACTAGTGCTGTGCAAGTCGTAGGCACCTGTGTAAACTGTTAGTCATTTCTCTTAGTGTGATAAAGTGTCTTTCTGCTAACAAAGCTAACTAGGATAAATGCAAACAAGAAAGCAGTAAAAGCATCAAGATATGTTTTATTTGTGTAAAAGTAGTTGATATTCTGTGAGCTGGTGAGGAGAACACAGGTTCGGTTCCATATTCCTCCTCGGTTCCTCAGCCGTTTGGATTTATGAAACTCCATCAGCATTTCTTGATTTAAGGACTGAGTCAAACCAGGTATAATGATGGAAACTACAAGTAATACTAGACTTCCACAAGGAACAGACTAATGTACTGTACATAAAATTACTTTTTCCTGTGTAGTGTTATTGGCATTTATAGTTTTTTTAGTAACATCATATTCAAGGTGCCTAAGACTTTTGCACAATACTGTAGGTGCTGTAATGTTTATTGTGGGGACTTTATTTTACACTCAACTGCCCTCACTGGCAACTTAGGTTCACCTTGCCTGTGAACAAAGACTGTAATCTGTCTTCTGAAGCCTAATTTGTGAGAATCATCCTCTGGCCACTCATCAATGGACGGTTTCTGGCCACACAGCCACTCCTTGCTGCAGTTTTTTTTTGGATGGTGGACCATTATCAACCTAGCAAGAGATATCCTGATATACATGCTGCCATGCTGTATTCAACAACTCCTCCTTCCCCTCGGCCATCAGACCTAACAGCTGACAGGAGTATAATTAATGGACATCATCACCTCATACTGTAATTAAACGTCTTGAATCTTGAATGCTGCTACTGTGTGTCAGTGTCACTGCTGTGCAGAGGATGGTGAACAGCGGTATTCAGAAACTGAATAATGAAAAGAATAAATGGTGTTATGCGTACATCTGTTTTGTGAACATAGATGTTTCCAGTAAAATGGCCAGTAAGTGGAAGCCAAGGTTGGTGTTTCCAATAAAGTGGACAGGGAGCAAAAGCAGGACTTAGGTGTTTTCAATCAAGTGGCCAGAGAGTGGAAGTACAGGGTAGGTGCTTCTGATAAAGTGAGTATATATGAAGTTTTGGACAGCTATGAAAGATTCTCATAAACTTTACACAGAGAGAGGATGTATGTTCTTTTCTCAGCGCTCTAATTAGGTGTTTCAAAGTGACTGCCATTGACTTACAGATGTTTGTCAGAGCTTCAAGCATGCCTGAAATGTCACAGTGTGCTACTGGTCCTGCAGAACTTCATGCACTAAGTACCTGACCGGCGTCACTAGGACAGCTCCGCTCAGCAACAATAACTCTGTCAGAGTTTGTTTTCAAAGCCTATTTATTTTTTTCAAAATGAGGTATTTCAAAGTGCTATGAGTTGCAGCACTAAATTGTACATTTAAAAGAGAAAAAAGAAACATTCCCACTGACCCAGTTCTATGAACCCGATAGAAAAACAAAAAAAGAGCAAGGTAAATGAAGACAGGATGCAATTTCTGTACAAAAAGAATGAACGTAAAAGAGAAAAGAGATCAAACGAGATAGTGATATCTACTCAACTCATTTTCATACGAAAATATAAGTATCAAATTTAGTATGTATCAGAAGCACACTAAAGCATAAGTGTAGGAATTAGTAAGTATCGTGACAACAAAGAAAGGTAATAAGAAACAACAACAAAAAAAACAATATATCATTATATTACAAAGTTCCTCACAAATTGAGGCCATACAGTACTTATTAAAGGTATATAAACTTCCAGTCTAGTTATTGGCAGCTTTATGACATTTTTTTTTTATAAAAACCCAAGTTCTGTATACAAAAAAACAAGGCAGACTGAGAGTGTGTTTCTTTTTCGTAGCTAACTATTTACAAAAGTGACTGACACCAAGGTGCGCAGAGGTACATCCAGGGGCTTCAGCACCAGTGAGGGAGGTTTGTGTGTGCGAGTCAAGCCACAGGGGGTTGGACTCATGTCCGTTTTTGTAAATGCATTCATTTTTGTATTGTTTTTGAAGTAAGACAGTGAAGGCAAAGTGTGTGGTCTTATTGAGTGTTCCTTGTGGACTTCCACGGTCCAGAAGAGCCTTTGCGTGAAAGTCCAAAGTTGTTTGGGGGCGGGGGTCAGGGGTTGTCAGTCAACACTGACATAAAATAAAAGGATTTAAAAAAAACATGGGATAGGGATTTTCACTCCTCCATCCCCCTCTCCCTTCCCTGCTGTACTGAATTTTGCTTCTTGTCCTTGATGTGACTGGAGTGACAAAGTAAACCCTAAACATTCTTGACGTCAAAAAATGTGCAAAAAAAGTGGCGGCAGTGAGTGTCCGTAAGGCAGTGGTCCTTTGTCCTGCTCTTAGGGTGCCCCTGCTCTGCATATTGTGGTGTTTTTCCTGCTCTTACACACCTGGTCCATTTATTTGGCAAATTAACAGGCCCTTCCTGATCTGAAGTGGGTGACACTGGTTATCAACTCCAGTCCTGGGGACTCCACTGGCCTGCACGGTTTCATGGATTTCTCACACCACCACACCTTTCTGACTTGTATTGGGTGTGCTGGGGCAGGGAATACTTGAAACTGGGCAGGTCAGTGGGTTGAGAACCACTGGGCTACTGCAGCAAAAGACTAAAATAAGCAGAGCAGGGCTCTGAGAACCAGAGCAGGTTAGGGAACCACCACCATAAGAGTTTGTTTTTTGGGCTGCTAGCCACATGCCGTGCGGCTGTTTAGCCTGCAGCTGCAAGCCGTGTTAGTGGTAGCGTTAGTGGTTAACGAGTCCTGGCCTGCTCCAGTCGGCGCAAAAGCTGTTGCCGCCTGGCCTGAAGCCTGTCCCTTTCCTGCCGGAGCCTCAGCTCTTGCGTCTCCAGAGACCCCACGTACTCTGCAGCCTTCTTCAGGATCAGCACTTTAGCTGCCTTGTCGTTGTGCGCCAGCTCTGGCACCTGGTCTCGCAGGGTCAAGAAGCTCGAGCGCAGGTCGTTGCGCCGCTGACGCTCCAAGATGTTGTGGTTCCTCCGCCGCTCGCTGTCCTCCGAGTCGGAGCCGCGGGAGCTGCTGCTGCTGCTGCCGTCGTTTCTCCTGAGCCGCTGGTTCCCACTGGGGGAGTTTGGGGAAGCAGAATGGAACTTGGCACTCCGGAGTAGGCTGGCGCTACCCTCTGCCCTGTGTTTCTTGCTGGGGGGAGCAGAAGATGCCTCTGTCTGCTCAGAGTAGGGCGACGGGGCAGCATAGTTGTGCTGCTGCTGGTGGATGGAGGCGGCTGCGGTCCGCTTCAGGATGAGCTCTTGCGGGGCTTTGCTCATGCCTGAACCCAGCCGGGATGGTGTTGAAGCCTGAGGGTTAGAGCCTGTGGAGAGGCTGAGAGTCTTGCTGGTGGTGGATCGGCGCTTCTCTACAGTGACAACATCAATCTCCTCCTCATCTTCCTCCTCATCTTCCTCCTCCTCCTCCTCCTCCTCATCATCATCATCTTCATCATCCACATCCTCGTCATCATCTGATGAAAAACAGAGGCAGAATTATTGGCAAGAACACCACTGCTATACCGATAATCAGGAAACAGAGTCCTTTGGCCAGACCCCTACTGCTTTATTTGCCTGCCTTTTTAAGTTGTTCAGGTTAAGGGTGTGGGCTAAATACACAAATGTAGTCATCGAGGAAATATTCCAGAACAACTTAAGGGGTGAATAGGTCTGATAAACCATGTTTGTGTCTAAGACTTTGGGTGAACAGGTAGGTACACGATCTGCATATAAGTTATGCTCATTTATTATCATGTGGGTGCGTGAGCGGCTAGTTTGAGAAGGCTGCTGTGATTACTCAAAGACATTTTTTACAAAAACGCTCTCACTGTTAGTTAGTGAACAAACTATCTCTGCACACCCTGCAAGATCCTGGAGAATCCCACCACAACTGGACCACCTAGTGCGATTCCACAGACACACAGGCGTTACCTCTGATAAGAACGTGTGTGTTTGTGTGTATTTTTGTTTAGCAGCTACTTTGTGGAGGCGTTCTACCAGCGGTCTTGTCCAGGTGGTGAGACACTTCAAGCTCCAGAAGGCAAACCGGCATCAGTGTGACGCCTCAGGGCCATATTTAGGAGATAATGGAGGTGATTATCAGCTAAGCCACTCATGAAGTGTGTTTGGCATTTACTGGATCTCACTTCAAACGCGCTCCACAGGAACTGGGCTGCGTGTGGTAGGGAGAGACGGGACAGGGCAGCCCCCCACTCCCCCCACGCCAGAGGCTATGTTTTATTTTGGGTTGTTGGTTGGGGGGGTCACAGTCAGTGTGTGACGGAAGAGTGTTGTAATGGTCAGGCCTGATCATTGGCGGGTTTCGGGAGACCAGCAGTGATGCGATCGCGTCTTAGGCCGCTGCCCTGGAGGCGTGCCAGGCGGACAGCTGAAGGAAGACTGTGCTCCTTCAAAGCCATCACCCTGTAAAGAGAGACGGCGGGTGTATTTTTTCTCTTTGCTATTATTATTCTGCGCCTTTCAGCGAGCCCGCTCAGCCTGCCAAGTCAAGCCCAGAGCAGCAGTCTCACCACACACACACACAAAGGTTGTATTTCTGTCTTTATGGGGTATTCCACTGACTTCTTCACTACTGTACCTAATGTTCTTGTACTACACCTAACCCGACTCACCACCTAAAAGCAATTATGTTTTCATCTACCTTTTTCTAACCCCAGGACATTCTACTCCCCACAAAGAGATAAATACAAACACACACACCCCCTGCCACCTCTACCCACGCGCCCCTCAGTGCCAGCTCTTACACTCTTCCCCACGTGCGACTCTCCTGCATGATTTGCATATGAAAACTGAGCTTAATGAAGCTCCAACACTATGGCTGCATCCCAAATGGCCTTGCACTCTCTACACAGTGTACAACACAAGTCATGAAATAGAGGCTTCTAGACCCAACACGCATTCTGTTGGGTCTCGAAGCCTCTCTTTCCTGAATTGTGTTTTACACTGCGTCTAATGTCCAACAAGA
>JBBPCY010000156.1:17261354-17291380 GCA_037974405.1 Brachyalestes nurse | reverse complement strand
TTCACTCATCTCTCTGTTCTGTCTGACTACAAGAAGTGAAACATTTTGCGTGGATGTTTCTCCTCTGCTGATCTCGCAGTGATTTTGGCAAATTTGTATGAACATTTTACATTACAGCTTTACAGCAAAAAGGGTTACAGCAAAAAGCAATGCATTACAGTAATTCGTTACTATTGTAACGCGTTATTCCCAACACTGGGTATTGCCTCCTACACAGGTTCAGTGGATACTTCATTCCCTACTGCACTACAATGGGTAACAGTACACAGATAAATTTGAGGAAAAATAGTGAAAAATAGAATCACTTTTCCATTAATCATTGTTATCAGCACAGCTCAACTGCGAAAGGCCTAATAAGTCCTACCTGTTTCTCGTCACCAGGTGCAGAGGAAATGCCCCGAGGCTGAGGGGCAGGACTTCCTATTCTTTGCATTCACCAGTAATCTAGCACTCAGACATAAATCTCCAGCAGAGTCATGGTTCTGGGCACGGAGAGGAGGAGTCTTTGGGCAGCTTTACAGGCAGCGGCTCTCAGGAATGCGTCTGAGAAGTGTTACACCTGAGCCAACCTCACGTGGCCTATTAGCAAGCCTAGAAATACGCTCGTTAAAAATTAGCTTTGGGTTTTTGATGTACGCCTGAAATGCGACGGCTTCAGCCCTCTCGTATCCAGGCACTGTGTGTTTTACTATACACAGTTTTCCCTCGGGGTCTCTCAGTCACGTAGATTCTCTCTCTTTCGCACTTACAGTCAGCCTTTCAACTACAAAACTCATTTAATTAACTAAGAAAGAGCATAAGTTGTCGGTGTTGTACTTATTAACACAGGTAATCGCTCCATGAAAGAAACATTTTGTGGTTTGGACCTGAAAGGGGACTCCACCTGTTTTTTTTATTCCATTATTCAATCGTTAAGATGTGAACAGTCACGCCAAGTGGTTTGATGTAAAACTTTTTTTTTTCCAGAGAAATTCCCACCTTGCTCACAGCAGTAGTGATAGGAATCAGACTTCTGAAGTCCTTAATACCTCTTAACTTGACTCAGAAAGTCATTACAGGAAAGGGTTAAAACAGTCAGATAATTTCTACATTATAGAAATACGTTTAATTTCTATAATGCCTTTCTCAGACCCAACGAAGCTTTACAGAGTGATAACAAAACAAGCAAACAAATAATAATCTACAACACAATACTACAGAACAGCAGAACTACAGTCATAACACAAAGAGAAAAGATGCGACTCAAGGCGTCTCTTGAATCCTGAAATCTCTACGGTTTTTGGGCAATTGATCATTGCCCACTGAAGGCTCCTCATTGTATAAAGGACAGTCTATATTTGCGCGCTGTAGAGATGTAGCAGCTCTCATTAATGACAGAAAGGTACCTGCTGGGCATTACAAGGTCAAATTGGTGGGGGAGGGTGGAGACTGGTAGGAGAGGGAGGATACCGAACGCCAAAATTGTCATGTCATCCAACAGTTGCCTACATTATCTAGCTTGCTGAGTAATGTTAGAAAAGGAGGGTCATTCTACCCCCTCAGTCTTGGAGCCGGGGCATCTCTGGGGACGGAACCTGTGATCACCCATGACAGGACTAACATTTAGACAGTCATAACCCTATAGACTTTAGATTTTATTAACTATAAATTATGCACATGACATTTTAAATGAGTTATGTGGGTCTACAGTGGAGTAAAAATCCTTTTGGAATGGGCCAAGGCTGTATTTTGGATGCTGAAGGCACTGAGGCCAAAAGGCTGCTCAATAGAAATGAACCGGACGGCCTGTGTCACCGTCTGTGTGTTTAAAATAAGACTTGCAAACACACTTTCCTGCAGCTGCAAACCATTTTCTCCTCCCAGTGCTCCTTGTGAGAGGCCAGGAGTGTGGCATGCGCGCGCACACACACTCACACAGTAACAGTTACTGAAGTTACATAACAGACACAGAAAGTGAGACAATGGTCTGCAAGTTATCTCTCTGGGGTGAAGCTGATTGACTCAGAAGGAGATAACAGTACAAATGAACAGAACCTCATTCTGCATGGCTGTCCTTAGACCTCTACCGTTTTCTATTGATCTACATTGTGTCATGTTATACTATGCTCAAGTTAACCTGTTTGTGTGAGTGTGTGTGGTCTTGAGCATGTGATGCAAGTGTATGTGTGGATTAGTGTGAATTGCAGGTTCCTCACACCCACTGCTGCTGGTTCGGGCAAAATTACAGAGCAGAGTTGTCCCCAGTGTGTGTGTGTGTGTATGTGTGTGTGTATATGAGGCTGAAACAGGGCACAGAGCAAAGCTGGGTCACCCCACACAGTGCATTGCTTGTTGACTTTACCCGAAGAGTCGTTCGCTCTCATCAATCTCTTTGTCCGACTTCTTTTAATTATTCCGAACACAGTCGACAGTGCAGGGATGGAATCAGGGTACTTTCCCACTCACTCAACAACACCAGCGCCCTTTCATCTCACTTCTCTCAGGCAAGGGAGCCCTCTTGAGGCAGAACGAGGAAACGCCGGTGATACATGGTAATAAAAAAGTACCTACATAGTAAACCCGAAGTGGTTGAGCATTATCATTGCCATTTTTAAGTGCAGTTACAAATCTATTAGGCTCAGTATAAGGAAGAGAGCATATTGGGTGTCTATGGTCAACTGGCATTTTAATGAACAACTGCTGCTTTGCAACATATTGAAAAAAAAAGGCTTCCTGTGGAAAAACGGTCTGAATGTTATATTCATTAAATCACTAGAAATTGAGCTCTAGAAAAGAGCAGACAATGCAAAGGTGCAAAAGCCTTAGACCTCTTTAGCTAAGCGGTTTTTAAAAGCTATGTCTGTATGTTTGCTTAGTAATTCCCATACGACACCTCAAGGAAACCCAGTATTACGTTGTAGTTCTCATCCAATACCTCAAAAACCCAGTTCAGCTCAATCGATGCCTCAGTAGATTAAAAAGGATGATGTTCTAACCAGCTCATAACACTTCAAGCACTTTTCATATGTTTTTTGTTCGCATTTATTCTAATAACACACCGAATATGTTTGAAGCAAATCCCTCTATAATAACATGTTATATTCTCTACCACTTAAATGGCCCCTTGTCTCCCCTTGTTTCAGTGGGGCGTGAGTTAGAGATCACTAATATAACCATGCTTTTGGTATCTGCACTTCGGTATGTGAGAGGTGTAGTTTTTGCTAGGGACGAGGAAGGACGTTTTAGAACACTGGAGCATCACTGTGTTCGCCTGCTCCAAGATCACCTTGGGAAAATAAACTGGAAAGGCTAAAGCAGTTAATGATTTATTTCGTGTCTTAATATTTTACTTTAAGTGCAGGACAAAACAAAAGGTCCTGTTTAGGACCATCAGTTGCATTTTCTTTCTTCAGAGATATTTCGTGATGATTTAGTGATGAACAATAAATGAATGAACACTTTGTGCAAACAGATCTTAATGAAACTCAACAAAAAAAAGCTCTTAATTTAGTGTCCGAATCCTTCTGTTTTGTAAATACTGTTTTGTATCATTCGGGTGATGGGAGAAAGGCCGGTCAGAAAGCTTTGAAGAGCTGGTTGGGGAGGTATCCCAGGTGAAGGAAGGAGGTCTGCGCTTCACGCTCCAGATTTGCCAGTTCCTGTACGGTGGGGGCCAGTACGTCAACATGTCCCTTATAAAGACCACCTGAAAAAAAAGAGAGACAATGTGGGAACAATTAGTGATGTGAAAAGTCAGCTTATTGACACAGTAAGTTAAAATATCGAAAAGTAGGTTGAATCTGAATGAAACTGGACCTAGGGGTGGCACGATAACTTGATATATCGGATTAAAACTGCTGATGGATTGGTTTAGTAATTACTTTGTTTTTTGAATTCTCAACAGGGGATCTGAAGGTGGTTGTAAATGTGTAGCAGTGTAAATATGGGGGAGTTTCCACAAGGGGGAGCCATTAGTGTGAACTTAATGTGACTGGCACAATAAGTCATGCAGAATTATGCTACAACTGTTTTGACGCAGTAGTGGCATTCATTTACAGCATTAGTGCACTCACCTGCCTTCTGGTATTAATGTAAAAATGTAAAGAAGGCAGCAGCATAGATTGGCAAAAATAAAAACAAGCTGGCCAACACTTTCAAATTTCACGTTTAGAGCAAACATCTGCCGATTCCAATTATGCACCCACAGTTTAACTGAATAGGACTGAACAGACAGACCAGACAGACAGACACAAACAAACAGATACACACATACACACACACATACACACCTCCTGTGGCTCTGCGTTGGCCATAGGTGACCTTGCCATCAAATTCGTCCACGGGCACTTTGATGTCTGGCTCACACTGAGTAATGGTACACTTCAGGTGATCCTCAATGTCTCCCAACAACTGCACATGAACACATACAAACAGCACACACAACTCTTTAGAGAAACCTGTTCTCATTAAAATTTTAAAGGGGCAATTCTATTGGACTAATCAAACAGACTAGCCTGGCTTGGCTAAACCATTCCTTCAACATTTCAGAAATATAAAGTGATACTCACTTCTTTCTCATTGTACCATATAGTACAGCCTCCATCCTCCTTTAATCTGGTGTTATAGCAGCCTCGACCTCTGTTAGGACAAACGTGGTACCATACCTACACACATGTCCGTCCGTCCGTCCATACACACACATACACACACACACACACGCACAAGTTATTATATTCGCATTTCTCAACTTCAGTAAAGTTGTGATCTGTCGGTAGAACCCTTTTTTTTTACCTTTTCCTTTTCCATGGCCACCAGGGAAATGGCCAAACCCATCCTTCAGAAAAAAAGAAACATCAGAAGGCAGAAAGCCGTAGTCTCACTGGGAGAACTCAAACACTGCAAAAGGAAAGTAACGGTGGGACGTATGGAGCTTACCTCTCAGCCCTGCCAACTCTTCCGATGCGATGCACATAATTCTGCTTCTCATCCGGCAGAGTCACATTAATCACTGACAAAAAAAAGAGCGTTTTGAACAGATGAGAGGAAGTCTTGAAGTGCATGATATTTGAAGAGTCTGCATGCGTGCAGCATCTTAAATTGGGCGTGGCTTTGAGGTATTCTGGGCCTTTTCACTTACCATATGGAACGCCATGGACATCGATTCCTCGGGCTGCCACATCTGTGCAAATCAAAAACCTCACCTCACGTTTCTAAAACAAGAACACAGTTACTCCTTCAAGTCATGTTTAAAGTATTTCCTTCACTCATTTGCCTCATTTGCATTCAATGCACATTTACATAATATACATATTTCCAGCTTCAATATGATGATTACTTCTGAGGCCAATATTGTTCTGATCCTTAGAATCATGTGCTAGGAATGTTTTAATTATAGAGATCTAACTAGATGCAACACTACATGATTTTGTTAAGAGGAATACTAACGTTAAAACAAAATACTGCAAAGTAGCAAGTCATTGTGCTACATAATCTTATAAAATAGCCAACAGATCTATAAACAATATGCCTGTAAAAAGGATGTCTGCAGATGCCTACAGTCATACATCGGACAAACTTAAATATGGCCAAGTATAATGCAAACATGTTTCTATGTTTAATTGAGCACATACACAGTCATTAATGCATTAAAACGCACAAAAGTGCATTCTCTCTGGAGGATGTGCACTTTTTCCCCTTTCAATAAAATCAACAAAAGCTGGGTGCACAAACCTTTGCTGCCCACCAAGGACAGTAAAGATCACTTTTTGCTATAGTATTAACGCTGTTAAGCGCTTTCTACTCCACTCATTTGTTGTTACCTTGAACCTTTCCAAGTTGTATTTGCGCTCATTTGGCTTCCTGTCGCCATGGAGACAGACGCAAGACAACTGATGTCCCTTCTTATCAGGGCCTGAGGAGAAAAGAGAGAGCATGCTGGTTGATGGAGTTCCTAATGGACCTCATCATGAGCATGCAGAGCGTGTGTACTGGCGGCTTCACCTCCTCCTTGCTGGATGAAGTACTGCTCCATGTTGTCACAGTCGATTTTGGTCCTGCAGAAGACGATGGCCTGGTCCATTTTGTGCTCCTTGATGGCCCGCACTGTGTACTCTCCCTTCAGGATCTTTATCGCCTCTGACCACATCTCTAACATTCCAAACAACAGGAATACGTTAGACCACTCGGGACCACTCTAAATCAGTGTTCATGCTACACAAATACATGTTCAAAAGCTCGGGGACACCGTGGCATCTTTAAATCATCAAACTATTCTGCAGTTAAGATACAAACAAAACCTAAACACTCAAAACAAAAAATCTATCATTTAAATGATTAAGGGAGAATGATTTGCTAAGTTTTTTTAACTGTTGGCAGAAGTGCTGAAAACTACATGATTCACATGCAGGATGTGCTAAGAGGAACGCTTCTAGGTTTACCAGTGCTTTACAACTCGCAGCATTACATTTATTAACTCTGAAGACACATTTCATTCAATAATATTTTTGGGTGATATATAAAGTGACGATATTTACATAGTACATGCTGGAATCCTATGCCAATCACAACCATTGTAAAAAGTCTGTAGATTTCTGAACAAAGCACCACATCAAACTGCTGTTTCCCCCTCCCTGACTGAATGTTTTGTACATTTTAGAAAGAGCTGGTGGGACAGCCCTTTATATGTCACCCATGTATACTGAAGTGGTGACTACCTGCAGTGTTAGCACCAGGCCTTGTGTTGTCTTTGGCGTGCACTTCGTCAGTCTGTAAGAAAATGACAAAACATATACAACATAATATGACCAGCTTCTAAATCAGAATCTTGAACTGAATTCATAAACACCTAATCAACGTTCATCTAGGTGAGCTTTGGATGGACTGCAGAAATTGAGTTCACCAAGATTGCAGGCTTACCCTAATGTGATTCTTGCCAAGTCTCTCCCAGAGCCGGTCGGTTTTGGGGTTGACGGGAACCACCACATGATGGACGGTCTCTGGGATGGAGTCCTCCCCCTTCAAGTCCACCCAGGTGGGGAAGTGCATGATCTTCTCTGATAGCTTCTTGACGTCGAAAGAGTGCAGCGTAGCTGAACACACTATAACCTGCAACATGCACACAGAAAACAGGCTTTAGGGAATTCTTAAAAGTTCACTGTGTGCTGTAACATTAGGTACGGCTGAACAGCTGGATACGCGATACCTGCAGTCTTTTTCCATCTGAGGTGACCTGAGGGATCTTGTTGAAGACTCTCATGATGAAGTCAGTGTACCCAGCTGAGAGGAGTCCATCCTGGAAAAAGAAATGAGTTTTTGGCGACTCCATCATTTCAAGACTTCACTTGACTGCAAGAAAAGTCAATGTAAATATATTCAGAACGTGATCTGCAGTTGAATCAGTCAAACCACATGATGGTCAGAGGCGCATCTTAACCACAAGTGTAAACGTAACGTGACTTTAATATCCTCATTATTGTAAGTAGAGACTAGAAGAGAAGAGACAATACAACAGTGAAAGACGATGGCGTGTGTGGGGTGTACGGAAATAAAACAATGTATGCAGTATATTTCTGTGCTTTTTAGCAGGAAGGTAAAGGTAGATCTCACCTCCTCGTCACATATTTCTGTGAAAAGTATAAATGAAATCCGGACATTTTGGGCATGAAACATGTGTTAATGCAAGCTGTAAACATAATCTTGGTTCAAATTTTACATACACACTCATCCAGAACCAGGAAGCGGACTTGGGACAGATCCAGCTTCCCTGTAGATATGAGATCATCCAGTCTGCCTGGTGTGCCAACCACTATATCGACCTGACAGGGAGTGAGAAAGAGGTTAACAGAATGCTAGCTGTCTGCTGTGAAATGCCTATTGTTCTTGTCTGAACAGAACACAGAATTTTCTCTTTTTTTTCTAACATGAAAATGCCTTTTGAATTGTGTCAATGTTTCATGATCACAGCACTGTTAGGATTAGTCCAAAATCTCTTAAAATAAAGTTATTATATTAACCATATTACATTACATTAATGAAAGTATACCTCCTGTATAGTTACTTTTCAAAAATTAAAGGTTTTGTTGCATTTTATATAAAACACAACCCTTCACACAATACATTGATGTTGTCTTTATTCAGTAAATGTGTGCGGAGTTTTGTTATTCACTTACTCCGCTTTCCAAAGTAGAGAGCTGCTCTTTCGCCGCCACGCCTCCAATGATCAGCAATTCTCTAAACAACACCACATACCAAGTACATTTTAAGAATTGTCCTGTGCAAAATAATAAAACTCACAAGCTCTTTAATGTTCTGCTGTACTCACCGCAGTTTGGGGTTTTCTACATATTTTTTAAACTGGTTGACGTTGTTGAGGGTCTGTTCCGCCAGCTCTTTCGAGGGCTCCACAATGAGAGCTTTGGGAGCGTTGGCACTGGATTTAACCTGGCTCACCGTAGCACTGCCTATAGAACACACCCCCACCAACACACACCGTAAATGAAGACCTCTGACCACACACACACACACACTATTTGGGCTGGTTTAGACAAATATTGCAAAGTGAAACAGCTCACCGGTATGGGTTGTTTTGACCACATGGCCATCTGGTGCTTGGTCCAGAGCCTTGAAGTCCTCTTTGGGGGCATTTTTAAAGGGCTCTCCTCCAAAGTTAAACTTCAGTTCAGCATTCTGGTGATTAAGTACGACAATCCTTTGAAATCTTTAGCATTTGAAAAATCAATGTGCTGTATAAAAGACAAGTTAAAGCTCTATTACGTTACTTGTCTATAGAACTAGTCTATAAATCTCACAAAATGCTCCTTTTTTATTTTTCAAGCTTACAATTCTTACTCCTTTACATATTACCTACACTGAGGGCAAACTTTACTTCATGAATCTTTTAAGAATGATTTAAGAGCCTGTTAATAAACGCCAAATGGGGTTACCTTCAGCACACAGGCGGCAAAGAACGGCTGGCCTTTCAGCTGCTGGGGAATCTCAAAGGCTAAACCCAGATCATTGCCTGCAAAAGATACCAGAGTTCAAACACACACTGGCAATATCTGATTCTCACACACCAGTGTGCTGGAGACGAAGATTTAAAGATGATCCTGAGTGATAAGCTACATACCATTTTTGGAGAACGACACATGGCCCTTGTCCATGTCCAAGTAGCATCCAATAGTGTCGTGCATAGTAAACTCCTTTAAACACACAAACGATATTCCCAATGAAACACTGTACAAGTTAGTTGGAAGGGAAGGCACTGTGCATCCGGTATTAAAGACCATCACTAGCTCACCTCTCCATAACTGTCAAATTGCTTGTTGTGAGATTTCTTTCCCGTGCCTCCAAAGCCAAAGCCATACTTGTCCGTGCCTGATCAGATAAACGCACAATTACTGCACCGAATGAATCTAAACAGGATTTGAATGAAATCACTCAGAGAGACGAACAGTAGTTAACATACCCAAGTCCAGTGCAGCCTGGCTAGTGGACCAACCAATTCTGCACAACCCTTGATCATGGCACGAGACTTCATAGTAATACTTCCCTAAGACAGAAAGAAAGAAGATATTTTATCCCAACTGTCTTCCAGACAATTAAATGAACTCATGATAGGGCCGCTCTTGAAACATGACCTGATCAGTCGTATTACCACTTTAATAAATAAAATGACAAGCAACACAATATTTGCTATTACCATATTTTCATTAACTCAGTGGCTGAAGAAACCCTATGACCCTGGAGAATATAAACTAGTCTACTCGGTGTTATTTGGCACATTGGTTTCAGATCCACATAGAAAATTTAAGACACAGTCTTAATGAAACACTTGCAATAACTCAGTCTTTCACATTCAACGTTTCACACTGAAGGCCCTCTTTTTCCAGAATTGTCAGTACTGTTTCATACAAAACTGTAAGATCATTTGAAAACTGGTCTGTGTTTACCCAGGCGGTTTATTTTGCATTACATTTGATTTTGTCTGAAGAACTGAAACAATTAAGTGTGACAAATACACACATCAGGCATTTCTTTAACTATAACCCTTTACAACTCTGATTAGATTCTCCTAATATCAGAATTGCATTAAAATGCAATATGGCCCTATCTAAAGAGACAGATGTGGGTAGAGGGATGGGATAATAAAACTGCCAACTGCTGTGCAGGAATGTATTTGGTTAATGGAGGTTCCATTAGTGACCAAATATAAGAGTTTCCATAGCTTTTCAGTTACTGACATTGACTATTTAATCTGTTTGTCAAAGAGAGACATAGAACGACAAAATGTGGGAAAGTTAAATGAGACTGCCTTTATGATTAAGACTTCCATGGATCAGATCATGTTTCAGCAGCCATTAATATATGAATGCTTGCATTTCTTAATACTACACTGCAGAGAAGACTATTTTCAGGGCTCCTCTCCTTCCTGCAGAGATGAATGTTTTAGATTATTGCTCACCCTTAGTCACGCCCCTGGTAGAGCGACAGCCATGCCACTCCTTAAACTCTCTGCTCTGGCAGCAAAGGCCATCCGGACCGATAGCTGAAGAATGGCAGTTTTTAAGTAAAGGTTAGCACGAACATATAATTTCTTAAGACAAGTGACAGTTTTTTTTTTTAACATGGATTAAGGCCAATCATTGAATAATCCTTTATGGTCTAAATTAAGGCTTAATTAAAAAAAAACAAACAGCTGATAGGATTTCAGTTAAAAGTTTATAAGAATACGTTTTCAACAGTTCCTGCAAAGAGAGGAATATAGAGAGATGAAATACACAAAAAAAACTCCAACATTACACACTTACCAAATGCTGGGCTTCTGTCATACGGGTTCATCTGCCATTTATTAAATACTGCAAAAAATAAGAATGCCAGAGAGATGAGTGAGACATGATAGTGATAAAAAAACATCCATTATAATGTAGTAAAACTACACATATCACCTACATTATTCTAAATTGAATGAAAAGTCATTTGTTAAATCCAGCTACAGTTTTAGACTGATGTTTCCTATGGATGTGATTATGGGAGGAAAAAAAAGGTTTTCCTAGTTTTCTCCCCAATTAAGTCATGTTCAGTTCCACCCACTAGCTAGGACTACTTTAATCACACGACACCAATAACAATAGGAAACTGACTAGCTTGTGCTCATCCCACCGACCCAGAAAGAGCTATGCTACTTGTACCACGTTGAGGCATCACCATCACCATCACCAGGGATGAAACCTGTAATCTCCTGGTGACAGATTCAATGCTTAGCCCCTGAATGATATTGAAAGCTGGTGGTTGTGTTTGCTAACCTGCTCCTCCTGTCTTCACAGCAGCACGACCCTTCTTCCCCTCCTGCTGATCCTTTAGAGTCTCATACACGATCTGGATCACTGGGATGCTGAATGCCTACAAAGCCAACCACATTTAAAATTGTCCATAAAACCACAGAATCCCTATAAGGTGCCTGGAACTGGGTATTCTAAACAATTTGATAATAGAGAAATATGCTAAATGTATCAGGGTGACCATTATGTCTTGAAAAATGTAACACAAAAACAATTAGGCCTGTCTTAATAGGTATATAATAACATAATCCATAAAAATATATCATAACTCATCTGCAGCTGAAATATAACAATCATGAATGTCCTACACATGACTAAACTGTGTGTGTGTGTGTGTGTGAGAGAGAGAGAGAGAGAAAGTTCAAACTTACTCCAGTTTTTCCACTCCCTGTCTCGGCAGCCTGTGGAAGACAAATGCTTAAACAATGGCAATAAAGAAGTATGTTATAACACAGCAGCTAATAATCCAACAAGTCACCTTACCATAAGAACATCTCCACCTCCGAGAATGAGGGGAACAGACTCAGCCTGAATGTCAGTTGGCAACCTGGTATGTAGAGATGAATATATCAATCACTGCTTTGTTAATGTGTGCCACAGATTTAAAGGCTCAATTAAAGGTGTGTTCCTCACACCAAGTTAAAGAAAAGGCAGCTATCAAGACTGGACCATCATTTTCAGATGGTGAGCAATGTGCAGACTCTGTTACCTATTAACAGAAATAACATCTGAAGGCTTGAATATTCGTTATTTGGTTATTTACTGTTTTCAGCAAGGTGTTCATTCCACTAAAAGTCACTATAATAGGTGACAATATCAAGACGGGTTAAATATGCTTAATATTCCCCTCTAAGCACATATGTTGCTCAGCTTTAGCCCAAATTTCAGTCTAGAAAATTAGCTGTAGTAGCTGGTGGCCCAGTGGTTAGGGAGTTGCCTCAGCAATCGTAGGTTCGAATCCCTGGACCGCTAGTGGCACCACTGAGGTACCCTCGAGCACACACTGCTTCCCAGTGGCAGCCCATGAGTTAAACACAGAGAAAGAATGTCACACTATTCACACTGGGTGGTGTGGCGGGTTCACGCGTGAAAATAAGGGGCCTAAAATTAACAATAATAGTAATAATAATAATTCTTCTTCTTCTTATTATTATTATAGGCCCTTAGCTAAATTATTCAAGGCTCATACAACCAATTAGTCATATAAAACCAAATACCCGTGACTGTTTGCAACGATTTTATTATTATTATTGTTATGATGATTCTTATATTATGATTATTATTATTAATGTCCAGATAGCCGTTAGCTGGCTCTGCTGGCCGTGTCACTCAGGCTAGCTGTGTAACGTTAAAGCTCACTTACAGCCAGTCCATCTCCTCCACGGCCTGAGCAATCTCAGGCATCACGCCCATTTCTGCACAGAAAAACACACAGTTAGACGCTCCTGTCCATTAAGAGTCATATCACCTACAGAGGAGAGTTAGAAAGTAAGTTCACCAGAAAACGCAGCCATGATCTCCTCTGAGAGCACACACAGGAGAGACGTGGAACAGACCGGACTACAGACCGGGCGCCGACCGTAAATAAATCCGTGTTACCCGCGGAGCCGCTCACTTCAGTTCCACTCTCTCAGTCTCTCATTCAGCAAAATGCACCTTACACAGTTTACACGCTTATTCACACTAACAGACAAAATACCCACGCTGACACTGAGTGCGCATGCACGCCGATAAGATTTCTTCCCATTTTTTGTGCTGTCCTCTTCAGTGAATCGACTGCTCGGTTCAACGACTCATTGGTTTGCAGAAACACTCACCAGTATTTCATTTCAGAGTGTGAGGTGTGTGGTGGATTTCGACTCAAATAAAGATTAGTATTGTCGAAATTTGTATAAATCCTAAAAGTTGCCGGACATAAAATACAACACAAGAACAAGTACAAGTACAACACAAGATAAAACAATACAAATACACGTAAGATCATTCAGAGAAAATGTTTGTCTTATGTTGCATTTTTGTGGATATATGTGTACAGTATATCCCACACACACACACACACACGTATATTCCTTCGTTTTAATGAATAAAAAGTACTTTAAATTTTGGCTTTTGCATGTTCGAATTATACAGAACAGAATTCATTTGAAAAAGATTCATTAGTGTTGGTGAGTCGGTTCCTCCGCATCCCTGTAAGGAACGGGTTGTGAATCTTTTGAAGTTGAGCCTCTCAGGGCACTGTAGAGTGACGTCGCCTTCACTGGAGACATGGCTGCAGATATGGTTCTTGAGGATGAGGAGGAGAATATTTTGTACGATTTGCTGATTAACACCGAGTGGCCGGCCGAGACAGACACGCAGGTTTGTAGGAGGACTGTTTGTGGCTGTAAAGACGAGCTGACTCTGAATGAGAGCTGCTGTTTGTGCTCGTTGCGGAGCCCAAAGTGTTCAGAGCCACGTATATCAGTCTGTACACTCAGTCTGAGAGCATTAGCATTAGCCAGATAACTTACTCTCAGGGTTCCTGGAATAGTAGGGAAACGTTTTTTAATATTCGTTGTATTTATTAACATGGGTAGTGGTGCAAGAATAAAGGGAAATCAGAGTTGAACACAACCAGGCACATATAGGGCCAAATTAAAACAATAACCACAATAACAACAACACCAAACAAATGTTATGAATGTAGAAATGACGTAGTACAACCACACACGAACTAGAGCTCCTGAATAGACTCTTACAAACAGTTGGCTGCGTGATCATGTAGATTATCTTCTGAATACTGGATGTCCAAAGCTCCATCTGTGAGAACTGTGGGGCAAATCAAACTTTATTGAAGTGACCAGTTGTCATGAAACACAACACAGCAAACAGTGTGAAGAGCACAAAATTCTTTCTCTGCTTTTAACTCCTTCACCAAGCAGTGGGCAGCCAGGAATACTGTGCCCAGTGAGCAGCATGTAGGCACAGTACCTTGCTCAAGCGTACTAATTTGAATAAAATATCTACTATGGTTGTCCACTGATATGCCACCTTAAGGACATATCCATGAATGTGTGCAGGATTGCTGTAGTTGAATGTTACTAGTTTCTCTTTCAGTGTTGCTCACTTTTGTCCATATTATTCATTTTGCAGTTACGTGGATTTCAGGAATACAGTTCTTCTGTCATCACCAAAGCTGTGACAGGTAGTCAATTTCCCATGTTGAGCATTCTTTTCTTAGACAGGTATAAAATGGGCTCATGTATCAGGGCATGATATTTGCACAGCTTCATTTGAGTTTTTTATTCTTTGCTTTAACCACTAAAATATGCATTCTCAGGGCCGGACAGACTGAATTTCCTTTTAAATGGACAATCTCCATTCTCCATATCTTATGTATATTGTCTATGCCCAGGCTTAGTCATAAGACTTAAGCCTAATTCTAGACTGCAATAGAGAATCTGTATTCAGAATGCTATGTAGTTTGGACTATCCTTAGTGCTTGACTGAGAAACAAACCTTAATGACCATGACCAAGGCTATTTTAAGTACTTCATGCCTGTTATTAAGAAAAGCAAAGGGCCAGTACTGTTGTTGAACACCACTACTAATGCTAAATAATCTACTTCTTGAATGACTTCTAGAGCCAGTATTTGCTTTTAAGACCTTGAAAAAGGGTATACCAAATATGAGAAACCAAGTGACTGGCTTTGTGTTCTAAATTTGGGCTTTGTCACTGGACAGTAGGTTAGTCTTTATGTTTGCCATAATGTCTATTGTGAATAAATATTTGGTGCTATATCAGTGATGATAATTCAGCCATGTTAATGTTGTTTTCCAGGACCTTTCCGCTTCATATTGCACTACCTGTGGTACAGGTAAGTTATTATCCACTGTTAAATACTAATCCTACTGTTCACATTGAATAAGAAGAAACACACGAATGTATTGTTGGAAACGGTTGATTTGAGTTAATTTGCTTTATATTTAGAAAGCTGGAGTAGCCTGCTCACTTCTGCAGTGAGGCTTATTGTTGTCTCTGGCTCAAAATGAATCCAGTTATGTTAACACGAGACACACATCTTCTGCCAAATGGAATATGTTGTTTGTGCTGCTCTTTGAGTCATTTGTCGTTTCTGCCCAGTAAAAAAGCTTTTTTGTGTTTCAGCCCTTCAAGTTCGTCCCTACCCCCTGGACTGGTGCACCTAGCAGCAAAGCAAATCAGCTGGCAACTGGTGCTAGCAAGGTGATGCTAATAGAATTTGACTTCCGTTGGTTTTTCCGAGCCTAGTAAGGCAAATGCGCTGTACTATGTGATGTGGGCTGCAGGCCCCATGCGGCAGCACTCATTATACTAACCACACGAGAGAAATTGATGGAGCACGAGGGTGAGAACTTGCTTGATGAGGCCTGTGCTCCTGCAGGTGCTCTGCTGATGCATTAAGTAGTACCTCCAAGGATCATTAGCTCGACGCTGCCAGAGGGTTTAAGAAATAAAGCGTCTGTCTACCACTGCTTCAGCCGCTGCTGATATCTCACTTTGCATGTTCTGTGAGTTTTTCAGATTTGTATTGAACTTTGCTTGCTGTGAACTTTAGTTTCTTTCTTTTACCAGAATAGAGAACTGAAGCTTAAAGTATTTTCATGAAATATTAACACCTCCATATTAGCCACATTTTCAGCCACTTTTATTGTTGACGTATTGGTAAACTTATTGAATTGAGACACCACTGTATCATATTGAATTGGATAATGAGTTTCGGGAGTCATTAAAACCTTAATTAAAGTACAAGTCTTGCTAGAATAGCATATTATACACCTTTATTCTTGGAATTCCACCGTCATCCACCAGTGGCATGGATTATGTTATTGGAATGACTATATTATTATAACTATTGTTATTATTGATTAAAACTTTTTGATGTCAAGACACCTTGAAATGAGTGGACGTAAACACACAAGCTCTGTCCTTATGGTGTTTTTGTAAGCCCTGTAACAGCCGCACAGTGAGTAGCTGTTGCTTTATGGCAAGAAAGTCCTGGGGTGGACTCCCAGGGGACGCGACAGAGTGTCCCTTCTGTGTGAAGTTTCTCATTGTGCCTGCATACGTTTCTGCGGGTTGCTCTGGTTCCCCTCTCAGCCCGGACATGCACGTCAGGTGAATTGGAGATACTAAATTTGCTATAGGTGTATTTTGTGTGTTTGCCCCACAGTGGACTGGCGGCCTGTCCAAGGTTTATCAGCCTTATGACTGCTGGGATAGGCTCCAACACCCATCATGACCCTGCTTTGAGAAAGTCAACACTTAAATGATTGCGATTGTTTAAAAAAAGCCCATCGGGCTTTTATGTAATTGTGACTGAACGAGGCGAGAGTGATCTTGTGATCAGAAACTGATGACGAACGGATGAGGGTGTGTGAATAACAACAGATGATCTACACTCTTTACACCTTACACAGTCTTGGCTGGTGCTATGAAGCCAGACTGCAACTTTTTCTAAAAAAGTTCAGTTTAGAACCTGTGTAACAATGACTAATTGGTGGTACCAAGCTTCAAATAAGTCCTTTGACATGTGTGAAATGTTATGTAAGAAAATCCTCACTGGTCTCGGCTGAATGTTATTTGTTCGTGTGAACAGTCAGGCGTTGAGACAAGCTGAAGTTTTACTCCTCTCTGTTTGCCTCTTATGCAAATAGTGGAAAGACAAAGAGACAGCAGGCTTTAATTAGATATTGATTCACAGAGGGAAGGCAATCATTATATGTGTTGAAATGTTTGTTTTTGGACATTTAATCCTTCAGTTGTGTTTTCTCACTCAGTCTTCTTTTCCCCTCCGTTTGTGTGTTTGCAGTAATGGGAAGCTCCTGGCAGTGGTTCAGGATCAGTGTGTGGAAATTAGGTAATTCTGCCTATCAATCGGAAACGTTTTCCCTGTTACTGTAATTGGTTCATTTTTTACCATGTCACTATAGATGTTGGACTCAGCAAATCTGTTGCTCAGACTGATATTTTGGCACAGAAATTCCAAAACCAGACTGTCGAACACCCTTAAATGCCCCACCTTCTAAACACATTTTTTCTATGCTTTTGACTGATTTATAAAATTGTCACCATTTAGAGTGTCTTTTTTGGTCAGATGGATGTGATTTATGGTAAAAAAAAAGCACCGCCGAAAATAAGGGCTTATCTCTGGTGCTGATTGATAGTTGAAATAAGTGCTCACTTCATCGAAAACCTCCCAATTCTGCTCAAGGTCTTGCTCAAAGTCAGTCTCAGCTATAGATATTCTTTGTGAAGCTCATTTTAGCATGCAGTGTTGTAACGCACGACTCTTTCTTTCATTCTCTCAGGTCAGTTCGAGATGACTTTGGATCTGTCATCGGCAAATGCCAAGGTACAGTGCGGCAGTGCCCTCTGCAATTTCCCCCCTCTTTTTTCCTCCTTTCATTACTCATTTGTAAGAACAACAGCTATTTTTATCCTCTTTGATGGACTGTGAGGGGCTGGGGTCTGTCAATTTTGAACCCTACTACAAATATGAATCTGTTCTATTGATCCTAAAGAGTTTTGACTTGGTCATGAAACTATCAAACAAACAAAAACAATTCAAACAGAGTTAAATCTTCCTCAGCGTCTCTGCCTGATCAAGACTGTGGGTATTTAGGACCCACATGATGTAGCCATGGCAACGTTAACAACCCCATGGCAGCAGATTCTCTTCCATATTTTAAACCTTTTCATTTATGGCAGAAGCTGGATGTTGAGTCTTCATACAATATTAAATTCAACACCGCTCAACTCTGAGACTACGGTAACTATGATGATAAGTGCATGTTGTAAAGGTGTAGTACTGTTGGTGGGTGGCTATGATAGATCATTCAAAGCATATGGGCATTTGTTGCTTGAGATGGATGAACCAGCAAACTATGCAGAAACTATCGAGCTAATTTACTTTGAGCTAATGCTGCCTATTGGCTCAGGAGTGAGAGGGAAAGAGAGAAAGTGGGCGTGGGAGAGAGAACAAATTGCTCCCCAAAGCCCAATTTTAGTTGTGTTAAACTGTGAAACTGATCTTTCATAAAGTAGGCACTGCAGACACTTTTTTCTAAGTGCTTTGATGTGAATTCTAGTGAAACTGGCCCAGTCATAACCATCACTGAGATGGTGATAGGAAGCAGACGTGTCTAAAGCCTGTGAAAGCTAAGCTAAGTTGTTACTCAAATGGTTATGAATATATTACTTGATGCCTGAGACAGATCTGTGAAGATTTGGAACAAAATAGAACATTTGTGTGATATTTATGTACTGAAAAATGGTCATGTTTCTTATCCTGCCCATTTTCTGTCATCTTTTTAGCCCTTGGAATAAACCAGGCTGTACATATATAGTACACATGCATTTATATATTTCTAATATCTATAATGTGTGTGAAAAACTCCTCATAATTCCTCATAAAGGGTTGGGCTAAATTCCTGTAGGCAGAAAGAAGTCATTTGGTTCTTGTGACAACACAGAAGCAATATATTTCAAAACAGGCAGTTTTTGTTGGTTGTGGATCAGTTCTCCAGGCTTCCTGAAGGATTTTCAAAGGCTCTCATTTTCAGTTCAGTCCCTGAACCTGACCAGAAGGATGTTTCAGAAGAATGTAGCCACACTGTATGAATTATTCAAGCATAAAAAACACATTTAACTTAAGGTCTGCACCAGTGAAGCAACGAGTGCAGATGATTCCAGATAATTAGGCCGGTGCTTAGTGTTGACTGATGAGTGTTTGGAACACCTTTATCCAGATTCCTTGTATCTTTAAGCGTTTTGCAGTCTGTAGAAGTAAAACATTTGTTGACTTTTTAAAAAATGTAATCTACTCAGTATGCCAAAGATAAGACAGGCATGAAATAATATTTTTATACCTACAAAGTGATTCAAAGCAAAATTTAAAGAAATGAGGGGTGGCTCAAGATTTTTGCACAGTGCTGTGGTTTCAGTTCTGGATAGGGTAATAAATGTTTGTGATGTAAATGTCATGCCCCCTGGTTCCCATAAGCTTCACTCAGTAAGTTTCTCTGCAATGAACAATTGCACATCAAACACCACCAAATGACTAAGCTTACATCTCAATTACTGAATAACACAGAAATGTTGAAAAATCAGTCTAGTTCTTCATGTTTAAAGCTATTTTTTTACACTGGGGTGTTTTTAAAATGCTAAGTAGTTTACTTGCTGGTACTCTATCAAGCACATATAAAAAGACGTTTGTTTTTGTGGGACAGGACTTTGATAAAGACCCTCTAAGGATAAACTCTGTGAGGCGTTCTGACTGGTTTGAAAGATCGCTTCCTCAAATAGTACAACTATTGAAACATACACGTGCAAATATCTGTCAATCGAAATGACCCTTAATTTGACAGTCAATGGTATAAACTGACAGCCCCTCTATGAAAAGAGTTGGTGCAGGGCTTAAACTCTACTGTAGAAAAGAACGTACTGATCTGAGTTTAAGGCTTTTACATAAAAGGAGGGAGAAGCAAAAGTTTCAGGAAATTCTCAGCTTTCTTCTTCACTTGTTTGGACTTCAGTAATTAACAGCTGCAGCAACAGAGACAAGAGTTTAATGAACTCTTTAATTAGCTTAATTCATGTGTGTACGTCTCTGTGTAATTAACAGCAGAGTTGTCTAAACAGACTAATCTGCCAGCTGATACGGTGCACTGATGCAGTTGGGCTTTCTTTATCGCTGTTTAGAACCGCATATCCTTCTGTCCTTGTATTTTCTGATGGAAAGCATCGCTGTCGTCTTTTTTCTTTTGCTCCCAATCCTCTTTCTCAGCTGAGCAGTTCCCAATGTCCTCAAACTTTTTTTTTTTTATGAAGCATATCATTCAGAGGCCAGGCTTGCTGGTGCTGAATGTAGGCATGCTTTTATACCACAGTTCTTTGTGTGTTTCCTATCTCCTCGGCAGTTTAGTTTCGTGCAAAACATTTCAAACTATATGTTTAAAAGATGCATATTCTCTTTCGCCTGTTCTTTCTGCCCCTTATCTCTCTCTCACCCTCACTCTCCTTCCCTCTACATAATTTACTGAGTTTTAACTGAGAAGAAGGTGTGGTTCTTGCTCCAGTTCTTCGTTTTGCAATAGCCGTGAAATTTAACATCCATTTTCCAGGCTAACCCTCGGGAAAAGACGTAATCTGCCAAATTCTGTGTTTAAATAAAAAGAGACTTTAAAAAGTCGTGCTTTGCTTTGGAGTGGTAGCATGATTAAGGAGTCCAGGGAAAGCTGAATCGAGCTTTAATGTTTTATATATCTCCTAGTGATGTTAGCACTCAACCTTTTCTGGTGTTTAAACCGCATTTGGGCCACATGATGTATTCTATATGTGTTTTAACGGCAGAAAAAAACCGAGGCCATAATTCAATTGGAGTGTATTGATACTCTGAGCTGATTTCAATTCATGATGCTCAGTACACGATTCTGGATTCCAGTGATAGTTTAAACTAAGCTTGAATGAAGTAATGTAGTCAAAGTTCAGGAGATCTGAGTACAATACACAGGAACGGCCACTGGGAGCTTAATTCAGTTGCTGTAAATGAGCTTAACTTCGTTGTTGATTGGTTCTTGTAGATGGGGTTTAAACATTTGCACTTAGTCTCAACCAAGGTGTAACAAAAAGCACTGAGCTCTTAAACAGGCCAACAACCATGTCAGAAACAGAGCATCCCCACTTCGTCCTGTTCACGTCCTTTATAAAGGCTCCCAGTGGCCAGTCCTGTGTATTGCACTCAGATCTCCTGAACTTTTGACTGGTGCATGTAGGTGTCTGCTGCAGGGGTTTGGTAGTTCTGTGTTAAATGGCTGAGGGCTGCTGTAGGGTCTGTTTGAGTTTTCTCAGAGATGTAGAGTCTGTACTGTATCTGAGCCCCACATTGTGATAGAACTCTATATGATTGAGTGTGGCGCACTTTCGTTGTAGACTGTGCCCTTAAACTTGGGGAGACATTTTTATTGCGGGTTCACGGTAGGCAAGGTGGCTTTGCTGACTTAGCACATCTCCCTCTGTAAAAGGGCCATCGTAACCGCCCCCCTCGCCCCACCATCCTTCCCAAACAGAGATTTATGGTGAGCAAATCTGCCCGGATACGATGCGGCGTGCTCATCACGCACACTCAGGCGTATTAGTTCCAGCACTGCGCCCACATTAATTAGCCTTTAGCAGAAGAGATTTGATTTATGGTCTCTGCCGAGCCTTTCCCCTTACAGGTATTTATCTTGCTAAAGCGTCATCGTTCATCCTGAGTTATCAGACTCTCTTTCCAGCGTTTTCCACCAGTTTCCATCCTGAATGGAAATCGCCAGCTTGCCTTTTCCCATCTCTGCACTGCACGCTGATAAGGCTGTTGTTTTAGAGCCTCCAGTCTTTTTGATTGACATTTCTTTGCCATACCACGCTTCAAGGCCCTACCTAATGGAGGCCTGTGCGTGTTCACACTCTGAATAATTGTATGGGAACATAGTTTCATTTCCAGTGCTGAAAGAAAGGAGCATATGTGTACTAAAACTGTTTGCATTCAGGAAGCCTGGGACAATGATGGTTAAAGTCAATGAAAATCAACTGAAATGGATTGCACTAGATTTCAACTTTTCAACTCCCTGCTGCAGATATTGCCTGACCTTATCCACTTACGGAGACTATTTTTTAGACTAACGGTCCAATCTGCTTTACGTTCTCTTTATTGGATACTTAAATGATCTTGTGTGGATCTTGCCTTTGCACTTAGAATTTCATAACTGCTAAAATCTTGTTTCCATGTGTTTTAGCAGAGTGGGCAAGCTCAGCTGGGCACACAAATCTGATCAACTTAAAGGAATGGGGTGTGGGGAAATAAACAAACCTTATTTGAAATGTGGCACATGAATGGGTTTGCTGGTGGGAGGTAATGTGTTTTGAGTTGTGAAACTGCTACAAATGAAGAGACAAATGGAATCAAAGAATATTTGTCACAAAATTCCAAAACTGTATCATGGGGCGGCTGGGTGGTCTAGTGGTTAGGGCGTTGCCCCTGCAATCAGAAGGTGAATCCCAACTGCTAGTGTCATCAATGAGGTACCCTTGAGCAAGGTGCCATCCTCACACACTGCTCCCTGAGTGCCCCTCGTTGCCGGCAGCCCCCGGCTTCATTCGGCAAATGGGTTAAATGCAGAGAACTTTATTATGAGTAATTATTACGAGACATTCTTTGTCATAATAATTACTTTAAACTTTTACATAATATGTTTTTTTTCACCTTTTATTGAAAGGCATTCACAGAAGTTTGTGAACGATTATTAAAAATTCAGTCTGTTTCTGGGCAGCTCCAGTTGTTCTGTTGTGACGGCTGTTCACTGAAAAAGTTTGCTTAAAGGCAAAGACAGGTTTCAGAATTTGAGGCAGCTTTACTGTTTTTCAGAACTTGACAACATGCACTGCGATGTGAAATATCATCTTTAAAAAAAGCTTCTTGTGATAATTGCACAGATTTATAGAATAACTGGTAGAAACCTTTTCACAGATTGTGCTGTTTGAGCTGACTAACTGTTTGTGGCATGTTCTATGTCTGACTATGTACTGCAGCTCAGATAATTACGTAAAAAGGAATCTAGAGTGAAACCAAATTGACATTCTGCCTGCCTCATTCATCAGACACTTGCTTCATCCAGAAGCATCCACAGAGACCCACAGAGATCACTACCCACTTATTGTGTGTCATGTCATCCCATGGTGTTATATGACTGGTACAATTTTAGACATGTTTCACTAGAGCTGCACGGCTGACATTGGCAGCAAGGATTAGACTTGCAGTCACTATTGCACAGTCAAAATTTCTGCTCCTCTCCGACCTTGCAGACACCCAGACCTGATGTGAACACTGCTGAGGAAGTCCACAGGCTATAGGGCTGACTATAAGGAAATGGGAAGAGTTCCTAAAAAACTGTATAAGCTTGTCTTTGCTGATTGACTACATCTGGCCTAAGTAGAAAATAATGTTTTAACTGTGCCGTTCCTGTAAGAAAAACAGTAAGTTGTTAAGTGATTCATATTAGAACACCACAGTATGAAGCATCCAGTCTTAAGTGTTTAATGAACATTGTGTAGCAATGAAAAGCTGTGATCTTAATTATGCACCTTGCCGGTTGTAATATGCACATTTCTGTAGTGAACAGGAGGTGAGAGTTCACAGAGATGCCTCTGATGGCGCATTTTTTTTAATGAAAGTGATCATTGCTGCAAGACGACATTTTGATGGTGGACATGATTGTCTGGGGTGTTGGGTCTTGAGCTATAATTGAAAAGCCTTCCTGATGGGCTTTTATCTTCTGTGAATTGGATGGATGGAATGGCAGCTCTTCGTTTCCAGTGTAGCGCTGCCCTTTGAAGGCTTTTGATGCCGTGCAGCATGGAGAGTTCACTCGGATTGACACCAAGTCAGCTGCTTTGTTTATGCTGCCATCTCAAATTAGTTTTATTGTTAATATAAATATTTGAAAATGGTTCACTGATTTGATGAATCAGGTGGTATTTTAAAAAGGACAGTGTTGGAGTGGGGGTTTCCGGGTATAAGGGCAGTTGATGTGACATGTTTTCAATGTTCCCTAATTAGATATATATTAAAGTGTTTTAAAAAGATATTTTACTTTGTTGTGCTCAAGCCACAGGATTCCGATTGAAGTTTAATGTGCTTGAGCCACAGGATTTCAGTGGAGATTAAAGGTGAAGGAGCCATGGTATAACCTTCAAAGCGGGGCCACATTCCAGTATGTGAAAAATGAAGAAGCGAAGGTCAAACTTTGTAAAGAACTTTGCTCTAATGATTTTTGGGCCTGCCTTTATCAATACTATTTAACATTTTTGTCCTGTTGCCCCTAAAGGATACATTTGTGTGTTGATACGTGTGTATGTTTGTTCCTTGCTATCTGCTAAACTGTCAACACAGTTTTGTCTTTGGGTTATTTTTGGACTATTTGTATAGAATGTGGAGATCTTTTATGGAATTGTTCAAAACTGCTCAGTAGGGTTGGGGACAGTAAGCAGTTTTGAAAGGTTGCTAAAGCTGGACTAAATTAGTTATTACAGATAAATCTTGATAAAATCTTGTTGGAGTATTTGATTATATGCTCACTCATTTTCTGCTGTTTTTGATGCCATAAGCCTCACATTGTGGTAATAACTGCGTTTTTTTGCCTGCAGTGCCCAAAGACCCGTCCCCTCAGTGGCGGAAAGTGGCCTGGAGCCATGACTGCACCCTGCTTGCATACGCGGACAGCACCGGCACCATCCGAGTCTTCGACCTGATGGGCAGCGAGCTTTTCGTCATTCCTCCGGTGAGACATTTTTACTTCCTACTTTCTATTTACATTCTTCTCTTTTGAGTTCACATGACAGGGTCAAAATGTCACAAATCATGTAACAGACGCTAATTATTTGGAAAAATGTGAACATAGTCTTTTAAAATCTGATCTGAGCCCCTTTCATTGTGGATCAGATATATGTTTGATGTGAGAGGAGCGTGAACTCTATTTTTGGTTTGTCATCACACTTCAAAGGGGCTCAGGTTCGGATGTTTTTTTTTTTTAAATGCGAATGCAAACATTTTAAATCAGATCTGAGCCCCTTTATTTGTCTTTGTAGATGGATAAATACCTGATAGGGGACAGTGTGAAAGTGATGAGAATGCTCGTAATATATGTTTTGTTTGTCTTCACACTTCACTGCATAATAATGTGTAATGTGAACACACTCTTCATTTCTCTGTTTATCTGCCTGCTCATTCCGGATCCGTTACTCCTTTGCTCTGTGTCTGACAATGAATGGTTTCTCCATCATTCAGGATGTCCTTTCAAGCCCCAGTAGTTTTCTGATTTGTTTTGAGATGTGCTGTCATTGTTGCCATCTTTCAAACAGCCCTTTTTAGCTGTCTGACAATTCCTTTTGCTAATTTGGCTTTGATCAGCGGTGCCGGTCTGAGGCGACTGTGTGTTTAGTTTTTTGTTAATTAGTTAATTTCAGAACCAGCTGTCGGTAGGGATTCTTTTTAGAGCACCGCTCTTGGGTGCTGAATGATTTAAAGCTATGTGCAGGGATTTTGGAACAACAAACTGCAACCCCTAGTGCTGCATCTTCTGAAGGACAAAACTTCTTAGCTGTGTGCATCAGATACTTTGAAAAATAATCAATGAATATATGAACGTTTTCCTCAGGGCAGCAGGGTCAGGGCTGGCGTGGTCCTTTCTGTCAGGAGACCATCTTTCACATTATTAACAGGCTCTGATGCTCTATCTACATGTACATGGAACTTCTTATAGTCAGAAGTTTAGCTTGTGAGATTAGTGGTGAAACTGACAAAGCAGTCTCTTTGTAGTTCAGGCTGTTTTCAGCTCTTCAGTCCGTGTGTATGTGTGTGAGAGAGAGAAAGGGGAATTCGACTGACGCCCTTATCAAGAGCAACTTATCATTACTTACAGGGACAGTCCCCCTAAAGCAACTGAGGGTTAAGTGTCTTGCTCAGGGACACAGTGGTAGAAAGTGAGAGTTTGAACCTGCAACTTTGTGGTCAATAGGTTCACAGGCAAGTGTTTTACCCACTAGGCCACTACACCACTGTGTGTGTCTGAATAGCGTGATACACACTTTCTGCCTGCTTCCAGCCTGCAGCCCCACACAGGTCTGGTGGACGTCTTCTGAGGACTTAACTCAGAATGAGAGTCAAAGAGAAGGAAAGGTTTCTGCTGCTCCATTTCTTTCACTTTCACCCAGTCTTCCCTCTGTCAGATAGCTGTCAGAGTTAAGTACCAGTCAATCTTTTACCGCCCCTGTCCTCATGAGCGCATTCACATGGCTGTCATCTTTTCTGCATTACTCTCTACCATTCTGTCCTCCTGTCAGGCATGATCAGTGGCGAGTCTTCAGAGAAATTCTCTCTTTTTCTCTCACTTTCCAACTTTTCTGCTCCTAAAATCCTGATTGTCTCTAACTTCTGCTAGAACGTTGTTTTTACCTGTTTCTCTTCCCTCAGGCGGTGAGTTTCCCTGGTGATTTCAGCTATGCAGCTGCGGGGCTGATCTTTCTGGAGTACACCGCTAGTGCCCAGTGGTCAGCAGAGCTGCTGGTCATCACTTATGGAGGCCAACTAAAGAGCTACCTGGTCAGGTGAGCATACTAAGCAGCCTAAGTGGTGCTGGTAAGGATTTGATTAGGGTAAGGGTATGTATGCTGTTGGGATTATGGGATTATAGAGGTAGAGAGTGTAGGGCAAATTAAATGAAGTCAAGTCTCTGACTTTCTGAGATCAACCTACATTATAGACTCACTGCAGAGAGGCACAATTACAGACTGTTGCCCCTCTGTTGTCATGCATACTCTCTTAAATGCACTGGTCAGATCCTTGCCACTGGGCTTCTGTTGACCTCTGTTGACTGCCTGTTATTGTGTAGGTCCCCCTTGTGCAGCCAAAACAACTCTCATCAGTCAAAACATGGGTTCCAGAAGACGTCTGAAGTTGTGCTGTGGTATCTGGCACCAAGATATTAGCAGCAGATCCTTTAGATCGTGGAAGTTGCGAGGTGGGGCCTCCATAAATTGGATTAGTTTGTCCAGCACATCCTACAGATGCTCGATCAGATTGAAATCTGGGGATTTTGAAGGCAGTGTGTACACCTTTTTGTGAACTCTCATGTTCCCCAAATCATTCCTGAACATTTTTTGCAGTGTGACTGGACAAATTATCCTGCTAAAAGAGTCCACTGCCATTAGGGTATACTGTTACCTTGAAGGGATGTATCTGGACCCAAGGTTTCCCAGCAGTATATTGCTCAGTACATCACACGGCCTATGCCAGCTTGCCTTCTTCCAGTAGGACATTCTGGTCCCCTCTTTTTCCCAGGTATAGAAATGGAATAGAAAATGTGATTTAACAGACCAGCCCTTTTTTCAGTTTCTCCCATTCTCCTGGGTCCAGTTCTGAAGTTCGGATTCTCATTGTAGCTGCTTTCGGCAGCAGCGGGTGCTCTGACTGGTCTGCAGCTACACAGTCCCTTACACAGCAAGCTTCGATGCACTGTGGGTCCTGGCACCTTACTATCATAGGTAACATGAACTTTTTCAGCAGTTTGTGCGACAGTATCTCTTCCTTTGTTTAGCGCCAGACGGGCTAGCCTTCCATTCCCATGTGCATCAGTAAGCCTTGGACGCCTATGACCTTGTCACTAGTTCACTGGTTGTCCTTTCTTTGATAACCTGCATGTTGGGAACACTCCACAAGACCTGACGTTTTGAAGATGTTCTGACCAAGTCTAGCCATCACAATTTAGTCCTTACACTTAACTATCTTTCCTGCTTCCAACACATCATCTTCAAGAATTTTCTGTTCCAGTGGGTTGTACAACCTTGCTTTTGCTGGAGGAGGAACATGTAACTCTAGTCGTGGAGCATCTAGCCATGATAGAGGAATGGATGAAAGTTTTTCTGTGAACTAAAATATTAGTTTAGAGTAGTGTTATTGACAGGTGGTGTTGTATCCCTGAACAAAGACATGAAGCTTGAAGAGACTTCATTATTATAAGAAAAACATCCCTAATAGCAAAAAGCTCACTAAGATCACTATTGGACTCCTTGAAATTTGTGTAGAGAATGTATACATCAACACAAAAAGTGTGTCAGTTAACCATGTCTGTCTACTCCACTGAAGTGGGCTGTAACCTCTGCCATTATCTGAGCAGTATCTGGGTACCTGGTTATAATTTGTTTGTATAATGCTGTGCTGTATGAATTTAGGGGATGAATGTGCACCTAAGAAAATACAAATTCTTTGTTTGTGGGGTCTCCCACAAATGGTTAAATGGATACGGACTATCGGCAGCCCAGCTATGGATTTCTGTTTATTTCATTAAAAAAAAAAAAAAGATACAGAGCAAATATTTTGAAATTGAGTCTACTTCTTTTACGTCTACTCATTCACAGTACATTTTTTTCAGAGTGCAGAGTTTCTGATTGATTATTTATTTATTAATTGATTCATTTGTTTGTACCTCTCAGCTCGGCAAGTGTCTGACTTTTCAAAGTCTTCATGTCTGCCAAATGCCAGAAGTCTGTTTTTGAGGGAGTGCAGAAAATGTAGATACTTTCCTGCGTCCTCTATGGGACACTTTGAAGTCCTGAATGAAAGCTGTTTTTTCTCAGTAGCCCTCATTACTGCAGCGTGTGGGAGTTATTGTGATTTGCAGTTTTCAAAGCCGTTCGGAAACATTTTGTCTAATATTGCAATGGTTTGCTCAAGACATTAAGGCGCATGAAACCCTCTGACAATTTTGTTGAGGCAAACATTCAGCTGCCTTTGTCCTTCACTCTCTTTAGAGAAGGAAAATTGAACGCCCACGCTCGCCAGATCTCTGATGAAGTCTGTGTGCTATTAGTGGGCCTCCACTGGGACTACCTTAATGGATTAGTTTGGTGAAAATTAAATTTAGACCATTTTCTTTTTACCCCAAATGTTAATCAACCAAGACAGAATTCTGTCTGAAGTTTGCTTCTTTAGTTTAACACTGGAACTAATGAGGGTAATGTACCTAACGAGCACTGAAAACCTGTTTTCCACTAGTAGACAAATGCATAGATACAGACCTAATTTTTCTCTGTGGTGTAAACGAACAATGGTGGTTTCAAAATGGAGGTAGCTCAGTGGGTAGGATACTTGCCTTAGGACCAAGAGGTCATGGGCTCAAATCCTACCTTCAGCATACCACCACTTGGTCCCTGAGCGAGACCCTTAACCCCAAATTGCTCCAGGGAGACTGCCCCCTGTAGTTAGGGAATGGAAGTCGCTTTGGATAAAAGCGTCTGATAAATGCAAATGTTTACATAATTTTTTTTTTTTCCCAACGGTATTGTAGTTAAATCCAAGACTGGTCCACAAAGCCAGTCTATAAGGGCTGAAAAACCAGGAGCAAGAAGGTTCTCCAAGTTAAACCTGCAACCGGTTGCAGGTTCAGCTCTTTTAGAGCCGAGGAGTTCATGGTGAATCCAGAAAGGCTCCATACCTGCATTCCTGATGGGCCAATCACATCAAAGGCTCCCATGATGCTGAAGACGAACTTGAGCACTTTGTTGAAACTGTCTTCTCCGATGCTCCACGATCCGTCGATGAGGAACACCACATCTGCCTTGGCACCTTTGCAGACTGAGGCAGAAACAAATTTTAAAAAAATCTGAGTGCCACAACTTCGCCCTCAGGCTTCCTTTTGAAGAGCAGCACAAAGCAGGGGCTTCTAATTAGAGGCAGCCAGTCAACAAACGTTAGGGGGGGGCCTTCAGAATTACGCAAACAAAACCACTGACATAATGAACCTATACATTGCAATTACTGCTTTAATTGATCACACTTTCCTGTGCAAATAAACAAGAGCAGGGGAACATTTGGTGACCAGAAGGGCCCGGAATGAGCTGCCTTTAATGGCTTCTTTTTTTTATTTCACTCAAAGGAGAGCTTGGCAAAATTTTAAGATAATGTTTGCCTGATGCATTGCGACAAACTACAGTGTCCTCAGCTTCCCCTGCACACAAAGTGCATTTTCAGATTGTGGAGAACTCTGTGGTCTTCCAAGGTCTCACTCAACACCTGAACTCTGACTGTGTGTGTGTGTGTGTGTGTGTGTGTGTGTGTGTGTGTGTGTGTGTGTGTGTGTGTGTGTGTGTGTGTG
>JBBPCY010000156.1:17239889-17253247 GCA_037974405.1 Brachyalestes nurse | reverse complement strand
TCATCCATACCTCCATCCATCCCTCCATCATCCATACCTCCATCCATCCTTCCATCCATCCATCCATCCCTCCCTCCCTCCCTCCATCCATCCATCCATCCCTCTCTCCCTCCCTCCCTTCACACTCAATCACTCACTCACTCGGGTTGCAGGTGTTGCTGGAGCCTAGCCCATGAGTTCGTAGAACAAAATATGGAGAAACACCCAGGACAGGTCACCAGTCCACCGTAGGGCAGAAACGCACTTAGGGGTAATTTTGTAGCTCTAATTTACCCGACAAGCATCCCAGTGGAAACCTGCACAGACATGGAAGAACATACAAACTACACAAAAAAAACCCGCGACCATCCTGTAGTCAAACCCATGACCTCTTTGCTGTGAGGCGACAGCGCTGCTACAGTGCCACAGTGCTGCCCAGACCACAAAATCCATAATTTACTTGAGCCAGTTAAAGTGTTTATCATCATCTTTCACGTTAGCTCACTACCAGTTTGTAACCCAGTCCCATCATATCACCCCCATTTTGTTTTAGCTTGAAAACAGTTTTATGACAAGTTTGTGATCTGTTACCAAATGATGTTCAGAAATGTAGTATTCTGTTCAAGTTAGAAGCATTATTGAGATGGACTTGAATTGAATTTGAAGTTGACCTCACATTGCCTCCTCTGTACTGTCTATGTATTATAGATTTGTACACTATTAATAAAGCATCTGAACAGATACAACATGACCACGGCGTGCTGTATGGTTCATGACTGTTGCAACAACAGCAGCAAAAACAGC
The DNA here is from genome assembly GCA_037974405.1 of Brachyalestes nurse. Lineage (NCBI taxonomy): Eukaryota > Metazoa > Chordata > Actinopteri > Characiformes > Alestidae > Brachyalestes > Brachyalestes nurse. The sequence goes on along the minus strand of JBBPCY010000156.1, from coordinate 17,252,464 downwards.
ATGCAATTTTAACTGAGGTTTACTCTCTTGATGATGTCTCTGGTAAACTATTAGATGAAGGTTGAATTCTGTGGGTTTTGCTTTTGATCATTTTTATGTGGTGAGAATTGTTTACAGTTAACAAAACAAGCTAGTCTCCCTCCATCTTTCTCGGTCTCGCTCAGTCTTATAATCACTCTCAGTCCACATCCGTTGCCAAGGAGGAAGTCAGTTGAATGCTAACGCTGCATTGTGGCTATGAGAAAAAGAACTTGTAGGATAACTGAGGTTGATGTGGTAGTTGTTAGAGCTTAAAAATTCTTTGTTTTGAAAACATTTATCAATGTCCACTCGTATTTTTCTTTTTTGAGCTTGTGGTACTTTGTTCTAAAAAATAGTCTGGCAGAGCTTCGAACCTACATCAGAGCCGATGTTGGTCATTCAGCAGACACGTATATGAATGAAAATAAAAAAGTAAAAGGCATTGGTGTTTGTGTGCAGAGTAAATAAGTAAATCTCCTAAAAGACATATTTTTTTTTCTTAGATCGAATCTTCCTACCTTGTTTACGTTTGTGTTTGTAAGATGCCTATATCTGCCCTGAAATGCATGCACATTGTAATGATGTGATAGGGCGGGGCCAACCAAGTGCATCAGAGTTTTAGGAATGAGCCCAAGGGCACAGACTTCCAGGGCATAAAACGCTGGCACATAGAGTGAAGCTTGCGGCAAAGTGCTAGGGGAAAAGGCTTCACTAGCAGCGCTCGCACCTGCTCCACTAGGGAGTGGGATGAGTGCACTGCCGCTGGGCCACCAAGTAGCTGTGGTGACCTGGCAAAATGCCTCTCGTGGGGGATCAGCTTAAGAGGTACGGGAAAGAAAAGACATGGTGAGGAAAACGGGAGAACGGATAAAATACTTCGGCTGGAGAAAAGGTAGATAAGATGTATTGTGCCTTACTGAATGTGTGCTCTGTGCGTTTATAAAAGGTGTTGCCCAAAGGGATCCTCAAAAGTGGGTGATGGGAAATCCCAGAGAGCCTGGATAAGACAGACTCAGGGAAAATAGTCTGAGATGTGCTCAGTAAAAAAAAAAAAAGTCTGGATGAGATGGTTATGGGGATAAAAGAATTCGCTGAGGCGGCCTCAGTGAAAACAGTAAGATGAGACAGTCACAGCTTCCTTATACACACATTCCAGTCAGTAATGATCACGTGGACGATTCATATAGGTCATGGTCGATAACAACAAAAGAACAAATGAATCTGAAAATATCTCGCTGTCCCTCCTAACTGCCAGGTTGTGCCATTGTAGGTATAAGTGAATGGCTAGACTTTTTCCTCCTTCCCCATCTAGAGAGTAAAAGAGACATAAATTACCAGCTTTTGCATCAACGTTGTTCACAGGCCTTTGCTACTAATGCAGGGTTGATGAACAGAACAGTGTTCATTGCAGCAGAAATAGCCCTGTAAAATGCTGCAAGTGTGGTGTATTTTGATAAACTATGATCAGTTTTCATCATTTTAATACATGTAGACTTTTCGTCTTTTCCAGAGATAACATTTATCATGATGTTTAAAGATTTTATTGCTCAGCACTCTTATTACTATTACCATTACACATTCGAAACACTTTAACAGCTTTGGTGTCTTGTTTCAGAATGAACAGTTTTATTTCCCTGCCTTGCTTCAATTGCTTCATAATAATCTTTCATATTTGCCTTCAGTGTCATATTTACATTGGGTCAAAACCACTGAACTGGAATATAAAACGAATTGGTCGTCTTTTCCAAAAGATATGTTGGCAGTGACTTGTCAAAATGCTACAGATGATAATAAAGCTTTCTGATCTTGATTAAGAATTGAAAAGCCGTTTCAGTGGTGTGTTCTCAATGGGCACACTTAACAATGTCTTAGTAAGAAGGCATAACTTGTCCTGTCTTCTACATGCTGGGGGAAAAAAGGACAGGTCTCTTGTTTATTTCTGTAATAATACTCTCAAGAAGCACTTGCACACATTTCCTCACACGCATCTCAGTAAGTTATTCACAGCACAGCCAGGTGATGCAGATGATGAAGGAGAGAACAGAGCACTTTAATGAAGATCCGTGCTTAGATTGTAGCAGAGGTGTTAAATTCACACACTGACGTTTCGATCAGACACTTTATATCACACATTTTCATAATGCAGCCACGTCTACACCTCCGCTCCCCAGTGTCCTGTGCCTCAAACCTCTCTGTCTCTCTTTCCTTCTATTTGTCATGTTTACCTCAAGGACACAACACACAGTTCTTTGTAAACTTGTGTTAAAATGTTGCTCAGTACCTTTAAACACTAAAGTGCTCCCAGCTTATGACTGTTCTATAATGATCTTTCTCAATCTTTTTTTTTCTCCCTCACACTCTCCATCTCTCTCGCTTTCTTTCTTTCTCTCTTACACTATCTTTCTGTCTTTGTTTCTCTCTCTCTCTCTCCCTGTCTCTTCCTCACACTCCGTCTCTCTTTTTATTTATTTCTCTCTTTCTTACTCCATCTTATCTATCTATCTTTTTTATTTCTCTTTCTCATGCTATCTTTCTCTCTCACTCTCTGTAGATAAGGAGCAGTATCAGTGTTTGCTGGATGTAGGCTGGTGGAGTGATCAGGCTCTGATTCTGGCCCGCTGTTCCGGCTCCCTCACGGTCTCCTCCGTGCGCTCTCTGTCTAACCTGCTGGGCAAATCCTGCGAGTGGTTTGAACCCTCACCTCGGGTCACCTCCGCCCATGATGGAGGCTTCCTCAGTCTCGAGGTAAGTGTTTGTCGCTCTGCACCACCCCAGACAGGAAACAGTTCAAACACAATGGTTTAAGCCAGAGCCACCTGAAAAATGATTTGTGTCTTTAGAGCCAAAATGACCAGTTATATTTCAGAATTTGAGCAGAATTTACTGAGAATAACCAAATTTAAATTTCAAGTACGTAAGAGACTTCTCTGTGACTGGAAATAACGTTCCTGAGTCGAGAACGGACTTGCATATAAAGGCTTTAATGCAGTCATCAGGAGGACTGGTCTTGGATCCGACTGGATAGCCATATTTATGGTGGGCATTATCACAAAAACTGATCCTAGTTCAGCACTCCTCTAATGGAGGTGATTTGTGAAAACAGGCCCTGTTGTCTAAAACATTAGGCTTTAGCAATCGGCTACTCGTTAAGGCTTTGTTCAATTTTACGTCTTGTGGTACTGTATCCTACACTACATCTACCTTAATGAAAGGTTGGATGGGTGTTGAGAAATGTTTAGGAATGAATTTATGAAAATGATTTTGGTGCTGCAAAGGACACAAATAGATTATGGCTGAGCTACTACATCTGGAGGAAATTGTGATTGTATTTTTTTTCGCTGAACCATTCTTTTAATGGTTCTCAAATGGTTCTTTAAAGGTACTCAACTTACATATGGGGCATATGGATATTATGGATACTTGAATTGGCAGAATGCACATTGTATAGTCCTTTTTTATGAGAACATTCCCTTATTTTAACTGTGCTTGCAGCCACTTTTTATGTGAGTATATGAGCTCGGTTTGAGTTTGCACTGAAATCTGTTATGCATTCAGAATGAAAAGAGTTTGCTTGTCTTTGGGCTGCTCTGGGGACTTTCATTGTGAAAAATGAGAGAGCACTGGGTGAGCTTGTCCTTTTATCTATATAAATTTAGGAAACAGATATTAACTTTCCCCCAGTGTCCTGAACCTGTTGGTAGGGGGGCGCAAGAGGATTTCGAACTAATGTCGGTACTATTGTCCGTATTCTTTCTTTCTTTGTTCGTAGTGGTGCCATATGTAATGTATTTGTTACCACCTGCTTTGGCAGCAGCACTGTAAAGAAGAACAGTCACACCAATGAAGCAAACATCAAATTGAATTGTGGAATAGAAGGATGGACAGATGGGGGGCTTAGGGGAATGCAGAGATGTGCGTGTGGTTAAAATGTAGTTTCCCCTGCAGCAGGATCTTCCTCGTCAGAGGTTACTGACTCCTTTAGTTTCTTCTGTTGAAGAGAGTGATGTGGATCTGAGTGTGTTAAACCCCCCCCACACACACACTCTCTCTCTCTCTCTCTCCTCTCTCTCTACTCTCTTTTTCTCTGTCTACTCTCTCTACACTCTCGCTTCACTCTCTCTCTCATTCTCTCTTTCTCTCTACTCTCTCTCTCTCTACTCTCTCTCTCTCTACTCTCTCTCTCTCTACTCTCTCTCCCTACTGTCTCTCTCTACTCTCTCTACTCTCTCTCTCTCTCTCTCTGTCTCTCTCTGCAGGGCATCATCATAAAACTGCTCCATAGAAAACACCTCTGCTCTTATCTCATCCCTCTTTTATTATTTCGTATCTGTCTTCAGGCTGGCTGTTTTTTGGGCATGGCAGGAGTAAAAAGGGAGATGCTGAAGGGGAGGATGGAGTTGGGGAGAGGAGGTGTGTGTGTGTGTGTGCCTGCATGCGTGTGTATTTTATTGCTGCTGTATGTGTCGCTGGAGGTTTCCGCTCATCTTCAGGAATCGCAGCAGCACGCAGACTGAATGTGAAGTGTGTGCGATTGCTATGATAGAGGTGCGGGTGGTTGGGAGGGCGAGGACATGGAAGAACATGTTTTTGGGAATAGAATGAATCGTTACTGGGGTGTTAGGAGAATAGCATTTTGTCTCCCTCTCTCTCTTTCTCTCTCTCATCGTTTCACATTCTGGCTAGAGTACTATAACTCTACCATCTAATCTAAGTCAAGGGCAAAACACACAATGGCCATAAAACAGGATCTGGAAAAGAACAGGTTTTTCCGAAAATGTAACCACAAAGACTTGATTGCTATTAAAAGTCAACACGCTACAGCACTACGCAACGACACAACCTGGAAACTCTGAGATGGGCTGACGAATTTGTGTTCATCTTGGAGGAGACGTGTTTAATGGTTTCTCAGGGTCGAGCCATCTAAAAAGAATGAGAGAGGAATAGACCTCTGTGTGTATGTAATGGCAATTCGAAGCACAGATTGAGCACACTCTAAAATTGTCATTTTGTAAACATATACACTAAAATGTATGGGAGGGGTAAAGAGATTTTAGTGTGGTATTTTAAAGAAATTGACGGCCAAGCAGATTTCACTGAAATTTTACTGGCTTATGTCTTCTTTACTGAAGTGTCCATTGTGTGATATCTAAAAAATAAAAGATGTTAACGTTCTTTATTTAACATATGTGGTAACCAGTCATAATTCATGGCAGTCCAGCGTCTGCTTAAGAATCTGCAATGTCTCTGGTACAAAAAGACCAGCAGTAGCTGTGAAGAAGCCAACAAAATAGATTTTTATTATACCTTTATTTAACCAGGCAAAACAGATTAAGAACAGATTTCTTATTATAATATAAGGATAATGCTCTGGTTTGGGTTGTTGCAGAACACTAAATGTATGTCCATATATGAGTCATTTTTGGAGGTCAATGTATGTACACAAACAGTAAATCAGTTTGACCAGGATTTTTAAAAAGTATTTTTTTTTAATTATCATTGGAATTGAAATATTTGATTTAATTGTATTAAATCTTAATGAAAACTCTTGCTCTGTCTGTCTCTCAGTGTGAGATTAAACTAGCTCAGAAGCGTCCCCGCATGGAAAGCAGCGGACCCGGCGAGGATGATGATGGTGAGGATGACTCTGACTCTGATGAAGAGGGTTCGGCGAAGGCTCGGTATTTTGGCTACGTGAAGCAGGGCCTGTACTACGTGACGGAGATGGAGCGTTTCGCACCGCCTAGGAAGCGTCCTCGCACAGTCACCAAAAACTACCGGCTGGTCAGCCTGAGATCCACCACACCTGAGGAACTCTACCAGAGAAAGGTGGGTGAGCTGGAGCTCTGGAGGGCAGATGATGAGTCAAGCTAGACCACGACCGTTAAGCGTGTGCCCTTTATAAGCTGCATTAAGTCTCGTCCAAAGCTGATCCTTCCTTAAATCTGTTCTACTGTATTGCTCTGTATCGGTGCCACAAAGGTGATCCAAGTGGATGCTTCCCCCATCACTGAGACACATTGTCAGTTTGCAAACTAAACTTTTCGGGCCAGCATGATCCTTTACGACGGGTACATGCTAATGTTAGTTTCCTTAATCCTGATAGTTGAACCATTTGTTGGCTAGAAAAATCAGGGTTATAAATATGTGTTTTCTGTTTAGGCTGAATGGGATTTTTCTGTGTTTGTAAAGCTTATCCAACTCAGCAGCAGTTGCTAGGAAAAAAAAATGCATGTGTTATGTGGACAGGTCAGTCGGGGCCGGGTGGGTGGTATGGTTAGGTTGGAGGAGGTCCTTAAATTGGCTGGTATTGACAGGATACAAGGCTTGCCCTTATTGTGTGTGTGTGTTTGGGGGGGCGGGGAGGGAGAGAGAGACTGGAGAACAGAGCAGAGCGAGTGGGAGAACGCAAAGGCCCTTGTTAGTAGTTCTGTCAGCAAAAACAAGCACCATGTAGCGCACTGAAGCACATCAGAACACACACACTAACCCATTAAAGCACAACAAGACACAACGGGACACCTTCAGAGTGTGTCCCAATCTAACGGCAGGCAGAGTGGGCTTTGAATATTGAACAGTCCTGAAGTAACACGGGCCATTGCAGCTTAGCAGGTTCACTTTCCCCAGAGTGAGCCGCAAGTGCCGCAGCCTTTGTAGTGGCTGGGCTAACAGAGGTGATAATACTGCTTTGTTTACGACACAGCTGCCTAATGAGGAGCCCTGGGAGCTACACACAGACATTAACCTGTGTGTGTTTGTGTTGATGTGTGTGTGTTTGTGTATGTCTATGTAATTTCATTGTGTCAAAGATATCAGTGACCATAAAGTATCTATCTATGTGTACATGCACATGCAGATTGATAATGAGGAGTATGGGGAAGCTCTCTCCCTAGCTCATGTCTATGGGCTGGACTCGGATTTGGTGTATCAGAGGCAGTGGAGGAAGTCCTCTGTCAGCATTGCATCCATACAGGACTACCTGGTAAGTTAACGTGCAGTTACACAACAGTAAAACACATTTAGTAGTGCAAGGACGTATCAGATTTACTTTACACTTTATAAATCCCCGCCTAAATGTAAACACCAGAAAGCTATACATTGATAACTGGGGAATAAGTGACATTTACGTAATTTACTCCCAGTTACTAGGAGATACTTTTGGTGTTTGTTTTGAAGTTTACTTCACTAGTTCCATTACTTCTTGTAGCCACAAATGAACACTTCACAAAAATGCATGCCTTAATCTTGCCTTAACGGACACTGTGTGCAGTTGTAAGGTAATCTTAAATGAACTTGTGGTTTCTGAAGCAGTATAACATGATGTTTTCTCTAAAATGGACAAAAGTATAGACACAATTCAAATGGTGACTGAACGGCCTGACACAAGTTGGCCAGTGTGTGATTGTTGCGATTGCAGTGCGAATAAACTGTTGTAACTTGTTAGCTACGTTAGCCTCGTAGCAAAACTAAGTAAGCAAACTTTGAACACCGAACATGCAGTGACTGACTACATTTGAGTCAAGGTCATTTTTGTGAGTTTTCACTTCAATTCCGGAAAAAGCTCCAGGCCAACTGTTTCATTATGGTTTTCTCTTTATTTCTCTCTCTCGCCGTCTGTCTTTCTTTCTCTTCTTTATTCTTCTCTGTGTCACTTGTTTCTTTTTTCTCTCTTGCTGCCCCCCCCCACCTCTTTGTGGGAGTATAGAGTAAGATAAAGAAGCGTTCCTGGGTTTTGCATGAATGTGTGGAGAGAGTCCCTGAGAATGTGGATGCTGCGAAGGAGCTCCTCCAGTATGGCCTGAAGGGAACTGACCTGGAGGCCCTCATCGCTATCGGCAACGGAGAGGATGGTGGCAGGTATGCATGTCACGCTTTCGAACAAACAAAATTCAAATAACACATTGACTTTCATTGGCATAACTTAGCTATATCAGACTCTGGAGGAAATTATGATTAGAAATATAATTCATGTGAATATATTCAACAATGAAACCACAAAGAACTGTGTCCTTCCATGTCTCTTGGTAAATGTAAATGAAAAGAGGCAAATTGGCTAATTTATTTTTCTTTCTTACTGTGTAAGTACCCAGTAAATATCTTGGCATTGTAAAGTGCTTGTAAAATGCAGAATAGGAAGCACAGCCAAGACCCAACAAAACTTGCATCTTTTCCTTGCCTTGTCACTTGGGGTTTATGTAGAGCTTTTGAGCTCTGAGCAGTCTTTTCTCAGTGGCTTTGACTGAGAGGCATTTTATAGTGGCAGCATCCACGGCAAAGTTAATAAAGTATTGTTAGACTACAATATGCATGTAACTGTAAATCAATTAAAGCCATCAAACGTGGTAATGTGCAGTCCATAAAAAGTTATTCATGCACTTGATTCAGATGGAACTAAAATCACAAAGATACTCTCCCGAGATAAAACAAACCCACTCTGAATAGTAATTAAGGGACTATACGTTCTATCCCGGTTTACTTCAAATCGAAAAAATAATGCTCTGTTTTCATTGTTAGCATGGTGAATTATAGAGCTGTTCTGTTGACCGCTCTATTCTTGCTCAGGTTCATCATGCCGGGTGATGTGGACATCGATGACTCTTCTTATGAAGATTTCCAAACAGTGGATGAGGAGATGGAGCGAAAGAAAGAGAGAGAGACAAAGAAGAGGCAGGAGCTGCTCAAGAAAGTAGACTTTAGCAAGTATGTTTTCATTCATGAATCCGCAGTCTCACACACTCACTCTCTCTCTCTCTCTCACACACACACACACACACACACACACACACACTTTAGATTGCAAGCTTATTAGAAGAGGTGGTCCTTCTCAAGAGAGAGATGGAAAAAAGGAGTGGGAGAAACAGAAAATAGAGGGAACAGAAGTGGGGAAGAGAAAGAGCAGGGAAAGACTAAGAGAAATGGAGTGGGAGAAACGAGAAAAGAGAAAAGGAGGGACGAAAGAGAGCGAAAGCTAAAGTGGAAATGGGGAGATTAAAAGATAGAGGAAAAGGTGAAGCCCGGGTAAGAGTGGGGTGGAAATGTCTAAGAGAAAGGAGGAGATAAAAGAGAGTGAGAGACAGATGGGGAAATAGTGAATAAATGCAAGAGAAGAGGAACAAGAAAGGTGGGAGGGAGTAATGAGGTAGAAAACGAGCTAAAGGGAGTGAGGAAGAGAGTGGGATAGAGAAAGAGAGAGTTAAATGCAGTAAGGAAAAGAGAATAGAAAGAAATGAGGGAAAGAGGGAGGGAGAAGAAAATAGTTAAGGGTAAGAGGGAGAAGGATAGAGACAGAAAGAGAGAAAAGGAAAGGAATGAAGGGTGAGCAGATGGAGAGGGTTGGAGGCAGGGAGAGGTGGAGGGTGAAATGAAAGTGTGTTTATAGATTTGTTTCTAATCTGCATGAGGTAATTTATGCCCATGTTGTTTGGTGCCTAAAGCTCGTAAAGAACGAGTCTCCTGTGAGCACAAATCGCACTCGCACACACACTAACGCGCAGAGGGTACAATAGGAAGAAGCTTACAATGTAAACACCACTAATCAGAACACTCTTGTTTACACACATTAAAACTTGTACAATTTTTCAGCAAACAGTGCACTCTGAATACTTAACACACACCCTAATGCACACATCACACGGCCTCATGAACTGGATCTAATTTCCACTTAATTACCGTTTGTTCTCAGCAGTGATCCAGTTGCAGCCCTGCAGTGTGTGTGTGTTGTCTGTAGTGCATTGACTGTTAATTCTGTGCCGTGTTTAAGCTATAGCAGAGCTTCAATAGGTGCTATGGGTGCCACACACTCACTGTCAGTTATATGCACAGACCTTGTATCTCTCAAAATGGCATTTTAGTTAAAGTGAGTTCTGTTTGTTTCGGTTGGTACAATTATGTTGGACGTTTTTGCAAATCAGTACCACAGATGAACATCTATGATCAGAACACCACTAACACGTCATCAAATGCTTATTTTGAGAAGACAGGCTGTAGATAGATAGCCAGCTTTTAACTTATGTACAGATTTTAACTATGTACAGATAGAAGATTTGCAGGTTTGTAGTTAGATGGTGAATTGTACACATACAGCATCACTTTTCTAAGTAAAAATATTTCTAAAGGTTTTATTGACATGAAATTCTCACCAGATGTCGGAAACAGCCCATCCAATAAATCAACCCATAGATGTCCGTAAATTAAGCTGTGTGTAGTAAAATGGAATGACACGGGGGAAAAAGTATTGAACGAAGGAAGGTGCAAAAAGGCATGGAAAGTCATGACACCAGCTATCAGTGAATAGAAAGCAATCTTTTATTCGCAGTGCCACTTGTGCAAATTAATATAAGCTGGTTCGGTCCCAACTGATGTAATATTAGAAGGTGTCTCATTATCAATGTGTCACACGAGAAACATCTCATGATGGGTAAAACCAAAGAGCTCTCAAGACCTTCTCAACCTTATTGTTGCAAAACAAACTGATGGCATTGGTTATAGAAGAATTTCTAAACTACTGAAGGTTCCAGTGAGCGCTGTTGGGGCCATAATGCAGAAGGGGAAAGAACATAATTTCACCATAAACTGGCCATGACCAGGTGCCCCCCCGCAAGATTTTAGACAGAGGAGTGAAAAGAATGATCAGAAGAGTTGTCTAAGAGCCAAGGACCACTTGTGGAGAGCTTCAGAAAGACCTGGAATTAGCAGGTACAATTGTTTCAAAGAAAACAATAAGTAAAGCACTCAACTGCCATGGCCTGTATGCACCAGGCAAGACTCCATTGCTAAAGAAAAAGCATGAAGAGCATTTAAAGTTTGCTGAACAACATTTAGACAATCCTGTGAACCACTGGGAGAATATTGTCTGGTCAAATGAGACAGAAATTGAACCCTTTGAATGCCATAACACACCATGTTTGGAGGTCAAAAGACACTGCGTATCACCCCAAAAACACCACACCAACAGTGGAGTTTGGAGGTGGGAACATCATGGTGTGGGGCTGTTTTTCAGCATACGGCACTGGCACACTTCATATAATTAAAGGAAGGATAAATAGAAAAATGTTCAGAGACATTCTTGATAAATTGCTTCCATCTACCAGGCTGATGAAGAAACGAGGGTGAACGTTTCAGCAAGACAGTGATCCCAGACACGAGAACATAAAGCTGCTAGAATGGCCCAGCCAATCACCTGACCTGAATTCTGTAGAAAACCTATGGAAAGACCTGAAGCTCAGAGTTCATGTAAGGGGCACACAGAACCTTCAGAATTCCGGAAGAATGGACCAAATTCACACCTGAGCAGTGCATGCAACTAGTTTCTCAATACAGGAGGCGTATTGAAGTTGTCATCACCAACAAAGGCTTTTGTATGAAGTATTAAATAAATTTGAGTAGCGTGTTCAATACTTGTTCAATTTCATTTTATTACACATAACTTAATTTATGGACATCTGTGGTTTGATTTCTTTGCATGTGTGGATTGGTTGGGTGGTTACTGACATCTGGTGAGAATTTTGTCAATAGTAAATATATTTAATTGGTGTCGTGTTCAATACTTATTTTACCCGCTGTATGTGTAAAACTCACCATCCAACTACAAACCTGCAACTCTTCTATTTATACATACAAAGTTAAAAGCTGGCTATCTACAGCCTGTTTTCTCAAAATAAGCATATGATTTATGCGTTAGTGATGTTCTGATCATAGATGTTCATCTGTGGTACTGATTTGCAAAAATGTGCAACATGATTGTATCTGAAAAAACGCTTCTACATTAAACATTGCGAAGTAATGATATACACAAATAACAGGAAATAATAAAGGCAGTAAATATCAATCTGTTCCTTGTGGAAGCCCTTGTAGTTTCTATCAGAAACCTCGTTTGACTCAATCAGTCCTTCATGAAATTAAATCAGGTGCTGCTGATGGAATTTCACAAATCCAAACAACAGCTGGAGGAACCTAGGAGGAATCTGGAACTGAACCTGTGTTCTCCTAACCAGCTCACAAAACATCAACTACTTCTCCCAGTGTATAGTGAAAAAACGCGTTGTTGTGTTTTGGTTAAAAAAAAAAAAAGCCTATTTTTATAGTGTAAACCCTAAATGTGCCTCCAAAGAACACGTTTTAATTTCATTTTAAACTCCGTTTAATGCATTACCCTTAAAGAAAATGTAAACGGCAGCAGCAAGGAGAAATAAATCATCAGAATCAGGAAACTATTGAAACCTGGAGGAAAATGCTTAAAAACCGTTAGCATTAGCAGTTAGAATTAACAGCGTGCGGCGAGCCAAAACAAAGACTCGTACACAAAAGAAACGTTGAAATAATTCTCTCTACCCACATGTTTAGACAGGGCACAGCTTACTAATACTAAATAAGCTGAGATAACTAGAAATTTGGGGAACAAATGTTTAAAACACAAACACGAAGACAAGACATGGAGCAGACACGCTCACACTCACACTCTTTCTCTCTCTCTCTCTCTCTCTCTCTCTCTTTCTGTCTCTCTCTCTCTCTCTCTCTCTCTCTCTCTCCCTCTATCTCTCTCTCTCTCTCTACCTCTC
>JBBPCY010000156.1:17225540-17238199 GCA_037974405.1 Brachyalestes nurse | reverse complement strand
GTGTGTGTGTGTGTGTGTGTGTGTGTGTGTGTGTGTGTGTGTGTGTGTGTGTGTGTGTGTGTGTGTGTATGTATGCACGTACATACATACATACATACATACATACATACATACAGTATAAACCAGAATTGTATGTTGATGTATTTTTTATTTAGAGTTATAGACCTAGTCACTGAAACCTTTATGATATCTAATTTTAGGAAACTATCTGTGTATATTGTTTAAAGCTGTAAGTGGTCATATATCCAACTGGCAGTATAGTTAATGCCACCCTGTCTTGCTTATAAGGCTGTATTTCAGTGTAGTTACGACTCACAGTGGAATTGGTTTCCTCACTCATAAGTAATTTCTGCTTTGTCTTTTTGCCAGAAAAACTGATTTCTGTTCTTACCTCCTGCCTGTTCACCTTAGTTTTTAACCGCTGCTGTATTTCATGCACCACCCACAGTTCCAGCTTGTGGATTTATATAGTGGAGTCCATGAAACCTCTATGATCTGGACATTCTTTTGAAGCACATATTCCGTATCCACATGTTTCACCCAAAGAAAGTAGACATTTTATGTGCACTTATGCTCTTTGTATGTCACAGTATCTTCCATCTGTTATTTTCCATTAGGTTTCAAATGTCTTTCTTTTTCTTTTTAATTCCACTCTTAAGAGCTGTTTTGGGACCTCAAATCACACCACTAATAATTAACGTGATGCTTGAAGGCAAAATTATACGCTGTGTGGTGATGAGGATCTCTGCTATTGTGTGTGTGTGAGATGAGGAGTTAGGATGATGTAAACAGCCTGGGACAGCTCTCCTGACAGACACACACACTCCTTTAGATCGATTAAAATCCTGTCTAGAGAAAAGATGATGCAAAAATCTCTCTCTTTCTCCCTCTGTGTCTCTCTCTCTCTCTCTCTCTCTGTCTGTCTCTCTCTCTCTCTTCCTTCTTTCTCTTTCCTCCTGACATTTATTTTCTCACTCACTCTGTCTCTCACTTTTAGTCTCACTCTCTTCTCCTTCCTTCCTTTGCAATTACACCTTCTAAGTTTAACTTTCAGCATCCATATTTTTCTGTCTTTAGATCTCTCTCTCTCTCTCTCTCTCTCTCTCTCTCTCTCTCTCTCTCTCATTCTCTCTCTCTCTAGCCTGCTATATACTATACAGTGGATATGCAATGTGCAGACAGCACATCTGGCCCTGTGAATCGAACCAAATCTGTCCTTCCTCCTTCACCAACACAGTTCTGTGCAGCAAAGCCTCCACATGCAAGCAGGCAGAGACTCAGTGTGTGTGTATGTGGAAGAAAAAACTATTTACACAGTACATGTTAGTTAAAAGCTCTGAAGTCTTTTTTCACACCCTGCCAGAACATTATGATGAATGGACCAGTAAAAAAGGGATTACTTGGAATAGACATAAGAACCTTTTTCAATGCCTGGATGACACGTGGTCTATAAAAAGTTAAATGTCTTAAATTACACAGTCCTGTGGAATGCATATGCGGAAGATTCATTTATGTGTTTGTGGATTGACTTTTTGATGAATTGATGTACTGCTAGATGGCCGTTGTGATTTTGTTGTGTGTGTATTTGTGTTTGTATCCCAGTGTTGCGGAGGTGTTGGAGAAGCATGGTCTGCAAAAACCCATTGCGTTTGTCAGGAGCAGTCAGAGCAGTGAGGAAGAGGCTCACCAGCTGATGGTCAAACTCACTCGCCACACTGGCCGCAAGTAGGACAAATAGCTTCGGTCAATTCTACTTCAACCTACTTTACATTTCGTCGCCTTGCTAAAATAAAATGGACTTTTTTGCCTAAATCATCTCCTCATAATGCTGGCCAACTATGGTAAAATTGCCTACACCATCAGTCGATCAGGTAATATGATTCTATGACTTTAGGACAAGGGCCTGTCCATTGAAATGAATAGGAGCTGATTTTTTTTGTGTTTCCTGAAAAACCTGAAAAAAATGAGTTAGGGGATTATTTTAGCAAGGTGTCGATTTATTTGACTGTGAACACACACTTTTATTCACACACTTTACATGCTGACATTATCCTGATAGGGGGAACACTTTATTTGAACTCTGCTGCTCAACTAAACTGCCAAGCTAAACTGAGCTTGACGTTGCCACAGTTTCATGGCTTTGTTTGCAAACCACAAGGCTATATTTGAGATTGTCAGCATAAAAGCATATTTGATTCAAAATGTTTGCCTGATTTTGTAGAGCTGTTGTATAAAAGCAATAGAATACTCAAGGTCATGCTTTACCAAGAATAATATTGCACACTAGTAAAATCACTTCAGGGGTTCTGTTATTAAAATATAACACCATCCTGCTATTATTACCAGTGCATGTCACAACAGTTACACTGAGCAATGACTATAAATGGCCCATGGCCTGTGTTGTCTTGTACATTATTAGTATCATATGAGGCTGTCATGAGGTTTGTTTGGTTTTATTACCATAAGCAGTCAGATCTTGAATATTAAGAGTATGTCAGTACTATGTAATAGGGTTAAGTGAGGTGTTACTACTTGCTACCCAGAATGAACATGAAACTAGATTAAATACTACGAATTAATATAAAATATGTGCAGTATAAACAAGTATTAAATCTTAAACATGTTCAAAAAGTTTGGAAAAGCAACAAGTTTGGAAACCTCATTACTCTTCATGCTAGGGCCATCATTTTGATCTCAAAAGCTGCATTTTGTTCTCCACAGTTCTCCACATGGGGATGTTATTCCAAAACAATCCATTAGGGTCAGTTTCCCAGACCCAGATTAACCCTAATCGACGACTAAAAGGACTTCCCAGTGTTTTTCCAGTGGTGGGACTGCAGTTTATTCAAAGTCTAGCGTTAATCCGTGTCTGGAAAACTGGCGCTTAAAGTTCTCTACCTATTATAATCTGATTTGTGCCTGTTGCTGTGCCCAGAAACCCTCCAGCCAGTGAATCTGTGTGGCGAGACTTACTACAGGATCTCCTGGACATGCAGCGGAACGTCTACACCTGCCTGAAACCTGCGACCTGCCACCAGGTACTACACACTTACTGAATGTCTGTTTGGCCTTATTACAAATCCGTTACACACCATGCTGGAACTCTTATTGTGTCAAATTCTCGAACGGTCTTGACCCTTCACTATTCATATTAACCCTCATTATGTTGTATTGTGGAGTGTGTGTGTTATATTATTGTGTGTGTGTGTGTGTGTGTTGTATTATGGTGTGTGTGTGTGTTGTAATGTGTTGTATTATGTTGTGTGTGTGTTGTATTATGGTGTATGTGTGTGAGAGAGAGAGAAAGTGAGAGAGCCTCTTTGTTAGAGTGTGAAGGGAAGGTTTTTGTGCGCCAATTGTCTGTAATTAAGCAGTATTCTCTAACGAGCTGGCTTTCAGCTGCCTCCATTGATTTCCTCATCATCCCAATCAAGACAGGAGCAGTGGAAGACAAGTGGAGGTCACCCTCAACACTCAACCTCTGACTGAAAGAAAGTGTTGCTCCCTTTTTTGGTTTCCCCAAAGTTAAAGTTTGAATTGTGTAGTTAATGAAGTATTCTTTCTTAGTCTTGTCTTATTATTTAAGTATGGCCCCTTTTGATCTCCACTTTGTTTTTCTGTTGAGCCTTGCTTCATGCATCTGGTCTTGATAAGTAGTTTACTTAATTAAGTGTTTCAATGAACACACACAGCTACCAAAATAGTAAGATTGTAAAAAATTATTTTAAAGTTAAATGTTTCAGACATTAATGTACAATTAGAGAAGATATCAGGACACCTTTATGGCCTACATATGTTTTTATTTCAGGTTGAAGGCCCACATCATAAGTGTTAAAGACAGAGTACCTTTTAGAGGCAAAACAATAGACGTCAGAATAACTGAACAGAGATTGTTCACATAAATATCAGTCTCAAAGACACAGTAACAAAAGGAGCCTGTTTAATAGTGAGGGATGACGAGAGGTTGGGGAAAAAATGCATTGACAATATGCAATATGAGCTCTTTAAGAGTGATTCCATTTACAGTGTTTTCTGTGTTTGGGGCATTTGATACTTGACCCCTTAATTGTAAGAGGCTGTATGTAGGCCTGTGTTTCCTCTCTATCATTAATTCATCACTGGTATTGAATAATTTAGTGCCTTGAGTCTTACATTGCCTAATAAGCCTCGAAGGGTTAAAATGCAGATGTGGACAAATGGCTCACATGTCCATCCAGGGTTTGTAGCGACCGGCTCTTTGTTGTTTGCCTGTTTGATGGACAGCAGCCCTGCTGCTGCTGCGCATCTTGTTGCAGAAGGGCTAATGAACTTGTGCAAACTTCAGTAACCAAACACCCCCTGTCCTCCCCTCATGAGTTCTGTATTAGATGCAGCTCATTGGCTTGCAGATAGAGTAGGAGTTGATATTTCATTTGCAGCGTAATGGGAGTTAACCGCATTATGGTATTAGGTGCAACGCATGCTGCAGATATTGCCTTCTGTAATGTGGATAGATGAAAGCGCTTGCAGATGATATTTCCCTGCTTTATGTGGGCTGAAATGAAATACTGAAGTCTGCGATTAATAAAATATTCCTTCTCTCTCTCCCTCTCTCTCTCTCGTTCTCTCTTTCTTTCTGCCCCTGTCTCTGCCTGGATAATTAACATGTGGTGGGTTGGGTGATTAGATGAAGGCTCCTCCAGTTGATCCTCCTTTAGGCTCTGTGGTGGGTTCGGATGTTGCCCTTTTCGTTCTGGTTGGGCTGCTTGGGGCAAATACCTAGAGAAGTCTGCCGGGAGGCAACAGTGAGGGCAGCCCTGCCGAGTGCATCTAAATGAGATTTGAGTAGTTTGGTGTAGTGTAGGGGTGCAACGTTGCCACTTTGGTCTGTGCAATACTGAGATTGCAAATAGTGATACGCAAATAAGCCTCTAACCAGTCCAAAACGTGATGTGAATGTGCTGGCAAAAATGGCATGTACCTCCTCCAGCAATTGTGTTTAACCGTCATTTTTGTTGCACTCTGTGTGGCCAGTAAAGTTCTTCTACACTGAACTCATCCAGCCATGTCTTTATGGAGCTCGCTTTGTGCACTGGGCCACAGTCCTGCTGGAATAGAAAAGGTTCTTTCCCAAACTGTGTCCACAAAGTTGGAAATATGATGTCCAGAATGTCTTGGCATGCTTGATTTTATGCACCTGTGGCAATGAGTATTATTGAAACAGCCGAATTCAATAATTCAGAGGCGTGTCCCAGTGATTTTTTTCCATATAATGTACTTTAATTAAAATGAATAAAATTACGGCAATGACTTTCATAACTAGCCATTTTTCCTTGTGGTCAATTTTCAAATTATATCCTTTGGAGGGTAGAATTGTAATAAAAGTCTGCTGAAGCATACCTGCTCCATTGTTGCCCCAATGTTGCTATGGATGCCACTTTTTAGCCTCTTATCCAAATACCACTATGAGTGTGGCTGTAATGATTGTAATAGAGTGTAACAGTTTTTGTACATTTTAGCAGGGCTTTAAACCCACTCAACCAACCAGAGTCATCTCTGTCTGGTGTCCAGCAGCTACATCCCTTAAAATTGATGTCATAGATAGACCTTAAGTTTTATTTTTGTTCAGTTACCGTACCAGATCCTGAATTCCTCCAAAACCTCTTACATTATGTGAGTGTGTGTGTGTCTATATATATTGCAGTTTGGTGTCATTAATTGTGTTAAGTGTGTTAACCAGCTTTTTTATTGTGTGAGGTATCAGTACATATTATAAGTATGTGTTTTTCTCTCCCTCTCTTTCTTTCTCTCTCTCACACTATGTTGAACTCTCTCATGCTTTCACCTTTTCTCGCTCTCTGTTGCTCTCACTTCTCTCACTGTCATCCTCTCTCTCTTGCTGTTTCTCTCTCTCTCTGTCTCTCTCTCTCTTTCTCTGTCACTCTGTCTCTCTCTCTGTCTCTGTCTCTTTTGCTCTCTCTGTCTCTCCCTCACTGTCTCTCTCTCTCTCTCTCTCTCTGTCTCTTGCTCTGTCTCTCTCTCTCTCTCTCTCTCTCTCTGTCTCTCTTGCTCTCTCTCTCTGTCTCTCTCTCCCTCTCTCGCTCTGCCTGTCTTTCACTCTGTCTCTCTCACTGTCTCTCTTGTTCTCTGTCTCTCCCTCACTCTTTCACTCTGTCTATCTCTCTCTGTCTCGCTCTCTGTCTGTCTCTCTCTCTGTCCCTCTCTCTCTCTCTCTCTCTCTCTCTCTCTCTTGCTTTGTCTCTCTCTCTCTCTCGCTCTGTCTCTCTCTTGCTCTGTCTCTCCCTCTCGCTCTCTCTCTCTCTCTCTCTCTAGGTGTTTGTGGAAAGTCTGCTCTGTTCTGGTCGTGAGGACAATGTGAAGCTAGCAGGTCAACTGATGCAGCGGTGCTCCGTGTCTCAGGACGTCCCAATCAGTGCTGCGTTTCGGGGTAAAGCTACACCCCGTGTGGCGTACGCACGCAGTGTGGAGCTGGTGCTGGCCTCCGCCCGCGAGTACTTCAACTCCTCCGCCACACTCACTGACCCCTGCATCAATCTGGCCCGGTATGCTCAGTGACGCTCAAACGCAGCCTCTGCACGTGTCCACTAAAATACCCTTACAGAACAGATCACAGCCCATACTCCTTTTATATGTGCTCAGGGTAGTTTGCTGAAGATTTTTACAGTTTCAGTTGACCTTAGTGTATTGTCAGCCAAGATGTAGCACTGGATATATGAGTTCCTAACATTGCTAACAAGTAACTGAAACTGGTTCACACCATTGATCACTGGACCCAAGCTATACGTTGCTCTGCAGTAGCAGTGTAAAAATCTCACTAATAATAAATTATCAGTAATAAATTGTAAATATGATCTGTACTATTTAATCATATTAAGTGAGCTGTTCAAAGTTAAGCATAATTTAAGTATACAGTCATGGCTAATATACATCACCCTGTTGCTGAGGTTTACAGTGTTACGTCTAAATCTTCCGTCACATGCATAGGCTGACTGGCTACATTTGGGCTGAGGGGAAAATTGTGTAAATTAATTATTTTGCAGAATTATTCTGTGTGTCTCTAACACTGGAGAAATAACACTAACAGCTGTGACCTGGCCTCTTTCTACTTATTCTAGTCTTATTCCCCTCCTGCTGTGATAGTGAAGTGAGTTTGAGGTGATTGCAAGGTGCCTGCTTTTATCGATTTACTACACTTCTAAGTGAAAATGGACCAAAAAGTGGACGCATTTGCATTAGTCTGAATGATGAAACACAAAGAAACGCTGCTGGAAGTGTCTAACCTCCTGCCTTTAAAGCTCAGCCCTAAGTGTTTGCTATTGTTATCACTGTAATTACTAGCTTTCATCAGACTCAGGGATGCTCTCCTTGTTCTCTCTCTCTCTCTCTCTCTCTCTCTCTCTCTCTCTCTCTCTCTCTGTCCTTTTCATTCTTGTACTTTTTTTACATCTTTTTTCTCTCGTACTGTTTTCACTTGTCTTCTGATTTCCTTTCTTTCTTTCTTTCTTTCTTTCTTTTTTTTCTTTCTATTTGATAATTATATTGCTCTCACTTTCTTTCTTGGTCTCTCTGACGCTCACTGCTTGTCTTTCCCTATTTCATTTATTTTTTCGGTTCCCCTTTTTTCTGTCTTTCTCTGTCTGTCTTTGTCTCGCACTCTCGCAGTTTACTTTTTTCACTTCTACTGTTTTCACTTGTCTTTTGTTTGCCTTTCTTTCTTGTTTCTTACTTTCCTTTTTCTTTCATTCTTTCTTTTTGAAAATTCTGTCTTGCTCTCTTTTTCTTGGTCTCTCTGACTCTCGCTCTTTGTCTTTCCCTGTTTCATATCTTTTTTTTTTTCTGTTTCTCACTCTTTCTCTGTCTCTGTTTCTCTGACTCTTCCTCTCTCTTTAGTTTTTGCTGTTGCTGGGGTGGTTTGGGACTGGGGAGGGGGGTGCAGTGAGTAGGATGTTAAGTGGACCAGTAATTAGACCGTCATCTGTTCACTCATGGTCAGACCATATTGACCTTTCCCCTGTACATGATCACGCCCATCCAGCGCTGCTGTCTGTCTTCAAGTCATAAACACACACACACATGCACGCAACACACAAACAGAAATGTGAAGGACAGCATAACTATAGAGCAGCAGCTTTAATGGACTAGTTGAAAGGAAACAGAAATTTTCAGGTTAATGTGAAAATAATTAGGGCTGTCAATCTGTGAATGCGAAAGAGGGAGGGAAATGGAGGGACTGATTGAAAGTGTGAATAGACGACGTGAACAATGAGGGAGCGACTTGAGAGGCACAAACTGACATGCACACAGCCTTCCCAACTCAAACGAGCATGTTTCTGTTTTAAGAACGGCTCCGGGCCTGGTTTGGGGCTTTTTAAATGTGTTTATAGTTTGGATGCTTGCAAAACACTTCCATTTAATGACTTTATATAAGATGTGTGTCTGTTCTGTTGTTTGGAAACATTTCCAAAAATCGAGTAGCAGTTATCTGTTACTTTGGGTTTGTCAATTTGTCATGCTTTGACATACTTTGCCAGTACTTTGGCCTACTTTTCTTTTGATTCAAAATCTAATTTTTACTAGTTTTCCTCTACTAGTCTTGCAGGCAATGTCAAAGACCCTTAGATAAAAGGAGCATAGGGCAGAGTGGCAATGTTTTTGTGTCCCAAAAAACAAATCGTTAACTTTGCATTATCTTTAAACCGATCGTGTCATCTGTCTTGGTGAGTTTGTGTTTCTAATTTATTACTGTTTTTTTAATTGTTCAATGATTTGCATTGCAACTAAATTCTTTGGGGTAGTTGAACTAGACGGTTATAGAATATTTTTCAGTAGATCATTTTACAAGAGGACTTGACACACGTTGGACTGAACAGAATAGGCCCTTAGACACTACTAAGTATGGTCTTAGCGATGTGTGCACTAGTAAAACATATTTAGCAATTAGACCCAAGTGATTGTAACTACTGTTGGGAGCTATCCAAATGATGCTAACAAACTAAAAACACAACAAAAAAACTAACAAAAAATGCAGAAATATGTTCAACAGTGAACAGTCATAGTCATTGGAGAATAAACAAAACCTGAAGAAGAAAAGCAGAAAAGATCAGTCTGGGTGGGTTTTAGTAGAGATCACACAGTACAGTTGACCCGAAGACATATTTTGGAATGTGTGACCTAGAGCTAGGTGATATGGCCTAAAAATAAAATCTTGATTTTCCCCTCCCCTCCTCAAAATCAAACTACAGATGACAAATAAATGGTTCAAAACAAGTTTTAACTTTATTTTGTTTTATAAAATTCTTTATAAAACAAAATAAAGCTCCCAAACGGCTTAGTTTATTATCATCTGTAGCCTCATATTTTAGCCTAACTTGGTGTATTTGTTAATTTTGTGTGTTTGTTCTGTTACAAAAGCAGGCATTCTTACTTTTGTTTATTATTTTAATATTCAAACTTTTAATTTTAATTTAACACTGCAAACAAATTTTGAGAACAGAAACAAACTCAGTAACCACACAGTGTGTCCAACTGCACAGTGGGATGGACAGTTCTGATGTGCAGGTTTGTATTGGAACCTGCTCTTACTCTTATTTTCATTTTACAGTGAAGGCACTCTGCTCTGCTTTCGCAAAAATCTTTAAACTGCAACCAGATGCTGCTTTGTTTACGAGTGTCAGTCATATTTATGTGTTTTTGCGATGCACTCGTACTGTCCTCCTCACCGCTGTCTACTGTCTTACTCACTGACTGAGGGGACGGACAAAAATTCTGCCATGAGCAGATCTGAGCCACTGAGAGAGAGAGCTGAGCCGCGAAAGGAAAAAAAAAGTGGGGAGCGGCTCTCACTCGATGGGAGTTGGCTCTTCTGATTCACTACAAATAAGAAACAGCACTTTTGCGTATGACACATCACGTGTGGAGATACTTCACTCTAGACACATAAACAGCACGGTGGCTTGCATAATCTGCAAGTCGGTGTTAAAGTACAGTAACAGTACTGGCATTCTACACAGTCTCTGAATCGGCAGTGCTAGCTAACATGGCTAACACTAGCTAACATGGTTAACGCTAGCACTGCAGAGAGTCGTCCAGTCCAGAGGACGCCGAGTGGCTGTGCTGCTTAAGCTGTCGGACACAGGACTTGTTTAGTCTTTCTTGGGCACAAACACTGCTACAGTGTTTGGGTGCGCCGCACTAATTTACCCGTGTAGAACCGTGCGTCACATTAGTTCCACTTCTGGCGCTCGCGTGTAAAAATAAGTAATAAAATCGATTTTCATAAAAACACATCGACTTGACCTGTACATTCGAATTAATCGATAAAATCGATATATCACCCGCCTCTAGTGTGACCCCCTCCTTCTTGAGGGGATCAGAAAATTAAGGAAAAGCTGACTGTGACCATATTTGCTGTCTTCAGGCAGCTCATTCCAAACTCCTTCAAAAAGATGAGTGTGTAGTTTATTGTACATATTTTATAGTGTTGTAAGTGCTGCTTTCTGCACTTTGACAAGGAAAGAAATTGAGTAAAGTAAACCTTTCATCCAGAAAAAGCCTGGAATTTGACTGCTCTCAGCTTGGCATCAGAGTTAGTCCTGGCTTTCAGACTTTCTGGTTATGCCTAGTTTGTTAGACTGTCTTTAGGTTATGTCCAGAAAGTTACTCACATCCTCTGCAGAGAACGTGCTTTGCTGAAAAATGCGAAATGTGGACTGTGAAAAAGTTACTGCATGTTTATTTTCTATAGTTTTTTTTTAAATAGAGAAAATACACATTTTAAATCTCAGCTTGCTGAAAATGCAAAATTGTTCTCTGTACAAAGCCTTGACTGCAGGTATTCAAACATTTGCACACGGCTGTATGTACAATTGTGAAAAACCAAATGGTGCTTTTCACGCCCTTTTCCCCTCACTAAATCATTATTAACACTGAAATATTGCCATGTGATTGTAGCTAATATAGTGCAGCATGCTGTGTACTGACCCAAACTGAGTGGCTCACAAATACCATTGAAGTGTTAGTGTGTGCGCTTATACGTCAGACTATTTATACTGTTTATGCATTAGAGCTCACACTTGCTTTTTCATGTCGCTCCAACTGGGTCAAAGACATCTTTCAACAGCTCTTGAGGTGTTTTTTGCTCATTGTTGTTAAGTTTTTGGTGGTAATTAGGCCTGCAAATATCTGTCTATGGCTGGAACAGCCAACTTGATTTCTATTTGATAGTATTGTCTGTAAAAGCAGTGTTTTAAAGAATTTTAGAGGCATGTGAGATTTTTAGTCTGTAGTGTTAACTTGGAGACGGTCCCAACAGCTCAAATAGATTTTTTTCCCTAATATTCTATGTAATTTAGTAATTGGGATGGGAACTCATTCAGCGTTCAGTTTCATTCGGTGCAGTTTGACAATAAATGGCCTTTTACAGTGAGACTTATCCATGCAGAATTCTTAAAGGGATCTTAATCTGTAGAACGCCTCTATAGTCATTTTAACTTACTTTCCAGAACCAACAGTGAACCTTCTAAACTGTTTTGCCTTCTAACACCCTAGATTTTGGTTCTCTTAGACCAAAATCATTTTCTCCCCACTGTTATTAAACTATATATCAGGCACCAGGCAGGGTACCTGTACCCATTTTGTCTAATCATTTTGTGAGGTAGCTTGTAAAGTCTGTAGACCTCTTTGAACAATTCTGACTCATTTTTCAGCAAGGATTTGATGCACTTCACATCAAACAGCTCTCTGAATTTGCATACATCTTCATGATTTAATTATGCATACATTTGAAAAAGAAATTGAAAATGTTTCTTCACATTTTGCTAAATATAGTGATGTTAAAGGAGAATTCCACCTTAAATTACATTTATGGGATTTAGCAGAAGCTCTTATCCAGAGCCACGTACATCAGTGCGTAGTAGTCCAGATAAATTCTTCATACCTGTAAAGCTATACTAAAATCAAGATCTGTTTTTAATGAAGTTACTGCCAGCTAAGTTACACACCTTCACAAACCCTGTCAAAAAGGGGGTTAAGAAAAAAAACAAAAAAAAAACGGTTAAGAGGGTATGTGCCCGAGGTTTTTTTATTTTTTTTAATATATAGGAAAAGTTGTATACAAGGTAAACGAGATAACTGGTTAATCAACAAGATGCCCCTTGAAGAGGTGGGTCTTCAGACAATGTTTGAAAACAGTGAGAAACTCCTCAGATCTGATTGCAAGAGGGAGTTTGTTCAACCACTGTGGGGCCAATACTGTAAAGAGTCTTGATGCATGTCTTTCTCTTCTTTTGAGCATTGGAGGTTCAATTTCTACTGTCTCATGGCAGAATGGGTTATCACAGTAGAGTTGGATGTTTTCTTGATGTGATGAAGTATCAAGCAGAAAATCCACAGCTTGTAGAATCACTTGCTTTCTGTAAAAGAGAACTATGAAGAAATGACAGATGCGTACACTATGTATGTATGTATATGTATATATGTATCAGCTATGGGCTTCGTTCTGCCAGCAAAAACACAGATGAATATTAGATACAAAGAAACAAGAAAGCAGTAAAAAGTATCAAGATTTCTTCGTTCTAAAAAGTAGTCAATAATTTGTGAGCTGGTTAGAAGAACACAGGTTTGGTTCCAGGTTTCTGCTCAGTGCCTCCAGTCATTGGGTG
>JBBPCY010000156.1:17159331-17180704 GCA_037974405.1 Brachyalestes nurse | reverse complement strand
AAGTTCTTTGCACAAAATCACTCTCACATAAAGAGATCTCACCAGCTCTATTCTTGACAGTTTCAGTCCCTTTTAAAATGAACCGTTAAAGGGCTCTGTCCCTTTTATGCAAATAAGCTGTTGCTGGCCACGTCCCACCCATCCTATGTTTACGCTGCGTGTTTGCCCCACATACCACACGGCAGAAAACAGAGGCGCTATCCAGCCCTATATGTTCGACCCCGAGTCAGACCAAGATGAACACAACACTTCATGTGACTCGCCTTTGCCTGTAGCATAGCGCTCGGCGTCTTATGCGCGCTCGTAAAACCAGCAGACAAAAATGCCGGATCTTCAACTAATCTAGTGGGTGGGGGCTCGACAGGTGAGGGGTGGTTCTATGCAGATTTCCTTCTGACGTCAGGATAAGGGAGCCGTCCAAATAGAAGGAAATTATTCCTGACACGAAACTCTTTCAGTTGACTCACAGAAAACAGATTGATGTTTTTTTTCCACGCTTAGAGTGTTTATAGGAGCAGTAGAGACCCAAATGGAAATACAAAAGGATGCAAAAAGTGACTTTTGCATAATATGTCCCCTTTAAAGGCATGGTAACATGTAATGGTAAAGTTTGTCTCTTCATGTTTTGAATACAGTGGTGCTTGAAAGTTTGTGAACCCTGTACAACTTTATTAGAATATATTTCTGCATATATATGAACGAAAAATATTAACGTATGCAATATTACATATTTGTGGGTATGCAGTAACTGCAACTGCAACCCCCCCAGCAGTAACTGCAACTAAACTTTTCCAGTTACTGTTAATCAGTCCTGCTTATCAGCTTGGAGGAATTTTAGTCTATTCCTCCATATAGAGCAGCTTCAATACTGGGATGCTGGTGCGTTCTTGATGGGTCACTTCAGATTCTTTCACAAAATTTCTATTGGGTTAAGGTTTGAACTTTGGCTTGGCCTTTCAAAAACCTTAACTTCATTCTTTGGTGCAATTTATGTTTTGAAGGTTGTTGTCTTGCTGCTTGACTTACTTTCTCTTTAGATTCAATTAATGGGCAGGTGTCCTGGCATTTTCCTTTAGAATTTGCTAGTATAATTTAGAATTACGTATTCCGTCAGTTATCGCAAGCCCTTGATGCAGTAAAGCAGGTCCAAACCATGATACTACCCTAATCAAGTTTCACAGATAAGGGGTAAGGTTCATGTGCTGGGATGGAGTGCTTTCTTTTCTCCAAACATAACACTTTTCATTTAAACCCAAAAGGTTCTATTTTGCTCTAATCAATCCACAAAACCTTTTTCCAATAGACTTCAGACTTGTCCACATGACAGTAGATGGGCAGCAATGTTCTTTTTGGAAAATAATGGCTTCTTGCAACCCTGCCGTGTTCTTCTGATGGTGGACTCATTAACGATTGCCAACGTGAGAAAGGCTTTTAGTTGCTTAGGAGTTACCCCGGGTTACTCTGAGTAATCTTTGTTGGTCAGCCACTCCTGGGGAGGATAACAGTGGTCCTAAATTCACTCCGTTTGTACTCAGTCTGTCTGACTCTTTAGATAGATTTTATTAATAATTCCTGCCTGATCAAAGCATCATTAACTCTTTTTGTGATATTCTCAGAAATCTCTTTGTTCACTTCCACAAAGCGTGTTGAGAGCATCAGACTATGTCATATATCCCTTTTTTCAAATAGTCACCTGACTATCACGCCATTGATTAAAAATAACTGACTCTAATTTCACCTTCAAATTAACTGATAATCATATGTGGTACTTTTCCCACCCACAGATATATAATATTGGATCATTTTCCTCAGTAAATAAATGGCTAAGTATTATGGTTTTGTCTCACTTGCCTAACTGGGTTCTCTTTATCCACTTTTATGACTGTTGATATTTTAGGTCATCTTTATGCGGAATTTCAAGCATCACTGTATATTTACTTTGGTATTTAAAATGAGCAGCACTGTTTCCAAAAGAGATTTTCTGTGACCCTTGAAGTATTTTTTTTGTGCAGGAATGCACTTGATTTTCCTGCGGTTTTGTTATGGCAGATGGAAGCAGTCAGTCTCTGAGAAGCACAGGCAGTCCACTCATCTCTAGTAGAAAATAATCTTTCCGAGATATATGGGTGAATAGATGGATAGACGGACAGGCAGATAGGTTGATGAGATTGTTGGTCTGATGAGCTGAATTGTTGTGTAAGGTATTTGAATGAGTTTTTGCGATTAAAGTGGAGGATAGAATACAGATGATCAGAAAACTGCTCGCTAGCTAAATCAGAGCTGGTCTGTGAGCATTAGAAAAGGAGAAGGTGCATGCGTGTGTGTGTGTGTGTGCGTGTGTGTATAGGACAGAAATCAGAAGCTTGCTGATTAGGCATTGTGCTGAGCTCGAGAACTGCAGGGATTTAGCTGTTGCAGTGTTTTGGATACAATGTATGATTGTGAGTGGAAAGTATTATTATTATTATTATTATTATTATTATTATTATTATTATTATTATTATTGTTGGTATTATGGTTATTAAATTATTCAAGCCCCATAAACCCAGCCACCAGTTAACTGAAAACTACAACTTTTTTTATGTACTTTGTTAATAAGATACTAAACAAAACAAAAGTAATGAAGAAAATACACCTTTTTAACTTTCATTTCATGATTGATGGACCAAGGCAAATGCTCCAAAATGAACTCTTGTTACATTAAAGTACATTACAGTTCCCCCTTCCTTCGGTACCTGTATAGTCAACATTTCGGAGATATTTTTGTCTTGACAGCAGAAATGTACAGCACATCAGCCAATCCACAAGTAATCACAACAGGTGCCATCTGGCTTTGATGCTGTTATATAATGCAGAACTCAGGAGAGTATTACTGCTTCTCATGATTACACACGCCAACAAATCCCACCAGGTCACCGCTCTGTGGTTATTTCATTCGCTGGAGGAAAACGACTGGCTTTGTAGTTGAAACACACTCACTTTCACCAAGCCTCCTCTCTGTGATGGTTCTGGGCCGTGCAGGACTGGACAGGTCAAGGGAATCTGGAATGATAGAACTCTTTGTAGATCTGATTGTACAAAATGCAATTATTCCAGATAGTTCTTTTCAGCTAAATTGTGCCTGTAAATGTTGATACATCAAAAAGAACAGCATTTTAAACGTTACTGATTTAAAATGTAACTGACCTGTCTTTCACTTTAAATGGGGGTCTGGACTTGTAGCTCGTGCAAAGCAGTAAGGCATTGTTCTCCCACTCATTGTTTGTTGGTTGCTTAAGCGGTTTAACTTTATTCTTTCGACCAGGACACTTCTTCCGTTGGTCCATGATCCAGTTCTGATGCTCCCATTCATGTTGTAGGCACTTTTGATGGTGGACAGGTATCAGCATGGGCGCTCGGATTCTTCTTCTCGGATTCTTCTCTGTGCTGCACTGTGTTCCCACCTTCTAGTCTTTCTTTTTATTCATTCAAATTCTTTCCTGACTATAGTTAGTATATTAAACTTTTTTAGTATTATTTTGTTGAGCTATTATATAATGAGCATATTATACTGTGAGCCTTAAATCGTCTATTAAACCAAATCATGACTTGACTGTATTGTTACACCCCTACCGACAAAACGTATAAGTGGAAGTAGAATTTCGCAGCAGTATAACGGCGATACACAAACAACCTGGCTGTCAAAATTTTGGCCAATCACTGTGGGGGGCTGTCAGCTTTATTTCAGTGTTCCAGGAAAGATATTTAGCCCACAGTTTAGTAGCAACATCTGTTCTAAATTATATTGTATTAATTCAGGAGACACACTGTGTTATGCATTAGAAGTCAAAGTCTGTGCTAGAAATGCCTTTTGGGCTCTCTAAAAATGTAATAAAAAGAAACAAAATGCAGATAACCAAGTCAGAACCAACCGGAGCTGCTAATGTTGCCACTGTGAGATTTGTTTATGACTCAGCTGTACCCAATGTAGTGAACAGGTTCTTTTCCACTTTGGCACCCTGAGCTTTATTAACTGCCAGATCTCCAGGTGTGAACTGGATGAAATGGCGCTGAAGTGCTGCGGAAGGCACGTACACGGATCAGTTAGCTGAGGGAAAATTCAGAAAGAAGCTGGATTAATGGCTCATAACACCATCGCTTATCTCCCACACACAGTTCTGCTCTGTCTGTTTTTGGCAGTTAAAAGATTACATTAAATGATGGCTTCATGCAAATTTATAAAGATTACTTCTGACTTGATTCATTAAGGGAATTAAGTGTGCATGCATTTACCTTTCATATATATCATATACATGCATTATACACTTGCCAACAAGTAAGTTTGTGAAATTTCGACAGTAAGTTTCACTTTTGTCAAAAGGAAGTATCTATCAGCAACAGCTCAGCACTAGACTATTAAAAAAATCACAAACAGACCAGAACACCTCTTACCGCAATGGTCCTGTTCTGATTCTCACATTCCTATTGTAGGCACTTTTGGTGGTAGAGAGGGGTCTGTATGGGCACTCTGACCGGTCTACGGCTACACAGCCCCATACACAGCAATCTGTTATGCACTGTACTATGCATTGGGTGTTTACATATTTCAAACACAGCTTCCACAACTGTGTTGACTATGCTGGGTGTGGTGTGTCAAAGCAAGGAAAACACTTGCGGTGTTGTGAGGTAGAGCCGGGGAAAATGTGCAGAATGGGGAACCTGTGATCTATATAATCATAATCAACCATATACGAGGAGTTTAAAGACTTTTATTTTGAGTGCGGGAGCTTGTTAATCCGTCCACCCTTTGGACTCCCTTTAGCTTGCATTGCTTTAGTAATCTTGGGAAACACAGTACCTGAGGAAGCTGAGACCCAGTCTATCCAGTTCTTTAAAATGGATGAGTGACATTCTGGCTTGGGTTCGGCTCCTAGCCTCATGTAACTGTTTGCAGTGAATGTGTCAGCCTGAATCTAAACCTCAACCCACGTATTTGATCCAGCGTTGCCTTCTCTTCCTTAGGCCATAGGCTGACTTAGCTTATTTGTCTAAGAACTGTCCCTTTGTTCTAAAATGTATATCCGTACTGCCAGAAGAAAGCTGTTTATCTCCAAGATTACAGCTACTCAGGAGATGAGTTACAACTGTGGTGTTTTAGACAGTTTTATAGCCCTTTATTTTACCAAGCAGGGAGAGTGCTTTGAAAACAATGCTTGGAGTGCAGCGGGGGAGAGCAGAAATGAGTTATCCAAGCACATTTTGGTTTCTAGATCAGACTTAATGCCTCAAATGGCCAGTTAATTAGCTGCCAGGATTCTATCCAAACCACATGCCAAAATGGAATCGGATAACCCTCAAAGCAGCGGCCTCTGGAGTAGCTTTGAGTTGAGAGCCAAGCTTAAGAGCTCAGCGGTGGAGGCTTCTGGTCAATGGTGGGTTTCCAGTAATGTCCAAACAACCCACAACCCTCCAATAGTTCAGTACATAGTCGTTTGGAGATTCTATTAGAAGACTGCATTGATATTAGAGGAGCAAATTGCAGGTCTGAGTGTAACCAATTTTATTTTTCCTTTACCAAATTAATAATATTTATCATGAATGCTCACAGTCAATACTATTTCACTGTATAAGTCAGTGCATGTTTTCTGCAGAGAAAAAGAAGAAGCATCACATAGATCTGTCTTGAATCCCTCACTCCATAGGTAGTGGATTAACAAGGAGAATCAGACATTTTGATTGGACGATTCCCTAGTCAGTGCACTAGCGGTGAGGCTAGGGGCTGATTAGAGACTTAGCCTATATCGGTATTCAGGACACGCTGAGTTGGCCATTTCGAACAATAGCAGAGTCAGGCGGGATCAGGCAGAGATGAAACAGAGCTCAGCGGAGGTGGGTGCAGACAGAATTTAATGTTATCGGAGGTGTGCTGGAAAAGGATGAAAGAGAGTCAGTCCCTCCAGCTGATGTTTTCTGTAGTTGTGTAGTTGCAAGCCAAGACACCACCTTTTCTTTTTCTGTTACTGATAGAGAAACCTTAAGTTTCAGCTGCGTCCATCCCTGATTTGATTTTTCATTCGAACTTCATTTCAAAATGACTATGCTCAAACTTCTTAAAGAATTACTGATTACCCCACAGTGAGAAGTACATAGGCAATAACGTGACCTGCACAAAACACAGCTTTTATTGATTTAGTTTTGTTTTGGTTGGTTGGTTGGCTGGTTTGTTGTTTGCTGTTTCTTTGGGGGGGGTTGGCTTGTTTTTTGTCTCCCAGGCTCTCTCCTCATTGGGAGATCATTAGTTCTATCCCCGGCGATCTGTCCCCATCTGTGGCTGCAAGTCCAAAAAGCATAATTGGCCTCGGTCTGTGGTGATGGGTAGGATTCACTCCCCATCACTCAGCACCATGCTAGCCAGCGTAGCTGCATGTTAGCTGAGAGAATTAGCAGTTTGAACACATGCAGTGGTGCTCCATGTGTCTCAGAGGAGGCCTGTGCTGGCCCTCATTCCCCCTGTGTCCTGTGTTGGTAGCACTGTGCGATTGGGGAAAACGTGAGAATTTTGCATATGTATAGTTGTGTGTGATCTCATCTCCTGCCATCACATGCAGTTAGCAGATAAACACTATGCTGTTTTTATAATTACGAACTATGATCTGGTAAATAATGAAGCATGTTAATTATGATGGGTCTTTATATCTGTGATTTCCACCTTATGTGTTAAATGCTGGATGTAAACGCGTGACAGCTTGTGAAGCGTCCTTCACACACACTGCCGCTCTCCCACACTCTTACTTCTCTGTACAGACTGGAGTCCGAGCAGAACCCCTGGGTGTGTCTGACATCGGCCCTGCTCACACACTGCTCCGGCGGTGCGGGGGTCCACCTTGGGGACGAAGTGCTAGCTATGTGCCGCTCACTCTATACAACCAAGCACAAACTCGGCCCGCAGGTAGGTGTGTGTATGTCGTGCTATAGTGTGCCACAGTGCAGAAGGAAGATGGACGAACGCCTGTAATGAAAATAACTCTTGCACATCAGTAGCAAAGAATTGGACAAAAAAATGGATGCATCACTTTTTTGTCTTCTTTCTTTTCTGCACTTTGATAGCCAGTGTTTAAAACCTTTGACATTATCAGACTCAGAGTAATAATAACAGGAAAATCAAGATTTCTCCCTCTCTCTTTTTCAGTGTATTGGATACATCTCTTCTTTGCTTTTGAATGGTGGCCTGAAACTGTCTGCTCTGAAGCTGATGGCTGAGAGTAGAGATGAGCAGCTGCTCAAACTGACCCTGGATCAGATCAAAGGCCTCTCTGAAGTAAGTTCTCATTTATATGTCTCTTCTACCACTGACCACAGTCCAGACTACAGGAAGAATTGGGTCACTTTCAAGTTTTATTCTAATTTAATTAAAGATCGATCTATCGATGCCATACGGCTTTTTTAGGTGTTCATACTCCTGTTTTACAGCTTTGTTGCATCCCACAAATTTCTTGAAACATAGAATACTTTTTATTGTTATGTTATTTATTCATATATCTGCTATAAAATTGTGTTTAACACACAAATATCTATCCATCCATCCATTATCTACCCCTTTGTCCCGCACTTGGGGTCGGGGGGGGGTGGGTTGGAGCCTATCCCAGCTGCGGCGGGCGAAGGCGGGGTACACCCTGGACAGTCGCCAGCACATCGCAGGGCCACATACAGAGACAGACAGCCATTCACACTCACATTCACACCTAGGGGCAATTTAGCATGCTCAATTGGCCTATTCCCAATACATGCAAGTTTTTACACACAAATATAAAAAAAATAATAATAATGTTAATATCAGGTCTAACCTGTTATCAGAATCTAGTTTGTCAGGAGTGCCTATAGTATATATACTAACCATCTCATTCTCACTTGTAAGTGTAGGTATTTAACCAGAGCTCCCCTAACTGTTGACACTTCGGCTGACCCGAGATCAGATAACAGCCGTGACTCAAATAGTGGCCCTAAATCTCACTCTTATCTCTCATTGACTGTGGATCAGATAAAACTCTGTCCCAGGGGAGCCCTGCATTATTTAACCTCTCTTCTGGCCAGATAAGCCGTACAGCCTGAATAACGATACCCTTAATCCAAACATATGATTCTCCTCATGCTACATTTAAAACACGGCTCCAGAGGAACGTGCCCTGCACACTCATAGACCCGTGAACTGACTTGGGAACGGATAAGCCGGGCCTCAGAAGGGTTCTAATTAAACGGTGGCTGACGTCAGATCAGATACAGCTATGCAGTTCCCTTTCAAATGAGGGTTAATCTCTTACGCTCAGGGCCACAGCAACAGAGCTTTCCTTTTCAAACCAGAGACAGAAAAAGGAGGAAAGGGAAATGTTGGCAGAGGGAGTGACGTTGTAGGTTATCTATAATATCAGTCAGAAACCTCAATGTACATTTTAATCGAAGAGGTTTTCCTTTTTCGTTCTGTTTTCTGCATTGTACAGTGAAGAAAATTAAATAACACACACAGTAGGATGCATATTATGTTTTTCTAATTTTATATAAGCACACGTCCTCCTCAGGGAACAGACTTTTGCACAATTCAATACACAAGTATTGTATTTTTGCTGAATTGCACCCTAAACTGGCCTGTGCAGGCCTGTGTCATCTTATTTGCACTCAAAAAATCAGCAAAGAACATAATTTGACAGAGGCATTTCAACTTTTGTATAGGACTGATAGTTACAGTCAGAATTTGAATTGAATTGCCAGTGTGTGGGTACACCATGGCTGTTTTTCAGGTACACCTAACATTTCATTGCACTCTGTATGTTTACAAACTCTGACTGTAGCACATCTGTTGCTACACAGTTTACCAGCCCCCTTTACCTTGTTCATCACTGGAAATGATCTATCATAGAACTACTACTGACCAGATATTATTTGGGTGGCGGGCCATTTGGACAGTAAATGCTGTTCTGGGTACACTCATACCATTTCTGTGCCCTGTCACTACCATCATTAAGATGGTGATGGTATCTTGATGATGGCTATGGTATCTTGATGATATGCTAAGAGTATCTAATAGCTTGGTCAGTGAGTGTTGGTACAAGGTAAGTGGAGCTATTAATCGGTTCCAAGGGTCAAGTGTGTTAACAATTGACTAATTGACTAATGTCACTGCGTTAATGTCACTGTCTGTACTTGTTTGCACCGTTAAGTAGCCTCTACAATTTCATTGTATGTGTAGCATCCTGCTTCAGTACAATGACAATAAAGGCATATCTATCTATCTATCTAAGACATTGCACTAGTTACCTTTTAGCAAGATAATAAAGATGATACACTCGGAATAAAAAAGAACTGTTCACACAACTTCTGGCAGATGCTGATATTTAGAAGCTGTGTTTGAACACCAGTGGCACAGTATAAAACTCAATGAAGTCTTGTAGGGTCTTTGTTGTGGAGAGGAAAAATCCAACCACATGTGAGAAGCAGTTCTTTCAAATCTTAAAAAACATTAGTAAAGTATGAGAAAGTGGTGTGGGGTGTCTTGAAGGCAATAGGTTGTACAAAACATTGATAACCAATATGAAGTGTTGCTGTGTGTCTCCTATTTTGTCTGTGTGTCTCCTGTCAGTCATCAATACAGAAAATATTTGAGCAGTTCTCTTTGACAGTGTAGTGTTTATCGGGATTTTGTAATGTTTTTTGTCATTTTTTTTTCTTGTTTTTAAAATTGATTTTCTTCTTTTCGTGAACAACATTCACACAAAACAACAACATGCTTGCCATGTGCTGTGCATCTTACAAAAATTCAAACATAAATGACAAGTAATATTCCCTGATTCCCACCATAATCCTCCAATACATGTCGGCTTCCCAAAGAAAGTACAGAAGAAGGTCATACAGTAAAAGTGCTATCGCTGCTGAGAATGACTCTAGCATTACTCTCTGTTAATATCTTAAGCCATTCATTAAGCCAAGTAATTGCCTTCTTCCTAGCAGCTAAGAAGTCCTGCAGCACATGTTTAACCTCCATCCCACCAGACCGTCTGATATGCAACCCCAGATATAGACCTGAAAATGTCTTGGGATATCTAAATTGCGAGATACTATTAATATCAGACCCATTCCAGCACAACCACAATGTCTCCATCAAGGCTGAGGTTGTACCTGATAGAGCTCAACTGAGGTATGGCAGCTGATTGACGGGTAGCCTGTTCTAGCTTCCTGACACCTGATTGTTTAAAACTGCCACAGTTATTCGATTTCAGTAAGACTAAGGTTTCGTTAACTGTCTGTATTGTTTTTGCATTCATCGACTAGTAATGATCCCCTCCCCCCAAAACCACCCCACAGCTGTTGTGGCTTTCCAAAGATCTTTCCTCCTTCAAAATATGTCATCAGAATTAGGTCTTTCCTATCATTAAACAGTCTGGAGACTATTTGAGCCGCTCTAAAGGATACAAAGAGGCCTCTTTGCAACAGATGTATCTATGGTTGCATTTTTGGAACTGGAATGCTCAATTAAGCATAACGTTTTAGATCAAAATGCCTGGTATAATGAGAACTGTGTCCAAACTTTTGACAGTTCATAAGAAAAATGCTACTGTTCTCAGTCACATTGTGGTGGTTTTTATGTGCTCATATAATTATTGGGTGCTGTGTGTGTGGGTGCCTGTACAGAATCCTCATGCGTACCTGTGCGTTCATCTCTGTTGCACTCAGAGCCCACTGTATTGCTGACTGATTGGTAGAGTGCTTTCTGACTGGATGAATTGGGCTTTATGTGCTCCCTGAGCACTTACGGCCTCTGCAAAACTCACTAACAGTTCCCCATTTCAGATGATTTAATGACGCCTTACATTTTTCCAATAACCGCCACGTCTTGAAAACCTTGATGTTTTGTCGCCACATTTATAGAATTCCAGCTTCAAGAAGGTTCGAACAGTACGTTCCTTTCATATCCGCTCACATACTTCAGTTAAAAGTGTCATTCTACATTATTTACTGTTGGGCTTGTATCGAGACGCATTAACATTACTAAATAATTCATTCCAAACAACATCTTAATTTCCCTCAACACCGTTCTATATTCGGCACATAATTGCATTGGAGTCGAGAGCTGTAACCGGTGATCGTCTTACAACAGTACAACAAAGAAGCATCAAGACTTTACTTTCTCTTTATTTACAATATTTTTGGGACAATTATCTTCTAAAGTGTCATCTAGCGTTTTTTTTTTTCTTCATTACGTTGTAATTAGTGCCATGTGATTGGCTGCTTGACATTCCCAATGGCAAGATCAACCCTGTTGTGTCGTGCTTTCTCTGAGTATCCGATGTGCATCGATCCGGAGCGGCTCATAATGAGCTTGTGTTATTTTTTTGTGGGGTTTTTTTGCCTTCTGAAATATGAACAAACGTGTTGCATTACCCTCCCTGATAAGGCAATTTTTCATTGCGATCATTTTTTAATTAAAGCCTGAAATTGAAAACACCTCGGTGATTACAAGGGCTATTGCGACATTTTGTTCTGGCAATTCGGCTGGAGTACAAGATTGCAGTCCGATGCTATTCAGTTGTTCAGTTGTTTTTTTTTTGTTCATCATGTTTGTTTATTTGTTTTTCCACTTGTTTACACAAATAAGGGGAAGTTACCTATTGAAACGATCATGGTTTAATCCAGCACTATTAGGGTAATTCCGTAGAGGGAGGACAAAGCAGCTGAAAACTCATGGAAAGTAAATGAGCTTTTAGCATCTTTCAGCCTGAGTGAGTAATGATTGGTGAGCGTAGGTAGATCAGGAGGCACTGTGTTGAAGGGTTGTACTGGAGTGAGAGAGAGAGTGTATGTGTGTGTGTGTGTGTGTGTGTGTGTGTGTGTGTGTGTGTGTGTGTGTGTGTGTGTGTGTGTGTGTGTGTGTGTGTCACAGCAGGCTTTTCAGACCAGGATGAATTAGGCAGCTAAGAGGACACTCACCTTTCACATTCGTTCTCTCTGTCTCTGTCTCTCTCTGAGACAGTGCGAGCCAAACTGAGGAATGTGATCTAAATAGCTCGGTAACTAACCTAACTTAACTAGTTTAACCGTAACATGTTGGCCATTATTTCTTTTGAGCAATATATTTTTTCTACTGCAGTGATAATTTGGAGGTACCTGTTATATGACTACAATAAGATAAAATACCTAAATCAAATTCTCCCAGAAGCAACTGTAGTTTCTCAAAACTTCCTCACACCTTCAAGATGCATTATCAGTTTAACTCGTGTTTAAACCAGAAAATCTCACTCTGGGGGCAGTTGCTGGACTGTTGTAAGATATAGAGTGTGCATGCTAACAACCAATGTGGCAATGGTTACAGTTTTCATTTTGCCCATTAATCACAATCCTTTTGATTGGATGTCTTTAGGTTTATATAATACACACAGTCAGTCCGGTGTGTTGTCTTTTCATCAGTACTGTGCAGAAAATAGCTAGTAGAAATGGCCATTCTCATGAGCAATACACTTACTTATGGTTCATATTTATTTTTGTATGATAATATATTTAGGTGACATAATTTTCATCATACACCACTCATACGCCTATTCTGAATATCAGTATTCAGTACAAAGATCTGTGCTGCTGTTGCATGATTCCTGCTTTCATTGTACTGGTATGTGCTGTTATGCTGATGCAGCAATAAATATACCAGCATCCCTTCGGGTAAATGCTGATACAATTGGTTAGACATAAGCACAGGCAGCAGGAGATCAAATCACAGAGCTTAAAAAGTTGGGGGTTTTTTCAGCTGTGAAGCTTAAAGAAGTAATAGAAGCTTAAAGAAGTAATAGAAACACATTAGCATTGTGTTTACTTTTTTATTTTTCCCTCAATGGCTCTACAAGACTAATATAGCTCTAATGGAAGCTTGCATCCTATACATTAGCATTGTATTTATTTTTGTGCTAGGGCTATGAGGCTAATATAGCAGTAATGGAATCTTACATCATACACATAAGATTGTGGTTATTTTCATTCTGGTGCTACAAGACTAATGCATCAGTATTAGCGGATTACATCCTACATATTAGCATTCGTTTTATTTTTTGTGTTAAGTATAATTGTATACAAAAGCTTATATCCTACAAATTAGTGTTTTCACACTGGAGCTATGAGGCTAATGTAGCACTAACTGAAGTCATTGTATTAATTAGCGTTTTGGTTACTTTTGTGCTGGAGCCACAAGGCTAAGGAAGCAGTAATTGTATATCCTACAAATTAGCAGTGTTTACCAGTTTATTTTTGAAAACCAGACAAACGTATGTGCACAATTCAGGCTTTAGAATGGTGTTCCCCCACGAAGTCGCCATTCAGAGT
This sequence comes from Brachyalestes nurse, assembly GCA_037974405.1. Taxonomy (NCBI): domain Eukaryota; kingdom Metazoa; phylum Chordata; class Actinopteri; order Characiformes; family Alestidae; genus Brachyalestes; species Brachyalestes nurse. Next base: position 17,167,369 of record JBBPCY010000156.1, on the reverse strand, counting down.
TCGCGGCCTCAGCCTTGTGCAGATTTTTTCTTAGAACCTAAATAATATTTGTTTGCGGAAACCCCCGCAGAGATAGATATTTAGGGTTTACACTATAGAAATAGGCATTTTTCTAAGCACATCACAAATCCACAGGTGCTCTTGGAACGTAACCTATGCGAATTTTGGAGGTCTACTTATAACAGAAGGTCATACAGGATCAGAATCCGCATTAGTCTATTTGAGGTTTCTTAACTACTCAACACAGTCCAAGGCAAGGACATGATTTTCTCTACATGCAGTGCTAACTGGTGGCTATACAGTATTTCTTAGCTGTATTAGTCTCATAGCTCCAGTCTAAAATGAAAGACATAAACTTTGGATGCCATACATGGCTTGTCTGATCTGCTAAATTTTAGATTTTTTTTCACATGCTCTCAGTCCTGCTCTCTCTCCTAGTTTGATTTTGATTAGTTCCCAATTGTCCTCCTGTGTGTGTAGAACATTATGCAGTTATGTATTTTTCATCCTCTGCTCTCCCCCCCGACTGCAGCGGTTGGTGTTAATGAAATTGTGGGGCGGTGCTGTGTGTGTGAAGCCACTTTCTGAGGCAGTCCAGCAGTGCCTGGCTGCCTCCTCCCCTCCAAAGAGCTTTATGATTTAAATGATAAAAGAAAGGAGCGTATACATCATTTATGAGATGCCAAACACTCTCCGTCATTCCAATTAAAGCCCATGCTGGAACTCAGCCGTTGCCGTGCGGGAAAAAAAGATTACAGCGCATTTTTAATAAACCATTCCGGTATTGTACACACAAACACACCAGCAGGTTTTAGCAAACATTAAGTGGATTGTAAATAGGCTGTATTAATGAGACCAGCTGTTTTGCCTCATACGTGTGTATGTCTGTGTGTGCATGAAGTCCGTATTATGGTTGGACAATATAGTCAAATTGACTATATTCACTATATCAATTTTTTATTTAGTCTTTGAACAAGCTGAAATGCACAAAGTGTCCCCACAAAGAGTGGTGCCGCATTTTAAAAGGGCTCTGAAAAACTGAGTACCATTTTAATTCAACATTTGCACAAATAAATTCTGCTCCCAGGTGGCAAAACTATCAAAGCCCTATCTCCGTTGATGCCGCAGCGATCCATGGCCAAGAGTCAGAGAAAGCACAACTAGACACGAGTGAGAGCTGGCCATGGCTAAATTATGCATACATTAATAATAGGCTCTTTAAGCATGAACAGGGAGAAAAAATTCAAACAGGTTGTCAAAATATAGTAAGAGGTGATAATAACTTGAGAGCCAGTCAGTTTGTGCAATACTACACACTTGTTGCTGTTATTTATAGGCCCTCTTTATTTGATCAGATCATTTTAATGTTGATCTCTGTAATTTTCATTTCCTTAAGAATAGCGGTATTACACAGCTTATGCAATTCACTTCTATTTTTTGGGTATTGCTAGATGAGGTTCCAGGTGGTTGCAAGGGAGGTATTGGTAGGTAGTTCACTGTAAAGTGGTTGCTACTAGGTGGTTGCTTTGTTATTCCAGGTGGTTGCTAGGAGGGTTCTAGATGTTACTATGGGATCCCAGATGGTTGAATTCTGCCCCTCAGTCCTGTTCGAAAACATCTAACTATCTAACGTATTGCTATGCAGAAAAAATATGTCCAGTCTAAGGCTTACAAGAATCGCACATCGCACACAGTCAGAGCAAATGTTTTTGTAGTTGTTGCTCTTTAGCACCACAAGTCCACAGAAAAATAATATACAATATAAAAATAAATCTGATAACAAATTGTGTTGTGTCTCATCACTAATATTGGTTTGTTAACCAGTTCTAATGATTATGAATGCAGCAGACACACACACGCACACATATACACACACAATTTTGATTCAAAATCCCTGTGATCCAGTGAGACTTCAGACATTTTGCTCTGGATTGATGGATTTACCTTTCTTCTCTTTTTTTCCCCTTTATAAAATGACAGCCTGAAATATTTATGAGATGGTGAGCGTGCGCAAGTTCAAATGTGATCGAAGTCAGCTGTGTTAGCTTCACCACTGGGGCTTTTCACTGCCAAATTCTTAAAGGAGAACCATGTTAAATTTCCTTGCCTAAAAGGTGTTAAATAAATAAATGAAAGAACGAATGAATACAGGCATTCATGAATAAATAAATCTGTAAATACAACAAAGAAGCTTGGCAAAAGCATTAAATATGAATCTCCTCTTAACTCTCTGGTCAGATCCGGTATAACTGTATAAAATCTGAGCTGTCAAAACTGGCCAAAAAATGTAGTTGTGTTGGTTGATGTGTACCCTGCAAAAAAGCATTGCGGTATGTTTTCCATACAGATGGAAGATTGTCTTCCTCGATTTGAATATACACATTGAAGACTAAGCAGGTTTATTTTCAGGAAAACTACCACCTATGTGTTACAGTATTTGTGACAATGCTATCCTGGAATGATGCCAAACACACACATTCTCTGTACTTCATGTCATATGAGCACCGGGACTTGGAAGCAATAATACTCTGTAACAGATGAAATTAGGTTTTTACATAAAGAAATACAGTATAAGACATTACATGTTTGTGTGATGCTGAAAATAAGTGTATAATTGAAGGTCCAGAGTTTGAATGAAAAAAAAAGAAAAATAATGGTTAAGAAATCAGACCTGTTCTGAAACTCTTTGTGCTTGGCCTCCTATTCTGATGAGCAAACTTAATTGATAGCCCTCAGTCTGGCAATCCCAGCTGGAGCAGAAAAAGAAAAATAATGATTTAGTTATGAAACTAGAGGTGGGGGGAATGTAGGACATGTATGTGCTGGACTGAGTTATTCGATTTAACACTATAAACAAGCTTCAGCAAAAAAAATTATTAATTGCTTATTCTCTGCTTATTTTCTCTATTCATGTCCATAATGTCCATAATCTTATCACATATTGCATGTGATATCACTATGCATTGTTACAGCCGTGTGTGTGTGTGTGTGTGTGTGTGTGTGTGTGTGTGTGTGTGTTTTAATTTGTGCTTGCACATTTGATATGAGCAGTGATTACAAACTCTTTGTCTAATATACCTAGTAGTGAAATTATTTTTTCTCTGTCAAAAGTTTGGCCCTTCCATTTTTAACATTTTTTCAGTTTGTCCCTTATTTTCCTCCATGAAAATGAGTGCTATGAGATACACCTGGGTCATTTGTATCATTTGTAACAGTCTTATTTCATTGAAAAGTAATTGTGAGAAAGCTGAAGTTTCAGAAGGCGGTGAAATGTGCGTCGACTTTTGACGGAGGTGCTGAGTGTGCAGCGAAGGATGATGAATCGGCTCTAACTTTCACACTCCAAGAATTTAACTTACGTTATCAACCAGCATGACAGACTGGAAGCAAAAGACGGATGAGTTCTAGCCGTACTAAGTGTGGAGAAAATTCTGTGAGAAAGTGAAAAGTTTACGAATGTTTTTTTGGTTTTTTTTTTTTCCTTTTTCTTCAAACATGCTTCTCCGAGCTCTGGTGCACCACTGGTCAAGTCCTCTGACTTGGGTTTGTCTTCGCTGACTGGAGAGGTCACGTACAGTGAATCTGAATCAAAAGCTTGTGTTATAGTTCGTATCCCAGCGCTCCACACCATTATGAACTGTGTAACTGACACCGTGAGCTGTGTGAAAGAGTGGATGCTGTAGAAATGCATTATACTGTTGTACCTGCAGGCTATGTGTGAGCACTGCCAGTCAGAGTGCTTCACCTCTGCTGGATCATGTGCTCAGACGAGGCACAGTGAAAAGATGTTTTACCCTTAAAAGCCTAGAGTTGTTTTCTTACATTACGCTTACAGTTATGCGTCTGACTCCCGCATTCTGAGTGACTTACAACCGAATCATGTTCTATATCATCACTGTTGGAGGAGAACCTTGTATTTACATTTTGCCATTATTCTTATAACCATTAACAATGCCATTAACAATGTGTCCATGTGTAACAATGCTATGCTGAACATACCAATAGAAATGGTACAAAATAACTTTTAACTCTTCCATGCTACTTTTTTGAAGATACAAGGTTTTGACCAAATGTAGATGAATGTAGAATTAGAAATTTGGACCCCCTTTGTACCCCTTTTGCTCATGCTGTTCTGGAAAGACTTTGCAATAGATTGTGGTGAGGGTTTGATTGTGTTCAGCTACCATTGCAGTAGTCAGTTCAGGTACTGATGTTTGATAATCAGTTCTGGAACACTACGCCAACTCATCCCAAAGCTCCATTATTCCAGAAAGTGCAGGTTCACTGCTTTACTGTCCAATGCTGGGGGGCTTTATATCACTCTCGCTGACACTTGACACTGGGCATGGTGACCTTAGGCTGTGCACTGTCCCATTCATATTGGACAGGGCTTTTCTATGGAGATTATACAAGCTGTGTGTGCATAACTGATCACCTGTGTCAGCAATTTGTGTCAGCATCTTAAGAAATACAGTGGACTAGAATATGCAGTGTCCCTAAGAAGAAAAAGTAGAGGCACATTACAACTAATAGTTATGGAGCTAACTGTTAATTTAGAGTGTGTGGTTGAGGAAGTGTGACATCAGGAAAATAATTTGCTTCTTACATTTTGTTAAAATATTTCCTTCTCTCAGCTTGTAAAAATCAGTTGAAATGAGTTGAGATGTTTTATGATTGGAATTTTTGTAGTTGTTGCATTCAATGATATTGTTTTTGTGGAAGGAGGAACATTCCTTTTCATTTCTACTCTTTTTGGCCTGGAAAAGTGTCAGGAAATAATTATGCAAAACAATAATAATGGAGGTTGGCTGGCTTACTCAATTGTCCCTCAGGCGTAGCTGAATTGGAAAGATATAGGCCAGTATTTTAGGAAAATTTGTCTTTTTTAGATCAGTATATGAGTGTTATTCGAACCTTAGGAGTCCCTTATGTTAAATTTAGTTCAAAATTTAGTTTATTAACGTAACAGATTTATATGTTTCCAAGTAGGGGTGGGCAATATGACGATATGAGATCATGAAGACGATCTCTGTACTGACGATCTGTCAAAGCAGAGAGATAATAGTATCGTCTATATCAGGGGTCGGCAACCCGCGGCTCTGGAGCCGCATTTGGCTCTTTTATCCTTATGTTGTGGCTCCCTGTGGCTTGTTAGTTCAAAATTTGATTTATTAACGTAACAGATTTATATGTTTCCAAGTAGGTGTGGGTGATATGACGAAATGAGATCGTGAAGACGATCTATGTACTGATGATCTGCCAAAGCAGAGCATGCATGTTGCTCCAGTAGGCCAATAGACGCGATTCTGATTCTGACTGAGGAAATTACGTCATTTGACGCTGTCAGTCGTGTTTATTTTATTCTTTTTTTTTTTTTATTGTAGTTCGGAATTTGAAGATTAGTGTGATCTTGTAACATTAACATATAATGTGTTTAATGTTTTGTTTTTTACAGAGTTCAAAATGTTCAAAATGTTTTCTTTGACTAAATAAAATTTCACAAGCAACACACTATCCTAGTTTTTATACATATCATAAAAGTAAATAACAATATATGCAGTGTTATCTTAATTTTAGATGTCAAAAAGGATTTACGGCTCCCGCTGTTTTCTCTTTTGTGGAAACTGGGTCCAAATAGACTAATATATAATCTATTAATAGATTTGTCTATTTAGACTACATTCTATCTATTTATTGCAGTTCTGATAAATGCTTAAAAGCAATGCTGGAAAAACAGGTTCTTAAGTTGATGTTTTTTTTATAATCACATTTTAGACACCGTATTGCACTTTGTCATGTTAAAATAACTGTGTTGACTAATTCAGTAATAGTTTAAAAATTGCACTAGTTGCCATTTTAAATTTTTTGTTCTCGTTGATTTGTCGTTCTGAAGTAACGTTAAGTATTTATTTAGCTTTAAATAAACATGTTGGCAAAATTGCACAAACTGATTAAAATCTGTTCAGAAATATTATTTTACAAATCAATATAAATACTGTGATAAAATCGAAATCGTGATTTAACTGTAAACAAATTGTGATATGATATTTTGACCATATCGCCCACCCCTATGTCCAATCACACACCCCCCCACTTCTTTGTCTCATCCTTCACTTTCTCTCAATTTCCCATCCTGCTTTTTCTTTCTCCCTTCCTCTTGTCTCTTTTCTTCCCTCTCTCTTCTCAACCTCTTTCTCTCCCCCTCTGTCTCTCTGTTTGTCTTCCTCTATTTCTTTTTTTTTTTACCTCTTTCTGTCTCTCCCCATCTCTCACACTATCTCTCTCTCTCTCTCTCTCTCTCTCTCACACACACACACACTCTCTCTCTCTCTCGCTCTCTCTCTCTCTTTTGAACTTACATAAGTTCTAAAATGACAGAGAAATTAAAAGGCAGACAACCTTAATAATAAATAGATAATTACAGGATATCAGTAGAGAATTACAGGATATCAGTATTTATCAGTAACTCACTAGAATAGTAAATAAAACATCCAGAAATGCATTCTCCAAACTATTCAATAGAGGTTCATAGAAGGGCACACACATATGTGAGATCTCTCTCTCTTTGTTTCTGTCTGTCCATCACTTTAAGAGGTGAGGAAAATCAGACTGTCTCTAAGACACACACACTGCTGCTCATCTTCTCCTCTCATTTCTCAGCTGCCTTTCATATTGTAATAGTGTTGCTGTGCTTCAGCTCTGCACAAAACACCATCTGATATACCCTTGCCACGTTTGTGTGTATGCGTGGGTGGGTGTGTGTGTGTGTGCTTGTCTGATATTCAGTTTCAGCTTTTCTAAGGTAGTTTTTTTCCTCATATTCAAATTAGACATCTGCAGTGACATGGGCTGGACATTCTCTTTTTCTGTGTCTCTTTCTTCCTCTTCTCTTTCTCTGAAATTGAGGTTAATCCTGTTTGTTGTTTGTACAAACTTCACTTCCAAAAAAGATTTTTTTTTTTATTTTCCAATAATCATCTACATGGGTTCACATCAACCTGAACTTGAAAGTGATGTGATGTCCACAGCAACAGTGATTGCAGGTTCAACATGGTGAGTGTAAATATCTTATATATGACGTATGCAGACAATGACTCCAACTCTTCCGCCATTGCCTGTCGCCCTTGTTCATAAAGGATTGAATTACGTGGATTCTATGTGGAGGCTCTCAGTGGTAACTGAAGCTTTTCTTTTCACTATTCCTTTTTTTTTTTTTTTGCTTTTATTAGTTAGCTGCTTGTTGATGTATTCGTAGGTCTCCCGTGAGCACTACCCAGAGAAGTCTGCAGTAGTAAAGTCCTGCTTTAAAATCCACAGTCAGAGCTGCTGAGCTACAGTTGGTCTTTGATCACTCCAGCACATATCCCACAAGCAGCTGAACTTCAGCCAGTGCTACAACTTTGGATGATTTCTAAGGTCAGGCTAGGATAGTTTGTGTGGTGGTGTTAATAATTTCTCACCTTTCACAATAAATTTCCCAAAAAATAGGACAAACAAATACTATTTTTTTATGTCCATTTTAAGTTGATTGTTTTCTCCCTTTGAAACATCTCAGACACCATAACAATTAGCAATAATATTCAAACCACCTGTCTAATATTGTGGCCAAACGAGTTCTGACTTGCCAAGGCATGCACTGCTCAAGACCTCTATAGGTGTACTGTGATATCTGGCACTAAGACATCAGCAGCACTTTTGGTAGGTACTTACCCCTGCATACCGGAAACACTCCGAGACGACCTGTCGTTTTGGGGATGCTCTGACCCAGCTGTCTAGCCATCACAATTTGGTTCTTGTCAAACCTTCTTCCTACTACATATACATCAGCTTCAAGAACTGTCTGTTCACTTGCCTAATACATCCCAGCCCTTCACAGGTGGCGCTGTATTGAGATAATCAATGTTATTCACCTCACCTGTCAGTGGTTTAAATGTGGTGGCTGAAGCTGCAGCTTTCACTTTCTCTCCCTCACCCACTCATCTGTCTATTCTCTCTCTCTCTCTCTCTCTCTCTCTCTCTCTCTCTCTCTCTCTCTCTC
>JBBPCY010000156.1:17142807-17159231 GCA_037974405.1 Brachyalestes nurse | reverse complement strand
CTCTCTCTCTCTCTCTCTCTCTCTCTCTCTCTCTCTCTCTCTCTCTCTCTCTCACTAAAGCGTTCTGTGCGCCTCAGCAATCTCTCTTCACAGTTCAGTAATCGACCTTTTAGCACCAGCTCTGTCTTCATGTTCTCTCTTTCTTCCATCTTCTCCATATTTCCCTCTCAGCTTGCTCCATCATTCTCTCTCTCTGTCTCTCCCTCATTCTCCCTCTTCTGCCTCTTTATCTTTCCCTTCCTCTATTACACATTGGCATCATCTTATTCACTCTGATTCTTGATCTCTTTCTCTCTTTCCGCCTGTCTCTGGAAGCTGGAAAATATATTTTCGCCCGGCGCTCAAAGACGAATAAAAGCAAAATTAAGAGCCTAACTTTCATAGCTTCTCATCTTTTGACACATGAAAGGTCCAGAGCCAACAGCTTAGCCATAAAAAAGATTTCCTGGTCATTATCTGTTCAACACAATGGATGGCATTCTCAGTAAGAGCTAGGATTTTCTATACTTATATGAGATGTAATTAAAAAATGACTTTGATATGGCGAAATGGACACCAAAGTTGAATCCTGTTGAGTATGCGTCAACTTATTGTTTATTATTATTTTTCAATGCTTTTTAATGAAGTTGATTTATTCATGCTTTAACAAAGCCACTATCCAAATCCCAACCAGGCTCTCAAGAGATGCTGGAGAGTATCCCAACACTTATAGGGTGAAAGGCAGAGAAACACTCTGGACAGGTCACTAGTCCATCACAGAGCAGACACACAAAGCTCACTCACACACTCACAAGCAAGGGCAATTTAGCATCTTCAGTTCACCTGCTGTCTTTGGGATGGGGAGGAAACTGGAGCTCCCAGCGCAGACACAGGGAGAACATGCACACAGAAAGGATCCTGGCTTCCCCAGTCAGAAAACAAACCCAGGACCTGCACTTTAATATAGTTGCTTCTTGAAATTTCATTTTGCTGTTGACATTATTTGAAATTGCCAGATTACGGCACCACAGCATCACTGCAGAGGGAGAGCGCAGTCACTCTTAGCGTCCACAAAGAGGATCTTACACTGAAGGTTGAAAACTGCTGTTTTAAATGACAGCTTTTCAACGAAGCTCCAATCATTGTTTCACATTTCCACACACATGCCGCTTTATTAGGTACAGTGCATCTGGAAAGTATTCACAGCGCATAACTTTTTCCACATTTGATTTATTTTTTAATAAATTTGCAAAAACCTCAAGTAAACTTTTTTTCACGTTGTCATTATGGGGTGTTGTGTGTAGAATCCTAAGGAAAAAAATGAATTTAATCCATTGTGGAATAAGGCTGTAACATAACAAAATGTGGAAAAAGTAATGCGCTGTGAATACTTTCCGGATGCACTGTATATCCACCTTGTATTTACGGTCATTATATATCTTATCAGTTCCATTGACCATAGTGGTGCATTTTGTAGTTACAGACTGTAGTACCTCTGGGTTTTTTCTCTTCTGGCATTATTTCTCTTCCCTGACCCAGAATTAAAACAGGAAAACAAATTCTACAATATCTACACCTCCATGAGCCGTGATCAACACTAGTTTCACCAAGGAGTTTAATAATTTCAGTATACATCACCTGTAGTTGTGTATAGTATAATGGCACCTGGCTGTAACCTCATACAGTGGTATTCCAAAGCTTTGATGAAAGCTTTGATTTTCTAAGTGTAAATCTTCTACACAGAGGATTTGCATATTTTAATACAGTTACATAGTTAATGTGCCACATTCAGCACAACAGATCTGGTCATCTGAAACCTTTGTTACAGTTGTAGCTGGTTTTAATCTTCAGAGCCAAAGTCCTGGTTTCTGGTCTCAGGTGTAGCTGCTGTAGGTGTTAAATATGCAGTGCAGGTACCACATCCTATCAGTTAGCCACTTCAGCCAGCTGTAGTAGGGCCCCTGCAGGATGGAGAGGTTTTTGGCCCTGGCCACTGTGCAGCATTTAATTTAAATGCTGCACCCCACCACCATGGGTGTGAATACGTGATGCCAGGGCTCGACCTCAAAAAGACCTGAATACCATGTTTCTGCGGCTTGCAGATCCTCCACTCCACACTGGGAGATTGATCAGCCGTTTATTGGTCTCCTGCTGGAGAGTAAAACAAACAAAAAAGGTCTCAAATGGCAGAGCTTATCAGAGCTTTTGTTCAACATGTGTTATGAAAGGTACTTGTCAGAGCAGATTGTTACATGTGATAGTGTTCAGGCAATGTGCAAGTCAAGTTTTTTGACCCCAGTCTGAATCCAGCTCATTTAAAATAGAGCATCCATCGATGCAGAGTCTGTGCAGCCTCACAGCGTACATTTTAAGTGCTAGTAAACAAGCTAATTCAGTTGAAATATAATGTGCTATAGTTCTAGTTACTTAAACGTTTAACATTTTACATGCAGCTTATTTAGATGTGGTTTGGTTACAAGTGGCTAGTTTTATGGTACAAAATGGCTAGAAATCAGATTCACATGTAGTCAATCAGCCAAAATATGTTTGATGCCCAAAATTTCCTTCATGATCTCAGCACTGGAGCAAGGACGCTAATGTTGCTAATACACACTAGAACACGCTAGTCACTCAAATAGCCCAAATCATTTCCAAGATACACCACCATAACTTATTTCAAATCACATGCATCTCTTCATTAAGGCTAGGCAGATTTGAGGATGTGGTTTTGGATGCAGTCTTCCAATTTATGACAGCCTTGTGTTGTCTAAATGGCTGCCTGAAGCGGTTTCGTTTGTTATTGTTGTGTCTGGAGAACTAAAGAGAGACATTTTAAACATTATACAGAAATTGTTCAGATCATCTGGGTGAATATTGCATTCTAATGTTTTTTTTTTTAGCAAAGTTAGCCTGTGATGCTAAACTAATGTAACAACACTTGAACCCAAACATTTGGCAAACCTTTAAATGAAAAAAAAAAAAACATTAAAAAGGGGTGGGAGGGAGGGGGGGTTGTGGGCTGAACTCTGAGTTTGGCATGTTTCACTCATACAAATCGCTGGGTGGATAAGTGGGATGAGGGGGGCACTTCACCCCCTAATATAATAGGACTGGCATCCAGCATACAAGACATCTCAAAATAAACTTGTCAACAGACCATTTTGTCAGGGAGTTAGTTAGTGGGTCACAGGTAGACGTACGATGATATAAAATGAATTGCGGAAGACGATACTCCTATCAACCGTTCCATCTGTCCATTTTTAAACGTAAACCTTCCACTCACTGGGCCAAGCAGTGTGTTCTCGTCTGTGTCCTTCATTTTACAGAGCACCTGTGGTCAGAACCGTGCCAGGTTAGTCACATGGTGCGATTAATCAGCAGTTCTTTTTTAACATGCTATTTCTTTCTGTGATTAATTGATCGACATTAGCATGTTAATTCGACACGCCTAGTTATATGTAAGGTAATTCAGAATGGTTTAAATGTGCCATTCTGCTCCACCTGTGATGTACACACTTTTTTGTTTGTAATGAAAAATGTGAAAGTTCACTCACTGGTCATTAAATATATGGTTATATTTGCAGTTACACACATCATGACCCCTGGCTCACCTCACCACTACTGTAAAGAAATAAGAGGTGTTAGAATTCACCACAGTGTACTTTTCACATCAAGCTACTTTTAATGACATTCTTTAAACTGACTGAATTTTGCCAAAATATTTGGAGAAATCAGTGGAATTCCACTTTAACCACTGGTAAAAGACTGGGATTCCAATATTACAAGTGTCTGCTGATTTCAATTTCCATGTTAAAATACCCCACATTGCAGAACTTCTGAAAATATCTAGCACTGCTTATATCTATTTACTCTCACCTCTGTGGAAGCGTCATGAATTGAGCACAGTTGAGCCAGCGTTGGGGAATGGAACTGGACTAGTCCAGAGACATTATAAAGAAGGAAACCTTTCGCTGGTTTAAAAATTAATAGGGAAGTTAATAACACTCAACATGGCCCTTGTGGGTGTAGCCCTGCCCTTCAGTAAAGAAGCCAATTAGCTTGCTGACAAAGCCTCAAGCAAAAATAACTAGTGTGCGCAGTAGTCAGAACAACCTGAAATACATGTTTTTGCAGATTTTTTGAGCAAACACTACATCCATTTTATACAATTGACCAATTTTTTCAAATATATTTTTGAAATATTAATGTGGCTTTAAGTTTGAAGTTTATAGGTCTCTCTCCATTTAAAAGAATAGCAAACTGGTCTTGTATGACTCAAAATAGCTGCACTGATGCTTTGACAGTGAGTGAACAGACTTTAATTAAGCTTAATAAAGCCAATACTGATCCATTATAGAGTGCCTTGGTCAGCTCCAATGCTGGTTTTTCAGATCAGACTGGAACATCTATATGAGGCTGTGATGAATGCTTGTACAAGTAAGCAGGCAGATCATGTGCTGTTCTTGTCAGGCTTCAGGGTCTTCTGCTCTCTTTTTCTTCCTCATTTGCTGTCTCTAGGCAGATGGCGACATGTTTACTGGGACTACTATATCTATCGGATGCGAGCCAGTAGTCAGTAGATGTGTGTGTGTGTGTGTGCGCGCGCACATGTAAGGCATCTAGTGTTCAACAGCATCATCAAAAACACTTGAGGTCAGATATGAGGTAATGTCTTTAGCTAAGCCTTTTATTTGCACAGTTCTCATTGTGTTTAGGGTGAGGGCACACACACACACACGCAAACATACACATACTCTTGAAGGACATCATATCTCCTGGCATGGGCGCGCCTTTAATCAAATTTAGCACATAATTGATTTTCCACCGCACTGCCTTCTCCATCAGCTCTGCTGCTATGCTGTTCTACTCTGTTTTTCAAAGCTACCAGATGAATTATTTATACCAGGGGAAAAAAGGAGTGAAAAAGAGAAGGGTGTGTGCGTGTAGCTGGGAGGAGTGCAGGAAACTTTGGCGTGAACCCTTGTCCCAAGGCTGTGACTTCACCCCACGACCTCATTTATGTTGCGTGTGACCCTTGTCGGACTTCGAAAGCCGCCAGAAATCCCTGTCTCTCACACACACACACCCACATGCTCACTGTGGTAGTGAAGCACGGAGAGGAGGGCTCGGGGGAGAGGTGGGCTGGAGTAAATAATGTTCACTCCAGTTCTAAAGTTAAGCTCCAGCGTCCGTGACTAGCCTGTTACTGTAACAAGCTCCCTCCCAGCAGTTCCACTGCACAGTGAATAAAGGTGATATAAATGCTTATAGCACCTCCCTGTCGACAATTTAGAACTTTATACAGCCCAAAAACATCTTATTTCATATCATATGAATATAAGTGAATTGTTCTTTTTCATATAATTCTGACATCTCCGCAGCGACAGGATGTGTAAATAGCGTGAAAACATATTATTTTACCCTCAGAGTTTATGCCTTACCACACCATAACAACATGTAAATGTTTATACAGGGGTTCTGTCACATAGAAAAAACTTCTAGTACCTCCACAGTGGGTCAAGTGTTCATTTAGCATTACATAGCAAAGATCTTTACATATAACAGTGTTTTGTTGCATTAAAAAAGTCAAGTTAGGTATGTGTATGTCACAAAAAATAATAGTCTGTATGTGTACATATATGCCAATCAGCCACACAGGTGAAGTGAATAACATTATTTCATTACAGTGGCACCTGTCAAGGAGTGGAATGTATTAGGCAGAAAGTGAACAGTCAGTTTTTAAAGATGATGTGTAGAAAAAAAAAATGGTAAGTGGAAAAATCTGACTGACTTTGACAGGGACCAGATAGTGATATCTAGAACGACTGGATCAGAACCTGATGTCTGGTGGGGTATTCCGTTCCTGCCAAAATTGGTTCAGTGAAGGACAATTGATGTGCCGAGGTTATAGGCACTTAAGTCTCATTAATGCACAAGGGGTGCATAAGATGTCTCACAGAAAAGCAACTTTCCCCTGACGAAAACAAGGCCTGGTTTGATGGATCTCCTTTTCTTTTCCATCACATGGCTGGGCAGGTGCATGTGCATTGCTTACCAAGGGAAGTGATGACACCAGTATGCACTATGGGAAGAAGGCAAGCCAGCAGAGACAACATGATGTTCTGGGAAATGTTCTGCTGGCAAACTTTGAGTCCTGGCTTTCATGTGGATTAATCTTTCCTCTTCTTCGACAGGCCACCTACGCATACATTGTTGCAGACCAGATACGCCCCTCTGTGGCGATGATATTCCCTGATAACAGAGGCACCGTTCAGCAGGAGAATGCGTCTGCCACACTGCAAAAAGCATTCAGGAATGGTTTGAGGAACATGACAAGGAGGTCGAAGTGTTCATTTGGCCTCCCAATTCCCCAGATCTCAATTTGATTGAGCGTCTGTGGGATGTACTGGCCAAACTCGTTACCAGCAGATCCTTTAAGTCCTGTAAAGCCAAGTTCACACTACATCATTTCGCCGTCAGTCCACTCGCTGCCAAGTCTCTGTAAATCGTTGACAAAAGCCCCAGATCAGAGGCAAATGGCTGATGACTTGCAGACGCCCAGCAGATATAGAGCATGCTAAAGACCTGTCGGCAAGTCCAAATCTTGTAGTGTGAAGTGTTGAGTGCAGTGGCAAGCTACAGCCGGTGAGATCACAAGACACAGGGTGAGGGGAAACCCGGGGCTGCGGTTTCTACTCATATTCTTTTGTTTTCTTCCATGTTTTTCACTGCAAATCCACACTCAAGCAATGTGGATCACTGGTATCCATTTTTGGAAGAAGCAAATCCCTGGCTGTGATGAAATAGTTGAATGATGCCTCCTTTGCTATCTGCTTGCCATGGTTTTGCTTGATCTGTAGCCCAGGACCTCGCTAAGAGTGTTGGTCGATTACACTGCCTCTACCGGCTTGCTTTTTTCGTGACTCACACACACCCAGCTGTCTACGTGATGGGGGGGGGCGGGCGTGTTTCATCAGATCGGGCCTCCTTCTCCAATGCTCCATGGTCCAGTTCTGATGCTCAATGTCCATTGTATATGCTTTCTGTCCACTGCGGAGACTATATAGGAAAAATTGATATGAAGAGCATTGTGCTGTTGTGCACCCGAGCGCCGGTGTTATTAAGTGAATCTTTGAGGCGCTGAGGTGTAATGATGTGGGGTATTTGCCGTGGTTATTAAACAGTTGACATCTGCTGTGCAGACAGCTGTCTGGCACATGTTCACACAGATATGTTAGTGTGTTATGATGACTGTGAGTGTTGACTGTATTCTTTTTATTTTCATCAACCTGCCAGTCAATAGAAACAAAACAAACAGCACTGCTCCCTGTGGCTGCTAGATTGTTTGTAGCACTTAAGCGTATATTGAAATTGATTTCCTTTTCTTTTTTTTGCTTGGCCTTTGTTAATTTGTTTATATTTGCTTTATTCTCTCGCTCCTCCTTACATCTCTCTCTCTCTCTCTCTCTCTCTCTCTCTCTCTCTCTCTCTCTCTCTCGAACTCCATTTCAAATGACTTTATTGGTACAAACCATTAAAACTGCCAATAGCAATGAAACGGATTCTTTAATGCTTGTAGTGATAATATTCATATGGTATTTGTATATATTTTTTTTAGAATATTTAGCATTTTGGCTAGTTTGATGTTAACTCTTTAGAGCATTCTACAGCATTCTTTTTGACCTTTTTCAAAGTTAAAGGCTTATTGATTACTGTTTAAAGATGAAACCAGGAGAAAATGGCATTTACTGGAGAGACATGTTCTTCATAAAAAAAAATATATCATACACAGATAACTACTGGCTGAACACAGCCAAACTCCCCCTCTACAATTTCACTGCTCTCCCCCTTTCTCTGACAGCAAGATAAGTTTAATGAGATTTAAACAATGACAAAGAGCCGAATTCAGGTTATTGGTTTGTCTATAATTCTGATTGTAAAACCCAGGGAAAAACTCCTTCAGATGCAGTAAAGATTATGTAGATAAACAGAAATAGACGCTCAGCTAATTACTACAGTCATATGAAATTTGTAGAAAACAGTTGCTGGCTTCTTTTTTTTTGCTACCCTAAATGGAGCCTTATTTTTTTGTTCTGCCTTGAATGGTGCAATGTTATGTTCTGACTGCTACACCGTTAAAAGTGAACCAGTAAACTGCAGCGAGTCCTGGCTGGCGATGGAAAAGGATAGCAATATTAATTCACTAAGCCAACTAAACTAACAATGAAGAAATGTTGCTAAAAAGAGGTTTTAAAAGATGTCTTGAAGTTAGAGCAAACATCCAGTCAGACTCCTCCGCCTCTTTGTCTGACTGAAGGAATTTTATAACAAAGATACTTCAAAGTATTTAAGATATTAAGGTATTAAGAACGAGTTCTCGGAAACACAATTTTTCAAGGCTAAAAACTAACAATACATGTAAATATGTAAATAATTGTATTGTATGTATATACATATTATACACTTAAACTCACTCTGCCTCTCTGTTTCTGCCTCTGTTTGTCTGTGTCTGAAGGTGACTGATGATGTGTGTGACTCGGAGCTGCTGTCTCTGCTGCTGGACGCGGGTCTGTTGGTCAGTTGTGTGGACTCGGTGCTTTACCCAGCGCTGGTCTCTCACTTGCTGGCTGAGGGCCGCTGGCCGGTAGAGGAGTTTGCCGCAGCGCTGCAGCGAGCTGGACACAGTGCTCAGGCCGGGGCCCTGCTGCTCGCCCATCGTGGAACACACCCTGCACTGAGCACCTTCAACACCGCCCTCAACGTCGTCCGACAGTGGCTATAAAGGGTGGATAGAATCAGTATGCAAATCAAACTATTTGAATCAGTTTCTCTAAATTTAGCCATGTAGTAAATCCTTAGCATTCTTTATGTTCAATGAGTAGGTTCATACACTTTCCTCTTTCAACTCAAATGTCAGTCAAGACATGTTTGTTGAGTCTTACTATGGTTTTGCCCTGGACCTACAAGGCAGATGTAGCTAATGTCCATTTTCATAGAAACAGTATGTGAGACAGTGTCAGAAACCACGTGAGCAAGTAATCAGCTCATTCAACTCAGTACAGTTTGAGGCTAAATGCTTTTGAAATCAGTTTGAAACGATTTTTAAAATCACAAGAGCTAATTTGTCATATCCTACAGTATAAAGTCTTAATTTAGGTAATATTACCCGATAACAAATAGAAGTCGTCAAGCCCAAAAAAATAGATGTGATGGCTAAAGAGAGTGCCAGATTTAAAAAAAATGATGAACAAAACAAAAAACATTTTCTGAAATAATTTTCCCAAGTTGTGTGTGGTGATTTTGACCTGCGGTTTGCATGATGCTGACTTGTTGCCGTACGCTTCTGCTACTTGTTAGCCTCATGGCTTCAGTGCAGCTGGAAGAGCAAAGTTCAGACACCAAACATGTCTTGGCTGGTTGGCCACAGGAAAACTCTGATAATTAAATTCAATCTCAGCTACTGCTTTAGCTGACCTGAACAGAGTATTCAGAGTGATACAGTGATGCCTGTTCTATGACAGTGTTGAGAAACTGTCTTTCTTTGCTCTCTGTCTCTCTCTGTCTCCCTCTCTGTCTCTCGGTCTCTCTCACTCTCTCTGTCTCTGTTTCTCCGTCACTTTCTCTGTCTGTCTGTCTGTCTGTCTGTCTGTCTGTCTGTCTGTCTCTCTCTCTCTCTCTCTCTCTGCCCCCCTCCCTCTCTCTGCCCCTGCAGTCACAGTGACACTGTTTGATGTGGGTGTAATCACATTACTCAGGCTGTTTGGTCACGCTAGCCCACTTTAATGCTCATTACAGGACGCAGTTCCAAATAAAAACGCAACCCACATGCAGAGTGTGCCACGCACGTCTTTTTAGTGCCATGTGTCAAACGTTCTACATTCTCAATCTGTTCCCTTTTATTCCTCCTGTTGTGTCAGTAATTGGTTCTTACAGAAAGCAGATTTGCCCCCTGGCTGTCAAATGTCATGCTGTTGCCGTAAGCAAAACACGTATGTTGGGTAACTGGACAACATTGAAAGAGTTTGGCTTTGTGTTGGCTTTGCTTGTCCCTCTTCCGCACCTTGATCTGTTAAAGGTTATTCTGTGCTCAAATCAAGACTGAATAACTGGTGAATTGTAGCTCTTTATGTAACGATGAATAAAGATTTTTGAAATGATGTCTTGTCTTGGCTGGCTGGAGTTTGCACTTCTCTATCTAGTCAAGAAAAAAATAGATGAAAATCAATAACTTGTGCATTTTTGTCACTGGTTTTCTGCCCAGCCTTGTCTTTTGACATGTAGAAAGATGAAGAGGATCTTCTGGTGGGAAATGATTTTCCCCTGCCGCTTGGCCTGCAAAGAAAAAGGCTTGAGGGTTTGCCAGGAAAGGTTGCTGTAGCTGTCAGCAGCAGCTCATCAGTGTGTGCATCAGTTTGCTCTAGAGTATGAGCTTTGTTCTCATTAATATAGCCAGCGGTTCTCTTCAGGAGACGACTGCTCAGGTAATATCAGTCCTTAAATGATCAAGCTTCACGTTTGGCGACAAAACATCAACTTTCCTTGCAAATTAGATGCGATTTTATGATCCTGACTTTTTATAGATCTTCTTCCACTAAGTATCTGAGAGCAGTGTGTCAAAATTAGAGCTTTGCTTTTTCCCCATCCAGTTACAACTGTTTAGGTGTCAGCTAAAGAAGAGGCTGATAATTAGCTAATGACATGGCTGTCCAAATATACATCCTTAAAACTTTTTCTTAATTCACTCAAACTGCATCCAGCTCTACATTAAGGTGAGCGATGAGTTGACTCACAAACAACATGCACAAGTCTGCGGGGTGAAGAGAAGTTTTTTTTTTTTTACAAAAATGTTTTAATGTTTGTTATTTTCATTAGCCTTGTGGCTCCAGCACTAAACTAAAAATGTGAAATGTGAAAATGCTGAGACCTGCACATGTCGACTGATTTGCAGTGCATAGAATACTGTGTAAATTTGATTTTATTTTTGTGACTTCAAAACACAACATTTATAAACTTATAAAGGAGATCTGCAATTCTTTAAGGATGGAGCAGGCATTATTTAACATTTATCTATTCACACCAATCAGCCACATCATTAAAACCACTGACAAGTGAAGTGAATAGCACAGATTATCTCAGTGGCACCTATACAATTTGTGTATATTTATTATACTTGCTTCTTTATCCTTTGTGGTGAAGCACACTCAAGTACAGACCGTGGTTATGTACTTTTTATGTACTGTGGTTATGTGGTTGTCGTTGGTGTCATTAACGCTTGGCTCGTTTGTGTTCTAACGCTCCGGACATAATAAATGAGGGATCGTCCGGGATTGAAACCTGGGCCCTCTCGCACCTGAAGCGAGAATCATACCCCTAGACCAGGAGTGTGGAACTCCAGTCCTGAAGGGCCATGGTCCAGCACATTTTGGTGATTTCCCTGCTCAGAAACACCTGATTCACATTGCCAGTTAATTGTCAGGTTTAGCAAATGCGTTTGAGGAGGAGAACCATCAAACCGGCCCTCCAGGAACAGTTTGACACCCCTGCCCTAGACATAGCAAGTGAATACTCAGTTCATAAATTAGATGTGGTGGCAGTAGGAAAATTGAGTAAGTGTAAGAATCTGAGTGATTCTGAAAAGGGCTAAATTGTGCTATCTAGACAGCTGCATAAGGGCATCTTCAAAACCTGATATCATGTTCGGTGTGGGTTCGTTAGTACCCACCAAAAGTGGTTCAGACAACCGGTCACCTGCAGCAGATATGCGAAGGCTGTCCTGTCTGGTCCAGTCCCACAGAAGAGCTAATATAGAACAAAGTGCTGAAAAGCTAAAGCTGGCTGTGATAGATAGAAAGCTATTAAAACACACAGAGCATCACAACCTGTTGCATAGCTGCAGACCAGCCTGAATGCCCATGCTGACCCATTTACCTACCATAAGTGCCAACGATGGTCACGTGAACATAAGAACTTTTGTCATGATGCATCACGTTTTTTCCACATCATGTCTACAGCCAGGTGTGCATGCGTCTCTAACCTGGTGAAGAGGTGGTACCAGGATGCACTACAGGAAGGAGGAAAGTTACTGGTAAAGTGATGCTATGGGCAACCTTGGGCTCTCACATGTGAGCTAACATTGTTGCAGACCAAGAACACCAGTTTATGGCACTCGCGTTCTCTAAAGGCAGTGGCATCTTTCAGCAGGATAATGGCCCTGCCCCATGCAAAAATTGTTCTATGGTTTGACGAACATGACACAAAGGTAAAGGTGTTGATTTGGCCTCCAAATTCTCCAGATTTCAAGCATCTATGGGATGTACAGGACAAACTAATTCGATCCATGGAGGCCTTCAAAATATTCAACTTAAAAATGTCCTTTCTGTACTGAAAAGGATTTTAACTTATTGAATAAATTCTTTGATTAAAATGGACCATGTGTTTCATCAGTCTAAATTTCACAAATGCTCCAAATCAGCCTCCATTATTTCCATGCAATCATCCACAATGCAGTCCTCATTCAAAAGAACACTTTTAGAAGCTAAAGCACAAAGGCAGACTTCGAGATGTGTACAGTATTTATTTATTAAAATTTTTGGCTTCATACTGGGGGAACTTTGGCCACCATGATACCACTATGAAAATCGGTTTTTGATTTTATTTAAACCTGCAAATAAATATGAAATGTGTACATTCTGAAGTAAAATGAAGACATAACCAAGATTATACACCATTTCTAAGTTACTATGAGACATTTTTTATGTAGAACATTTTGCAAAAAAAATCAAATTGGAAATTATCTACTTTAATATGCATACAGTTGCATCATAAAAAACAAAAGAAAGAAATCTAGCCTTGGGGATGACACTAAAATGAAAGTTTTTGTTTGATTATGAAGACACCCCAGACAGAAGAGAACAGAACAGATTATTGGAATCTTATTCTTTCATTGTTTAATCAGAGAATCACAATGCACTGTTAATATGTTTTTGGGACATTTTGAGTACAAAATTGGGCATCAATCCACTTTTGAGAATAATATCAGGAAGTCCATCTGTAAATTCTTCATTTACATTTATTTTAAAAGGATCCCCCATATCTGATTTCTGAAGTGTTCAGGGGCTCGTACAGGGGGTCCTGACCACCAAGGGTAGCCATGTTTCTCACCTTCAGAAAACCATTTACAATTCATTCCAGGAGCATTGGCCTTTGTGTTTCTGCAGTGTTGGAAGTGCACTCCCAAACATAATTATAAGTGACCCCCCCGCAATTCCATCCCCATCCCTATCCCCACCACAACCAGCACCCATACCTACCTACCCCCCCAAAACATTGTTCCCCTAATATATGATAGTGTTACAAAATTATGTAGCACCACAGAAAGAAGGTATACATGAGATAAAACAGCGATTGCATCAGCCTTCCCACCACAGAACACATTCCAAGTTCAAACCCCCTCAAAAACAATAACAGTACTGAAGATGGTAAGAGTGCTTTTTTCCCTCGTTTCTTTGTGGTCTTTTCTTCTCTCTTCACACCCAGAGGGTCGAGACTCTGTGCTCTGAGCTCTGCAGCCTGAGACTTCAAACCAGGAGGATTATACCATGCTGAAGGCGAGTACAACCTGCACTAATTGGCGAGTATCAAGTGCAGCATATAGAGGCCCTCACTGCCACTCATATTCACATTAATGGTGGAGGATAAGAAGAACGCCGAGGATCTTGATGGGGTCCAGTTAGAGGCTCAGTCCGACTCATTAGTGACACCCTCACACCATGAGCAAACTATGATGTGTTATCTAAAGGACTGAGCCGTGTCCTTTTGGCTTGGTCTCTCTGATTACAGAGCATGCAGGTTCGCCCTGTAATCGCCCAGAGCAGCCTGGAACTTCACCGCCTGTGGTTTACACACACATACACACACACAGACGAAAGCAAATACAGCACAGAGGAGGAGGTCGGGTGTGGGATTGTGTTTGCCAGAGTGGGTTATTACACCATCATTCTCTGTTCAGTGTGTGTGTGTGTGTTTGTGCAGAATCAGGGATAATAATTACACCATTGCTCTCAGGTACTGTGCCAGCTCGTCATTAGGTGGCTGTCAGTGGCATCGACGGTGAGGAGCTGCGTTCATTAATTTAGCGCACTTATGCACCGAATAATCATAATAACAGTCTCTGACACGATGAGGTTGACAGCCATGTTTTGCATAAATATGAGATTGTTTATATTCACCGGGACAACAGAGCTGACTGAATAAGGAGCTAGAGGAGCAGTGGCTCGTTCACAGGAGCCACTGGATCAATTACATGGTGAGTGCGATGCATTCCTGAATGTTCTGCTCTCAAATGAAGGAAGCTACATGTTTTATAACTTTTCTTTTTGTTGCCAAATACTTCAAGAAAATTGCTTGAACTTGCTCACAGTAATATGCAAATTAGGGGTGTTACCAGATCAAAAATTAAACTTATTGAAACTTCAGCTAATCAAGCTAATTCAGGCTCCATGTCCATTTTCTATTTTTGATTTTACTGTTCTACATCATTAAAAAAAGCAGCTGTGTGAAATTTGAATGATGAATGCATTAATATGAACAAATTTATATTATGAATGCTCCAAATTTGCTTGAAAACTCTTGACATTAGAACGCTGAGTATGTGCATGTGGCATTGTACAATATAGTCATCAAGAAGTATGTACTTTGAAAGAATCTAAATGTTTCATTGTAATATTCTTACCATGGTAGATTCCATGGTAAGAATATTACAATGGAATCTACCATGGTAAGAATATTACAATGGTAGATTCCACATTTTCAAAAGTTCTACACAATTGGGAGCTCCGGACTGGTGCAACCATCTAAGCTTTGGCCCCGTCATTGGAAGATTACAAGCCACAGTCACCTTGGGAGTCCAAGAAAGCATAAATGGCTTTGCTGTCTGGACAGCCCTCCCTCTCCCCAGTGGGAAGTGTGGAGGAGGCAATGAAATTAGTGGTAAGTGTCCAGGTTACGTTGGCAACGGTTTGAAAAGATGTGGTGTCGCTTCATGAGGTAGCATGTACTCACCCTCCCACTGTTGGATTTATGATTATTGGAGTCTTAGTTACTAAAACTGGAAAGTGAACTCTCTAAGCCTACAAGTGTAGAGTCTACAAGTGTTTTCTAAGTTTTTATATGTAATGTTGGTGGTAAAACAGTGGGAAATGTTTTCATGGTGGGACTATTTTGCCTGACAGTGCCCTCCATGTACCTCTAGGCCATAAAAAAACAATGTCTCACTCATCAGGAATTCCACACTCATTTTGAGATATATAGTAACTTTCTATGCATAAGATTTTTGTGGAATTAAAGTTTTGGTTGCCATCGCCACCACTGTGAACATTTCTGGCTTTCGAATTCGCCTTATCACTGTTCACTATTTAATATCTTGTCCTTTATCTCTTGCCTGTGCAGCTTAATCAGGACTTGACAGGCTGCTGTCTGTCATCTTCTTGCACAGTCATTGCAGTCAACCTATATCAAGTTGTTTTTCCAGTACAGATGCAGAGGAACACTAAGCATCTAAACTTGCAGTAGCTGCCTTTTAGGCCACCTTCTTCCCTCATTTAACTGACATTTAAGTTCAGTAAGCGTGGCAGAACTAGATACATATGAGTTTCTGTTACCCCATAACCCCATGGAAGCCTAATTATACAGTAAACTGCATCAAGAACATATAGACGGAACAGAGATTAAATTGTTACGTAAAGTGTTCAGTCTAGACGCAGGAACAGCATTAGGTTAGCTAATCAGTGTGTAGGCTAATTGGGTGGGGCGGCACCAGGGCTGTTATGGAAGAGACATTGTGTGGACTCCACTTTGTTAAATTATCACTTGCCATTTCTTTAAAAGGAGTGATATTTCCATCAGCACACACCTGAAAGCTTGCTGGCATTTATTTAACTTCACATTCTGTCAGGTTGTGTCAAATAGCTCCTTCCTAAAATGCTTGCCCTGCTTGGCGGGGATCTGTTAGGGTTCCAGTACTTACTGGAAACTTTGAAATGAGTCCAGAAGGCCAAACTTTAAAGTACTTTATATTCGGTACAGTAAAAGCCACAGAATATTTAGAAAAAGGGCATCTTTCAGTGCTGTGCTTAAGGGACCTGCTCTTATTCGGATTCTAACCAGGCGCTAACTCATCTATGGTGTTTGACCTCCATAGTTCTTCTGCTGTGTATTGGATTGCTCCCAGCAGACATTAGTGCAACCTCTAAATTACCATCATTATTGCACTTCTTGCTTCATTATACCCACAGTTAAATGGCAACATGAATTTGAGCTGGATGAAGAGTGTTTCCCAGGACGTGGAATAGGTCTCTCAAGTTTACCAAAAACCTGCACGTGAGATTTTTGGGATATGGGGGGGGGTGTTGTGTTTGGTTTTGCCTTAGCGTTGAGCCGGGGGTGGG
>JBBPCY010000156.1:17131235-17142707 GCA_037974405.1 Brachyalestes nurse | reverse complement strand
CAGATAATTGCTGCAAAATGTAATGGAGTAAAATAAAAAGTAGGCATTAGTATTTTTACTTAAGTAAAGTACAGATATGTAAAAAAAATACTTAAGTACAGTAACGAAGTACAAATACTTAGTTACATTCCACCACTGTTGACTATTGACTATTGTTTGTTAGCAACATTAGCCATATAGCTGCAGCTCTAAACTCAAGAAGGAATACTCTTGGCTGACTGAATACATCTGGGGTATCAGTAGAAAATTGCATACATTTGGCCCAGATAAAAAAAATGTGCAACCCATTTACACACATACACACTTTTATTCACACACACACACACATACACATCTGTGTTGTTGGCTAGTATTTTTGTCTTGTTTATTGCCAACCTCCCAGGCATCGAATCATTAAAGACTGAAAATGTGGCTCTCTCCGACACACTGATGCAAACACTGAACACGTACAGTGCATGAAATGTCCAGCACTCTTTCACATCAGCGATGACCCAACTGTGTCCCTGAGAAGGAGGAATAGGGGAAAAGGGAGGGGGAGGGGGAGAAGAAGGGAGAGAAGAGTAAAATATTGATGATGAAGAGATAAAGAGATGAATCTAAAATAGAGCCTTCAAGCATACTGTAGGCAGTGGACCAGATGGAGAAACAACATCGCTGAATCAAAACTCAGAGAGAGCACTCTTCACCTTCAGGTGTTTTTGGCATTTCTGTTCATATCCTCTTTAAATGATTCCTTGATTCAGTGAGAGCTGGCCCTGGCTGTGCATTTTTAAGAGCTGTGTTAACTCCTAAACTTTGATATGTCTAAAAACATAGTTGCAATTACATCCTTCCAAATGACCCTGAGCAGATATGCAGATGGCTGCTGAAAAGTTTTTAGCCTCTAAAAGTTTTCTTACAAATTACATGTTTTGAGACTCTCATGTGGTGCAGCTGTCCAAGCATTGGTCCAAGCTTTGGGAGAAGACCATACAACTAGCTTTGCTTTCTCTAGGTACACCCACTACCCCATATTTTTGTGCTAATTTGAGCATACTATTAACTATTGAGTTTAACAGACTGGTAAAATAAAATACAGTGCTTAGGCCTCATTTTTTAACCCTCTGGGCCTTGTGGGACATTTTTGTCCGCTTCACTCTTTTTTTTTTTCCATTTTAGCTGTGTTAATGCATATGGAATAAAACTTCCCAAGGGTCTGGAGTTGTTTCAGATCTTTACATTTTTAACTTAAACTCAGTAAATATATCAATAATATAATCCATACATCCAATTATAACACTTGACGCCCTCGTGGACACTTTTGGCCAATTGAAACCCATGAAAACTACATTAATTTTAATTTCCTTGTTATTTACACCTTGTTATTTCCTTGTCAATCACACTTTCATCCAAACTTACACTGACAGTAGATATTTACATTTTGCCCAGGGTAGCTTATTGCTACGGCATGGTGAGCCTTTCTGGGCAGGGAGTCAAACCTCAGTCTGCTGGGTCAAGGCCAAGATATTGCCCTCTATGCTATATAGACCCAAAGAATAATGTTAACTTTGCCATTTCTACTGAACACACACCATGTGTCAGCAATTATGCAGTTTTGTAAGCAGCACACACACTTTTTAAAAGTTATCTGTAGTCTTATTTTTTAAAGACACTTTGTGCACTCATTGGAAATGACAATGGTAAAATCCTTCTCCTTGTCCAGTTGATATTTTGCAGTGGGTGCATCCCTACACCTAGCAGAGTAAGGTTTAATTCCCCACTTCTTCGCAAACAACAAGACCCCCTTAACACCTGGTCATTTCATGCAGCTAGTATTTGAATTGAAATGTGATGAGATTTTAACAAGCATTTACATTTGGAACGCAAATGCACCTCCGGCTAGTCAGATTATACTCTGATCACTATGTGGTGAGTAATATGCAAATCAGCTCATATGCAACAACCAATTGTTTCATTCAAAAGAAAAGCATAATTTTGCACAAATTGTTCATTATCTTATGCCAACAGACAGTGTTTACAAGCAGACGGCTGTTTAGAATAATGAGCCTACTGTGCCATTGCTGTCACAAAGCATGTGTCTTAAAAGACAGTGTATTGTCAAGGGACAGCAGCAAGGTAAAGGTTAACCAAACTGGTGGTTTATATGCTAACAAGCTCAACAAAAGTAGGCTACTGAAACAACTCAGTCATATTAGGAGATAAACTGTGGACCAGTGATGATTGCATTAAGTGGCAGCAGTCCAGACTGTGGTAAATAAGCCATAAGCAGAACTAGCTGGGAAAAATAACCGGTTCCCAGTCAGAAAAAAACTTAAAAGAGGATCATCTCAAGTCTCACACTTGAGGCTTGGCTGGATGCACAAACCTGTCCATGTTTTTGCTAGCAGTGCTCAAGTGGAGCCTAGGCTATCCCATTGGTGCGCCCCTTTGCAAGACCTCTGCGCCCCCCAGTTTGGGAACCACTGCTGTAATGTGTTTGGTCTGGAAGTTGTACTAAGTAGGTAGATCTGCCATATGTAAGTGTACGTTTTTTTCCTTTTTACAGAAATGTTTTTACAGAAATGTTACAGAATGTTTTGTTGACAGCATAAGACTGACAGGACAAACAAATCAAAGTTGGCTAAATAAGTAAAAGACCACAAAAGCAGCTGTTAAAAAAGAAGCCAAAGTCTTAATGCATCACATTACCTTGTCACAACTGTACCTGTACCTGTAGGTGCAATTAATTGACGTCCCCAAGCTCTGCCCACGAATCTGTCTTTTATATTCTCTTGCAAAGCTTTACATGGTCAAAAATCCCATTTATCCTGAACAATATAGCAGCTCACCTTTAGCATTTTAAGGGTGTTGTTAGTCTCAAAAATGTTTATTTTGTAAGTATGTGAAAGGCCACATTGTTAGGATAGATCAGATGTCATTTTTGAGTTTTCATCTCTGGATGATATGACATATCAGTCATAAGAATTAACCTGAAATATAAGTTACTTTGCTCCAGCATGGGATTATTTTGAACTCTTGTTGGGTTCCTGCCTGAGATTTGTTTGTTCATTTGTTGTGATTTTATTGTCTATATAATGATCCAATAGTATTAGGTAACACTGAAGTACTGCTCAGTAGTTTTGATAAAAACAAATCTTTACTTAAATCTTTTCTTATTTAAGTAAAGCTTCAAAAAAACCTAGGACACACACTTTGAACTTGAAAGCAACAGCTAATACCAAGTAGTGCACAGTACCTATCAAGTATAGTGGCTTGTTTAGATAATTAACATTAAGTTAATATGTAACTAGGTCAAAGGTAGGTCAACTTTAACTAAGTCCAAAAAATTATTAAACATATACCATAAATGTCTTTTTAAAAGTGACCTATATATAATATATTTCTATATTATATGTGCAACAACTGCCATTGAGAGTAAGATAGTGTGAACATTATACCCAAGCAACGTTGAGCAAACAGCTAATTTGTTCATTTTTATGATGTAAGACTTTCACTAACAGCACAGAACAAGTACACTTTTATAATATTTTTATAAACGTCATATCATAATACTATCAGAGTAAGGAGAAATTGTTTCTCAGTGCAAAGAGAAATACTTATGTCTGATAAGATCTCATTTCTAATTGAGAATACTAAATAGATTTACAGTGCTGCCAGCAGTCTGGTTAAAACACAAAAATACATCTGATCTGCAATGTCCTTGTAAGGGCTAAATATGAGAACATTGTGACAATACTGAAGGTCATTGGAACTGACAATTTTAAATGTTCATGGATAATATTCAGTTAGCTGAATATTATCCATGAATATCCAACCATAACCCTTCCCAACCCTAACCATAACCCGAACTTAAACCTAACCCTGACCTAACCCTATGAATGGGATTCTTGCTTCTGGTCCAAGAGGTCATGGGTTCATAAAACATGGGTTCAGAACTGTCATTCATAGCTGTCAGATTTTTTGTATGGTATAAGTGTAACCACTGACCTTTACAATCAATAACCATTATGACCCTGAGATTATACTAAACTGAGCCCTGTTACATAACTATGTCATAAACATGTCATATGTTGTCAGAAGCTTATCTCAGGAATATGATGTAACGTTATCATTACTAGTAACTGTCATGTTAGATGCCATAATGTTTAATGTTATGACAGCTAACTAGAGTACAAGGCAAAAATTAGCATGTGGCATGAAATACCATCCCATGAAATCAAATATTTATCATGGCACCACATGGCAGCATATGACATCTGTCATACCATGTTTACGGCATGGTTATGTCAGTGTTATGCAGCATGGCTCAACTAGAATATTATATTTTATTCCATAGACTTACAGTGTCACAGAACAGTCCTGGCTTTATTGCAGCTGTTTGGCTCCAAAAATAAATGTCTGGGGAACTCTGAAATTCTACAGAGACATGAAAAAAGACCTACCAAGCGGCCATCGCTTTTTCATAAACCATGTTCCAAAACTGGTCTTTAAAGAGTTATCAATTGAGCAAAAAGAACTGTGTTAAGAGAAAAAAGTTAGAGAACAATGGGACAATGACTAACTTCAAGGCAGGACAAAAAGAACAGCTCTTGAAGAAGGAAAAAGAAAGAAAGGGAGCCAAAAAGTGTTCATGTAGTGCCTCTTTATTCCAACTTATCATTACTGAGTGAGTGCAGCCCTCAAACCCTTTAAATCCTTTTTTTAAACAACTGCTGATGCCAGATGTTCAGGTCCATGACAGATAGAAGCGTTGTTTAATGTAAAAAAACATAAAACCTGTCAATAGAGAGTTAGCCTGTTAAATTAAAAGAGATCTAATAAAATGGTGACCTTGCTGTCTTGTTGGCTGTAAGGCAACTAGAGGCACATTTCCACCAATTTGACAGAGTCTAGACAGAGTTATAAAGCAAATGGAAGAATCAATAATATGGTCAATAACACAGTATGAAGGAACATTTTGATATTCCGGTGACACTTCACAATCTTAATGGTGGAAACTATGAAATCAGGTGCTCATGTACCGGCTCATTTGTGATGTCTTCAAGAATACATTTACGATACCTACTTTACAACTACCTTGCAGGGCCTGCCAGCTCTCTCTGGCAACCTTAGGAGATCCCCAACCTAGGTGTAGAATTACTGTAGCCTGCTGTCATGCACAATTCATTAGTTACCTTCTTGCCCAGTGGTAACCAGGAGATCTGCTTTCTGATTACTTTAGTTCCAGTCTGCATCCATCTACCTCTTACACACACACACCACACATTAATGCATCTGCCCTAGCTAGTTAGGAATGTATATGGAATTAGACTCCATGGTAAAGCAATCCTCAAACTCAAGGACCAGGGTTAGTGAGCTCTGCTTTGCTTCCCACTGGACCACAGTACCAGATATTATTTAGTAGCACTGGTGTGAGTGTATCAGGTACAGCAGTATGTGTCCCTCCTAGATTGAGAGTGGACAGACACCAGTTTTAGATAAAAGAATATACTAATTTCTGTTATGCAGCACGGCTGAAGAAAAATGCTACACTGAGCTAAACTATTATAATGCTTGGAAGCTGACCAGATTTTTCTTTTTCCCTTCCTTTATCTACCTGGGCAAGGTGATGGCTAAATAAAGTGTGTTTCAACAGATTTGCTATAGTTTCTAACTGTATACCAGAAAGTGGCCAGTGTGGACTAGATGCATGAAAAAGATTTGACTAAAGTTTGTCTTACCTTACAAGCAAACTATGTCCTTCTCCTTTGTTAAATTACATGGTGTATACATGTTATATGAAGGCTTTGAAGAGAATAGGTAGAGCATGGTTAACAAATTGTGCATTAACAGATGGGATAGTGTATAAGGACACTTCAACATCCATCATGTTTTCTGATTAAGAATGATTCTTTTTCACAATTTTGTTATGGTGCCTAAATTAAGAGATATTTTATAACATACTGTCAGAAAACACACCTTTCAGCACATGGCCACTGTCACTGGGGTACATCTTCAGAAGGGTTTGAATTGTGGCAGACGTCTTAGGGGGTCCTATGATAAAAGTGCCTCTGAAGGATATTTCTGAGGTGTACCCCTTTTTTCTGCCCACTTGTTTCCCCCATCAGTATTAGTAGGCAGGATTTTTTTTTCTTCATTTCTGTATCAATATAAATGATTTTTACAGCACTTTGAAGGTGCTTTGATATGCTACAGCAGTTGGCAACTCCCAGCATTGGGAGACAAAAATTGGGAGAGAAAGCCACAGCAAATGACTTAATCTTTACACTGAAAAAGACTGATTTAGTTCTTTAGTTCAGGATTTAGGTCAGAACAGATGTCTTGGCATTGCTGGTACAAGGAAGTTGCTGCACTCGCAGGAGTAGCTTCAGACAATGGCGAGACAGCTCAAAGATCGCTCTGGCTCATAAGTATACTCAACGTATAACCTTCATTAGTGTCAAAGTAAATCTGCTCCTTTCTAGAGGGCAGGACAGTCCAACAAATGAGGTGGCGTGCACACATCAGGAGTAATTGTCCTCCTTAAAAGAGTATAGTGGAACTAGGTGTACTTGGCATGGCAGTTCATGCCTAGAACACAAACACTAAAAGACAGGGCAAAGATAACCCAGCCAGAAGACATGACTGTCATGTCGGGCTTACGAAGCAGACACACTTGCAGGAATTGGCTTTTAGAGTAAAAAGAAGTTTAATTAACAAAACAAAAGCTTATAGAGCTCCAAACGAAAAGATGCTGCACACAATATAACAGGCGTGTCCAAACCTGTCCAGAAAGGGCAGCTGTGGGTGCAGGTTTTCTTCGAGGTTCCCAAAGGTCCTTCACTCCAAAAGGAACCCCGGCGTGACTGAAGGAAGGGGCAACTCGGCTCACATGAAGTTTAGTTGGCCCACTTTCACCAGGGGCCAGTACCACTACTCCAGAGACTTGGAGCTGCACAATATGGTGGTAAACCACCGCTTATGCCTGTAGGACAAAGGAAGGGAGACACAGATAGAAGGTACACAGTCACGATCCAAGCCACGTGTTAAAACGAAAGTCCAGCCTTGTGTTGCTTGGCTTTAGAGATGATGCTCTCCAACTGCCACTTGGAGAGTCAGCTGTTGTTGACTGGAAAGTCCTTCACACAAGTCTCAAAACCTTTTCAATAAACATAAGCATACAGTTAGCGTTTCACACACAGAACAACAAAGCGGAGTCAAAGCTGGATGTACTTGCTTGGTGACCATGCACCGAACCGGCGGATCGGCTGAGCTTTAAACTAACACACTTACCCAGACAACCAATCATGCGACGCAGACAATAACCTCCGTAACAAGATACATTTAAATTAAACTCAAGACAGGTGGACATGTCATTAGGTACCAGGCAATCCTGCTAATGAGCTAACGAGGCTCAGCGCTCTCACCTGGGTTGACTAGGCACCAGACTACCATACACACAACAACTTTCTACGTCATCTAGACGTGCCCAGGGCTGCATACACATAATATTCTGGCGAAAGTCGCTGGGGTCGTGACTGAAGCGGACCAGATGTGACAATGATGATAAACAGACAGTGAACACAGGACTGAGCTGTACAGAGGTACAGGTGCGAGTGATCACTGACAAGGTAGTAACCAAAACTAGTCATAAAGGGGTGTGGGGGTTAAAATAGACAAATAGAAATAATCCCATTAAAAGTATTAGGAAAGAGTGTAAAAATGAACTATATCTAAACTATGAGTGACTTGCTGACTTAAAGGCAATGGTGTCTGAAGTTTCTCAGAAGTTTAAGAGTTTAAGCTCAAGCAATTTGGGTCGGGTTACTAAAGTGTACATTTACGTTCTAGATTCAGACTGGGTGAGTTTACCAAGTGTCAAATGTTGAACATGATGAAAATGTAGAAAATAAATTGGATGGTCCAATGTAGATGCCTTGTTGATGTTCAGGTTTAAGTGATTTTCAACTAAATATCTATTAAGTGGTACTGAAGTATAGTTTAAATATAAAACATTCCTTCCATTAAATCTAACCCTAAAATTAACATTACCCTTTAATCAAAACTTAAATTTAATTCTAATCCTAAAGTTAATACTGTAAATACTCTAGTTTGTTAACTACTGAAGTATATGTAGATAATTTAGAGTGGACCATCAAAATAAAGTATGACTGATAAACTGGGTCTCCCTGTGGGAGGGCATTCAAACGGGGAGACAAACTGAGACCAGGTGAGTGGCATGACAAAAGGGCAGGGCAAGGGAGGAGCTAGGGAACAAACAAAAAGCACATGACAGGGAAATAGGGGCACATGACAAGGCTAGACAACCAGGGAAGGGAATTAGGCCTAAACAGGTGTAACAGGTGTAAAATTCATTTAATATACATATTTCTACCTTAAAGAAATATTTCTACCATGTCATTGCCACCTAGGAAGGCTTCAATTTCCACCTAGGAAGGCTACCAGTACTTGACAATTCATGATGGAATACTGTTTGGATTTTCAGCAAAACACTTTGCATAGACTTTGCGATTTCACTCAGAATAGCTTCTCTAACCTGAAGCTTTTCACATCATGAGTCATGGACTGGAGACGTGTGTGAAATGTGATTTAGTGTGATGTTTTCGCCTGTAGCATGCTAGCTTGAGACAGCTGTTCAGCGATGCATAAACACTCCTCATTCGCCCTCTAGATGCATGTACTTCTATACATGAACATCACAATCCTATAGGCTCTGCCTCTTTCTCACAAACACAGATTCTGCAAAAACAGATTCCGTTTCCTCCAATGAAACATGAGCATCTCCATGGCAACCTGACAAAATACCTCTTCCTTGCACTTGATTGGGTTTTCAGAAGATGAGAGGATGGGAAGAGTACTTTAAAGGCTGGAGAAAGGAAAAGAGCTTAAAGAAATGGAGATTGGTCCATTGATTACTGAGACGTCCAAGGCATTAGTAGAACGAGGGTCACAGCTGGACATAATATTTCAGCAGAGGCTTTAGCATAATGATGCTATGCAGCAGCCTTGAAAAGTTCCTCATGACTGGGTAGCCTGTCCACACACATATATGCACACTCTTACAGGGTGAGGACAGAAGTGTGTCTAAATGTGTTACTCCCCTTAAAATGAGGCCTATGTAGTGGTCTGTAATCAAGGTTTTTGCCACCATATGTTTGTGCAGCATGATCACAAACACACACATACAGTATCTATGCACTCTCCGTCATACTGTATTTGAATGCAGGAGGTTAGTTTTGAGTGCTAACAGAGAGAGAGAGAGCTCCTGAGCTGAATTTAAATCTGCATCAAAAATTCTGTAGCTACATTCCACCATCTCGTTGCCAGTCCCACAAGAGACAGTTAGCACTCCTCTTTAAACATATTCCCCATCAAAGCTCCAGGCACTAACACCCAGGGAGAAAAACACTACTCCAACACATAGCACCAGAGTAAATTACGCTGACTTATGCGCTACCATATTAAAACTGGTTGCAAGTTTGACTTTGTCTTAAACATTACGAATGCAACAGAACAAACTCATTTACATGAATGACTTTGGCTTTTCATGGCTGCACTGGCGAGCCATAACTATTAGAACACTAATCCTTGCTAGTGTTCTGTTCCATAGTACTAACAGCACTGCACATGGACTAGGTTAAATACAAACATCTGAAGCTTGTTAAAACCATTCCATGGGTCATTTGAAGCTTGCAACAGATATATTCACATATATTTAACCTTGTATATAGTATTTCTTGAGTTCTGACATAGAACTGCTGCTGTTTACCATTTGGTAGTGTCATGGCGGGCCATCAGCCCTGCTGCATTGGCCTGCAGGTGCTCCTCACTGAGCCCCAATTGTGGTACTGAAGGGAGGGCTCCCACCTGCCACTGGGAAGAGACTGACAGCCACGTGTCACTTCAACACCACTGTTTTGGATGTACCAACAGCACATGGTGGGAGGTCTTCCCACCGGACGCGGTGCACCTGGCAGTAATTTCTCCATCTATCGTCAACAGGCAGGAGCAGCAAATAAAAGGCGTAGTAACAAGGGACGCCTTCTCTGTGGAACAAACAAGTTCTTGTTTTTCACATATTCCAACCCTGAGGAACATACCTGCTCTCCAGGGGCCTCGTGTATAACGCCGTGCGTAGAATTCACACTAAAACAAGATATGTGCGTACGTTGGAGTGGAGTTGGAGTGGCACAGCGTGGTGGAGAGACCTGATGTAAGTTCGGAAAGTCACACCATGCCCGAATTTAAATAGAAATGGTCGGATGTTTAAGTCGACGAGAAAAAGCAAGTAGTGGATCACTGTAAGCTGTGCAATGGAATAAGCCTAGTCCATGCTGTAAGAGATATTGCCAAACAAAAAAAATATATAGAAACTGGGCTATGAGACTTAATTTCCAGGAAATTAAGGAAAATTGAGATGAAAAGTGCAGAGATTAAGGCTGATTAATGGATAAAACTACTGAATTTCCCCCTTTTTCAAATTTGCCCCTTACACTCAAAAAATTAATTTGTCAGATTTAATTATTTTTCTATTTCCATCTAATGTAATTAAGGAGTTCTAGCACAAAACAAATGTGTAAATTTTATATACTTTTATTGTTAAGTTTAATACATATTTATTAATTAAACTGAGCATAATATTTTCATAAAGTTAAATTGATATATGTGTTATTTTAGTTTATAATAAATGCTTAAATTTTCAAGAAAAAAATCTATTAAAAAATTAAATACATTTACGAAACAAGACATTTTTACTGTTTTATTTATTTGAGCCAACAATTACTTTTTTAGAAAGAACTGTACCTGTGGTTGAACAGGTTTTGTATATGTCAATACAAACAAAAACATCTCTCATGTCTATGAGACGCAGGTGAATGGCAAAACCAAATATAAATGCCAAAGACCAAGCATATAACCTTGCAGATGACATCATACAACCTTTTGCTCAGCCCTAATATTAATTAAATCAGTATTTACAAAAACATACCCATCTAAAGATTTAGAACCCCCTGAATTAATGCCTTTTATTTAAGATAAAGGAGTTTCACACTGGGGATAGGCTCCACTATTTCTGAGAATAAAGAAATCATGGGTTGAGCCAAGCCATCGCGCCACAACATTAATAAGATTTAATAACAAATAATTTGCACATTAATAGAACGAAAATGCTTTCTATTAATATAAGAAAATTCCTTCCCTGAAGGCGCCTTTATAGCAATGTGTGTGCAGTCCATCGCTCTGGTTACATTTGGAAAACCACACATCTCTGCGAATTGCGCTTTAATGTTTGGCAGTGTAAAAAAATTGTACATGTCTGGATGACCATTCCATACAGCGGGCATGGCTCCACTCAGTGATGACTGAGAAATACCCAATCGCTGACAAGCTCCTCTGGCTAATTCTTCCATTTGCGATATCTGCCAATAATGCAAGAGCATCCATGGTAGTTGCAGTAGCTTGGCCATTCTCTCC
>JBBPCY010000156.1:17119852-17131135 GCA_037974405.1 Brachyalestes nurse | reverse complement strand
GAGAGCGAGAAAGAGAGAGAGAGAGAGGGGAAGAAAGAGAGCAAGAGTGTGTGTGTGTGTGTGTGTGTGTGAGACAGAGAGAGAGAGAGAGAGAAAGAGAGAGAGAGAGAGAGAAAGAGGGAGAAAGTGAAGCAGTCGTGGCTTTGTGAGTAATCCAGCCCCTCACACACTTGTTTCCACTCGAGAGGAAAGAGACGGTACCTGCAACACTTCAGCTAATCCTGTACCTCTACTTCTCTCAATAACAGAGAGAGAGAGAGAGGTAGAGAGCGAGAGAGAAAGAGAGAGAAAGAGAAAGAGAGAGAGAGACAGAGATAGTGAGTGAGTGAAAAAGTGAGAGTGAGAAAAGTGAGAATTCAAGCAAGAGAGAGAACTAGACAGAGAGGATGAGGACAAAAGAGAGAGTGGGAGCAAGAGAAAGATGATGAGAAAGAGGACAAGAAGGAGAGAGAGGATGGGAGAGGACAAGAAAGAAAAAGAAGGAGGGAGGAGGAGAGATAGAAGACAAGAGAGAGAGATGGAGGGAGGGGGGAAGGGGGAAGTGGGAGACCAAGTGAGATAAAGGGAGAGGAGAAAAAGGTTGAGAGAAAGTGAAAAGCAAGAGTGTGAGCAACAGGGGGAGAGAGAGGGAGAGAGAGAAATGCAGAAATCAAGTGAGAGATTATAGTGGAGAAGTGTGTGTCTATGGTGTGTGTGCATGTGTCAGTCTGTCCTTCTGAAATGTGCCAACGTGAAAATGCAGTGAACACTGAACACTCTTCCTCCCAGTAATCTGTGTGGTTCTTGCCAGCATTAGGCACATTTTTTGCAATCAGAAAGAATGTATAGAAATCTTAAATGCATTCAAATTACTTTCCAACACACCCAAACCCTGCATTTTGTAACCCAGCCCCTGACTGAAAGATGAGGAATGTTAAAATGTCAGTTTTTTCTTGGGCAAAGCACATAATGTGCACAACTTTAGACACACTTGCATAGTTTTATGCAAAACAGTTACTTCAAAAAAACCTGCCATTTCTCTGGATACGTGTTCTTTCGGATCTGGAGAGATGAACTTTCCCTTGCTTTAATCATCGCAGATTTCACCGGCAGCCGTAAAATCTCCATCCTGTGGAACTCATCAAGTTTCTGCACACTTTGCCCACCCTCCACACACTGAACTCATATCAGAGAGAAATGGGCTTCCTCTGATCCCGACTTCACTCAGAGATGAGGACGATTCGGTTCTTCTTTCCTGGAGTGATTCTATTCACAGCACACACACACAGAGCAGGTAAGGAAGCACTGATTGCATCCTGCACTTTCATGGCCATTTTCAATTATGATTCCTATTTCTTTACAGACAAACTGGCTGCATCAGATTTTTGGTTAATTTTTTTGTTGCTGTTTTAACCCAAAGCTCACACTATATGGGATAAAACAGGGGTGTCCCACACTGGTCCTGGAGGGCCGTGGTCCAGCACGTTTTGGTGATTTCCCTGCTCAGAAACACCTGCTTCACCGGTTAATTGTCAGGTTTAGTGAATGTGTTTGAGGAGGAGAACCATCGAACTGCGCCGGACACCCGCCCTCCAGGACCCGAGTTGGACACTCCTGGGCTAAACGAACATACTTGCACACCACTAGTGGGGTGACCCAGTGCCATGCACAGTTTCAAATATAACCTGCCCTCACACACACCTGATCCAGCTCATGAAAAGCTTGATAATTATTTGATGAGCTTGGTGAGATGTACGTGGGGGCAGGGAATCGTTGAAACTGTGCAGGGCAGTGTGTCTTTAGGACGGGGCTCTGAACCACCGTGCTACCACATTAACAGTACTTTTCTGTTAGAAAGCTGCACTAGAAGTAAATGAAAATTATTTATTTATTCCAGTTTTCTCCCCAATTTACACGTGTCCAGTTCCACCCACTGTCTCAGACCCATGAGTCAGGCCTTATCACCAACACTGGGAGGGTGAAGGCTGGCACAAACTTTCAAACCTTTCAAACTGATGCTACGCCTGGAGAACACTAAACTGCAATTCTGTTAGATAACAGACAACAATGCTGGCTAGCATCGGGCTGAGTGATGGAGAAAAGAGAAGGACATCTTGCCTACCTAGAGAGAGCCAGTCCAGCTATGCTTTCTTGGACTTCTGGGCACAAATGACTGTTATGCATTGCTATAGATGCCAAATTTAAACTAATAAATTGGTTGATTGCCGACTGCATGTATGGAGCAAAAAACTTGGCCAAGTTTGTTTGTGCATCTCTAAGTGTAACGATAAGCAAATTCTACAACACTAGATGAACTGTAGTTTTTGAACCATGATACTATGCAGTTACATTACAGTGAAAAGTGAAAATATGCCATGGCTCATTTTTGTAAACAGAAACAAGTCTTGGTAAAATATCACTGATTAATTTGTAGAAAATGATTTTAAATACGCGCAAACTGTAATAGGATTCACATACAGAGCAGGAGAATATCTTCCTTACTATTGCAGTTATCTCTTCTAGGAATATAATGGAGTGATTTTTAATTGAACAGTGGAGCAGTTACTGAACTGAACATATGTGCAGACGTTATGTAATTATAAGTTATTTGACATGTTTTATTTTCCCCCAATATGTTAAAACAGAGGTTTTTACTCTACAATTAGCAGGAAAATGCCATATTTAGGTTTGTTCCCAGGTTGTGCACTTCTTATTATCACAAAGATTATGTCATTTAACCACAGGTGCTTTTGCATAATGTATGTGTATGTACTGTGACTTCCACATCAAATACTATTTTGTTCGGTTATGATTACAGTAACTACGTTTTACACAATCTGCTCTCATTTCATTGCCCAATAGAACCAATAGAATTGATATAGGGAAAGAATTCTAACCATCAGCCTTGCCCTATTCTTAAAGTCAGTGTCCTCACTTTTTTAGTTCTCAAACACAGAGCTCTCGTATAAGGCACTTTACACAGTGAGGAGCATTGTGTTGGCAAGCTTGCTCTGTTTGGTCTAAACACTGAAAATGTTATAAAAAAAAAAACCCACTACACACACAGCACATAACGTGCAAGGACCAACATTTGGCCAGCAGCCACCTGCATATAAATCTCGCCTTGCTTCTGAATAAACACAAAGTATGAAATTGCTTCCCCTCTCTTCCATCTGGTCTTCACAATTACAGCAATTCAACCCCATACACACTCACACACAAACACAGTTGGAGGAAGAGAGATACAAGAGTGAGTAGCTCAGCCCTAATTGGGCGCAAATCAAGAGCTTTGGCATGGGCCGTATTAGCTCGGGTTGTGTGGAAGTAAATATTGAGGGAGCGCTGCTTACAAAGGAGAGCGGCCCTGTCAACTGGGACTGTTATGGGCCGGGCTGGAGTATCCGGAGTATTGGCATAATGACTGTGGGTGTGTGTGTGTGTATAAGGAAAGGGCCTGTGTAAACAATAGAGCTCTGTTCTACAGGTGTGACCGCGTCCCCTGGTGTGTAAAGGTCTAATCGGCTCGTTTGTTGCCCGCGGGCCAAGGCACGATCAGAAAGAGGCTCCAACAAAAGGCCTTTTTTTTCTCTTCTCCTTTGCTAGTCTCTCATCCTCTCCTGATATTTTTTTTCTGTCGAGTCATGCTTGCTGGTTCCTGGAAATCTATTTGCATTTTCATCACACACAGCACACTGCAGCGTGCGGAGGGTCTTGCTTACGGGTGTGGAGATGAAATTGCCAATGTGGCAGATTGCTGCAGCGGCTAAAAATAGAGGCCCTACAATGACATGGCCATCCGTCTGGAACTATAGGGCTCTTTAGGCTGTTACTGTATAGACCTGTTTAAAGCTGTGGCTGTATGCTTGGCCGTTCATGTCCAGTTTTACATTCAGCATGCTTCAGTACAAGGTCAGCATCTCTTTCATCCACAATTAATCACTGCAAGCTGGAACTGGGCTTCAGTGTGCAGTACAGAAAAAGATAAGGCATCTAGCTGGACAATTTCCTTTCATTGCACAACATTTTAGTATGGCAAATAGTATGACAAGACTGGAATTCTAGCATTATTTCTCACTATTAAAGAGTAACTATGGTAACTATATAGCCGTGGGTCAGTGTACACCCTTAAACTCATGGTCCGCAAACCAACTCTCATGCACTTCTAGCTGCTTCAGATTTTTTTTACTTAATTCCATTTGACAACACAAGGATGGAGACAAAATATGGAAAAGCTGTGGATACCTAAGGACAGATTTGCACTACAGGGGCCTGCACTTCAACTGACCTGTCAACACTCAGCCCACAATACATTCTTCCTCCACAATTTTTAACTACTCCACATTGTAGTTAAAAATGCTAGACTACCAAGCTGGACTATATTGTAGTTACTTTACATTAATGGCATTTAGCAGACGCTCTTATCCAGAGCGACTAAACTAGATATGCTAGAAATGACAATGATTTCCATCATGCTGATATTACTTCCATTAAGTGACAAAACAAAGACGCACAGTGTCACTGGGGCAAAGCGCCAATCTTAGGCCAGAAACATTCCTCACTCGAACACAAATGGTTTGAGTTGCACAGTTTCTCTAATTGTGTCGCAATACAATTCATGATTCAATGCAAGGCAAGCTGCATTCTGAAATTTGCAGCAAGGGGTGCTATGGCAACAGCCAAGCCTGGCTAAGTGGTCTTGCACAACCAGCAAGCATTCACCTGGTCAACATTCAGTTTGATGAGCATCTCACAGAATCGCAATACTACGCATACTTGCAGCGAGTATGTTTCTGGCCTTGTGAAGCATGCTATGGCAAATCTTCAGCCTTCAGTATGTGTGTGTGAGTTATGAGGCAAGTCCATGAAGTGCTTTGCCTCTAAAAATGACAACTGATCTAAGTTCTAGAATGAAGCTTGTCCAACATTGCTGTAATTTTGCCATCCAGTGTCAACCATAAAAAGCATAGTTCCTCTTGGGTTTTTTTTCATGCTGTTAGGATTAACAGATTAAAATTATTTAAACAGAACCTCACAACAGTTGGCAAGGGTGGAGCATCAGTGTCATCATAGTTCTGAATCATTTAAAGTAGTCACTGCTATAGGATTAGCAACTAAACAACAAGCTTGCAGTTTATGAAGTTTTTGAAAAATGACTTATATGGGTTTATTGCTGCTAAGAAGCTTTATGAGATTGGTTTCTGATGGTCATTTTCCCTGAAAATAGTACTCACACTCACACAGGTTAGTTAACCTTCTGATAAAATATTAATGAGGTGGAACTATTAAGGATGTTATCTGTAGAGCACAACTATTATGGTCTGGCCAGGCTTCCATCTGCACAACATTCAAAAGACAAAGGTGAAACAATGGGTTCTTAGTTCCCCTAGTAACAGGCTGTGAAGGTTAATGGGAACTTTACAAAAAAATTCACTGAGAAACAGACTGATTTCAGAATAAAGATGTTCTGTTCGAGCCTTGGCAGCACAAAGAGCCTGGACCCCTCTTTCTCACTTCATTCACATCCCAAACCTGTCCCAATTCTCTACATATAGCCTGCTGCCCTACTACCCTCAATTTTCAGCCTCAAAAAGACAACACTGATGACAGATCATCAGAAGCAAAAGCAAAAAGGAAGACAGGAGGAGGGGTGAGTGGT
Organism: Brachyalestes nurse; assembly: GCA_037974405.1. NCBI lineage: Eukaryota > Metazoa > Chordata > Actinopteri > Characiformes > Alestidae > Brachyalestes > Brachyalestes nurse. The sequence goes on along the minus strand of JBBPCY010000156.1, from coordinate 17,125,500 downwards.
AGTAAAGGTCAAAGCGGTGGATTTCATGACATCCTGCCAGAGAAGTAGGTTATCAGTGTGGCTATTGCTCAAACAGGAATTAAATGAGACACTGAGATAATGATGCCAATGATCCTCTGGGTTTAAGGTGTGTGCATGTGTCTGCATCCATAACAAGTTTAAGCCTGTTCCTCAAAGCGCGAATGACCGTTGGTGTGTAATAATCTATCCATAGGTGCCAGAAAACCTGTCTCACTTGTTCTCTGCTCATCTTTTCTGTCTTCCATACTAACTACCACCCAGTGCAGGTGGTTGAACACCCCAGAAAACACACCCCACACACAAGCCGGACACACTGAGATACCCTGACCACTGCTGAGATCATTGTCATGAAATGTTCACACACAATGGAGATAGATTGTGTTTTTCAAGAAGAAGAGCAGGGCTTTGACACGAACACGAAAACACGGGATCAGGGCACATTTCTTGCACCGTGTTGGAAACACCAAGTTTGTGGGATTGGCCTCTAAACAGCATTCAAGGTGTGAAAGATATCTAAAACTGCATGGCTCTGCTCTGACACGATGGCTCATTAGACTTGGCCAACAGAAGGCCAGGAGACAGAATCCACACACAAAGGTACTACAGGCCAGTCAGCCTCCCCTTATACACACAAAGCATAACAGATTTCTGTTGCAGCCTACAGACTGTAATAGAAAAGCCAGCAGAGCATGACTGTATTTACCAGTACTGGGTAGTGCAACACATACACACACACGCACACACACTCTACTTTCTCTATATAGTCCCTGCAGCCAAAATGAGAAGTGTAGCTGATTTGGATGAATGCTCCCCCAGACCGCCTAGCATTTAGAAAGGTCTTTGAGGAATAAAATTAGCATAGGTTTATGCCATTGAGGCTACATGCAAGATTTTTAACCTTTAAAATTGCACTGGTGTAACCTGGTCTTTGCCGAGGCCTGAACTGACTGAGAACATAAAACAAGTGCCTTTTCCCATTATGTCACCCTAGGTCTCGGTTAGACCTGTCACAATCAATAATCACTAATTGCAATTACAGCCATCACTATCGATTCTAATTATAATCAAGTAATCTTGTGCTTAAACATCAAAATGTGGGTAAAAACATAAGCGTGTTCATGTAGCCCTGTTGGTGTAGGTTTCCTCTCTTTCAGTAATGCACAAAAAGGTGATATTCACACTGCTGATCATGGATTTATAATGATCTGCGTATTTACCATTCAAATTACAAGCAATTGCTAAGTACATTAAGACTGTAAAACTTTGAATCAATTCAATTCTTTAATCAAGTAATTGTGACAGCACCAGCTGTAATTACTGTTTTTTTTTAATCATTGTATGCACGCAACTACTTAAGTACTAAATCCTTTCGTTCCTAGATGTTTATATTTAATAGCTTTCAACTGATGGAAGCAGTTCCAGCTCAAGTAAACAGTTACTCACCGCGTGCCTCTAAACCAGCTCAAAAATAACTAATAATAATGTAGTAATTGTGACAGGTCTACTGGCTCCAATATTACCATTAATTATAGACTGCACCATCAAAACTCCAGGAGCAAAAGCTCCACTACTTCAACTTGACGGAGTGCAGGGAAGTTTGCTCAGAACAAATTCCAAACCAGTTTGGAAAGAATAGTTTGGAGAAATATAAGTTGCACTAATTGATAATCCAAGTTTGATGTCTGAAGTTTCCTTTGTTTTGTGCTGGAGCTACAATGCAAATATACCGAACATACAGAAGCAAACTGCTGTAGCTATAAATGGACAGAGCACCAGACAAAAGCTTTGAAACATATTCAGACCCATTTTGGACATCCATGGATGAAAATGTATAAACAGTAATGTATAAAATTCTTGTTATCTGCATTAGCCTTATAGCTCCAGTGCAAAACTAAAGAAAAAACTCATGGTCAAAGATCTACTACATTTGGCATAAGAGGTTAAAATGAAACAAATTAGTAGGCTGCTGCCAGTAGACTTGTGTTGAAGCACCAGACTCTGATGCACACCAGTTCTCCTCAACACAAAGAAACGGCGGCAGCTGTTCACTGCAGGAAGGCAGGTGAGACGCTTGTGTGGGATCTGTAATGCTGCAGACTGATGGCCACTGCATTTTTTGCACTCACAATCACACACTCCCATGCTTCACATCACAGCACGCCTTTTCACTTCTGTTCCATAGGGCAATCTAAGTTTTATTTCAATAGAAACAAAGATTTCTCGTCAACTTACGAACTCAAATACAAAAATATGGACTCCAAAAAACAGAAGAATGTACATTTGTCGTTTGTTGGCGTGTTTGTAACAAAATAAAGAGACGTGTAGCTGTGTGGGGAGTGGGGGGCTGTTGGGTGGGTTTGTGCAGTTACTATGCAAAGTTGCACAGGGCTTAGGAGGATCAAGAGGATCTAATGCTGAAGCTCCGAGAGTTTAAAAAGATAAAGGGAGGGAAAGTTCAACTCAAAGCAGTGGTGTGCCGGTGTGCCAATCCCAGCTTCCAGCTCAGGGAAAAACTGTTTGTGTAAAGGGGAGGCGCGGGATCGCCTTTTATTTACCCCTCTCTCCCTCCGAGTGCGCGCACACTCCTCACTCAAAAGTCTCGCAGCCCTTGTGTTTGATCTGTTTTCTCCGTAGGCATGCATAGTCCCGGGACGTCCCCCCAAAAAGGCGTTGCGTGCGTTGGCGTGTCCGTTCACCGGCGCAGCTCGTGCAGCAGACCGCAGGCGTCCACGCGCCGCCGCTCGCGGATCATGTCCTCGAGGCTGCGGAAGACGAGCGTGCGCACGGTGCTGTGGGCCGCGTGCACTTTGAGAAAGTAGCGCTGCTCGGCCGAGTGCGCCTCTCCGCCCGCCTTGAACTCGCGCTTGCCGAAGCGGCACCACGCGGCGAAGCTCTCCGAGTCCCCCCAGCACACCTCTCCGCCGCGCAGCCCCACGTGTCCAGCCGCGTTGCGCACCACCAGCTCGGCGGGCAGCGGCCGGTAGCGGTAGCGCTCGTTCACGATGCGCCCCGGGCGCCCGCCGCTCACGTCCAGCAGGCTGTCCGCGCGGATTTCGCCCTTGTGCAGGTGCACCACGCGGTCACCGCCCGCAAAAACGGCCCAGTGCGGCGGCTGCGCGCGCGCCACCAGCTCCAGCACGTCGCCCGGCTTGCACATGCTCAGCAGTGCCGCGGGCGAGTGCACCCGCAGGTCCTCGCTGGCGCGCAGCTTGGAGAAGATGCACTCGTGGCAGCAGAAGGCCGAGTACTCGAGCTCGTCGGGCGGAGGCGCCTCGCCGTCCTCTCCGATCCCGCTCCCGTCCACGCGCCCCCCGCTCCCCCCGCCGCTCCCGCCACAGCCGCTCCCGCCGCCGCCTCCATGCCTCGGGCTCTCCTCCCTGAAGCTGTCCGACGGAGACCTGTCGTCCGGCTCCTCCTCGTCGTCGGAGAAGAAGTAGGCCACGCCCACGCGCAACTCGTCCTTCTCCACGCCCGACGGATCCCCGGTGGGTAGTTCGCTGTAGTTAAGGTGAGTGATCCGGTCCAGTTGGTTGCCCATCAATAAAGGGGCCAGGAGGTTGGGGGGGAAGGGGGGGAGGAGGAGGAGGGGGGTTGGGGAGGGCAGAAGCTGATGCTGCTGCGAACGAGAAGACCAGAGTGAAAAAAAATGCAGCAGAAATTCTTGTATGTAAACATTGGGGGATGTGATCGTGGTGGGATACACATTCACTGCAGTTCTGGAGAAAAAAGTGACCAATATCACTATTTCATCTACATATTGAGACAAAAATGAATAAAATAAACAACAACAATAATAAAGTGCTGTGCTCTCCCTCCATCACACAAGTAGAGAGGCACGCGCCCAGAAACAAAAGCAGGTGTGAAGGAGAATACCTGGTTCCCCGGGTCTACGGCTCCTTGGGCTCCATCGGTTCCCTTTTTTTCTTTTCTCCCCCCCACGTATCCGCTCCGGACGCGCTCTCTTTCTCTTCCTCTCCCTCGCTTCTTTCTCTCTCTTTCTCTCCCTCTCGCGGAGCCCTTCTTCCCCTCCGTGGCGCGTGTCCGGTCTGTCTGTTCTCTCAGGTGCGCTACTCTCTCCACTCTCGCTCCGCCAAGCGTTATATAGCGCAGCAGCCCAGCCCCTTGAGCCCCGAAACACACCCCTTCTGCAGCCGATTGGTTCCTGTCTCCCGTGCAGTGGGATTACGGTGGAGTGTGTACACCCGGAGCACGGAGGCACTGGGAAGCACATCAGCACTGCAGCACGCAGCACACATGTTTATTGCATTTGTTTACTTCTGAACAACTGGTAAACAGGTCTGGTGTAGTAGAAAGCTCAGCTCCCAGCCGCGAGACATGCCCCTCCTAAAGATGATGTGTGGAGGTCGTGGTTTAGTGTGCACGCAATAGTGCAGCAACAGTATTGCAGCATACTGTACACATGTTTACTGCATTTGTGTGTCTCCTTAAAATGATAAATGGACATTATTTAAAAGGCCCATATCCTACAATATGTTTTCTAGGACCTCTGTGTGGTTGTAGGTAACAAAAACAGCCATAATTCATTTTTACAAGGTCACTTTCCAACCCCTTGTTTTCCTTAGAATAAAGCAGGCTGTTTTTGATATTGTGCCTTTTAAGACCCTTTAGTTAGTTTTTCCAACATACCCTTTAGGGGTGTAACGGTACACGGTTCGGTACGTACCTTGGTTTTGGGGTCATGGTTCCGTACCATTCGGTACAGTAAAGTTAAGTAACAAAAATTCTAAAGCATGAGGCTTGGTTTGTTTTAGTTTATTTTAAATAAACAGCAGTGTATTAACCAGTAAACACACACTCTTGCTTATATTTTCATGTATAGATCTTGTGTTAATAGAAAATAGTATTAATATTAGTCTTACCTAATAGAAAGTAATTGAGATGGCTAAATGAGTGATATGGTCGCTGTTTAATGTTTCCATATGAAACTTACAGAGCCTGTTCCTTTAAGGAATCATGCATGCTGGGATATGTAGTTTTTCAGGGGGGTGTGTGTGTAGTAGTGCGGGAAGTTTTTCTGAGTTTCTTTTCATGGCTGCTCCGTTTACGCCACTGGAATGCTAGAAAAAAGGAAATAAATTCTCCCGTTCTGAAGGAGGAAAGCACAGACCTAGCTCTCCGTATTGTCTCATTTTTATTGTCTCATTTTTGGACCTCCTGAGAGAACAACGCCTGGTTAGCAGCCACTAACACCGAGGCAAGAAGGCAACAAAACTCATGCTTGTAAATTTAGTTCCACATTACTTTAATCGCGTCTTCTCCATTGTACCGTGTATTCTCCTTACGACATCATGTACCGAACCGTGACCCACGTACCGTGACGGTACGGTAGCAATACACCTACAGTTATGGCCCTAATATATATATTAGGGCAGAAGTGAGGCTCCGCTGACCGGCTGGAATCATATTTTAACAATCATTATTTTTCTTTTTAAGGTTTTCCTTTCCTGAGTGGTACCTAGAGATCCAGTATGAAGTTAGGTACGCATTTGCACAGTGAAAACTGAAAACGGGTGGGCATTTGTGTACCACTGTCACGAGTCGGCGTGGTGCGTTTGTGCAGGAGGCACAGAGACAGGCTAGATCCATACTTTTCAGGGCTTTTATTT
>JBBPCY010000156.1:17047607-17058182 GCA_037974405.1 Brachyalestes nurse | reverse complement strand
GTGACTTTTAAACACAACAGAAACTCAAAACAGGTGCAGCTAAGTGTCCGAGAAACTCAAACAGGTGAAAAAGGAAACTGTCCACAAACAAACGGCCAGTTTGGCCTAGTCCGCTGCCATGCCCCCAGTCAAAATAAGAGTCCCTACGGACTGGGGGCGTGACATGTACCTGTACTGTAGCATTTGTTTCTGAAAGTATAACATCAAGAAGGAACTTTTAAACTGCCTTACATTTGAGAAATGGTAATCCAATCTCTAAAAAAGTGAAATATTGAATCAGTTAGTGATCATCTACATTGTATAAGTCATTGAATAAAATAACACAATAACAGTAAAATACTGTTAAATACTAATAACAATAGTTATTATAGTAATATAATGAGTTATTAATGTTACTAATAACAGTAGTCATACTTGTATGTCCTCTGTATGGCCAAAACTATGTACATATACCTTCGAATTATTGAGCTACGGGATTTCAGCCATAACCATTGCTAACAGATGTATAAAATCAAGCATATAATCAAGCAACATCCATAGACAAGCACAGGCAGAATGGCTCTAAAGCACTCAGTGACTATAAACGTGGCTTTCTCAGTTTGTGACATTTCTGCCCAGCCCTGGTCAACAATATGTGCTATTATTGTAAAATGGAAGCCTAATCTAAACAACAGTTCAGCTACAAAGCAGTCGACCACACAACCTTCAGAGTGAGGTCACCAAATTGCTCACTACAGAGTCCCAAACTGCCTCTGGAAGCACGATAACTGTGCTTTTGGAGCTTCACAAAATGGGTTTTCATGGACAAGCAGCTGCACGCAAGCCAAAGATCACCATGCGTAATGCCTGGGAATCAATCTGGGTTTGGCAGATGCCAGGTATACTACTGGACGGCAATGAGCCACAGCAAAGTTAGGTGAAGGACAAATAGTGGACTGGGGCTGTTCTTCAGGGTATGGACTAGGCCCCTTATTTCCAGTGGAAGTGAATGTTATTGTTAATGATAGAAAGACATTTACACAGTTATTTCTTTGTGGCAACCGTACGTGCACAAATGACTGTGCCCCTATGCACAAAGTGGAGTAGAACTCCAGTGGTCTGCACCTCAGCCCTCAGGAACATCAGTCATAATCAAGGTCTTCTCATCCAAACAGCAGCACCTGACCTCACAAATGCTCATTTGACTGAATTTGCAAAAATGATTACAGAAGCACTCCAGAAGCCACAAAAGAAAGGGCAACTCCATAATAATGCCCATGGTTATGTTATGGGCACTGCACAGTGTATACCGGGATCTTCAACAAGCTTACACATTCACTGAATGTGATCAGGTGCATATGTGTGCATATACTCATGTTCACTGCAGAGTCTGTCACTCTGCTTCACTTTCTTCATTGTGTGTTTTGAACATCAGCTTGGCTTTATCAGATGGATTTCGCCTTTAGGCTCCGTCTGTGGTGTTATACTAAAATGAAATGACAGGTGCCAAAATCATCTGGGTCATTTTGTGATGATTGATTTATTATCAGCCGTAAGCCCCTCCGGCCCCCGACCTCTCTATGCTGAGCAATTGAGCACAGCATAGAGAGGTCAGATATGAAGCCAGCTCAAGCAGCGTAATGGAGATGAATTATTTTGGGTTATATGGAGAATTGCTTTTCATCCCCACTGATTGAATTCAAGGCGGGGGGATATTGATCAAAGCAACCATCTAGAAATGTCTCTCCCCTCCTCGTTTTCTCTCTCACTCTTGCTGTCTCCTCACTCCCCTCTTTCCTGTTTAATTGAAATCAGATCAGACCAACAACAACATCTGGACAACAAGTAAAGTTTACTCATCTTCTCCTTTTGAATTAAGGTCATTCGCAATCACTCAGTGTTAAAGATAGTTATTTATTGATTACATCATGTGGTTTTCAGGGGTCATTTCTGAACTGACAGACAGTGAAGAAAAATCATTTATCTGTTCTTTCAGAAGATGGAATTATCATCATATCAAGTTTTTCCACTCGTACCACACAGAACAGGAAATTCTGTTTAAATAGTAGATTTAATGTATTTTTTTGTTTAATGTATTTTTAATACATATTCCATTAGCATTTGTAAGTAATAGAGATCTTTAATCTTTAATCTTTAATGAGTGTCCGCACACTCATGTTAATGGAACATAAGAAGAACATTCTTTACATTTTTTTTTTTACATCCATGTCATTTTTAAATTCATGAAATCAAAAGCCAGACATTTGTAAAACTTACAGAATAGGTATTTATTTAAATGAAAAATCATTGCAAAAGGCAACACAAATATTTTTAGTTGATGAAACTCAAGCAATTTATTTACATCAATCAGTGTGATCAAGTCTATTAAAATAAAACCTCAAAGAAATCACGATGAATGGCCATACATTTGAATGGCCATAGAGCTGCTTATTCAAAACAGTTCAGCTCTGTCCATTAATTAGTGTGCTTCCCTGCAATCACTACTATAACATTACAAATTACCATATTTTCATAGCTTTACACAGAACTGTGATGGAAGAAAAAGAAAGATGTATGGACAATAAGGAAAGAGCAGTAAAACAAAGAAAGAATAAAATAGTAAAAAATTGCAAAAAAATACATAAAAAGATAGAAAGAAGTGAAAGAAAGAAAACAAAGGACAAAGAAAACAAAGAAAGCAGAAAGTTAAAGAGAGAAGTACATAAGAAGAAATTCGAAGAGAATAGAAAGAAATTAGAAAACGAAAAAGTGACAAAAGCCTTGACAAATGGAGGTGAAACCAAAGAAGTGATTAATAAAGAGGTGCTGAAGCATAAAAAATCAGCTCCAAGACCATTATGATATCATTCATCACAGCTTAAATTCAAGCTGTCTCAAAATTCTACAGTACAGCTCTCTGGAAAATAATCAACTTTTAGCTAAACATTTTTCAATGCTAAAAGTAATCATAATGAAAAATAGATGATAGTCATCCAAAAGAAATTATCTACAAAACAGTGTTTGAGTCAAATCTATAATCTACTCTAAGCAGTTTGGGCTGGATGAAGTTTATAAAAAGAAAAAGAACAACACAGACAATAATACAGTGTTGGCTTTGCAAGCATTGCAATTAACTTCAAAATGATAAGAATCATCCATTTCAGGGGACTCCAGTGGTTCTGGATACTTGTGCCAGTCTTATCAGAAATTGTTTAGAGACATGCCAGAACCACTTGTTTGCTTTTATTCCAGCAGTACAGGCTGGCTTGACTATTTCATGAGCTTCAAAAGAAACAAATTATGGAAGTTTTACAGTGAAACTCTCCATGCCGAATGTAAATCAAGTATAAATTAATTCATTGCATAAATAAGTCATTACATTTGAATATTATAGACAAACATAATAACTCTCAGGTTCTACGGGTTAACCGTATTGCGTTGAGCTTTCTCTGTCAGAGACATGGTTTATGAAGAATTTCAATGAAAGTGATGCCTTATAATGCATATCGACTTTGTGATGAAACCTGATGGTCCGCTCCTAGGAAAAAATGTGTGTGTGTGTGTGTGTGTGTGTGTGTGTGTGTGTGTGTGTGTGTGTGTGTGTCACATATGATTGTGCATACCAGTGTAATGGATCTGTCTCCTGTCTGCCTGGCTCATCTTATTAATGTATTCATTCTCTGTTCTCTTCAGGTGGAGCTTGATAGACAATGAGGTGAGCTGAAAGAGTGAGCAAGAGAGAGAAAGAGATAGATTTGAAGGAGAAAAGTAGAGGGTAGAGAAAAAGAAAACCCAAGCTATTCCCTATATTACCAGCCTCTGCGGCAAAGAATGGTGACTGCTGATGTACGTTGGTGTGTGTGTGTGTGTGTGTGTGTGTGTATACATTCAGTGCATCCAAATGGTGGATGATTATTTCACTCAAAAACCTAAAATAATCATAAGATACTGAAGTTTATGTCAGGTTTACGTGCAAACAAAGCACATGAGAGCAAAACTGAACTACCGTAGTGCAACACAGTGCTGTTTGTATAATTGGACAATGACCCACTGTTGTTTTGGCTCAAAGCTCTTTGTTGTACTTTCCCCTGGCTGGTTTTCCTGGGCCCTTGTAACTGATCCAGAGGCCAGCAGCACGATCTTTAATTATCCTAAATTCATCCATGTTGTAAAATAAATATAAAATCTGAATGAACTCATCAGAAGCACAGCCAAAACTGTGTCAGCTGCTGAGCACATTGTTAAGAAGGAGGAACACACTGGTGAGCTTCGCATTAGCAAACTTGCAGACCATGGACCACAGCAGTAGATGACTGATGAATACTTTCTATAAAAGAAAACTGTTGAACAGATCAAGAGCTCTATGCAGGGTGTAGCCACAGATGTTATAGGAAAAGGAATACACAAGCTTGACTTTTTATGGTTTTATGAGAAACACTGTTAGGTCTCAAGAACAAAAAGGCCAGATCACAGTTAATAAGAACATAAAAGATAGTATAAAGAATCATTTGTAAAACAGTAAAGGAAAGAGGAAAGTATGAAAATAAAATGGGATCCCAATCCACATTACTTTATGTGGTGACAGTAGAACCTCTCGTTATGTTTTTATTGGTGACATGACTGATGGCAGGAGTGTGAAGGCTGAAGGGAACAGAAGCATTATGAAGATAGTTTAGTTTTCAGTTGTATTAAGTTACTCTACCCCTATCTGTCCAGCCATGAACAGAGTACTAATACTGACATGAATCAAGAGTCAATAGATGAGTTAATAAAAGAAAACAATTAGATATGGATTATATGAAACTGGATTCTGAATTAGCAATGGTCCTCATGTATAGGTATGTAAATGTGTATGAAGCATTAACTTGAAAAATTCAAGCAGATAAATCTTTAGCCTTCAGAGAGCCAGGAAAAGCAATGCTTTGGTGGAACAAGATTTTTTGGACAGCTGTAACACCAATCTGTGCAGGTAAGGGTAATGAGGCATGACAGTGAAGTTAATGCCAACAAACTGTAAATTACCCCAAGGTATAGGAGACTTAGGGTCTACTTTGAGATCATGGGCTAGAATGAGAGGTAGACCCAAAAAGTAAAAAATGGTTTAGTGTAGATGCAGATCAGCCACTCACCTGAGGTTGAGTACCTTGACTAGTGCATCTTTAAAGGCTCACGTCTCCTCAAACTCTCAGCAGGCATTTCACCTTGATGCAAGACAATGACCTGAAGCAGATTACTAAGGCAGTTATGGATTTATTCAAGGCCAAAAGGTGTAATGTTCCTACGTGCCAAATCAAACCTGACTCCCGCTGTGTGCTTTTCATTCTCTAAGGACAAGACTGGAGGCAAAATATCCCAAAGCAAGAAGAATCTTAAAGGTCATTACTATGGTTTGTGCATTTCAGGCAGTTCATCTGTTGCACAGAATCTATAAACATGAAACCTTTGCTCAAGAATATGTTCATTTTTGTTCCCTTGGTGCACTGTGTGTGAAATAGCTATATATCCACATAAGGAAGCTCAGATAACAACTCAGCATTGTTCGAGGCAAGGATGTGGATTTAAGAATGTAGATGATATAAATGATAAAATGATAAAAAGCTTCCTTTGTTTTGTTAGCTATATTAGTATAATAGCTAATGTATGACACACAAGCATAAACTATAACTGCTCTTATATCTGATCTTAAATCAGTAGTTATAGCTGCTTACTAAGCAATCAATATGTGCACAGCAGACACATGCGTACTTCATTGAAATGTCAATAATAAAGTAAGTTAGCTTGATATCTGCTCTTGTAAAAAAGAAAAACAGTGCTATTAACTGGAAGTATGACCACCCTCGATCAAAAGTTATCTTCTTCTCTGCCATTTAAGAGGTGTTACCACTCCCCAGTTTCACATTTAAAGAAAAAACACATGAATATCAAAAGTGAATTAGCACAGTAATCACTCCACAATTTCCCCTAATAGCCACTTGTTTAAGTCAGTCTTATTGTCATTGCATCAATATTTTATTTCTTATCAACTTAATGCCTCTGAATGTATTATACTGCCTGTTACAAACAGTAAAACATTTAATATTCTATGTTCTGTAGCTGGGGTTCCCAATTTTTTTTCAACTTAGAATCCACACGACTGATCACAAAAGCTTTTATGCCTTTCTCATAAGAAGATTTAACAAATCCAATCACTTTTTTCTGACTACTAAATGAGATGGCTAATGTTGTCTGAGTGCTGAATGTCAGGCTGAAAAGAAGAAAGTTGGAAAACAGAGGTTTGGCTCAGTTTTATAGGTTTAGACATTTGCTATATTTAGTTTCCATGTGACGGTGTAATTTGTTTGGCTTCAAAGCTTCATTTGACAAGGCCTCTGAGCACATAACAGTTAGGTGCTCATTTGCAGTCCTCACACACATGAAGCCTAGTACTAGGTGCTCACTGCTGTTCCTTCTTCTGAGATTGCTTCACTTGTGGTTGCCTCACTTGTACATGGCCGAGCCTTGGAATCTTTCCATTTGAAATATCTAGTTTTTAATTATTTATCAATGATTGATGAGTTCTATATAACTGAAAAAGAGAAATGACTTGCACTGGGTTTTTTGCACTTGGAATTTTGATGCATAAATTATTATTTGTTAAATGTGGTTAAAAAGCAACAGCCTATGGCCCTCTATCAGCATGGTGCATTGGAGGGGTCCTGACCCACACTCTCAAAGCCACTGTTGTATAGAATGGTTAGTGACAGCAGCTGAATAGAATGGCTCTGGGGTTATTCTAAAGTTAGGATATTACTTTGTATTTCTTAAGGTTAGTATACTTCTTATCAGCAGTCTTATCTTGCAGCCATTTAAATAATGTAAATTCAAATAATCGTCCACAGCCTCAGACTCGTGTCTCTATCTATTGTGTAATGAATGTTTTTGTGTGCGCTGGTTTTTGTGTGACTGTGGTGCTGTGCATAAAAAGGCTTATTTTTATCTAATGTGTGACCTCCTCATCGCTGGTCAAAGCTATTATTTTCTCTCTTCCACTATTCATAAGACAATGAAGAAGCCCTCAGCCTTTTAATAATCCCTAACTTCTCTTGTTGTCTGTGTAAAAAGTATTTTGAGTGTGTGTGCAAGTGTGTATGTGTGTCCCTCTGCAGAAGAGGATTAGTGCTTATTAGGTACAGCCTTGGTTTAATGAGGTTCATTTTTTACAGCATGAAGGACAGTATAATAGACAGTGAAGAGCCCAATCCATCTCTCTCACGCCGTGTCTCTCTCTCTCTCTCTCTCTCCCCTATGTCATTTGTTTCTCCTTACTACATTTAGTCGACTAATTAATATAAAAGACTGGTCTGAGACCAGAGGGCCATATTATACCGGTCACTGACTAGCATATCAATGTGGTCCAGTGAGCTGACCTGAGATCAGAGCATTCAGAGGCAAATGCAAGCGCATGAACTTGGACATGGGTCTGCATTCGGTGTGTATGTAGCACAACCACCTTCATAATCACTCATCACATTCTGTAAGCATCCCCTGCATGCAAATTTCTGCACGAGTCCCAAAGCGACCAGGCCATACATATGCATAGTCGGTTGTAATGATGTTACCGTGTATATTAGCAATTATTTAAATGTGCTTTTTTTGCACGTTTTCTAGGTTTGGATCATAAATTCAGGCAATTAGTTGTTGTTTTTCTTCGCTGCACCATATCAGCTCAGTGAGGCACAGAAAAGTGGGGGGGGGGGACAAACAAAGAAAGAAATGCAAGGAGAGAAGCAGAGAAAACAAGTGAGCAAGGGAAAAAGAGACAAATGAAAAAATATAGAGGATGAGAGAAAAAGAAATACAAAAAGAAGACGAGTGACAGAGAGAGCTGGGCTGGGGAAAGTAAGAGAAACTGATACATAGTAGGAGACTACTAGTAGGAGAAACTGACAGAGAAAAAGAAGGGAGAGGGAGAAACAAAAGAGAGAGAGAAAGACAAGGAGAGGCAAAGAGAGCAACATGAAGAACCTGACAGATATGTAGTGAGAGACAAAAAGAGTACGTGAGAGAGAGGGAAGGAATAGAAATAGAGACAGAAATAAAAAGGGGGAAAGAGAGAAACAGAAAGAGAGGTTGACTGAAAAAAGGAGAGAGAAACAGTAACAATAGGAGGGAAAGCAGGGAAAAGAGAGATGGGAGAGGCTGAAAGATAGACAGGGAGAGAGAGACAGAACAGAGAACAAGATACAGAGATAAGGAGTTGCTAGAGGACAAGTGAATGAGTTTGCCAGTGGAGTTGGATGCGAGTCAGCAGCGAGTGCCAACTCGCACTGAGACTGAGGCAACATGGCAGAGCAGAGTGACTATAGGGGGAAAAGCGGAGCAGAGAGAGGAGGAAAAAGACAGACAGAAGGGAGAGCAGGTGCTAATCTTTTCATAGGAATAAATATATGAGTGAATGAATGAGGGGGAGGAATAGAGAAGACCCAAGACTGACATATGCTGGAAAAGTGGTGTTAAAATAACACATACTCTTTAAAACTCCACAAGGTGCCCATTCTTTCGAGTTAATTTAGAATTTTCAAATCACCCAAGGTTACGTTTGTGCCGTTTAAAATTGATATTAAACTCAGCCACTGCCATCAATTACTGGCATATTTCACTAATTTACTGACATATTTTACTCATTTACTGGCATATTTTACTCATTTACTGGCATATTTTACTCATTTACTGGCATATTTTTTGAAGATACACAAAAAGAAAAACAACAGACAGAAAAGAAAGGCAATCTGATAATTAGCTGTGCATTTCTAAATTCACTTTTATATATAATCAGGTGAGAGCTAGTAGCAACAGATGTTGCCTGATCAGTTTGTTTTGTCGCTGCAAATTTTTTCTCTCCATTTGCTTTTTTGCTCTGAACAGTTCTTCTTTGGTTTTGCTAATGCCTGTATGTTAAGTTAACCAAGAAACACAGGAGTACCTCGGGAGCTCAGAAGAAAATATAGTGTGAAAATAAAGAGGACTGAAGCTACATCAGAACTTTAGGGGACCAGAAAGAGAACTGAGTCCTCTTTCAAATAAACTCCAAATGTGAACGCAAACAAAAATGTCCCTTTTCTGTGTTTTTCTTTTCAACATTTTGGTCGTGTTTGGTTCATTTGGAAAATGATTACATGTAAAAACACCCAATATAACACCTAAGTATGCTTGTTTATATTCCACCTTAAATGATGCAGCAGTACATGTGCAAGAATGTAACCTATACTTTTTAAGGCGGAACAGAAAATGTATATAAGAAGCTGGCAAAGTCAACTTCAGCCTCATGGTCAGCTTCAGGTTTATACAGGAAGGGCAGTGAATCTAAAGCCTGGGATTAACAAATATTTGTTAAGCATTTGTTTTCACCTAAGCTAATGTTACTAGCTGACTCATAATTTACTTAGTCTACACAGTTAATTAATAGAAAACAATTAAATTAAATTTTATTTATATAACACTTTTTACAACCAAGTTGCCACAAAGCAGCTGTCAGGACAGAAGGCTTAGCCGCTACACCAGTGTAGCGTGGTGGAAGAACCCAGGCGTGGAGTAGCGCGAAAGAGTCGGTAGGACACACAGCTTTGCTATAAGAATGCTCTCTTATAGAGTAAGGATTCCCACCGGAATCTGCATTCTCACTCACACACAAGGTATGACAGGGATGGAGTACTTATGGTTAGAAGGTCCGGTAGACTGAGGAGTACAGGAGTGAAGACTCAACGACTGAGTTCTGGCTACCTGCCTTACCTGGCCTTAAATATCATGTGGCACACTAATTTCCCTTGCGTGTCACGTGACCTGTGTGTATGACAGCAGCTTTACAGAGTCCAGGTCTGAGCCCCTAAAAAGTAAAGTGACCATTCTATCATACATGAACACATTACAGCACACAGTGTAAACAGCATGAAATTTTTCCTGTGAATTTAACCTGTTTACCAAGTGAACACAGCGCCTTGGGAGCAGTGTATGGGGACAGTACCTTGCTCAAGGGCACTTCAGAGGTGCCACTAGCAGTCTTGGGATTTGACCCCATGACTTTCTGATCGCAGGGCCTAACAACTAGGCCACCAGTGACAGAGGCGAGAAAAACTCCCTGAGCTGGTGGAAGAAACTTTGGGAGGAACCAAATTTCAAAAGGGGAACCCATCCTCCGCTGGTCAACCCGGAGTGAGAGAAACAGAAAAAGACAGTCTCTATGGAGATAACTAACAAGAGAAGGCCTTCGTGTACAAATTTAATCACTGTATGATAGATTGACCATATACAGCTAACAGAGTTGGTGGCGTCCGTTCCTGTCGCGCCGCCTGCTCCAGCGCCCGCTCCTGAGGTCGCCGCCTGCTCCAGCGCCCGCTCCTGAGGCGCCGCCTGCTCCAGCGCCCGCTCCTGAGGCGCCCGTTCCCGTTCCTGGGGCTCTGGAGGAATCCGTTCCCGTTCCTGGGGCTCTGGAGGAGTCCGTTCCCGTTCCTGGCGCTCCTGGGGAGTCCGTTCCCGTGGCGCGCGTTCCTGTTCCTGGGGCTCCGGAGGAGTCCGTTCCTGTTCCTGGGGCTCCGGAGGAGTCCGTTCCTGTTCCTGGGG